>CM077647.1:13090109-13690109 GCA_039707465.1 Rhabdophis nuchalis | reverse complement strand
AATAATAATAATAATAATAATAATAATAATAATAATAATAATAAATTTATAGACCGCTTCCTCTCCCCGAAGGGACTCGGAGCGGTGCACAGGGGAATTAAAATATACAGACATAAATATAGATAAAAACAAGATTAAACAATTTATCCCTGCGCTAAAAACCCAAAATACTAAAACAGCTAAACCCCTTTAAAAAACCAATTAATAAACAGATGACTAACCTAGGCCGGCCAAGCAGAAGAAGAGCTCTTCAAAAGAAAAAGAAAACACTGGCATTTCTTACATGACTACTTAATTGATTGCAGGATAAAAGTTACGTGCTACCCACCAAACACACTTTAAGTGGCTATGTAAGAAGAAAAACACAACTGCACACTCACATAGTACACAGCTTTAAAAGGACAAGATATGTGTAAAAATAATAAATTCGGTAACAAAACACCAGAAACAGCAATTTATATGTATTTTAAAAACACTTTGAAAACTTAAAATAAAAACAAATGTTTGCTTGGTATATAAAAGAAAATAACAAATGCCTGGGGAAATGATAATATGCTTTGACTTTTAATTATTTTTATTACCTGCGCAATTTTAGTTACATGTTTCTTCTTTTACTATTGTGGTATCTTTTGAACTTGAACAGTAGGTGTCTTGAATCATTTGACAATTAGAAGGCTATACAGATCCAATAAACAAATAACTACATTTCGAAAAACAAGCTACAGGTAGTCCTCAACATACCACCACGATGGAGGTCAAAATTTCTGTTGCTAGGTGAGACGGTTGTTAAGTAAGTTTTGCCCCATTTTACGACCTTTCTTGCCACAGTTGTTAAATAAATCACGGCAGTTATTAATAACGCTGTTGTTAAGTGAATCTGGCCTCCCCATTTGCCTGTCAGAAGTTTGCATGACCCCAGGACACTGCAACTGTCATAAGTTCATGCCAGTTGCCAAGAGTCTGAACGTTGATCACATGACCACAGAGATGCTGCAATGGCTGTAAATAATGAAAAATGGTCATAAGTCACTTTTCAGTGCTATGAAAAGTGACTTATGACCATTTTTAATTTGGTCGTTAAATTTATGGTTGTAAGTTGAGGACTATCGTTGCTTTCCTGAAAAGTAGTGTTAGAAACTGGCTGCTTCTGTTACACACACATGTGCATACACACACACACACACACTCCTAGCCTCATAACATAAACATAAACATAATTTACTTCCATTGGAAGTAAGATAATCTGCTAATTGGTTTAGGATATGAAGAGTGTTAATCAATTAAGGGTTAAAAAAAGAAAACCCTTTTTAAAAAAAAGTTTGCATGCATGTGGCCAATATTCTTAAGAGACCATATCTGGTCTTCAGTAGGTCTATCGGTAGGTATCAAGTAGTTCAAATTTGGCAGTTTTAAGTTGGATGGATTTCAACTCCCAGAATTCTTTTTTTTTTTTAATCGCTGATTCTGAACAGATCTAATTGGGCAATTAATGTGATTGTAACAGGAGAGGGTAGCTGGATCTCTCGAAGATCCAGCATAGTGCATGTATGGCAGCCTTTCTCAGTTAAATGTAATCTGCCTGGTTGAAAAAGAACGATGAGAGTTGAGGTCCAACATGATTGGAAGTCTGTTGTCCCAGAAACTCTGGCTTTGTGCACAGTGTGTGAAAACCCCATGATAAACACAACAAGATAGAGACTGAAAAAGCTTTTATTCTGTACAAAAGAAAAGACAGCTGGGGATCCCCTCCCCCAAAGCTTGTGGTTCCACCACCTTCTTGGTCCCTACTATATGGGAATAAAATGGTGTAGGGTCACATTCTTGTGTTAGTATTTTATAAGGGGTTGTATTTGCCCTTCTTAGCAATTTTCAGTTACATAAATCAGCAGCTTGTCTTTTTCCATATATGCATATATTTTTCATGAAAATAACTTTTAAACCACAATTTCCCTTTGTCTCGTATCTAAGTTCCGTTTTCTGTCTGCCTCTGTCTTGTCCCATGATGTAGTAAGATTACATATCAGCAAGCACAAATATTTCTAGTACTGAATATTGCAGATGTAATTATTTGGGATAGGATCTTGAAGCCCTTAGGCATCAAATCAATGAAGTAATCTTTGGCGAGACAACAATGAAATTTTGCTGTCTGTCCATTAAGGCAAAGGACTTAAGCAACAAGAAAGAGCTTAGACTGGTGTTAACATTGGCTTAGACAGAGTGTTGGAACTCGGGCAGATATGGGTTAGATCTACCTCAAGGTGTGGTCAAATAGATAATGCCCTTGAATTAGAGCTACTCATTTACATTGCATTCAGTAAGCGTAATGGATGCCTCCTGGCTTGTACTGGCCTCCCAGGAGGTGACATGAGGCTGGCTCCAGGGAATTGTTAATGCTTCTCTGAGTGAGGGATCTGTGCCAGCCGTCTTGAAAGAGGCGGTGGTGAGACCCCCTCCTCAAGAAGCCCTCCCTGGACCCAGATGTTTTATCTAATTACCGTCCGGTCTCCAACCTTCGTTTTGTGGCAAAGGTTGTTGAGAGTGTGGTGGCACGACAGTTCCCCCAGCACCTGGAGGAAACTGCCTATCTAGACTCGCGCCAGTCCAGCTTCCGACCTGGGTACAGCATGGAGACGGCATTGGTCGCGTTGGTGGATGATCTCTGGAGGGCCTGGGATAGAGGTTACTCCTCTATCCTGGTCCTATTAGACCTCTCAGCGGCTTTCGATACCATCGACCATAGTATCCAACTGCACTGGTTGGGGGGGATGGGGTTGGGAGGCACCGTATTGCGGTGGTTTTCCTCCTACCTCTCCAACCAGTTGCAGTTTGTGTTGGCGGGGGGGCAGAGGTCGACGTCGAGGCCCCTTACTTACGGGGTGCCTTAGGGGTCGGTCCTCTCGCCCCTCCTGTTTAACATCTACATGAAGCCGCTGGGCGAGATCATCCATGGTTTTGGGGTAGAATTCCATCTGCACACTGATGACACTCAGCTGATGACACCCATCTCTACCCCTAACCACCCCAACGATGCCGCCGATGTGATGTCCCGGTGTTTGGAGGCCGTGAGGGTCTGGATGGGGAGGAACGGACTCCGACTCAACCCGTCCAAGACCGAGTGGCTGTGGTTTCCAGCGCCACGACATAGCCAGTCAGTTCCATCTCTAGCTATCGGGGGGAACTGCTAGGCCCTGCAGAAAGGGTCCGCAACTTGGGTGTCCTCCTGAATTCCCGGCTGTCCTTAGATCAGTGCTTCTCAAATAGTGGGGCGGGCCCCCCAGGGGGGGCGCGAGGCTCCGTAAAGGGGGGTGCGCTTGACCTCGGCAGTTTAGTTTAATTAAGGATTTAATTTTTTTAAAATTTCTAATGCACTTTAAATCTTTTCTGCTACAGTTAATAAAGCTATTCTTTGTTGTAAATTGATCCACATTTCTTTCTTTTTTTATTCTCTTATACGTTAATAAGGATAGAGTGTTATGCAGAGGTGTACTTATAACAATTTTATAGACAAATGATACTATTTACAGTCGCGCGGGGGGCGCGAAATGTTTTCTTCTTCCTAGGGGGGGCATGACAGAAAATAATTGAGAAGCACTGCCTTAGATGAACATCTGACGGCCGTGGCCAGGGGGGCCTTTTATCAGGTACACCTGATATGCCAGTTGCGCCCCTTTCTGGATCATGGCGCCTTACAGACAGTCACTCAAGCTCTTGTCATTTCTCGCCTGGATTACTGTAATGCTCTCTACATGGGGCTCCCCTTGAGATGCACCTAGAAGCTCCAGTTGGTGCAGAATGCGGCCACGCGGTGGATCCTGGGAGTTTCAAAATAATCCCATGTAACACTTCTCCTGCGTGAGCTGCACTGGCTGCCGGTAGCCTTCCGGGTGTGTTCCAAGGTTTTAGTGACCATCTTTAAAGCGCTCCATGGCAGTGGGCTTGGTTACTTGCAGGACCGCCTTCTACCACATACCTCCACTCGACCTGTTCGCTCCCACAGGGAGGGCCTCCTTAGGGTGCCGTCAGCTGGACAATGCTGGCTGGCGACGCCTAGGGGAAGAGCCTTCTCTGTGGCAGGCCCCGCCCTTTGGAATGACCTCCCCCCAGACCTCCGTACTATCACCGACCTTCGCCTCTTCCACCGGACTCTAAAAACATATTTCTCCCATATGGCCGGCCTGGCATAGCTGCTGTAACCATGTTATTTTAGAGTTGGGTTTTAAATTAACTGTTTCCTCTTTTAGCACGGGTGAAATGATTTAATTGTAGTTTTAAATTTTTGTATAATTTTGTATTGCTGTATTTTTGGATTTTAAATTCCTGCGCGCCGCCCTGAGTCCCTTTGGGAGATAGGGTGGGATAGAAGTCTAATAAATGAAATGAATGAAATAAAGTATTCAGACCCCCTTTACTTTTGTCAATTTTGTTATGCTGCAGCTTGACTCTATAGTTGTTGAAGTTAGTTTTTTTCTCGTTAGTCTATACTCAGTACCCCATAATGACAAAGGGAGAATAGAAGTTCAGAGATGTTTGTACATTTATTAAATCGAAAAAAACCTGAAATATCACATTGGCATGAATATTCAGACTTTTCACTCTATACTTAGTTGAAGCACCTTTGACAGCAATTATAGCCTTTTTGGGTATGACGCAGCAACCTTGGCACATCTGGATTGGGGGATTTTTCTGCCATTCTTCCTTGCAATTCTCTTCCAGCTCAGTCAAGTTAGATGGCAACTGTCGGTAGATAGCCATTTTCAGGTCCCTTCAGAGATGTTCAATAGGGTTCATTGTATGTTGAATAGTAGCAGTTTCTTCCCTCCAGCCATTCAGTATACCTTATCGCAGATCTCCTTTTGTATAAGTTAATGTGTTTATGATTCTAATAATTCCGGTGGCAGGAATTTTAAATCTTCATTTCTGGGTGTGGGAGAATGAGCCTTTGTTTTCATCTTATGAAATAACTAGTTATATCAGTTTATGTTTCATCTGGCACATAAACATTAATTAAGCTAAATAGCTTCTCCCCCTCCCCCTGTTTTGAGATCAAAAGAGGCTCTAGCCCAAAGGCCCTCTAACCTCCAGCCAGTCACTCTGGATGAACATCAAGTGCTGGAGGCTATACATCCCAACAAAGCTGCAGGTCCAGACAGAGTGCTGGGGGAAGTGGTAAAAACCTGTGCTGACCAATTAACAGGGGTCCTGACAAGGATTTTTAACCTCTCCCTGCAACAGGCTAGAGTCCCATCATGCTTGAAAGCAGCCACCATTATCCCATTCTGAAGAAAGCAGCCATAAACAGCCTGAATGACTATAGACTCATTGCACTGACGTCTAAAGTGATGAAGTGCTTTGAAAGACTGGTCCTACAACACCTCAGGTCCTGTCTCCCACCAAATTTCGATCAACATCCATTTGCTTATACAAGCAACAGGTCGACAAGGGATGCCATCACTGCTGCTCTACATATTGCATTGAGACGCCTTGAGAAATCTGGGAATCATGCCAAGAATGCTTTTTATAGACGATGGCTCGGACTTTAATACCATCTTACCAGGCATTCTCATTGAAAAGCTGACTGACCTGAATTTCTCTCCCCTCGCTTGTGGCTGGATCAAAGACTTCCTGACGGATCATCCACAAACAGTAAGGGTTGGGTCCTTTATGTCTTCAACGCTGAAGCTCAGCACAGGATCCCCTCAGGGCTATGTGCTCAGCCCTTACCTGTACTGGTTATATAGACATGACCACATAGCTTCTGAACCAGCCAACATCAAAATAAAGTTTGCAGACAACACATTGGTGCTGGGTCTCATAACTGGAGGGGATGAATCAGCATACAGGGAAGATGTCCAGAAGGTATCCACATTGTTTATTTGTAGACCTGGCTTTTTCTGATAGTCTCCCATCCAAGGGGGAATATCACTGATGAGTGCTAGCTAATAAGGTGAACATGGTCACATAATTGTTCTTGGGGGCTAATATAACAGAACATCCCACGGGATATGCACTCGGTATGTTAAAGGGAAGGCAACCATTCTGATAAATCCCATCTAAGTACTAACCTTGTTACCTGCTAAGCTTTCCTAAATCAACCAAGGCTAATTAGGTTCTTTTATCTGTTGTGTCTCCCTGAATCCTTGGCAAGGTTAGGAGACTGATGGGAGACTGAAGTTGCAAACCTCTAGAGAGCGTCCACTTGACTTCTGGGTTAGAGATACCTCAAAACCATAATTCAAAACTTCTTGGCCAAGTCCAGCCATCATCATGATCACTATTATAATCATCAACTGGACCAAATGCTTTTTTTTTTTTTAAAGATGGTTTTCTTAATATGGTTCCTTAGAACTAGAAGGTTGTCCTCCAAGTAAGCTTCCTTTGTCAGGGAGCTCCATGGGAAGAGTGTCATCAGGGAGCCATCACCTGCTGCAACTTAGAATATTAAAATGTTAATGCCTTTTCTTCTAGTTACTGTCCTTCAATGGTTTCAAATCAGAGTACTCCAGCTTGGTGCCCTTTGGCTGTACTGGGTTGCCAAGCCCATAATCCTCATTCAGCATGGTTTAGAAATATTGCTTTGGGACTTCAATGTTCATTCTAAGGTGAGCCTTGACTTCCTTTCTCAATTAGTATTGTTGCATAGTTCATGATCTTAACATCTTATTTACACTTCCCTGTTATTTTTGCTGTTCCCAAGTCCCAATGTACTGAATGTCTATCTTCATAATCGCTTGTTCTATTTATTTAAAATGCAATCGTTTGAAAAGCTTTAAAGGAACAGGATATAATGCAGTTGCAATAAACAAGTAAATGAAAAAATGCCCAAAGCCTGTGGTAACCTTAGTCAGACAATTTCAAGTGCTGGCAAATTTGTAGCATTTGCATTTTGATATTGAAATTTGAGTGCAGCGAGAGTTTTATTTACGCAGAAATGGAAAGACACATCAGTTCCCATAATAGAAGAATGGATGGAGGGAATCTGACATCAATGACTGCCTTTTTAAAAAATTGTATTTGTATCTTTGTATGTGCACATTGTATAGGCGCATCGATAATAGCAGAACTGACCACTCCCTACCAACACATCTAAACTGGGTTACTTCAACTTGCAGCCTCTACTAGCCTGCTAGATAACAAGAGAACGGAGGGAAGGAAAGTAAGGGGAGGGGAAAAAGGGAAGGGGAAGAACAGATGACGGGAAGGGAAGGGAAAGGACAGATGGGAAGAGAAGGAAAACAAAGGGAAGAAAAGGAAAGGACAGATAAAAGGGGAAGTGAAGGGAAGGAAAACTTCAAAATGAAATCAGTGGGGTTGGATGGCATCTCAACTCAGTCAGGCGTCATTTTGCTTCCTCTTCAAAATGCTTTGATTGCCCTCTGTTGCATCCTTTTAATCTCTGCAAGCTGTTCTGGAAAAGGCCTCCTTCAGCTCTCTCTTCATGGACAGACTGATGGAGCCAGCTGGCTCAAAGCAGAACCTGATTGCTGCCACTTAGCTCCATTTATCTGGCACTAAATGAGAAGTGAATCAAAAGACTGCAGGAGCTGCATGAGGCATAATCTTGTACAATGGGAACTGGAATAGAGTCCTCAGCAACTACCGGTAGCCAGGGATGATCAATGTGACCTCTTGTTAGAATTCATCTTCTCCTCTTAACATCAGCAATAGCTATTCTCTGGACAGACCTGGAAATAATCACCATCTATTTTCCCATCTCTGTATTTTTTTCCATAAAGTAAATCCTCTTTCCCAGCAAAAAAAAAAAAAAAAGAGTCCAGCTTTCAAACTTCTTGGTTTTGGATTCTGCCCAACTTCTGAGAACTTCCCAGCTAAGTAAGTCAGGTCAAAATTGGTCTTTGGAAAAGATGCCAAACGAGCAGACATGAAAACTCATGGAAGGGTTGCAAATTCAAATTTATTTTGTGGAACCAAGCAAAAGGCCTGTAAAATGAAAGTTGCTGAACAAAAAATGAAGAGGAAACAAATCCGTAAGAGCTTCCAAAAACTGAGTTTGATATATATTTCCATTTTTTAAAAATATAAAAGAATGCATGGAAAGAAAAATAGTTAACTTTTTCCCCGACTTCTTTGAACCTCACGATTATTTCCAGTATTTTGAGATGTTCCAGAGGAATACAATGTGAAATTGTATTCCTCTGGAACATTTCCTAGATTTAGGTTAGATGAGGAAGCTGAAAATATATTGCCCAAAAAAGGAAACGGTAAATTACTTCTGTAATAATGCCAAGAAAACCATAAACTTCAACATGTTTATGAACATATCATAACATTTTACCAGGAGTCAAGCTCAAACTGAGGACTTCATACACTCGTAATTTGTGAGTTGCCAACCAATGCATCCTCTTGTAGACAGAAGTGTTTATCCCTTGCAGCTCTGAATCAGTTAGGTACACTCTTCCTTGAATTGAACTCTTAGACACCTCATCAACATGTCTGTTGGCATTTGCTTGGTAAAGGCCAGGATATTTTCCCCAAATTTCTATTCCCATCTCCCGTCCAAATAGTAACCAAATCTAACCCTGCCTAACTTTTCAGGATTGTTGGAATTGAATTTTCCTACAGCCTAATGTCAATGATGTTAGATTGCCTTTTTTCCTTTTGCTGCTCAATTGTACCTGATCTTCAGGAACTTCCTAGAATGGACTAAAGGGACCTGATCCAAATGCGGAAGAGTCTGCTCAGCTACAATTTTGATTGCCTATCTCAGGATTCTACCTGGTGGTGAAATCACCAGCTGGAAATGTCACAAATAATGATCACATGTTAGCCTATAATGATTAACATTATGTTTTCACCTTAGTTCCACCATAGGAGGCAAGGAATTCTAGACAAAGTGATCTTGTTCTTTGCAAGTTATTTAAATGAATCTCTTTGACTGACTTTGATGCACCTCACCTACTTTTCACTCAGTTAGGAGAAATGCTTGGTCTTCTCCTGGGATTTCGGAAAGGTTATGAACTCTATCTGTTTGTTCCACATCTCCTCCTCATCAGGTGGGAACTGTGCTTAATGATTTATCATCAGCCCCATGCATTTATCCAGCGTGGCATTTTAATCATGCAAATAAGGAACTTGTTAATGAATCAAAAATTAATTTGGTGACTACTGCTGTGTACACAGTGACAGGTTTGCTAATGCTATTACACTTGTAATATGGTCAGTGGCTTCCCTATAATTACTATAAATGTTGCATTTAACACTCAGAATAAAGGTTATATTTTTTAAAGGTCCAGATTGATCCCTAGTTTAGTTTTCTTGTGTCTTGTTTACATTTGAAATAAGATATCCAGTCCAAAGTAAGAACTGGATTGTGGATGTACAAAACACGAAAAGCAGGCTTGAAGTCCATAGAAATTATACTGAGGAAAGTTTTTCCCCCCCCTGGTTTCATAAACTGGAAAATAACAGAGTTTTGTCAGGTACTGAGCATTACAGCAATTTTGTTATTTGCAAAAAGAGAAAATCATGTGCTTATTTACTAGGTAGGTAGTAAGCTCTTTTTCATTTAATTTTGCATAGCTAGAATAAATTATTGGAATCCCTAATTAGCCTCCTAGAATGTGATTGTTCTAAAGAAATAGTATTATATACATATTATTAAGAAAAATGATTAGCACATTTGTTTGGATTTCAGGTGTTGAGACCCAAGCTTAATAAAATAGGAAAGCTTAAATGTAATGGATTAATTGAGATTATCCTTCTTCAGTTTTACAGTGTTCATTTTTTGTAATGCTTTTATTACAAGTTTTAGTTACAACAATGAATGATAATGCAAATTAGAAAAGATCCTCTAAATCCATTTAACAGACAGTTTAATTTCCACCAGCCCTGTGTTCTTTAGAGTCCAGTTTCTTGTATTTTAGCAACAATAAGCTAATAGGTATGATTCAGAACTGGGTTTCTACCAGTTCGCACTGGTTCAGTCAAATCGGTAGTGGTAATTTGGCCTGGGTTGCAGAACCAGCAACGACTCAGTCTGGCCACGCCCCCAAACCGGTTCCCCTGTCTCCGCTGCCATTAGCAGCATGTTTTTTATTGGTTTTGTGCATGCGCAGAACAATTTACAGTGAATTGCACATGTGCACACAGCCAGTGTCTAGTATGTGCGAAGTGCATGCGAAGTGAACCGGTAGCAACGCCGGTAGGAACCCACTCCTGGTATGGTTGATGAGCCATGGAGGCACCATCGTTAGATTGCAGTACTGCAGGCTAATTCTGCTGGCTGCCAGCTGTTTGAATCTCACTGGCTCAAGGTTGTCTCAGTCTCCTGTCCTTCTGAGGTAAGTAAAGTGAGGACCCAGTTGGGGGCAATATGATGGCTCTGTAAACTGCTTAGAGAGGGCTGTAAAGCATTGTCTAAGGCTGTTCCTATTGCTACATATTCTCATTTCTAGGGGGCGGGGGAAATACCTCATAGTGAACCATGAGTTCTCTTAACAACCACTACAAAAAAAGTAGTAACTTTGGTTCGATCCTATGAAGACCTGCTTGGCAACCATCACACCTTAGGATCATAATTGGCAGTTCCATTGATGTCATAAGTTGAGGACTACCTATATGTTAAAAGGAATACGGGAAATGTGATCAATAGTCGTGAGCAAAATTCAGATAGCTGGCAACTGACTCACATTTATGACAGTTGCCTTAATGTCTTAATGATCATGTGATCGCCTTTTGTGACTTTATGACAAGCAAAGTCAATGAGTAAACTAGATTCACTTAACAACCATGTAGCTATGCCATAATTCACTTACCAGTTGTGGCAAGAATGGTCGTAAAATGGGGCAAAACTCACTTAATAAATATCTCACTTAGCAATAGAAATTTGGAGCTCAATTGTGGTCGGAAGTTGAGGATTTCCTTTACTATTGTTCTTTTTTTTTTAATTGCACCCAATTTGACTCAAAAAAATCACAAAAGCCCCAGGCCATAGACAGATAGTTTCTTCTATGTCCCTAAAAGGATTGGGAAGATGTTTTATTTTGGGGAGGGAAAAGACATAAGAATAAAGTATAAATGTTACAAATCTATATGTGAGTATTTTCAATTCTTTCTATCCAATTTCCTAGTCTATTGCTATTATTTCTATATTACTGTGCTAATTACAACTACTGTAATAATATTATATATACCTTCTATACTTCATTGAGGTAGACCTATAACCAGTCATCTAACAATGGTTCAGAGTTATAGAAAAGTGACTTACAATCTATACTTGCGCTTACAACCACAATTATTCTGTTTCTTTTTTTGCAGGTTTTTGTATTTTGTTATTTTCTTCTGTTCTTTCTCTTCTATTTTGCTATCACGAGGTACTACCACATTCACTATGTGACCCCTATCTATGGTTCAAGATTCAAGGTTGCAGCTTCATTAGCGATTCTGCTTTGGCTAATGTAGAGTTATGGTAATAATGATACAAACTTGTTGATTAATAGAAACATTTGCTTTCTGTAACACAAGCATTATATGCTGTAAATTCCTTTGTTCCCTTGTTATTGGGGTCTGTAAGATATCTGGCAAATGTCAAATCCTGTGATAAGATCTGAAATCTTCATATGCCACCTTGGCTTCCTTCAGGAAAAGAGAACGATGCTCTCCTCAAATACCAGAGCAAATGTTCATACCTTTTGTGCTGCTAAATGGGCAATTAAGTAAACAGAGAAGGGAAAAGATAACAAAACACATTTGCCAGGAAGGATGTATATCTGAAGTTGGGATATATGACTTGGAAGTTTACAATGGTACTAGATATATGGCTAGAGAGTAATTAGAATTAGAAAGAACAAAGACCTTCTTGAAGACCAAAGATCTTTTTGTGTATAAGAAAGGATGCTGCATCCTTGAGTTTTGTAGAACTTTCCTACCATGTCCCTTGCACATGTGTATGGAAATTCTCACCCAGAACTTTAACTTTGATCAAAGAATAAAGTCTGTTTTCTCTGTTATTCAAGCCCGTTTAAGTCTCTTGTTTGGCTCATTGTGACTTGAATGTTTTCTATGGGTCTCAATGTATTTTCAAACCTTACGCTAATGTTGGGAAAACGGCAGAGGTGGGCTGCTGGGGATTCGGAAGAACCTCTAGCTAAGAATCCGCCCAGTTCAGAGAACCTGCAAATCCCACCCCTGGCTGGCCTCGTCCACCCCACCCCTCCCAAGAGTCCCCACACAGACCATTTGGGATGCCAGGAAAGTACAGTCTGGGCTCGTGGAGGGCAAAAAATGGGCCTCCCAGAAGATCAGAAACAGACCTGTTTCCAGCCTCTGGAGAGTCTCTGGAGCCCAGGGAAGGCATTTTTGCCCTCCCAGAAGCTCGAGGAAAGTCTCCAGAGCCCCCCTCCAGCCATGGTGCCATCCCCACCCGCCGTGATGCATGCACATCCAGCAACCAGGCAGAGACCCCGTTGCTAAAATTGTTGAAGCCCACCCCTGGAAAACAGTGGGTGGAGTGAGAGAGAAAGCAACCGGAATGTTTGCAATTTTTGTAAGTTCTTTCACAGCCACAATGGATTTAGAGCAAATCCATTACCTTTCTATCTCTTTTCGGGTATGGAGGTTAAATAAGCAAGGTCGAAACTAGCCATGAGGAAGTTGGTTTCTTGCAAGCAAGTTAGAGGGGAAATGCTTTATACTCTGTCTTTCAACAGATAATGAAGTTGAAAAGCAACAGGCTGGGGTCGGGTGTGGGTGGGGGCTTGCCAAGTTAGGAAAGAACATTTACTTTGCAACAGCTCCCTCTTCACTGAAACTGGGAATATATTGAGTGTTTACACAGTTCAAAACTGTTGGGGTGTAATTGTAGAATGAGTCTGTAATGATTCTCAATCATCCAATCATGGTTGTCCCAAAAGTGCTTTTAAGGCATTTCTTTCTTAGGGTTGTTTTTTTAAAAATAATTTTATTTATTCTTATTAAAAAAAAATCATACAAACATAATTTTAAACATATTGCCGTCACAGCGCGAAAAAGCGACAACATATAAATAACCAAACTTAACATTAAAGTCCTAATAGTAGGCCTAATATTTAACACCAGCATTTACACTATATACAGCCCATCTAGTTAACCTACCTACTTCATCAATTCTTATTCGTTATTTAATTTCTTATTGATATTATTTACCAATATCCGATTTAAACATATATTATTTCTTCAGTTGTTATTATTCGGTCGTTCCCGTATCCAATTATACCACCTCTTCCACGAGTTATAGAATTCTGAGTCCTTTTTTCCTTTAATTAATTTTGTTAATCTATCCGACTCTGCGCACTCATTAATTTTATTTATTACTGCCCTATCCATCGGTATTTGATCATTCTTCCATTCCTGGGCAAATGCCAATCTTGCCACAATAATTATGTGCAACACCAAAAACCATATCTCCATGTTAATATCTGGGGGTTTAAGTCCTAACAGGAAGGTTTAATCGATGTTGGGTAATTTCTATTAACCACTACCTGATCTATTTCCAGTATTTAATCGCCATTGGGCAGGTCCACCACTGATGGTAATAGGTCCCCTCTCTGTGGCCACATTTCCAGCAATTAGGCATGGTCCCAGGGAACATTCTGGCAAGTCTTGCTGGGGGTAAATGCCACCGATATATAATTTTATATGTATTTTCCTTATACGAAGCTGCCATTGTCAATTTCATATTTTTGAACCAGATTTCTTCCTAACTTTGAAAGTCCAGTGTGCGTCCTATGTTCCATCCCCAAGCAATCATGCAGTCTTTGACCACTTCCTCTCCTACGTCTAATAACGATAGATATGCATAACACTTGGAGAGCATCCCTTTCTCTTTCCCAAAAAGAACCATATCCAGTTCTTGTTTATAGGGATATATCCCTTCAGCCTTCTGATCTTTTTTGTATCTTGAGAATATCTGGGAGTATGGCCACCAGTCCATATGGTATCCTTGCGAGGCTAATATTTCCCTGGTCTTCAAATTCCCCTGTGCATCTAAGATCTCCTCATATGTCAAGATTTTCTCCCCTCTATATCGTGTTGGATAGACAAGGGCTTCCTGAGTAGAAATCCAACACGGCACCTTCAAATATATCTTCCTCCTCAACTTCTCCCAAGTATAACTCAAGGTCCTACGAACAAGATGGTCATAGAAGTGTTTGGGTCGCTCAGAACCGGGCCAAATATAATAGTGCCAACCATACTGTAGGCCCCAGCCTTCAATAGTCAGGAGCCGTGTTCTTCTCAGAGTCATCCATTCTTTAATCCAAATTAATAAAGCCGCCTGATAATAAAGCTGCCAATTGGGGAGGCCAAATCCTCCTCTGGTTCTAGGTTCCTGCAACATTTTCAGTTTAATTCTGGGCTTTTTACCTTGCCAGATGAATTTTGAGACGGCGCTATTCATTTCATTAAAAAAAAATTTTCCCAATCTTACAGGGGCTGATTGAAATAGAAATAGCCATTTGGAGAGGATACACATTTTAATAACTGCTATTCTCCCCATGAGGGAAAGTTGCAGGTTCTTCCATCTGCCGAAATCTTGGACCATCTGTTTGTAAAGATGAACATAGTTATCTTCCTTTATGGAGCTACATATACTCTGGTTTCTCTTCAGATCGTATAAATCTTTAGCCTTTTCCTTTCTTAGGGTTTTTTTTAAAGACATTTCGCTTCTCATCCAAGAAACTTATTCAGCTCTCTTTTGGCATTCAAAATATCCTTACTTCAAGGCTAACTTTATCTGTCAGTATTTCCTTGCTTATAAAGTTATTAAAGGTGGGAAATGCTTCCTCTCTGAATCTCACCAAATTTATGTAAACAAATTAAATTTTCCTAAATTTAAACAAGCTGAAGTCTTAAAATTCCTGTCTTAAAGTTCCCAAGCTTGTAGATTTATCGTTTGCTAACTCAATCACATTTAGCTGTGGTTGTATTGCAGATATATGAACATAACACACATTCTTCTGGTTTCTCAAATACTCCCTTAATTGAATAGAACAGATAAGGTGCAAGATTGTTTTTGTAGGAGGCTCTTCCCATGATTTGTTTTCAAAAAACAAAAGCTTATCTCAATCCCTCCCTATTGTATTTGGAGAAGAGTTAGCGCTATCATCCTTTTGGAATGAAAATACACTATTTAATGTAACAGGAATCAAGCTAAGTGTAAATGAGCTAAATATTTCTACTATTGATGAAATAATTGCCAAAAGTGATTCCTACATCAGAACTCCAGCTCTATAGCACTACACGGGCTAAAAAGAACAATATAGTTGGAAAAGTTGAATGTATTTTACAATATTGTCTTCTATTGCAACTTGGAATATAAGAAGCAAAAAGATTCCTTATTGGAAACTCTCTTTCCAATATAATCAAGATTCTGCATTGGTTTTAGCTTCATACAAGCCAGTTGAACTTTTAAGAGTGTGTGGCAGGATAACTTACAGTTTACCAAATTTTCTAGTTTAAGCAAAAGTGTAAATTCTTTGTTGGACTGTAGGGGGAAATGTTGCTACATATACATACTTCCCAGCTAATATAGCTTTAGATTGCTTTGGATGGATGAACAGATATTTCCTTGGGAGTACAGAAAAGCCACCGTCCAATGCAGCTCTTTTCAAATGATCAAAAAACGATGCCAGAACTTAAATATCACTAGACAACTGTGCTCCATTGGCCCATCATTTCAGAGATATTTTCTTAGAGAAACAGAAGGATCAAAGGCAGGGAAGAAAGCAATGGAAGCAGGAAGGATTTCTGACCTCCTGATGGTTTCCCCATTTAGTTTCCTTGTGGATATCGGTCAGGGGCCATCGGAAATCTTCCAAGCAAGCAAGTAAAAATCTGATGGATTGGGGAAGGAATGAGGGGTTTCCACGACTGGCTGGGAAACTGTTATGGAGCATTGAAAATGAAGATCATGTGACTGCAGCAGACGGTTCAAAAACAGCCACAGAAGCACTAAAAACAGCCCCAACTCCCCCAAATTTCATTCCCTTGGGAGTCATGTTTTCTGTATTATGGACACAGTCTACAAATTAGCCCATTTGAGGAACCTTGGTTTAAAAATGGTTGTCCCATGATGCATCGTTTTGGCCAGTTAAAGGGTCGATGAGAGTTTTAATAGTAAATAAATTAAGTCCAGTGTAGACGTTGGACTTGTAACTGATCTCCCTTTACTATTTTAATAGAAAAAAAAAGAAAAGAAAAGGAAAGAAGAAGAAGGAAACAGTAGCAACTAAAGTGAAAGTGTTGTATAGTAATTAAGACATTATATAGGACAAATCTACCTGTATTTTAAAGAAAAAGGTTCTCCTGCAAGGGATAATTAATGTAGGTAGCCAAATGTTTTTTTTTAAAGCAAAAGAAATATGTTGGGCAGTGTAAAATTAAATAAATATAATCAAATATAATTTTCAGTTAAACTCTTTTTTTTAACCAAAGGACAATGGAGCTACTTTCTGAATTATCCCTCCAATATAATAAGGTTTCCTTTCTGCAGTTCTATGCCTCTAGCATCTTACAATTTTATGTATGGCACTGGTGAGAAAACAGACACATTAAGATCTCAACTGATTCACATTAAGTTCCTATGTGTAAGCTACCCTTGAAGGCAGTGAACTGCAAGGAGAATCCCTAAATCTGTTATCATTGGGAAACATCAATGACGACTATACTGATGATACTAAGCATCTGCACTGAATTTCAAGACGACCAAATTAATGATAACACATAGAACAACCAGCCATAGAATTGGCAAATAAGGCACCAAAGGGATAAATACAGTAGCTGCTACCTTTCAGGATCAATCATTAACAATAAAGCAACAAGCAATCATGAAATACAGTACACTTGGTAGAGCAGCCATGAAGGCCTTGGGAAAAGATTTTCAGATACTATGATGTCTATATATGAGCATTTTTTTCAGAATTTCAAATAATTTTGCAAGGTATTCCATATGGAAATCAAAGCTGGACTTTGAGGAAGCAGGCTAGGAAGAGTGAACTTTGGTATGGGAGAAGACACCTGAAAAAACTGTGGACAGTCAAGAAACAATGGCTCATCAAATCAATCCAGAGTCAAGGAATAAATGACCAAGCTCAATCTATCCTACTTATGTGAAGACTGAGCTCTTTGGATAAGTTTCTAATGCTAAGAAAAGCCGAAGAGAAATAGAGAATGTAGATGGACTTAGCTAGAGTGGCTATTGTGCACCATTGGAAAATCTGAAAGACTTGGTCAAGCATAGAACATCACCGAGAAAATCTGTCTGTTCGCTAGGACTCAAAAACAACTTGATGGCACATAGAGTCAATCAATCAATCAACGTTATGACTAATGTCTTCCAGATGACACATCTAAAGATACATGGAAACACACTGGAGTGGATTAAATTCACATCCCAGCAGGCCTTCTCCATAGATGTCAGTGGAGCTCTTTCTTTGACCTGTTAAGCAATAGCTCCTGAAAACATTGCAACCAGATCAATCGGACCTGCTGTGACTTAATGATGTTGCCTCCTGCAGTGGTGCTAATTTTCTATTCTAAGCTTCCTTGCAGGATGCAATTAAGCTTCTGAAAGGCACTTTTGTTGAAGACTCTGGCAGTTGGAAAAGTGATGCCTCTGAAACCTGGGTTCATCTTAAGTGATATTCAGTTAGTTAAAAATTGTGGTTTCAAATGTTAATCTTCAATTCACATTTCATTTCCCGAAAGATCTTACTTACAAAGTGCAGTGGGGCAAAGTGCAAATAAATGCATTAAAAAAGATCCCTTCTTACTGAATAACCCATCAGCAATCTCATAAAATGGGAACATTTTCTAGGCAATTCAAATGCTAATCCAATTTGCCAGCTTGTTTTTCCTACATGTAAGAAAGAATCATACCTGGTTTTAGAATACTTATAAAGAAGCAAAGTCATTCATTTGGGGAAAGAGAAGAGAGAAGAGAATATAGAACAGAACGGAATGAAATAGAATAGAATAGAATAGAATAGTTTAGTTTATTCAAATTTATACCCCGCACCTTCTCCAAAAAGGACCCAGGGCGGCGCACAAGAAATTTAAAAACATAACAAATATAACAAAAGTACAAAATTTAAAAAAAGCTATTAAATCCATACCCTGTGCTAAAATAGTATAAAATCCCCCAAATTAAAAAACTATCTAAAAAACGGTCAAAACGGGAGGTTATGCTAGGCCGGCTTGTTGGAAAAGGTGCGTCTTAAGACGCTGGCGGAAGAGGCGGAGGTCTGAGATGGTACGTAGTTCGGGGGGTAAGTCGTTCCAGAGGGTAGGGCCCGCCACAGAGAAAGCCCTTCCTCTGGGTGTCGCCAACCGGCATTGCCCGGCCGACGGCACCCTGAGAAGGCCCTATCTGTGGGAGCGGATCGGACGAAGGGATGTATGGGGCAGAAGACGGTCTCGCATATAACTAGGCCCTGAGCCATGGAGCGCTTTGAAGATGGTCGTCAAAAACTTGAAGCGCACTCGAAAGGCCACAGGCAGCCAGTGCAGCTCGCGCAGGAGAGGTGTTATGTTGGAGTACCTAGAGGCTCCCATAATCACCCGTGCGGCCACACTCATTTCTTCCGTTTGGCTGGCCTAGGGTAATTTTAATTAGTTATGGTGTTAAGGGGTTTTAGAGACAGTTTTTAGTTTTTATAGATGTTTTTAGCGCATGATATGTTTAATTGTGTTTTTAAATTTTGTACTCTGTGTTTATTGTTTTTTAATTCTCCTGTGCCCCGCCTCGAGTCCCTCTGGGGAGAGAGAGCGGGTGAGAAATAAAAATTTATTATTATTATTATTATTATTATTATTATTATTATTATTATTATTATTATTATTATTATTATTATTATTATTATTCTGGACTAGCTGTAGCTTTTGAGTGCACCTCAAGGGAAGCCCCATGTAGAGAGCGTTACAGTAGTCAAGTCGGGATGTCACAAGTGCTTGAGTGACTGTGCGAAGGGCAGCCCGGTCCAGTAAGGGGCGCAATTGGCGCATCAGGCGTACCTGATAAAACGCCCCCCTGGCCACGGCCGCCATATGGTCCTCCGTGGACAGTCGGGAATCCAGGACGACACCCAAATTGCGCGCCCTCTCCACGGGGGCCAGTGTTTCACTCCCAATGGCCAGAGTTGGAGTTACCTGGCTGAACCGGGGTGCCGGAAACCACAGCCACTCAGCCTTGGACGGGTTGAGCTTGAGTTTGTTACTACCCATCCAGATCCGTACGACCTCCAAACACCGGGACAACACCTCAGTGGCATCGTTGGGGTGGTCTGGGGTGGATATGTACAGCTGAGTATCATCAGCGTACAGATGATATCCCACCCCAAAACCACGGATGATCTCGCCCAGCGGCTTCATATAGGTGTTGAACAGGAGGGGCGAGAAGACCGACCCCTGAGGAACCCCGCATAGGAGGGGTCTCGAGGCTGACCTCTGCCCCCCTGCCAACACACATTGCGACCGACCAGAGAGGTAGGACGAGAACCACCGTAATACGGTGCCTCCCAGCCCCAACCCCCCCAGTCGGTGCAATAGGATACCATGGTTGATGGTATCAAAAGCCGCTGAGAGGTCTAATAGGACTAGGATAGAGGAACATCCCCTATCCCGCGCCCTCCAGAGATCATCCACCAACGCGACCAATGCCGTCTCAGTGCTGTGACTGGGTCTGAAGCCGGACTGGCGTGGGTCTAGATAATCAATTTCCTCCAGGTGTCGCGGAAACTGTTGGGCCACCACACTCTCTACAACCTTCGCTAAAAAGTGAAGGTTGGAGACCGGATGGTAATTTTCCAGCAATGCTGGGTCCATGGAAGGCTTCTTGAGGAGGGGTCTCACAACTTCCTCTTTCAAGACGGCAGGCAAAGACCCCTCACTCAAAGAAGCGTTCATGATATCCTGGAGCCAGCCTCGTGTCACCTCCCAAGATGCCAGTACAAGCCAGGAGGGACACGGGTCCAATAAAGATGTGGTGGCCTTAAGTCTTCTTGACAACCTGTCCATATCCTCAGTGGTAACAAAGTCAAACTCCTCCCAAGATGGGGTCTCAAGAACAGCCTCGGATAATCCGACTGGACCACTCTCAATGGAGGGCAACTCGTTCCGAATCCGAGTGATTTTGTCCTGCAGGTATATACCAAATTCCTCTGCTTGTCCCTGTAGAGGGGCTTCCCGCGGCCTCTGGTGAAGGAGGGAGCGGGTCACCCCAAACAGGGCGGCAGGGTGGTTATCTGCGGATGCAATAAGGGTGGCACAATACTCACGTTTGGCCACCCTTATCGCCACTAAGTAAGTCCTAATATGGGCTCTCACTAGTGTTCGGTCGGCTTCGGAGCAAGAAGATCTCCATCTGCTCTTCAGGCGTCTCTTGCGGCGTTTCATCTCCCTCAGCTCCTCGGTAAACCAAGGAGCCTGGGTGATTCGGCGCCGCATGAGAGGCCGCAAGGGCGCGACTAGAATAGAATAGAATAGAATTCTTTATTGGCCAAGTGACTGGACACATAAGGAATTTGTCTCTGGTGTATTATGCTCTCAGTGTACATGCAAGCAACAAGCGACAAATAATCATACAATCAATATAAATCATAACATAAAAACAGCAAAGTGATAGTCACAAGATGTTAATGGAACAGATAATAGGAAAGATGAGAAGGTATAAAGTTCTTCACATGAGTTGATATATAGAAAGCCAATAATAAAAACCTATATTAGAAAAATGGATTTGACATGCAATCTGGGGTTAGGGGTCAGCAATCGAAATGGCCGAGATGAATTCCACAAAGAATTTTCCACTGTGGATTAATGGGTACGAAATCTTAAATTGAAATTTGAGTAATACATTGTGTTTAGAACAAGGCGGGTGTGTGTGGGAAATCCTAATATTACTTGTACTCTTGATAGATAGTGAGCTAGCAGCAAAGCATTTTCGGAGTTTATATAATTCACTAAAAACATTGAAAGAGGCTTTTATGAAAAAGGCAGATGTCAAGTTTCAGATTAATCCAAAAACTAAACTGCCAATGTTATCACACTTTTCCTAACGCATATGGTGTGATCACACTCCAAGTACAGCTTTAAGGCACAAAAGATCACTCAGGAAGTTGCAGCAGCTGAGGAAAGGTGACAGCATTAAGACTTCTTAGGGGGGGAAATCTTCAGTAAAACAGGTCAGGAGGGCACAACTGAAGCATATTGAATGATAGAATATGGTTGGAGGAAGGACAAGGTTATCAAGGCAGCTGAATGATAGAAGACTCAGGAGGTGGAAAAATGACTTTTCTTTCTCCAGCCAGAGAGCTTAACTACGGGATTTGCTAGTATCATGAGAGCAATTCAAGCCTAAAAGGGCTTAGCTAAATTCAAAAAGCAGAAGTGCCTATTCTGTATCTCTTGAGAAGACTCCTCACTGTTATTGGGGAAAGGGGGAGGGGGAGTGTATGAGTTTGAACGTGTTATTGAATTTGTAGCCTGTTTGTGGATTTTTCTAAAACATTTATTTGCTAGTGCTAATAACAAAAGGCTAGCTTGGATGCACCAGATGGGCTTTTACTTGTGTTCTTAATTTTTAATAACATAAGGAGACTGTAGTATTATTAGCCATATATTTCAGATGTGGACCCTGGAGAGTAGAAGCATATATGTAAGATCTCCTCTGGGTTCTGGGAGAAGGCTTTGTTTTACAGCTCTGCCAAAATGCTACAAGCTTAATTGCGGGCACTGTTACGTATATGCCGCTTGGAAAGGATTCAAATGACCCACCAAGGAAGTCAACAATGGGTAGTTTTATCTATAATTAGCTAATTTGAATTGGTTGCCAAGGTCAGTGTTCCCTTCACATTGGGGTGTCAGTTGCTCTTGCAAGAAACAGGGAGATGGAAGGTCATGAGCACTAGAGTCATTGCCAGTGGTTCCCCACAAAGCCAACCGGACATATTTTATTGCCTGGAGGTATTTTATTAGCCTTCTCTAATCCCAGCATGGAAGGCAACTGATCTATAGCTTCTTTCTTATTTGCCAAGTTTTCATGATGTTGGCTTCATCTCATCTCGCAGCTCCTGCAAGAGATATGACAGATATGCACGAAAGGTAAAGATTTCCCTCGCACATATATGCTCGGCATTCCTGACTCTAGGGGACAGTGCTCATCTCCGTTTCAAAGCCGAAGAGCCAGAGCTGTCCGAGGACATCTCCGTGGTCATGTGGCCATGCCGTGGTCAAGTCAGCATTTAGTCATGCCAACTAAACGCCAAAGGCAAATGGAACGCTATTACCTTCCCACCAAAAGGGGCCCTATTTTTCTACTTGTATTTTTACGTGCTTTCAAACTGCTAGGTTGGCAGAAGCTGGGATAAGTCACGGGAGCTCACTCCGCTATGTGGCACTAAGGATTTGAACCACCAAACTGCCAACCTTTCTGATCAACAAGCTCAGCGTCTTAGCCACTGAGCTATCACGTTCCTTTTTTTTTTTTTTTTTGAAAAACAATTTTTATTAGTTTTACAGGTTATAAAAAAGGAAAGGGGTAAATAGGGTTCATAAAAAATATTTTGGAGCTTCCATGTCAGGGTTGGTGGTTGCACCCGGGTCTTCATACAAAATATAATTAATTAAATGGTGGTTAGAGATACATATATATCACATTTTAAAATTCATACATTCAATCTTTGTTTCATATTAACATCATGTATGCACAGCGTGCATGCCCGAAGTGGACATCCGGCCACGTCGCAGTGTACCAGCTGTAATGGGATCTGGAACCCACCACTGATGGGGAGGTATACTCCATATGGCAATCTGGTAGGCTTGTCACCCATTACCTTGGGAAAAGTCAGGGAACTAGCAAAACCTGAAAACTGAGGCAAAGAAGATATGAGAAGATCAATATTGGATTAGCATTCTTGTCTCCTCAAGAACGGACGTGGCATTTTAGACAGAATCCCCAGTACTCATTTTCAGCATCACCCAGACACATTGAAATATAATTATGGCAATATAATGGTGATTAAAGGTGAGCTCCTGTTACTTGTCCCAGCTGCAAACTTAGTAGTTTGAAAATGCAAGTAGAAAAATAAGAACCACCTTTGGTGGGAAGGTAACAGCGTTCGCTTGTGCCTTCAGCGTTTAGTCATGCGGGCCACATGACCACGAAGGCATCTTCTGACAGCACTGGCTCTTCGGCTTTGAAACGGAGATGAGCACCCCCCCCCCTAGAGTCGGGAAAGATTAGCACATATGTGCGAGGGGAACCTTTACCTTTAATAATGATGAAAACAGACTTTAAGATGGCTGAGTGATGATAGAAGGAGCTGTAAGACATTGCTCATGAAACAGCCATAGTGGTGAAGAAACATCCCTTTCAATTGTCATGTAAAAGTTGATAAGTAGATTTACTTTGCTCACACAACTGCAGGAAGAAAGAGTGACAAAGCCACACTGATTTTGTGGGTCGTGATTTGGGTATCTAATGCCCAAGAATAAGTTTGTTAGTTCCAAAGAGATGGCATGATTAACCTGATTGTAGTGAAAAATTGCTCTGGCCCTGTAGGAAAAGAGAATAAGTCCTTCTCATGAATTAGAAGACTGCATTAACACCTCCCTGTTGATTTCCACAAGACCTATATGCACAATTGAATCCAGAGGTGGCATGGGCTGTACAGTTACTCCTTGCCTTATGACCATCATTGAGCCAAAAATCTACGTTGCTAAGCAAGACAGTTAAGTGAGTTTTGCCCCATTGTATAACTTCTTGACACAATTGTTAAATGAGTCACTGCAGATGTTAAGCAAGTAACACGGTTGCTGAGTGAATTGGGCTTTCCCAATTCCGATTTTGGTTGTCAGAAGGTCACAAAAGGTAATCCCGTGACCCTGGGACACGGCAACTGTCATAAATGTGTGCCAGTCGCCAAGCATCCAAATTTTCATCCGTAGCCATTGGGATGCTGCAACGGTCATGAAGAATGGTCATAAGTCAATTTTTTTCAGGCACTCATCCCTTTGAACCAGTGGTGGGTTTCACATTTTTTTAGAACCTACTCTGTAGGTGTGGCCTATTTTGTGGGCGTGGTTTCGAGGTCATGTGATAGGGTGGGAGTGGCCACCTTTTAAAATGTGGTGAAACTCATTTAACAACGCTCTTGCTTAGCAACCAAAATTTTGGACTCAATTGTGATGATAAATTCTTTCTTTCTTTCTTTCTTTCTTTCTTTCTTTCTTTCTTTCTTTCTTTCTTTCTTTCTTTCTTTCTTTCCTTTCCTTCCCGTTGGGTCACTGGCAGCAGCGGGCCAGATTTACTTCCAGGTACGCCGGTGGAACCCCCTCTCACCGGTTCTCTAAATTTCACCAACCGGCTCTCGCGAGTAGGTGCGAGCCTGCAGAAACCCACCACTGCTTTGAATGGTCACTAATTGAATGGTTGTAAGTCGAAGATTGCCTGTAATGGGGCATACGCACGTTCTCACTGAGCGCACTTCTTTGCATTCATCACAACTCATGTTTTCATCCCACGAGTTTTCCTTTCTGTCTGCCAAATGTCATTTGATTTACCCCTTTGGTCGCTAATGACCAGGCCTTCTGTTTCCTCCATCTTGTTCCTTTTAGAGGAATTAAAAGACCAAATAACAGACACGCTTGTCACACTGGAAGAAGGAAACAAAAGCTCTAATGAACCTGGCAGGGACCAATAATAGAAGGGTTCTGCGAAATGGCAAGATAATTAGAAAATGCAGCAGAGCTGGAGGGAGGGAGCCAGGGGCACTCCAAACTGTTTGCTCAAAAGCAGCTCTGTTTGATCTTCTAGGGAAGCCAGGGGGAAAGCAAAGAGAACAACAGATTGCCAGAAAGAGGCAGGAAGGCTCCCTTCTAGACCCAGGGCTGAATACGCCTCTGTTATTGTGGTCAAGCAATGAAATATATATAATGGATATTTGATTTCTGTTCCATGAAAGACAATCCCAGGGCGCATGAAGCAGAAATAAAAGAGCAGAACCCTTGGAAAAAATCGGAACCTGTTGGTGGCTATTTTGCAACAAGACTGTTCCAAAACTAGCCTATAGTTTGACTAAATGGGCTTAGCACAGTTGAGAGTCACGCTACACCTGCCTCTGTAATTTCACCTAGGGGCATAGAAGTGGGGTTTTTTTTACAGACTTGGAAAGTTTAAGATGTGTGGATTTTAACTCCCAGAATGCCCCAGCTAGCATGAATTATCCAGTAAAAGTAAGGGGCAGGAAAAGTATGTTCAGATTTGCAATTGCCAGGCAGTGTAGACAAGAAGCATAACCATGAATATTAGATCCATCTTTGTTGTACATTTACATTACGGTTAGTCCTTGACTTACAACCCTTCATTTAGTGACCATTTGAAGTTAGAACAGCACTGGAAAGCAATGTTTTCCCACTTACAACCATGCAGCATCCCTATAGTCATGTGATCAAATTTCGGATGCTTGGCAAATGGCTCATATTTATGACAGTTGTTGTGTCCCAGGGCCACGTGATCACCTTTTGTGACTTTCTGGAAGTCAAAGTCAGTGGGAAAAGTCAGACTCAGTTAACAACCACGTCACTAACTTAACTGCAATGGTTCACTTAACAACTGTGGCAAGAAAGGTTGTAAAATGGGGCAAAACTCACTTAACAGCAGTCTTAGCAGCACAAATTTTGCACTCAAAATTGTGGTTGTAAATCAAGGACTATCTGTACGTTAATACAATCATGCAAGTCTTTTGCTGAGACTCTAGAAAGAGTGCAGAGAAGAACAACAAAGATGATTAGGGGACTGGAGGCTAAAACATATGAAGAACGGTTGCAGGAACTGGGGATGTCTTGTTTCATGAAAAGAAGGACCAGGGGAGACATGATAGCAGTCTTCCAATATCTCAGGGGCTGCCACAAAGAAGTGGGAGTCAAACTATACATCAAGGCACCTGAGGGCAGAACAAGAAGCAATGGGTGGAAACTAATCCAAGAGAGAAGCATCCTAGAACTAAGGAGAGACTTCCTGACAGAACAATTAATCAGTGGAACAATTTGCCTCCAAAAGTTGTGAATGCCCCAACACTGGAAGTTTTTAAGATGTTGGATAACTATTTGTCTGAAGTGATGTAGGGTTTCCTGCCTAAGCAGCGGTTGGACTAGAAGACATCCAAGTATTCTATTCTATTCTATTCTATTCTATTCTATTCTTGTCCCTTAATCTTATTCTCCCAAAAACTATGGAGGGTCCCTTCTGGAATTTTTCCATCTTTCCTCCTTCATTTCATTCATCAGATATTTTCTAAGCTGCAGCTCTTCCGCCTGAATTCGAGGTCATTCCCAAATACATTACAATTACTGAGTTTTCTCTCCATAGCCAACTGTCCCAGATGCTTTTTCAAAAGGCAACTGGAATGCCTTTGTTTTTCATTGAAGATGTTTCACTTCTCATCCAAGTAACTTCATTTGAAAAAGCACCTTCGGGACAACCTGGATGAGTGAGAATCTCCATAGACGTCCGTATCTAATTGTTGTTCCTAGGAATCATGCCACAAAAGTGTCCCTGTGTGTTGTGATCATCGCAGGAATTTTTGTGGCACACATTATGAACTCATCTCCATTTTGGGGGTGGCTGGGTGAATCCTTTGTTCCTCAAGGGTAGAAATGAGGATGGAGTTAGGAAATCACTACTGATTTTAATCATTAATTTGATTATTCAGCAACGATAGGAAGACCGAATACCAAGTGCACTTGATCACACCTGCAAGAGCAAACATACCAGAAAGGAGCACTTTAGGGAAATTAAGTTGAGCACAATACCCTGGAGAGGGAAATTAAATAACTCTGAAGTAATTGGCAAAGTAAATGGGAGTTATTAGAAGGCATTCACAAAAGAACTCCTGGGACAATGAATGTTCATAAGATAATATATGTGAATATCAAGCTAGATCCCATTTCCCATCACCCGTTTCTGGCTATGAATGAGGAGAGTTTTAGTCCAAAACATTGGTGACAAACCCAGATTGGACAAGACTAAGGATAAGAAGAATCTTCCAGAATGCATCCCATCCGCCATCTTTTCTGCTAACCTGGCCAAGGAGGGGCTTTTGGAAATCAGATCTTGTGGAGATACTTTCCTCCTCTACTATCTTTTCCCATATGGAGAAAAGTTATTAAAGAACACTATTGTCTTATAAACATGATTCTACATGAGGCAATGAGTGAGAAGGTTCATTCATGGCATCAGATGAGGAAATTTATTTTTGAGGTAGGATGATATTAATTTTTGCCAATGCTGACTGGAAGATTGGGCATTGATTTAGAGTAGACGGCATATGCAGGCAGCCTTCGACTTACGACCACAATTTAGTCCAATCTTTCTATTGCTAAGTGAGACAGTTAAGTGAATTTTGGCCCATTTTACAATCTGTCTCGCCACAGTTGTTAAGTGAATCACTGCAGTTGTTTAGTAACATGGTTGTTAAATGAATCTGGCTTCCCCGTTGACTTTGCTTATCAGAAAGCTGATCACATGACCAAAGGGCACCTCAACCGCCATAACCACAAGTCAGTTGCTAAGTATCTGAAATTTGATCATGTGACCATGGAGATGATGAAAGCTCATTCTGTCATTAAGAGTAATCAAATAAATATTAATTGCTACCAGAATCTTTTGCCTGAGGCTAATAGACTTTCTCTTGTGAACTTGTAGGAAAGGTGAGATGAAGAGAGCCTCATGGCTCTCCCATTATCACTATCAACCTGTACTGGGTATTAATTATCATCAGGACCACATGGTGTTTGTACAGAATAATGAAATTAACGATCAAGTGTAGCTAGGAAGCAGGAGTGGGTTCCGGCTGGCACTACTGCCAGTTTGCTCATGTGTGCACTTCGCTTTGCGTGCAACTGAAAAACAAGATGACGCCATCAACAGTGCCGACCGGGGAACCAATTCAGGGGCGTGGCAGGCCTGGGTCACTGCCAAACCACTACCGGTTCGGCTTAACCAGTCCAAACCGTTAGGGACCTGCTAGAAAGTGAAGGCGGCAGGGGAATGTAATCACAGCAAAGGAAAAATGCTTTTTCCCCCCTTTTGCTATCTTGCACTTTGCAAACAAAATCTTGGATCATTCCAACTCATTCTGAGAATCCCAAAATAAATCAAAAGGGACCTTCATTTTTTTTACCAACCAAACCATAGAACTCAAAGGCTGTGTAAATGAGTCAGCCAGCAACACTGTCAAAAAAGGGCCAGGCTTAGTTTGCAGCAGTGGTGTCTGTTCTGTGGAAAAGCTTTTCCAGATAACTACTGGCTGTCCAAAGATTTGTAGCCCACATCTGGTAGTCATCAATGCACTCAGAGACGGCAGCAGAAAACTGACATTGCTTTGTGTTCGGCTTATACCCAGAAATTCTGGGTGTAAGAAGAGGAGGTCAACTTATTTCCCAAAGAACCTGGAGGCAGGACAAGAAGCAATGGGTGGGAACTAATCTAGGAGAGAAGCAACCTGGAACTAAGGAGAAATTTCCTGACAATACAATTAATCAATGGAATGACTTGCCGCCAGAAATTGTGGGCCCTCCATCACTGGAGGTTTTCAAGAAGAGATTGGACAATTTGTCTAAAATGGTGTAGGGTTTCTTGCCTGAGCAGGTGATTAGACTAGAGACCTCCCAGGTCCCTTCCAATGGTAGGAAGTTAAAACCCAACCCTCCTAGAAAAATGAAATATCCTGGGAAATATTAAGAAGGCAGAATATTATATTTCCCTGGATAAGAAATGGAGAAACGAGTTTTTAGGCAGGAAACTGAGACACTCTTAATAGCGCCCAATTTTATTAATGGGCCATTAAAATGTGTGATCCAGTCTATTCTATATAGCAAAGATCTCCCCTCTTCAGCTCCAGGGTGATGGGATTAAGGCATGAAAGTATTAGCTCTACCCATCTCCCCACAGGACACCCGGGAAGAAGCAATGCTCAACCAAACATGGACTCAAAACACAGCCTACAAAGTTGCCCCTGCATGGTCCCCTGGGAGCCTGACAACCAATCAGAATACAAGATCAAGATCAAAGGCCAGAGAGGGCATAAAACCAGGGGCTTTCAGCATCTTGGTCTGTTTTTCTTCTTCACCCAACATCTGGAAGCCTGTGATTCCCCCTTTTCTGTTCAGGAGCTCAAGCCATGTGATCCTGTCCACCATTAAACCATCTTTCCAAACAACCTCCATGTTTCCAGTGTCTTTTTCCACACTTGGAACTGAACCCATTTCAGGACATTTCTTCCAACACAACTCTGTTACTCTGTGCTTCCTTTCCTTTCCTCTCCTTTCCTCTCCTCTCTTCACCTCACCTCACCTTCTTTCCTTTTCCTCTTTTTTCTGAAGTCTTCGTCAAGATTGACCTACGGCAACATCATGGATACGCCCATCTCTTGGCATGTTCTTGGCAACAGTTCTGAGTTGTTTTTCATTCTTTCCTCTGTTATTGCAAAATAATCCTAAGGATACAAAATGCAAGAAAAAATATGAGCTGTCCCTCAGATTGAGAAACAGTGATAACTAATGTGGGTTTATTTTTTTTTAAAATCCATTGGTGCATAAATTGCTTCCCAGCTGATTCATTGTGTAGTTGTTTTCACCTTCTGCCTCCACTGCTTTCTTTATTTATTTACCTACTCTTTCATTTGCCTTTCATCTTATAAAAACAAGATGATCAAAAGTGCAATATATTGTGAAGTGCACAATGAAATGGAGAAAACTGCCTAAAGGAAAATAAAGTAGTAAATATAATACATAAGCAACCCACATCAACCAAATGAATAAAACAGTTTAAAATGCCTAAGCTAATCAACATGTTGGACCTGGTGCTTAAAAGATTAGAATGTTTTTTGTAAAACGGGAGAGGTAGAAGAACTAAGGACCAAAACACAAAGAATTTATTCTCTCCTATTACTTCAAACATCTATAGCACTCAGGTAAGCCACTGTTCTGGACTATATTTAGTTAGTGGGATCTCTTCATAAACCCAATTTTCTTCTCATCAGTGCTTCCCATCCTTGGCACCATCTCTATCTCTGTTCTGCTGCAGTGGGAATTTCTTGCCAAAAGACAAATAAGTGTTTATCTCTCTGCAGTGTTTTCATCATGGCCTCTTCTTCCTTCTGCATTAGACTATTGGGAGAAATGTCCTGAAATGGGTTCAGTTCCAAGTGTGGGGGAAAGACCCTGGAAACATGGAGGCTGCTTGAAAAGATGGTTTAATGGTGGACTGGATCACGTGGCTTGAGCCCCAGAACAGAAAAGGAAGGTCACATGCTTCCAGATGTTGGATGAAGAAGAAAAAGGGGCAGAGATGCTGAAAGTCCCTCGTTTTATGCCCTCTCTGGCCTTTGATCTTGATCTTGTATTCTGATTGGTTGTCAGGCTCCCATGGGGCCATGCAGGGGCAACTCTCTAGGCTGTGTTTTGAGTCCAGGTTTGGTTGAGCCTTGCTTCTTCCCAGGTGCCCTTGTGGTGAGATGGCTAAAGGGTTAAAACTATCATGCCTTAATCCCATCACCCTGGAGTTGAGGGGGTGGTCTTTGTTATGTAGAATAGACCAGCTCAGGCATTTTAATGCCCATTTGACAAAGGTGGGGGCTAGTAAGTGACTCGGTTTCCTGTCTAAAAATATGTTTCTCCATTTCTTACCCAGGGAAATATAATATTCTGCCTTTTCAATATTTCCCAGAATATTTCATTTTTCTAGCAAAGAGGTTTGTGCTAACTTCCTACAAGACCAAGTGAACTATTGGGGAACATCCGGCTGATAGTACCATGGTCACCGTGCATTAACCTGCTTGACTTTAGCAATAGGAAGGAAAGCATCTCTTTTTTCCCCTCGCTCAAAATAGAAGCCTAGAGAAAAATATTTTTTAGAGGGGGAGTGGAGATTAGATTCCCCCAGGGATCTTTTGGGGGGTGGATATATTAGTTGGGAATGGGTTATAGTCAATTTGGTAGCCAATATGAGTGGGTCAGGCTTTGGGGAAGGGAGCAATTAAAATGATATGGTTGCAGAATAGGAGGTTAACTTTGACTGATTAGAAGATAATTTTCATGGCATAAATATCAGGCTGATTCACAAGGAGGGGGGAAAATAGCTTATTAGATATTTGCACTCCTTCCAAAAAATAGAATTTTGGAGCAGGAAATGATATAGACAGTGCAGATGAAATATGTGAGTGGAAATGTTTGCATGTCTCACAGGAAGGAAAGACTTTTTTAGCTTTGTGGGGGGGGGGGGGACTCAAGATGATAAACAATAGATATTTATTAAACCACTCTAAACCATGGATAGACAATTTCTTTTGCTTGGCCGGCCTGGGATAACTTAACTGTTTTTAGGGGTTTTTAGGGATTTGTTTTAGTTTTAACATGGGATTTTAGCGCAGGGTGTAGTTTAATTCTTTTTTAATACTGTATTGTTTGTGGTTTTATATACATTTTTAATTCCCTGTGCCCCGCCTCAAGTCCCTTTGGGGAGAGAGAGCGGGTTATAAATTAAATTATTTATTTATTTATTTATTTATTTGCTTGTAGCATCATTTTTAGTCCTGCAGAAGCTTCAGGGAAGCTCCTGAAGCCTCCGGAGGGCCTCCGGTGGGGCAGAGGGGGCTGTTTTCGCCCTCCCCAGGCTCCTATAAAGCCTCTGGAGCCTGGGGAGGGTGAAAAAAAGCATGTAAAAAATGGGGGGGAGCACCTGTCGTGCACACATGTGCATTGGGGTGTGGGCATTGCATTATGGGTGCGGCACGCCCCCACACGACCCCCCCCCACGCTCTCCCCCCTTATGGCATGCGAGCCTAAAAAGGTTTCTCCATCGCTGACCTATACTCTGCTCAAGCAGCAGATTGCTCTTCTCAAAGAGGCCCGTTTTCCCTCCCATGAGGAAGAAAAACTAAAGAAAGAGCATTTCCAACACTTCTTTCTAATGAAGAACACAAGCTGTTACCCTGGCAACATTTCACTCTGAAGTAGTGGAATTTAAAAAAAATAGTTTTCTAAAGATACTTTGGCAGCAGCTGGAAACTAAAGGTATGAAGCAGGCAGCGGTGACTTGGCTGCTTCAGAAACAATGACACCTCGGAGGGAAACCCAGCATCACTTTATAGAGGATTCCGCGGGTATTGCACAACCTGGGCTTGATATATGTTTCGGGGTACCTAAAATGGAAATGTAGCAGTGGTGGGTTTCTGCAGGCTCGCACCTACTCGCGAGAGCCGGTTGGTGAAATTTAGAGAACCAGTGAGAGGGGGTTCCACCGGCGTACCTGAAAGTAAATCTGGCCCGCCGCTGCCAGTGACCCAACGGGAAGGAAAGGAAAGGAAGGAAGAAAGGAAGGAAGGAAAGAAAGAAAGAAAGAAAGAAAGAAAGAAAGAAAGAAAGAAAGAAAGAAAGAAAGAAAGAAAGAAAGAAAGAAAGAAAGAAAGAAAGAAAGAAAGAAAGAAAGAAATTATCATCACAATTGAGTCCAAAATTTTGGTTGCTAAGCAAGAGCGTTGTTAAATGAGTTTCACCTCATTTTAAAAGGTGGCCACTCCCACCCTGTCACATGACTGCCAAGCCACACCCACAAAATAGGCCACACCTACAGAGTAGGTTCTAAAAAATTTGAAACCCACCACTGAAATGTAGGAACAAGAGAAAACCCACTTTCTAGGAGTAGCCTCACCGTAGTTTGCTAGGATGCTAAAGTTCTTTTTCTTCAAGCATTTGTGTGACTTCGCACTAGAGGAAGCTGCAGGACAGCTACAGCAATAGTGGGCTCCTAACCAGTTTACTACCGGTTCACTGAGACAGGATGTTTTGTGTGTACTTATGTGCAGTTTACTAAAACTGTTCTGCGCATGCACAGAAACATGCTGGCGATGGGAGAAGAGACCTGGGAACTGGTTCGGGGGCATGGCAAAGTTCCAAAGACCCAGGCCGGAAAACCACTACTGGTTTAGCCCTGAACCTGTAGGAACCCACCTCTGAGCTACAGGTTCTGTCCAGATATGTGGGGATGGGGGTATCAAACTAAAAGCAGAAAAAGCATGGGATGTAAGGAAACATAAACTGAGACCTGAAAGCGACACTTACAATAATAGAGAAAGAAAGGGAGAGAGGAGGAGAGAATGAGAGGAAGACGGGGGAAAGAAGAAAGAGGTAAGGAGAGGAGGATGGAAGGGAGAGAAAGAGAAGGAGGGAGGGTAGGAAGGGGAAGAGGAAGAGCAGGAGTAGGGAAGAGGTAAAGGAAGAAGGAAGGGAAAGGAGAGGAGAAAGGAAGGAAGTAGGGAAGGGAGGGAGGGAGAAAAGGAAGGGAAAACGAGGTGTAACAGGCGGAAGGGATGGTAAATAAAGCAACCCAAACTGTATATTACAACCTTTTAAATGGAATAACAAATGTATAAGAATGGCAAATGTAAAGAAGAATAACAATTATGTGAATGTGTACTTAAAATGGTATGTAAGAGAATTAAAAAAAAATCTTAAAGAAAAAAAGAAAAGAAAAAACACAAGGTTTGGCACAAGGAATCAGGACTACACATTAAGTTCCCTTTCAAAAGATTTATTTCTCAAACCTTTATGCAAGAATCTAGTAAACAATATTAAATTAATGCCATGGTACATAAAGGAATAACAGAATTCAAGAAAGAAGCTAACTTGGATTGTTTGTGACAATGTACCGACTCCAGGCTAATTACTCTCTTAACTCTGCCCGCAGGCTTCATCTTCTTCTTCTCCTACAAGGCTCCATCAAAGGGCTTTACTCTTAAGAGGCCAAATGACATAAGACAGTTTCCACTGAAAGCTTTTTATTTTTGTTTCCTTGTTTATATCCAGCCTTTATTGCTTTTATAAATAACTCAAAGCAGCACTAAATATATGTAATGTTCCTTCCTCCTCCTATTTTCTCCCCAACAACAGCCACTGTGGGGTGAGTCACTCAGCTGGCTTTCATGCCTAACGAAGGATTAGAATTCACTGTCACCTGGTGATTGGTCCAAGTTCATCCAGACAGCTTCTATGCCTAAAGCAGGATTAGAATTCACCATCTCCTGGTTTCTAAACTTTACTTTAATCACTAGACCAAATTGATTCTTTATGTTTTTTTCTATTCCATACAGAGAATGGCTGAAGCAGAGGTGGGATTCAGCAGGTTCTGACCAGTTCTGAAGAACCGGTAGTGGAAATTTTGAGTAGTTCAGAGAAGCCATAAATGCCATCTCTGGCTGGCCCCGCCCCCATCTATTCTCTACCTTCTGAGCCCCAGGTGATCAGGAGGAAATGGAGATTTTACAGTTTCCTTCCCCTGCCACATTCCCAAGGCATGCCACGCCCCCAAACCACGCCCACAGAACCAATAGTAAAAAACATTTGAATCCCACCACTGGGCTGAAGGGCAGAAAAAAGAACCAGGGTCAAGGCAATGGTTAGATAAGAGGGGTGAGGAATGAGGAAAGTAATATGAGAAAACATGTCAGATAAGTTCCTCCTTATTTCAATCGCGAGATAAAAGGAGGCAGAAATAACACTTGTAAGATTCTGTGGAGTATAACTGTTGCAGTAAAGGAAATTCTTACTTAAATGCTGTCGCTTTCTCAGTCTGGTCTATCTTGTAGGACCTACAACAGCACTGCTTGAATTAAGTGTCTTCAGGGTATGAAGCTCTCTTGAGGGCCACATCAGACTCAAATTCCTGTATTCAGTCTCTCTGTTTCTTTCCAGTTCTCCCCTACTCGTTCTTGTTAAATCTTGTTCTTCCTTCCCAAGCCTAATCTCTCTCTTGATCTTCACCCTTTTGCCCCACATCTTCCTCAAAAGTGTCATTTTTCTTCTGGAGTGAGCTATGGTTAGACCAGCATCACAGCCAACTTTTTATCTTAATAATAATAATAATAATAATCTTTATTGTCATTGTAAAAATTACAATGAAATTGGTTTTAACTTCACTAGTGCAAAATTATAACAGAAACAAAAAAGAGAAAAGAAAAAAGAAAAAGGGCGTTGGTACTTACCTGATACGCCTCTTCTAATAAGGGGGGGAGATAGCATCCATGTATGGGTTCAACCTATCCATGCTCTGATTGGACTGAGTCAGATTACTAATTAATTAGCCAAGGTATATAACCCCCCTCAGGAGCTCCCTTGCCCAGTTTACGACGAAGAAAAGAGACTGACTCACCGGTGTACCACCAACTTCTTTAGTAACTCCAGACCAAAAACCAACCAACAAGAAAATACATAACAACAAGCAGGCAGAGCGACATAGGGATGGGCCGGATGCTATCTCCCCCCTTATTAGAAGAGGCGTATCAGGTAAGTACCAACGCCCTTTCTCAATAAGGGTGGAGATAGCATCCATGTATGGGACATACCAAAGCCCCTGCGCCACCCACGGGAGGGATGAGATCATGCCTGCGCCAATGAATGTGAAACAGCCGACTGCAGCACCCGGCGACCAAAGTTAGCCTCCGCAGCCGCAAACCTGTCCAATTTGTAGTGTCTCACGAACGGTGATGGGGAGGACCAGGCCGCCGCCCTGCAGATCTCCTCCAAGGACGCTCGCGTAGCCCAGGCGGAGGTAGTGGCCGCGCTACGAGTCGAGTGGGCCGTTATTCCCCGAGGGACGACCTCATCGCCAGCGATGTACGCATTCTCGATGCAGAGACGCACCCAACGCCCAATGCAGGCGACCGACACTTTCTTACCCAGGGAGCCTGGTGAGAAGGAAACAAAAAGGGACTCCGAACGACGGATGGGGCCCGTGCGGTCAATGTATACCTGCAAGGCCCTTCTAACGTCCAGGAGATGCCACAATCCCCCAGTTGTCTGCTCCAGGTCCCCCTGGAATGCCGGTAGGACCACCTCCTGGGCTCGGTGGAACCAGGACCCCACCTTCGGCACGAAGGAAGGGTCCAGCCGGAGGACGACCCTGTCCTCGTGGAACCTGCAAAGGTCCTCCCTGACCGACAATGCATTTAGTTCTGAAATCCATCTGGCAGAGGTGATGGCTACCAGGAAAACCACCTTCCACGTAAGGTACTGCCACGGCACCTCCTCCAATGGCTCGAATGGAGCGAGGGTGAGAGCGTTCAACACCTTAGGTAGATCCCACGTGGGGTACCTGTGCACCGGGGGAGGCCTCAAGTTCGTTGCCCCCCTGAGGAAACGACGAACAGCCGGAGGTTGGGCCAGGGAGGCCCCGCTGCCCCAAGTGAGGACCGACCTGATAGCTGCCACCTGTCTCTTGATGGTGTTAGGGGACAGGCCCCTCTCCAGCCCATCCTGGAGAAACTCCGTCACCTGCGGTATTGTCGCCGCCTGAGGAGACAATTGACGCCCTGCGCACCACCTGCAGAAGATGGCCCAGGTAGCATCGTAGATGCGCGTGGTGGACGCATGCCTGGAGGCCTGGATGGTCCCGATGACCCTATCCGAGAAGAGGGCACTCCTCAGAGCGAGCCGCTCAACCTCCAGACGGCCAGCTGGAGCCACCGGCCCTCCGGATGTTCCAGCGACCCCTGGACCAGGGTCACCCTGTCCGTCGGTATTCACCAAGGATCCCTCAGGGACAATGTTCGCAGGTCCGCGAACCACGGACGCCTCGGCCAGTACGGAGCCACCAGCAGGAGCTCCGCTCGGAGAGCAATCATTCGCCGAATTACCCTAGGAAGAAGAGGGGTAGGTGGAAAAGCATACATAAGGCCCGGAGGCCACGGAGGCCGAAGGGCATCCACCCCTTCCGCCCCCAGCGAGGGGAACCTGGAGAAAAACCTCGGCAGCTGGGCATTCTCCGGGGAAGCGAAGAGGTCGACAGGCCTCCTGAAAAATAGAAGGGTGTAAGCCCCATTCTGTCTGATCAATCTCCACCCTACTGAGCCAATCCGCCCAGGTGTTGTCCACCCCGGAGATGTGCTCCGCGACCACAGACAGCAGATTGTGCTCCGCCCAGTCCCCCAACAGGTCGGCTTCCGCCATGAGATCCTTGGACCTTGTGCCCCCCTGCCGGTTGACGTGGGCCTTGGCGGTGATGTTATCCGTCAAGATCAAAACATGCTGACCCACTAGAGCCCCCGCGAACTCCAGCAACCCCAGCCTGATGGCCCTGAGCTCCAGCAGGTTGATGGGGAGGGCTGACTCTTCCTGGGACCACCTCCCCTGAGCCGCCCTGCCCTCCATGTGGGCTCCCCACCCATGGAGGCTGGCATCTGTTGTGACAGTGACCCTGTCCGACACCCTGAAGTGGCAACCGTGGCTGATCGCCGAGGACCGCCACCATCTCAACGACCTCCTGACCCCAGGGGGGAGTGAGACCCGCAGGTGGGAGTGGGCCACCCTCCTCTTCTGATAGGGGAGAAGGAACCACTGGAGGTCCCTAGAGTGAAGACGGGCCCAGGGCACGATGGAGATGGCTGAGACCATCATTCCCAGAAGCCGGGACAGAGTGGCCAGCGAGGGTCTGCTATCGGCTTCAACCAGTCTTACCACCTGGTCAATGTTCGCGACCCTCTCTTCTGAAAGGAACACTTGCCCTGCCAGGGAGTCTATCCAGGCACCCAGGTGGAGAATCCCGGTGGAAGGGGTAAATTGGCTTTTGGCCACGTTGACTGAAAATCCGTGGGCCTCAAGGACCCCAATAGTGGTGTCAAGATCCGCTAGGGCCGCCTCGTATGAGGATGACTGGAGGAGGACATCGTCCAGGTAAAATTGTGCTCTGATGGGCAATGAGTGCAGATAGGCTGCCAGGGCAGCCATCACCTTAGTGAAGACTCGGGGAGCGGACGAAAGGCCAAACGGAAGAGAAGTGTATTGATAATGAACTGATGCATAACAAAAACGTAAATACGGTTGGTAATCAACGCAAACAGGTACATGTAGATAGGCCTCAGTGAGGTCAATAGACGTGAGGAAGTCCCCACAACGAACACCTTGTAAAATAGAGAACAGTGAGTGCATCTTAAACTTTTTATAATGAACATAAAAATTCAACCTTTTCAAATCTAAGATGGCCCGCCACTCCCCGGAGGGCTTCGGGATGACGAACAGCCGGGAATAAAATCCCTGTCCGGCCTGGTCAGTGGGGACCAGCCGAATGGCCTCTATCTCCAGGAGGTGTGATATGGCCTGGGTCATCAGAGCCCTGGACTCCGGGTTGCCGGAGACTGGGCAGGTGACAAAGGTGGGAGGCGGCAGGGTCTCAAAATCCAGCGTTGGACTGTCCCTAACGGTGGACAGGACCCAGGCGTCCAAAGTGGACCTCCCCCACTGGGAAGCGTACAGGCGCAACCTGCCCCCAATGGGCGGGGAACCCAGGGAGGAACTAGTTTCTGCGGTAGGGACGGCTACCGCCCCCTCGAAAGGGCCGATTGGAGCCCCCACCCCGCTGTTGCCTATATTGCTGTTGCTGTGCCCGCGGGCGCTGGCCATAGCCCCCTTGGGATCGAAACCCCTGGGCAGGGGGCTCCGAGTGGAAATTTCCCCCAAAGGATTGCCCCCTGGATTGCTGGCGTCGGGAGTATGGGCCCGGCCTACCCGCTCCCCGTCGGGGGTTGTTGGGCAAAGTTTGTTTCTTGTCTTTACCCTCGACCAGGAGGGGCTTGAGGGAGTCCCCAAACAAATTGACCCTGGCGTAGGGCTCGGACGCCAGCTTCCACTTATGGCGGAGTTCAGTCTGCCACTGGCGCAGCCACAACAGGCGCCTGGATGTGACCGTGGAGGCCAGAGCCCGGGAGGAGAACCGGGCGGCGCTCAGGGTGGCGTCGGCGGTAAACTGGACGGAGGCCACTATCTTGTTCAAGTCCTGGTGGGCTCTCCCATCTGCCATCGGGATCCGTTCCTGGAGCTGTTGGAGCCAGGTTAAGCTGGACCTGGTAAAAAAGGAGGCCACCGTAGAGGCCCTCACCGACCACGCCGCCGACTGGTGTGCCTTGCGAAGGACTTGTTCGGCCCTCCTGTCCTACGGTTTCAGAAGATCCTCCTGGCCCCCGGGAAGGGTTGTCGACGAATATAGCGCGGCTATGGGGGTGTCGACCTGGGGCCAGGCCAAGGCGTCCTCCAGGAGCGGCTCGACGTTATAAAAGCGTCTCTCGAGGGAGGATGCGCTAGGACCCGCACCTGGGGTGGACCAGGGGCGCCGAATGGCGTCCACGAACATCTGAGGGGTGGGGATCGCCTCTGTCTCCACCGTGGGCTCTGAGTACCAAGAACGTGGGGCTTGGGCCGGGGTAGACCCGGGTGTTTCCTGGGTAAAACAGGTAGTGGCTTTGGCCTTTGCCAGAAGAGGCGTAAACAGGGCCTGTGGGAAGAGACCGGTGCTGGCCGGTTTTTCAGGGCCTTGATCCTCATCCCCCGAGAGGTTAGCCTCTCAAAAGTCCCCTTCCTCCGAGATGGGGGGGGAATCCTCCTCCGCCACTGCCGGGTAAAGATGGGGCCGGGAGCCACCGCCAGGGGGACGGAGGGAGGGGCCGCCGTCAGGAGGGCCCCCTGTGATCTCCCCTGCATGCCCGCTGCGATCCCTTGTCTGATGGCCTCCGAAATCAGATCTTGTACAGCCGACGGGGCCGGTGGGGAGACCTGCCAGGCTGCCAGAGGTGGCGGGAGGCCAGCGGCCCACGACCCATCTTGGCGCAATCCAGCCGCCGTGGGGGTGAAAGTAGCCTCGGGCTGCCTGGGTGGAGCCCTGGTGGATGCCTGGCCCCAGACTGCAGAGGTATCTATAGGCATAAATGGGCTGAAGGGCCCCTGGGCCAGGTCCAGGCGGAGGGGAGCCACAGGCGGGGCTGGGGTAGGTGCCACCTCGGGTAGAGGCCGGACCGCCGAAGGGATCTCCACGGGAGCCGGGGTAGGTGTCTGGGAGGCTTGGGCCCTGGCTGACCCACCTTTAGATGAGGAGGCTGAGGAAGTCCCTTTCGGGCGAGACTTGGAGCGGGACCTGGTTTGAGAGCGTCCCGTGTCCGCTGAGGAGGCCGGGGGGGTAGTCCCAGCCTGGGACGGGCCCTGAGGCAGATCGTGCACCTCCCTGTTGTCAGCCATGCTCCTCCTGTCAGTTGCAAGGGGCAGAGAGAAGGAGAGTGAAAGGAAGGGGGAAAAATGTGTCTTTAAAAAAAAAATGGCGGCCGGGCTAAAAAGGGCGCGAATTCGCCGCTCCAGAGGAGCCCGGGGCCGCAAAATGGCCGCCTTCCCTCTCCGAGGGCCTCTTCAGCTGAGGGGAAGCCTGAAAAGCCGCTAAGGCCCCCGCTGCGCTCCGCGGCTTCCCGCGCGGCTCCGGAGGCCAATTTCGCCGCCAAACAGCTGATTCCTGTCAAATTTGCAAGCGATCGGCCCGATAAGGCCCCGAGTGGATTTGCGACTGCGCGACCGGTCCGGGCCGGTCGGGGAGCAGCACGCACGCCTGCCTTGGTCTCAAAAGGGCAGGGAAAGGCCTCACAGCGAAGCTGTGTGTGCGGCCCGCCTCCTAGGAGCGCCAACCCTCAACCTCCCTGGCTAGCCAGCAGCAGCCCAGCGTGTCACAGAGACCTTCCAGGCAAGCTCAGGTAGGAGGCTAACGGGGTGAGAAGGGCAGCCGAGGGCCGAGGCCTGTGGCTGGGAACTGAAAGGGGAAACCTGAGCCTCGAGCTGCTGCTGAGGGAGGGGGGGTCCCCTGTCTACTTACAGCGCTTATAATATTACTGCAAAAACTTCTTAGCAAAAATCACAATTTGTAAGTTGGTCACCGAATAGTCCTAAGAGCTGGACTGAGTCGGAAACTGGGCAAGGGAGCTCCTGAGGGGGGTTATATACCTTGGCTAATTAATTAGTAATCTGACTCAGTCCAATCAGAGCATGGATAGGTTGAACCCATACATGGATGCTATCTCCACCCTTATTGAGAAACTAGCATGTGCATGGAGTGATTGCGGTTGAATTTAAAAGTCTCACAGCCCAAGGATAGAAGCTATCTTTAAACCTGTTTGTTCGGCTGGCTATACTTTGATATCTTCTGCCTGATGGTAGAAGGGCAAAGAGATACCAACCAGGGTGTGAATCATCTTTGAGAATCTTCCTTGCTCTGCTAAAGCAGCGAGATCTGGCGATGTTATCCAGTGATGTCCGAGGGCAACCGATGGTTTCTTGTGCCGAATTGATCACTCTCTGTAGTGCCTTCCTCTCCGCAACTGTTAAACCAGCAAACCACACTGTGATGCAATATGTGAGGACACTTTCTATGATGGACCGATAGAAAGAGGTCATCAACCGTTGTTCCACCTGATTTTTCCGCAGGACTCTAAGGAAATGAAGTCTCTGTTGAGCTTTTCCAATCACCAGAGATGTGCTGTTTTTCCAGGTGAGATCTTGGCTAATAAGCACTCCTAAGAATTTAAAAGAGGAAACCCTCTCCACACAGCCCCCCTCGATATACAGTGGGGCAGGTTCCTCTCCATGCCTCCGGAAATCTAGCACCATCTCCTTTGTCTTGCTAGTATTTAGATGTAAGTTGTTTCTTGAGCACCATGCGAATACCTTCTGGACTTCTTCCCTGTATGCTGATTCGTCCCCTCCAGTTATGAGACCCACCACCGTTGTGTCATCTGCAAACTTTATTATGATATTGGATGGATCAGAGGATATGCAGTCATATGTATACAGTGAGTAGAGGTAGGGGCTGAGCACACAGTCCTGAGGGGAGCCTGTGCTGAGCTTCAGTGTGGAAGATGTAAAGGACCCAATCCTTACTGTTTGTGGACGATCGGTCAGGAAGTCTTTGATCCATTCACAAGTAAGGGGAGGGAAATTCAGGTCAGTCAACTTTTCAATGAGAATGCCTGGTAGGATAGTGTTAAAGGCCGAGCTATAATCTATAAAAAGCATTCTGACATAATTCCCAGATTTCTCAAGGTGGCTCAGTGCGATATGGAGAGCAGTGGTGATGGCATCCCCTGTCGACCTGTTGTTTCTATACGCAAACTGGTGTTGATCAAAACTTGGTGGAATACAGGACCTGAGGTGTTGTAGGACCAGTCTCTCAAAGCACTTCATCACTATAGACGTCAGTGCAATGGGTCTATAGTCATTCAAGCTTTTTATGGCTGCTGTCTTTGGAACTGGGATAATGGTGGCTGCTTTCAAGCATGATGGGACTCTAGCCTGTTTCAGGGAGAGGTTAAAAATCCTTGTCAGAACCCCTGCTAATTGGTCAGCACAGGTTTTTACCACTTTCCCCAACACCCCATCTGGACCTGCAGCTTTGTTGGGATTTACAGCCTTCAGCTCAGCTCTCACTTAATGTTCATCCAGGGTGAGTGGCTGGATGTTAGAGGGCCTTTGGGATAAAGCCACAGAGACTGGTCTTTTTACCTCAAAGCGGGCGAAGAAGCTATTTAGCTCCTCTACTAGCAGGCCATCAGCATTGGCTATTTTTTTTGTATTGCCCTTATAGTTGGTTAGGTGTTGTAGTCCCTGCCACACCTGTCTTGAGTTATTATCTTCCAGATACTTCTCTACCTTTTGCTTGTATTCCTGTTTAGCTGCCTTAATGCCTCTTCTCAAGTTTGTCCTGGCTTCATTATATTTGTCTTTGTTTCCTGCTTTGAAAGCGGAGTTTCGGGCTCTCAGCAGTGATTGTACCTCTGCTGACATCCAGGGTTTACGATTGCTGTACACTCTGATATGTTTATTCACTGTTACATTATCTGTACATGTTTTAATGTATGCGAGTACAGTGTCAGAGAATTCTTGCAGCTCCAAGTGTTCAAATATACTCCACTCGGTAGTCTCAAAGCAGTCCTGTAACTGACAGAGTGCTCCCTCTGGCCAGATTTTGACAGTTTTCAAGACTGGCCGTATCCTTTTCCTGAGGGGAATATACTTTGGGCACAGCAGCAGAGAGATGTGGTCAGACGTACCCAGATGGGAGAGGGGGATTGCTCTATATGCCTGTCTTAAGTTTGAGTACATATGGTCTAGAGTATTCTTACCTCTGGTGGTACACTGCACATACTGTACAAATTTAGGGAGAACAGACTTTAGACTGGCTTGATTAAAATCCCCAGCCACGATAAAAGTACCCTCAGGGTAAGTTTGCTGCTGCCTCTCGATGGCATCGTGTAACTTAGAGAGTGCTGTGCTAACATTTGCATCAGGTGGAATATAGACAGCAGTTATAACTGTAACTGAAATCTCTCTAGGTAAATAAAATGGCCGACAAATGACAGTTAAGAATTCCAAGTCTGCAGAGCAGTGTGTATAAGCAACTCTACTGTTGGTACACCAGTTATTATGTGTGTAAATACACAGTCCTCCACCTTTACTTTTACCAGAGTTGTTGTTTCTGTCAAAGCGGTGTGTGGTGCAGTTGGTTAGCTCCACAGACGTATCCGGTACAAGTGGATGAAGCCAGGTCTCTGTGATGCTCATCACACAGCAGTCACGAATGAGCTTATTCGCTGCCATCCATAGCTCTAGTTCATCGGTTTTGTGGACAAAGGATCTAGAGTTGGTTAGGAAATGCTTGGTAATGCTGGTCTGTGAGGCTGCTTTCGTAACCGAACTAGCAAACCACCTCTGCATCCCCGCTTCTGCTTCCTCTCTCTTCGCTGCCTCCTAGGCCAAACAATGATCCATGGAGAGCCTGGCAGTCTTACTATGTCATTCAGTATATTATGAGACTGCTGGAAGTCACTGGTAATATCTAGTCGACTAGAAGATCCAATCTTTAATAACTCCCTGCGGGTATAGACTTATTTTTGCCTAACTCTACTACTGTGACACCAGGAGCTCAAAGCCGCAGCATCTAAGCGCGCCGCCATCTTCACCAGAAGAGGAATCAGAGATAGGTTGCTCCCAGTTCAGCCCAGATCAGGCGAACCAATAGTGGCAGCGGCGGGATGCTCCTCCCACCCACCCAGATGCTTCTGCGCAGAAGCGTCACACACGAGCAAACCAGTAGCACTGGGATTTGCAACCCACCTCTGAGAGGAAACGGTTAGAGGCTGCACAGAGGGGAAAAAATGTCCTAGTTAATTTTGTGGCCTTTCCAATAGCAGGGCCATGGACCGATTGTAGCAGAACTGTAAGTTCTAGAAAGGCGAATAGTCATCCTAGATCAGGAGAACCGGTTGTTGGAAGAAATCTCCTTTTGTTTTTCCCCACTTTACAGGGCTCATCCTGTAAGGAAGGCAGGAAGGAAACATTCTGGTGTTGTTTCTAGCCTCTATTGCCCTGCTCACAGAAACTGCCTCTCCGGTTAACCCTTGTTACATTGTAAGAAGCTAAGGTGAAGCGTCCATTGGTCTGAGTGATGTTGAGTTGGCCACGTCCACAAAGTCACATGATCACCGAGCCATGCCTACCCACCTGGTCATTAGGGCAGAGAATCAGTTGTTAAATTATTTGAATCCCATCACTGGATCATTCCAAAGCTTGGGAATATTTTATGGCCACAAAGGCTGCACAAACACCAGTCCGGCAGCTCTGGTGGCCACCTGCCAACATGAACAGTCCAATAGTCATTAATCTATTTCAACACTTTCCTTCTATAAGAAGCACTCAAATTGCTTACCCCAAATCAACACCACCTCTTCCTCCTCCCACAATGTGCGAGAAATGCCACTCAAGGGCCCTCCTCCCTCTCATCTATCATGTGGTGTAGATACCTACTTTTGAAAGTGACTGATCTATATAAATAAAAATGTAAAATAGTTTGTACGAATCCACTAATCTCAAAAACTACTGGACCAATTTACCTCAATTTTTCACACAATGTTCACAAGGACTTCTGATAATATAATACCTACTCATTTTGTGCCTAGCACATGTGTGTCGTGTGCAAGGTACACAAATGTAAAATGTACCCACTGATCAGGTTTTCACCTCCCTGTAACTCCTCCCACCAGGAAACAGTCATTTCCTCAGCCATGTACGGAGGCCTCTTAGGGCCAAAAAGGTGCTGAGATAGCAAACTCCCAGGTGGCCCATAGAGAGAGAGAGAGGAAGAAATATAGTTTAATAAAAGAGGGACTAGGGGAGACAGGATAGCAGCCTTCCAATATCTCAGAGGCTGCCACAAAGAAGAGGAAGTCAAGCTATTCTCCAAAGCACTTGAAGGCAGAACGAAGCAATGGGTGGAAATTAATCAAGGAGAGAAGCAACTTAGAACTGAGGAGAAATTTCCTGACAGTGAGAACAATTAACCAGTGGAACAGCTTGCCTCCAGAAGTTGTGAATGCCCCAACACTGCATGTCTTCAAGAAGATAGCCATTTGTCTGAAATGGTATAGGGCTTCCTGCCTAGGCAGGGAGTTGGACTAGATGACCTCCAAGGTCCCTTCCAACTCTGCTATTGTATTATTGTATTACAGTAAGTAGGTAGATAGGGGAATATAGATAGGGAGAAATACAGTAGGTAGGTAGGTAGATAGAGGGAGAAAGGAAGAAATACAGTAGGTAGGTAAGTAGAGGGATAGACAGAGAGGGAGAAATACAGTAGGTAGGGTAGGTAGGTAGGTAGGTAAGTAGGGGGATAGATAGGGAGAAATACGGTAGGTAGGTAGGTAGGTAGGTAGGTAGGCAGGTAGGGAGAGGGGTAGATAGATAGGGAGAAATACAGTAGGTAGGTAGGTAGGTAGGTAGGTAGGTAGGTAGGTAGGTAGGTAGGTAGGGGGATAGATAGATAGGGAGAAATACAGTAGGTAGGTAGGTAGAGGAATAGAGAGAGGAAGAAATACATTAGGTAGGTAGGTAGAGGGATAGATAGAGAGGGGGAAATACAGTAGGTAGGTAGGTAGGTAGATAGAGGAAGAAAGGAAGAAATACAGTAGGTAGGTAGGTAGAGGGATAGATAAAGAGGGAGAAATACAGTAGGTAGGTAGGGGGATAGATAGATAGGGAGAAATACAGTAGGTAGGTAGGTAGGTAGGTAAAGGAATAGAGAGAGGGGAGAAATACGGTAGGTAGGTAGGTAGGTAGGTAGGTAGGTAGGTAGGTAGGTAGGTAGAGGGAGAAAGGAAGAAATACAGTAGGTAGGTAGGTAGGTAGGTAGAGGGATAGATAGAGAGGGAGAAATACAGTAGATAGGTAGGTTGGGGGTTATACGGTGGTTGTGTATATGTGTGCAGGTGTAGATCTACACACTGATTGGTTGGCCATTTAACCAAACTGGGCCACAGCAACGCGTGGCCGGTTATAGCTAGTATAAAATAAGAACATTGTCACATGAAGAAGTTGGAAATAACTTTATACAGGTATGAAGTTGAATTATTATGTTTTGTTTATTGACTGTTTGAAGTTACAGTGGAAGATGAAAAAAGTGGCTTGTGACAGTTTTTCACCCAACCACTGTGATAGCCTCATCTCCTTTTGCGACCTTCTAGCAAGCAAAATCAATGGGGAAGCCAGATTCACTTAACAACTATATTTCCAGCTTAACCACCGTAATTCACTTAACTGTGGACAGTTGTCTCACTTAGCAACAAAACTTTTGGGCTCAGTTGTGGTTGCAAGTTGAGGACTACCAGTGGCCCAACTAGTAGAGTGATTCTTAAACTTGGCAACTTGAAGATGTATGGACTTCATCTCCCAGAATTCCCTAGGCCAGCAGTCAAGGCAGTGAAACTGGCTGGGGAGTTCTGGGAGATGAAGTCCACACATCTTCAAGTTGGCAAGTTTGAGAAACACTGATTTCTAGTCCAAGTCTTTCCCTAATACAGATATCCACTAGAGGAAGTTAGAACCCACCCTTCTCCTAGAAAAATGAAATATCCTGGGAAATCTTGAGAAGGCAGAATATTTTATTTCCCTGGATAAGAAATGGAGAAACATGTTTTTAGGCAGGAAAAAGGCTCCCTCTTAATAGCCTCCACCTTTGTCGATGGGCCATTAAAAGGCCTGAGCCAGTCTATTCTACATAACAAAGATGCCCCCTTCAGTTCCAGGGTGATGGGATTAAGGCATGATAGTATTAGCCCTTTGCCCATCTCACCACAAGGGCACCCGGGAAGAAGCAAGGCTCAACCAAACCTGGACTCAAAACACAGCCTAGAGAGTTGCCCCTACATGGCCTCATGGGAGTCTGACAACCAATCAGAATACATTTCTTACACAGGAACAGGAAACAGAGGTGGGGCTGAACAGAGAATACGAAAAACCCAGGAACTCTCAGCAAGCCCCTTTCCTCCTCCTTTTCCCCAACATCTGGAAGCATATGATTCCCCCTTTTCTGTTCAGGAGCTCAGAAGCCATGTGGTCCTGTCCACCATTAAACCATCTTTCCAAGCAGCCTCTATGTTTCCAGTGTCTTTTTCCACACTTGGAACTGAACCCAGAAGGACATTTCTTCCATTATCACTAAACCTTGGTTTGAAATCTGTCAGCAAAAGGGAGTCCACAGCTCTTATAGGCTGCCTATCCCCCACAGCTCAACATCCTTTATATTAGCAAGAGATCCAGCCTAATGGAAAACTTATCCATTCAGAAGCGATAACTTTGGGCTTCAATCATGTGAAGGGTGAGCCTCATTTTGAAAGGCGTGAATTTGACTGTCCTTTTGAGTCTGCTAACCTTCTACAGAAAAGTTAGTTGTATATAGTGGGATTTGCTGACAGAAAAGAAGTAACAGTTCTATCAAAGTGTAGGATTAGTTCAGATGAGAAGTAAGTGGAGAAATTAAATAGGTTTATAGCAAATTGTCTGTTTTAATCCTCTGACTTCTATTATGAGCAATTTTCGAAAGGGCATAATCATCAGAAAAGCTCTACAGGGCTGTGTCCAGACACCGAAGCTGTCACCATTATTACTCTATATACCAGAACATTTTGTATTGGATTATTTTATTCTGATTTTATGTTGGTTTGATATGTTTTATGTTCCAAAACCTGAAATGTCCATCATATGTTATGACAGTCATAAGTTGAGGCATCCACATATGATTTGCCAAGATTTTTCATAGCAGTTGTTAACGGAATGCAGTGGTCATAAAGCAAACTCCATGGTTGTTAACAAACACTATGGTCATAAAGCAAATTAATTGTCTGCAATGGGTGATTTAAAAAAAACTTTATATTGCATGAAGTAAATATTACTGCAAATATCCATAAATGCAAGCTGCGTACTGAGCACCAAAATGTGATCACGTGAGAACAATACAATACAATAGCAGAGTTGGAAGGGACCTTGGAGGTCATCTAGTCCAACTCCCTGCCTAGGTAGGAAGCCCTATACCATTTCAGACAAATGGTTATCCAACATCTTCTTAAAGACTTCCAGGGTTGGGGCATTCACAACTTCTGGAGGCAAGTTGTTCCATTGATTAATTATTCTGTCAGGAAATTTCTCCTCAGTTCTAAGTTGCTTCTCTCCTTGATTAGTTTCCACCAATTGCTTCTTGTTCTACCCTCAGGTGCCTTGGAGAATAGTTTGACTCCCTCTTCTTTGTGGCAACCCCTGAGATATTGGAACACTGCTATCATGTCTCCCCTAGTCCTTCTTTTCATTAAACTAAACATACCCAGCTCCTGCAACCGTTCTTCATATGTTTTAGTCTCCAGTCCCCTAATCATCTTTGTTGCTCTTCTCTGCACTTTCTAGAGTCTCCACATCTTTTCTACATCGTGGCGACCAAAACTGGATGCCATATTCCAAATGTGGCCTTACCAAGGCCTTATAAAGTGTTATTAACACTTCAGGTGATCTTGATTCTATCCCTCTGGTTATGCAGCCTAGAACTGTGTTGGCTTTTTTGGCAGCTGCTGCCCACGGCTGGCTCATATTTAAATGGTTGTCCACTAGGACTCCAAGATCCCTCTCACAGTTAGTACTATTGAGCAAAGTACCACCTATACTGTACCTGTGCATTTCGTTTTTGTTGCCTAAATGTAGAACCTTACTCTTTTCGCCATTGGATTTCATTTTATTAGATAGTGCCCAATGTTCAGGTTTGTCGAGATCCTTCTGTATCTTAAGCCTATCTTCTGGAGGGTTGGCTATTCCAGGGGAGAGGGCAGCTATTGTAACTTTGATCGGTTGCTCAATGTCATATTTTCAAATTATGCCCATGAATTGATTTTAATTTTTTTATATCCTGTATTCAATTATCACTGTTCCTATCAGAACCATTTAAAAAAATCTGAAGTTTTGAACGATGCAGTTAATAAACAGAGCTCATTATTTATAAAAAGCTCCCAAGTTATTCTATTTCTCCATAGCCACGAGTAGTCTCCAAGGAGCATTATTTGAAAAGGAAAAACCCAGGTGGCCCTTGCTCTTGAAAAATATTTAATCATTTAGAGAAAAGAAGGACATTTCAACATAAAAGACTAGAAAGGCACGAAGCAATATATATATTAAACTTACCTATATTGGATAGTCATATCTCAAGGTCTAATCGTTAAAGGGCAAAATAGAAAAGGAACTCTCTCTTTTTTCTTTTTTGTTCTTTTGTTGTGTAAAATATATTTCCCTTCAATTTCTCCGCTGCATCTTTTCTCAAATTGTAAAGAGAAAGCAGCGGCCGAGTTCAAGGAAGGTTATAAGATGGTTTTTCTTCTTTTAATCATCTTTGAACATTTTGTATGGATGTGGTCCAGCGCTTGATTGCCTCTTGGCAGTAAGTTGATAAGAGTTAAACATCGCAAGGTACTTACTAACCTCACTCATTTCTCTTCTTCCTGATTCATATTCAGAGCTTGCCATATTCAAGAGCTCTTGATAAGTTTTTTTTTCTTTTGAAAGTACGGTTTTCGGTTTTAATTCTGTCCTTCCTCCTTACCCTGGCCTAGATAATAGAAACCCAGACATGATTAGCTACCTGTGATGCAGGTATCTTGCGAGATGAGTTGGTAAGCCTCCTGGCTCTTAATATCTTGAAATCGCATAGAAATCAATGGTGTTCCTGGAGCAAATTGTCAAATTTCAGCAGATGTCGAAGGACAGAATGTGTCCCTCAAGCCTTAAAGGCAGATGATCACAGCAACAGTGATACAATAGGTAGTCCTTGACTTAAAACCAATTGTGCAGTGACTGAAGTTTAAGTAGCACTGAAAACAGTGATTTATGACCATTTTTCAGACTTATGACCATTGCAGCATCCCCATGGTCATGTGATTAAAATTCAGGCAAGGCAACTGGTATGTTGTTATGGCGATTGCACTATTGCAGGTCATGGGATCATCATTTATAATCTTCACAGCCAGCTTCCGGTTAGCAACGTGAATGGGTGGGGGGGAATCCAGATTTGCTTAATGACTGCATGATCCACTTAACATCTACATCAATGGTAGTATTCAGCAGGTTCTGACCAGTTCTGGAGAACCAGTAGCGGAAATTTTGAGTACAGTAATTCAGAGAACCCGTAAATACCGCCTCTGACTGCCCCTGCTCCCATCTATTCTCTGGCTCCCAAGTCCCAGCTCATCGGGAGGGAATGTGGATTTTGCAGTATCCTTCCCCTGCTATGTCCACCAAACCACACAACGCCCACTAAGCCACACCCACAACACCAATAGTACAAAATTTTGAATCCCACCACCGATCTACATGTTAATTACAATTAACAACTGTGGCAAAAAAAGTTGTAAAATGAGGCAAAACTCATCTAACGACTGCCTTGCTTTCCAAAGGTAATGTTGGATTCAATTTTCTTTGTAAGTTGAGAACAGATTGTATTCACAAATAAAATTAGCAGAACACCTCTTTTCTGTCCTGATGCATTTTACACAACTTCTAATCTAGATAACCAACCAACCAACCATGTTTCTCGCTGTGTAAACGTGGCTTATGGGAAGGGAGACAGTCTCCCCAGTGTTTCCCACCTTAACTACTTTTTGATGTCTGAACTTCAACCCCCCAGAATGCCCCAGCCAGCAGTGGGATACATTTAAATGCCATCCAGCTGTCCTTTCTGAGCTAATGATACATCATAGCTGGATGAGTTCAAATCAAAGATATGGCAAGGTTCCTCCTCATTAACTTGCCACCCATTTAATCGTAAGTTGTTCTTCCTGGCAAGAGAAAGTTAGCATATCAAACTTAATATGACAAGAACCCAGAGCTGTTGTCAACTCTTTGAGTCTCTCCTAAGGAACGGGTAGCCTCTGATTTTGCCCAGTGAAAGCACTGTGTGTTTCCATGCATTTTCTCTGGCATGAGAGAATTTAAGAGTCTTTGCTAATCAGGTTGACCAATGGAATAGGGAGGCATTATGGAACAATTCTATCTTGATTGCAGCACAGAAGGTTTGAAAAAGTGCAGGGCATGTCAGCCAAGACAATAGATCTGTCTGGAAAGGCTCTTCGTCCCATTAGGTGGTAGGGTTGGCCGGAGGGAAAAAAAAATACATTACTGAACTCTTAGCACGTTGTCCCTCTTTGTTGTTGCTCAAAATTTAACAGGGTCACACACTTTTCCATGCGGCCTTCATTTGTTTATGTGTTGGAATTTAAGGAGGATCTGACTCCCAGTTTATGTCTCTAAAGGTAAGAAACAATAAAAAGGAAAGGAAGGAAATATATATGTGTCCAGAATGAAGAGCTCAACAAGTCAAAGCAAAAACCAAGGAAAGGTTAATAGCAACCTTAGCCTCAAAACTGGGGCCAAAGTCAGATTTTTCACTTGCAAAATGCCTTGCAGGACTTTCAAATCTCAAGGAAGTTAGAAAGAAATAGCAAGAGAACTACAGCAGACCTTTTAATCAGAAGAGAAATGCTGACATCCCAGGTGCCTCTTTTACTAAGGGACCTGTGCAGGGGTGGGATTGAAATTTTTTAGCAACCAGTTCTCTGCCCGTTTGCTGGGTGGGCGTGGCCATGGTGGGCGTGGCCTATTCGGCCTCCTGTACCACAGCAGTGTGTGTGTTTGTGGCGTTTTTGCCTTCCCCACGCTTCGGAGGCTTTCCTCCAGTCGTGAAATCCAGCAGGTTCTGGCAGGTTCCAGAAAACCAGTAGCGGGAATTTTGAGTAGTTCGGAGACCCGGCAAATGCCACCTCTGGCTGGCCCCAGAGTGGGGTGGGAATGGGGATTTTGCAGTATCCTTTCCCTGGAATGAGATGGGAATGGAGGCTTTGCAGTATCCTTCTCCTGCCACACCCACCAAGCCACACCACACCCACCAAGCCACGGCCACTGAACTGGTAGTAAAAAAAAATTAAATTTCACCACTGCTTTCCTTGAGCCTCCGGGAGGGCGAAAACCGTCTCTCACAGGCTCCGGAGGCCAGAAAGCTCATTTCTGGACTTCTAGGAGGCCAGTTTTTCACTCTTCCTTAGCCTCCGTGTGGGCCCTGCACTTCCCTGGCATCCAAAATGAGCCACGTGGAGACTCCTGAGAGGGGCAGAGCGGGGTGGGTGGGGCCAGCCAGTCCTTTCAACTACTGGTTCAGTGAACTAGAAGTAAAATTAGCATCTGGTTCACCTGAGCCAGTCTGAACTGGCTGAATCCCACCCATGGACAAGTCTACATCTAATTCCACTGGCTGTCAATGGGAAGCATATTTAGGATTTAGAATTAGGATTTATTGGATTTATATGCGGCCCTTCTCCCAAAGGACTCAGGGCAGCGTACAACATCAGAAACACATAATACAAAAGTAAAAAAAAAGATTAAATTGGATTTGTTGGATTCTTTTTAATATTCCTGCTTAGAGGAAGAATAGCGGACCAATAATTTCCAAGGTGTTTTCATTTTACACAGAAAATCCAAGAAAATCAAGTGCCTCTTCCAAGAATATATTGAAAATGACATCCATGTCCATGTGATGTTGATCAGTAGCAATAGCACTTAGCACTTAGACTTATATACTGCTTTACAGTGTTTTACAGCCCTCTCTAAGCAGTTTACAGAATTAGCATATTGCCCCCAACAATTTTGGGTCCTCATTTTACCCACCTCGGAAGGATGGAAGGCTGAGTCAATCTTGAGCCTGGTGGGATTTGAATGGCCAAACTGCAGGCAGCTGGCAGTCAGCAGAAGTAGCCTGCAGAATTGGACTCTAACCACTGCACCACCCAGGCTCAATAAAACTGTAGGCCATATGCTATTACACTGTTCCCTCTAAGGACTCTAGAGAAACTCTTATTTCAAATGTAGATATTTGTAGCTCAGGGTTGAACTGTTGGGTCCTGGGTACTCTCTAAACTTGGTTGGTTGTTATTGGGTTTTTTTTGCAGACATTTTATTACCCAATTAGGTAACATTATCAGTGCTGATGATGCTAACATCATCAGAATCCCCATGTCCTTCTAGCACTAATGAGTTTACTTAGTCAAGTAGTGAAACATCTCTGAGAAAACAACCAGATTCTGCAAGCCCCAAGGATCCCATATAGACTACAACCCATTTTGAAGAATAGGATATGGCTTCATTTAACGATTGTGTGATTCCCTTAAGTGCATTGATTCTCTTAACAACCATGACAAAAAGATCGTAAAATTGGCCATCACTCACTTAACCATCTTGCTTAACAATAGAAATTAGGGTCCCCTTCATATAATTTCTAGTCTTACAATAGTATTTTATTTGTATTTGTTTTAATATCTGTTTTCTTAATTATTTTTGGATTCTATTATACACATCATTTTGTTGTGTATATGCAGGGGTGGGGGTGCAACAAAGAAAAGGGGGTCAACTTATTTCCCAAAGCACCTGGGGGCAGGACAAGAAGCAATGGGTGGAAACTAATCAAGGAGAGAAGCAACTTAGAACTGAGGAGAAATTTCCTGACAGTGAGAACAATTAATCAGTGGAACAACTTGCCTCCAGAAGTTGTGAATGCTCCATCAATGGAGTTTTTAAAGAAGTTGGACAACCATCTACCTGAAATGATATAGGGTTTCCTGCCTGACCAGGGGGTTGGACTAGAAGACCTCCAAGGTCCCTTTCAACTCTGCTATTCTATTATACAGGCACATGGAAAGATGCTGCACTTCTTTTATTCAATATCTTGTTGAATAAAAGGGTTGTAATAAATTTTGAATTTGAATAGTAAGACCAGCCATTTTCAGCCTAGGACAGTGATGGCGGACCTTTTCAGCACCGAGTGCCCAAACTGGAATGCGCGTCCATGTGCGTCCATGTGCATGCACCATAACACAGGAAACTCAAAGACCAGCTGGTCAGCACACACCTGCCTGTTTTTTGGCCATTTTCAGGATGTTTTTCAGGCCATTTTCAGGATGTTTTCTGGACTGTTTTTGGCCTAAAAAACAACCTTAAAATGGGCTGGGAAATGGCCCCATATTCAGGCCGGTTTTTTGGCCGTTTTCAGGTGATTTTCCGGAGCTCTGGCACCCGTAAAGCTGGCAAATGTGCATATGCCCACAGAGAGAGCTCTGCGTGCCACCTCTGCAATGTGTGCCATAGGTTCACCAACATGGGCCTAGGCCAGGGGTCTGCAAAGTTGGCTCTTTTAAGACTGTTGGACTTCAACTCCCAGAATTCCCCAGCCAGCCATGCTGGCTGGGGAATTCTGGGAGTTGAAGTCCAACAGTCTTAAAAGAGCCAACTTTGCAGACCCCTGGCCTAGGACACCACTGAGCATGCTGTGCATATCATTTCTATCTTCAGATCATTAGGCTAGCGTTGCACTTAAGACCATTTGGTCCTTCTCCTATCTCCTTCCATTCTGAGCTTTGATTCCACCCACTGGTCTCACTCAGTTTTCAATGTTATTGTCCCTATAAATCTGCTTCTAAAAAAAACCAGATCTCTACTTTTACCTTGTTATCTTCTATCCTTGACATAAAAAGAATCCAAAACCTAGCTCAGAGAACACCAAGGATCCCCTCGTTTCAACCCAGAGCTACAAATATTCTCCTTTATTGCTAGCCTCCTTTCCCTTTCTCGTAATTTGGATATATTTGATGGCTGAAGCGATGAAGCCTCAAAGGCTGAGTCATAGCTCAGCTACACTGTAATTTGGGGTGCCTTATCTGTCCTTCATTTTGATGCTACATTAGCTGCACTGTAATTTGGGGTGCCTTATCTGCCCTTCAGTTTGACACTGGCATTATTGGTTTTAATGAATACACTTTTATAACCTCCAAGCCGAAACAGGTTTGATACCAGGCTTATGAAACATTTCTCACAGGATGCCCAGGCGCATTCCCCCGCTGATGGTATGTCAAATTTTCTCCTTTCATTTTTCTCAGCTCAGACAAGAGTAGTCTCAACAATTTACTGTGCACACTACACTATATTTGGGTACTCAATCCATCTCTTTATTTAATTAGCTCATAATCCCTGCTACGGGGCTTGGCTAGAGCCTCATTGACAGTCCCGCTTTTCCTGCTGCTCTTTGAACTTGTCCTTGATTAGGATTTTTAATATTTAAAAAAAAAAACCTCTTCGTATTAATTGCCTGCTTTGCATAGATGACTCATCCTGAACTCACAGGACCTGTGGAAAACAAGGTTTGTTTGTCTCGTAATAGCTTCATCAATGAAATATGAGCTACTTCTACTGGAAGCAAATATGACAACCACGCTAATGTCAGGCCAGCGTGAGCGTATTGTATTTATTTATAGTCCAAACAGATTCATTTGCTCCTGCTTTTGTTTAAAGGCACCATCCATTCTAAACATCGGTTTGAACTTTCCAGTGTATTTTGGTGTCCTCTCCTTCATGATCTGGTAGGAGGAGGAATAGATATTAGCAAAGTAAATATTTTGGAAACTGGAAGCAAAATAGGATTTTTTTTTGTTCCACTTTCTGTGCGCTTCAGCTTAATGTTGCTCACTCAACCACTCAAAGCCCTGATAAACAACCCCATTCAAACCACTGCTATTCAACCCCTGAAGCACAACTGGCTCTTTAGAATACACGTAGAGCCAGTGAATATATATAATAAATAAAAATGTAACTATGAGTTTGTTCAAAACCGCTAATCTCCAAAACTACTGTACCAATCGCCACCAAATTTTCACACAAAGTTCCTTACAAGTGCAGCACCAATGATACGTACAGATTATGTGGATGGCACACTGGTGCCAGGTACATGCGACACAAATGTACAACTGCAGCTTTTCTGTTTCCCTCACCCGCCTCCTTCTGGCCCCTCCCACCTTGCCGCTGGAAACGCCCCCGCCAGCCCCCCTCCGCCAACTCCCCCCACAAGGCCGCTGCCGAGTCAATGGCCTCTCCACTGCTGCCGCCCCCGCCACCCCCCCTTCGTCAACTCCCCACCCCACAAGGCCGCTGCTTTGCTCGTAGCATCGTGTTTAGTCCTCCGAAGGCTTCAGGGAAGCTCCTGAAGTCTCCTGAGGGGGCTGTTTTCACCCTCCCCAGGTTTCAGGATCCCTTTTATCCCCCCAAAAGTCCCTATTTTGTTGGTTCTCAAGACTGGCATCTACTTTCAAAAAAAGAGGCAGAAAAACTATTGAAACACAAAAAACAGAAGATAAGAGAGGAACTGACAAGGAACACAAATGAGAAACAAGAATTTAACAGTGTGGAAAAAGAAACAAAAAATAAAAATCAGCTAGACAATGTGATTGAGATTTACAGAGGCATAGAAAGAGTAGAGAGAAAAAATGGAAAATGGTATCCAAAAAAGAAATAAGCCAAAAATAAAGAGAGAAATAGTGGGAATTGAAAAAGAAAAATCTATTTAAAAGTGAGAGAAAAGATACAGAAGAAATAATACATATAAAAACAAGAAAAAGAGAAGAAGAAGAAAAGAGACTAGGAACGGGATTAGTAAAACAAAATGAAATATGTTAATCATGGTAATGGTATGTAGCTAATTAAAATGTGAGTGAACTATACTAACATTATTAATTGTGCAAACTAATTAAGTAAAGTGTTGATTATATAAAAACAACCTGAAGATACATGTTAAAATAGCTAGAAATGAAACGAAAAATTTGGTTTATTTCTAAAGGGATTTTAAAAAATGACACGCTCTATGTATGCAAAATAATAATAATTAAAAGTTGGAAAATATGGGAAGAAAATAATACAGCTAAAATGGGAAATGGAAATATAATTTAAAATGAATTATGTATATGTGAAAATGTTAAAGGGGGGAAACCAGGCAACACCCTGTTTACAAAAGAATTTTAAATATGTAACAAAAAATAAAAAAAACTTTGTTTGAAGGAAGACCTCCACGGTCTCTTCGAGCCCTTCCCTCCTCCCCCAAATATAGAGTTTCTCCTTGTTATGCCCATTGATGGGATTTGAGGAGGGGCTTCCCATGGGCTCAAGCCCAACTTCTTTTGTCTGGTTCAGGTGACATTTTTCTTTGTGTTGTGTGACTTGTCTATAGAGATTCTCAACTATCCATGTTTTGGTTGTCCAAAAGGTGCTTCCTGGCTTTGTCCACTGTACTTATGTGCCTTCTTCATGGTCTAGTTTCATCCTGCCACCCCTCCCCTCATCCCCAATAATTGAAAAACCTAAAAAAAATGTTTACTTCCCCTCACTTATGATCTCTGAACTGGCAGCCAAGCCTACGTTAATGACTTGGGCACCTCATGTATAAACTCATTTGACTGATGTGTTGGTAGGAAGAAAAAGCTTTGGTCCTCAGTTGGTAGCTATGCAACGGTTGTATTTATTGTCCTTTGTGGAAAAGAGTATATTTTTCAATGTGATCTGCTGCATTATTCTTTATTGGCCTCTTTTAATGGCATTTTAAAAGTTCCCTTGGATGCCACATGTGTCAAAGGGACGGTCCTTACATTTCTACCAGGGAATTTTTTTTAGTACTATTATTATAGCTTTATTGATTAGCCTATAAGCCATATCAAAGCACAAGGTTCAAACACATATCTTCTTCTATATAAATAAAAATGTAAAATAGTTTGTACGAAGCAGCTAATCTCAAAAACTACTGCACCGATTTACACCAAATTTTGACACAATGTTCCCAAGGACTTCCGATAGTAGAATACGTACTCATTTTGTGCCTAGCACATGTGTGTCATGTGCAAGGTACACAAATGTAAAATGTACCCACTGATCAGGTTTTCACCTATAGCTCCTCCCATCAGGCTGCTTTTTAACTGTCATTTCCTCAGCAACGTATGGAAGCCTAAAAGTGCCAAAACACAGAGGATAGCAAACTCCCAGGTGGCCCATAGAGAGAGGGAGGGAGAAATACAGTTTAATAAAAGAGGGACTAGGTGAGACATGATAGCAGCCTTCCAATATGTCAGGGGTTGCCACAAAGAAGAGGGAGTCAAGCTATTCTCCAGGGCACCTGAGAGCAGAAGAAGAAGCAATGGGTGGAAACTCATCAAGGAGAGAAGCAACTTAGAACTGAGGAGGAATTTCCTGACAGTTAGAACAATTAATCAGTGAAACAGAAGTTGCCTCCAGAAGTTGTGAATGCCCCAACACTGGATGTCTTCAAGATGTTGGATAGCCATTTGTCTGAAATGGTATAGGGCTTCCTGCCTATACTATTATTATAGCTTTATTGATTAGCCTATAAGCCATATCAAAGCACAAGGTTCAAACACTTATCTTCTTCTTATATAAATAAAAATGTAACAAGAGTTTGTTCAAAACCGCTAATCTCTGAAAGTACTGCACTGATCGCTTCCAAATTTTCACACAACGTTCCTTTTGAATACGGCACCAATGATATATATATATAGATTGTGTAGATGTCACACCTGTGCCAAGTACACGCAACGGAAATGTAAAAAATAGTTAAAAAAGGATACAGAGACAGCAGTGGCCCACAGGTATTATGTCATCCTTTATGACATAAAATACTTTGTCCATAAGATTCAAGGAGAAATACAGTAGGTAGGTAGATAGGCAGCTCTAGGGATAGAGAGAGAGAGGGAGACATGCAGTTGGTAGGTAGGTAGGTAGAGGGATAGAGAGAGGTAAAAATACAGTAGGTAGGTAGGTTGGGGGTTATACGGTGTTTGTGTGTATGTGTTTGTGTGTGCAGGAATAGATCTACACACAGATTGGTTGGCCATTTAAGCAGTCTGGGCCATAGCAACGCGTAGCCGAGAACGGCTAGTCACCAATAAAATCCTATACAAACAATTTAAAATAAGAGTAGGGTAAAATGCAATAGTTATAGGAAGATATACAATGTAATTTAATATGTTAGTATGTTAAATAGAATAAAATGACATAAAATTATATTTCAGTGTCACCCTTACAATCTACCCCTATAATTACTATGATCCTTTTTATTTTATTTTTTATATATCACCCATATCAAAACAATTTACTTTATATGTGGCTGGAACCTGCAAATAACATTTAATACAGCACAATACTTAAAAATGGTTTGGTTGAGATCTGCATATGTGGGACTGATTGGGGTAGATGATAAGGGTGACACCAAAATATAATTTTATGTCATTTTATTCTATTTAATTTACTTATGTATTAAATTATATTGTATCTTATCCTATAACTATTGTATTTTACCCTACTCTTATTTTAAATTGTTTGTATAGGATTTTATTGGTGATATGTGTTTTAACCTTGAGCTTTGATATGGCCTGTAGGCTAATCAATAAAGCTATAATAATAATAGTACCAGATAAGTGCCCTCCAAATAACACAGTAGGCTTTGGTACTACTGGTTATTGGTCAACTGTAAACTTTATCTGCTCTTGCAGACATGTTTTGCAATCAAAATCTAAGAGGAAAAAATAGTCTTTTCCAATAAAGTTAAAAATATAGGAATGTAGAAAGTTAATACCCACCCTTCTCCTAGAAAAATGAAATATTCTAGAAATATTAAAAAGGCAGAATATTATATTTCCCTGGATGAGAAATGGAGAAACATGTTGTTTTTTTAAGATGTCAGCACTTAAGAGATAAAGAGATGGCTAGGTCTATTCATAAGCAAATACCCTTACCCAAGATCCAACAAAGATAGGATTAGCCCTCAACCATAGTAGGAATTGCTAAAGCCCCTTCATTGCATCACCTAGCAAGATTCAAGCCAGGGACTCAAGACAACCTACAAAGTTACTCCTGCATGGCTCTATGGGAGTCTGACCACCAGCCAGGATACCTGCCCTTGTACTGGAACAGGAAGCTCTAAGGCAGGGCCCAAGAGAGGGTATAAATTTATCTCATACACACACATATGTGCTCGAATTGCCCAGGACCTCAAATCATGTGGTCCTGTCCACCATTAAACCATCTTTCCAAACAGCTTCCATGTTTCCAGCGTCTTTCTCCCCACTTGGAACTGAACCCATTTCAGGACATTTCTTCCAACAGGAACAATACACGAAACAAGTAATGAAGGAAAAGCACTAACTGATCGGATCCCACTTATTATAGTGCTTTATTTATAAAATCTAGATCTTGCATTTTCATTGCCCTTCCTACAGTCCTCTCAAAGTCTCTTGCCTGTGGCTAAAGTTTCTTCTATGGTGATTAATAATTAAAAGAGAGCTTTCCATGTTATTCTCAACATAGCTTCAACTTCTTGGGCAGCCCCATTGATTTCCTTTGATTTAGCTGTAAACACTTTCAAGGATGGATCACGGATTGTCTTCCTCCTGGGGCGATTGCCAATGGCTTGTCTAAACAGATGTGGGAAGAGGGGTGGGGGGGGGAGCTGGTTACCTAAGCAACAGAGGAAGAAGGCAGTTGGAAATCTTGGGGTTGGGTGGGGACAGAGAAAGTCATGTCAAAGAGGTGAAGGACTGGAAGAACACTCATTGGGACATGTGGAGTTAAGTCAAGCAGAAGAGCCAAAGGAGGGTCCTTCCAGGTGCCAGGAATAAAAAGTGACAGTCTATGGAAAAAAGGTGAACTAATGTCTATAATTCCCAGTTCCCAATTAGCTTGACTGAATTTTTCCTAACGCAGTGGTACAATGTGGAAATTCGACCTCCCAAAGGGGCAAGTCTTCTGCCACCATCTCCTTCTGCTTTTTCTTCCTCTTCTTCTTCCACTTCCTTTTCTTCTCCCCCTTTTCTTCCCTTTGTCCTCCTTCATTTCCCTCCTCCTCCCCATTTCCACTTTCCACCTCCCTTAACCCTTTCCTCTTCCCCCCCTCTTCCTCTTCTTCCTTCTCCATCTCTTCCTATTCTGACCCTCCTTCATCTCTTTCTCCGCCCCGCCCCCCTCTTCCTCCTGCTCCTCCATCCCACGTCTCATCTTTGTTGTTGCAGCAAGTCCGTATCTGAACGTTGCCTTTACCAACAGCATTTTAAAACAAAATGTAGTACAGGTTCGGTGTTACTTACATGGCTATAAATTGGATTAAATTTTGTGTAGATCTAAAATTTATTTCAGGGATGTGCGATTTGCTTCACTGAGCTGTGTCCTCTTTTTTTCATTCCCTGCTCCGTGTTTACAATTCCGCTTTCTTCTTGATCGACTTTTCTGCCTCTTGCATCAGACGAAATGTTCCAGTTTAAGAGCCGCACTTAACATTCCAAGAAAACCTTTTATTTTTTTACTTGACAGAATCTTGCTCAATTTTCTTTGGGTTCATTGTGTTGAAACCAATGGGGGAGGGACCCTTTATCAAAGCTGTTTACATTGTCACAATTGACATAATTTCAACCATAATCTCAGATTTCATAACACTGTATGGATGTAAACATACACACACACACACACACACACACACAAGGAAACCCATGAAATGAATTGATTGTCAGTTAATTATTTGGTGTTAAATATATTCAGCCTCCAAAACAGCTTGGTAGCAATCAGGTATAAGCAACAGGGAGCAAGTTAGATTGATTTTATTTTGTGCACTTGTCCAAAATGGAACATTTTGATCATCACTTACTAGAAGTGGAGCTAATAGATGAAGCTTTTCGGTTTTAAAAAATTCTGCACCATAGGAGTTATTTTGCCCAAACAGCCTTATTGTCATTTTTGTATTCTTTCCAACTCAGTGAAATGTTTGGGCGGAGGGGGAATACAGTATAGACAATTCTCACAATTCTGTTCTCTGTAGTAAAAACCTTACAAAACCAGAACATAACGGGATAAATTTATGGAGGGGTTTTAATGAGGGGGCTTCCTATTTGTTGCCATTTCATGTACCCTGTTTCCCTGAAAATAAGCCCTCACCAGGTAATAAGCCCAATTGGCATGCTACAAATAAACCCTCCCCTGAAAATATTGCAACACAGCAGCAGCCATGAGGTCACCATGCTCACCACTTCCTGCACCTCAAAAATAATAAGACCTCCCCTAAAATAAGGGCCAGTGCTTATTTCAGGGGTCAAAAGGAAATAAGACCCTCCCTTATTTTCAGGGAAGCACGGTACATATGATATGTACCGTGGAACCACACTTGGGCCGTCCACACTTGAGGACTCCTTGACTCAATCAAGTTTGTTATAGGAAGTTAGCGCCCATCCCTCGCCTAGAAAAATGAAATGTCCTGGGAAATATTGAAAAGGCAGAATATTATATTTCTCTGGATCAGAAATGGAGAAAGATGTTTTTAGGCAGGAAACAGACTCACTCTTAATAGCCCCCGCTTTTCTTAAAATGCCTGAGTCAGTCTATTCTACATAACAAAGACCTTACTCTTTTAGCTCCAGGGTGATGGGATTAAGGCATGATAGTATTAGCCCTTTACCCATCTCACCACAGGGCACCTGGGAACTCGACCAAACTTGGACTCAAAACACAGCCTAGAGAGTTGCCCCTGCATGGCCCCATTGGAGTCTGACAAACAATCAGAATACATTTCTTACACAGGAACAGGAAACAGAGAGGTGGAGCCGAACAGAGTATAAATACCCAGCAAGCCCCTTCTTCTCCCTCTTTTCTTCTTTACCCAACATCTGGAAGGATGTGACTCACCTTTTTCTATTCAGGAGCTCAAGCCATGTGGTCCTGTCCACCATTAAACCATCTTTCCAAGCAGCCTCCATGTCTCCAGTGTCTTTTTCCCCACTTGGAACTGAACCCAAAATGAAATTTCTTCCAACAGTGGCTTACAGGCAATTTACTGAAAGTGCGATAAAGCCTATCTCCCCTGCTCTCCAAAAACGAAACAGTCCATAAACTAATACAAACAATACAATAATAAACAAGAATAGCAGCATTGTACACTTGGGGCTCCAAAACATTATGGCACAAAGAGCTAGGAAAACAGCCAGATTTCTTTCTAAAAGCCAGCAGAGTTTGGGCCAATCTTATATATCAGGTAGAAGTAGGCTCTATAAGATGCAGATTCACCTCTGAAAAGACACTTATGGAATAATTTGAAATAAATAACCAAAATTGTGCCTAAGATAGGTAAAGATGGTTTTTCCGTTCTTCAAAACTACTCTTCGGGCTGAGTGATGGAATAATCTTGGCAAAGAAGCAAAATATAAAAATTAGGCCAGATGTAATGAGCACAATCTTTGGGCTGTACAGTAGTTCAGCCTTAAGAAGGACACTTCAAATGGCAACAGTTAGGGCAGGGGTCAGCAACCTTAAACACTCAAAGAGTCACAAAGGTCCTAACCAGAAGCCCCTCGTTCAATTCTGGAGCTGACCAGAAGTCCGGTTCCTCCACCATAGATTCTCTTCCTAGCACAGCGGGGTGCTGTCAGTTTTACTACTGGTTCGCAACCCCTGTGTTCGTTTGCTGTTCAGTGTAATGCACAGCCCCTAAAATCCAAAATGGCGGTGGCACAGTGGTGGCAAGGGAACTGGTTTGGGGGCATGGCAGGCCTGGGTCACTGCCGATTCTATGACCCAGGCATGAATTCCACTATCGGTTGGGTTGAACTGGGCCGAACTGGGAGAAACCCACCTCTGCATCAGAGGTATGATTGGCCCCCCACTTTGCCGCTTTTCCCAAATAAATCCAGAGTAAAAAGCATTCCATCTGTTCATTTACATTAAAAGGACTGCCGTGTTTTCTTATATTTCTTTCATGAGGAACAAAAATTGTTGTTCTCATACGCTTCTGCAATATGTTGAATTATTCTTGGGTTTTGAAACAAACTCTGCCAATGGAAGCTGGCTATGTCTGGATCATAAACCAAGCAAGCACAGATGTTGGAATCCAATTAAAAGGATGGTAGGTTTTTGCAGATGAGTGTGCCTGTATGAAATCAACTTAGCTGATGAGAGCTAATAAGCTCGAAATAGATCTATCCTGGTCTCTCCCTAAATTAATTTATTGATCAGCTCATAAAACTAACATACATACATACATATATATGTATGTATGTATGTATGTTTGTTAGTTTTATGAGCTGATCAATAAATTAAATTAGAGAGAGACCAGGAAGAGGGAGGAAGTATTACGTTGTTTTTAAACAGCATTCCTATGTTCTGCAATACGTGCACTAATTCTCCTATTAGTTTGCCCAATGTATGTGGCCGGGCAGATTTTGCATGGTGCCTGAAAACTGAATTACATACCTTTACAAAGGTATTAACCTCCAATGGATTCCAAAGAAACACAATTACCAACCTAATCCAAAGGGAGACACCCCCCAAGATCCAAGACACAGAACAAGACAATGGCATCGCCCTCCTCCCTTGCATCAAAGACACCACAGATAAAATCAGCAAAATTCTCCACAAACACAGTATCAGGACATCCTTCAACACTAACCAAAAAATAGCAAACATCTTAAGAAACCCCAAAGACAAAATCCAGCTAGAAAACCAAGGAGTCTATGAAATACCATGCAAAATCTGCCCGGCCACATACATTGGGCAAACTAATAGGAGAATTAGTGCACGTATTGCAGAACATAGGAATGCTGTTAAAAACAACATAATACTTCCTCCCTCTTCCAGCACCTCAAAGCAACAGGACATGAAATTGATTTTGAAAAAACCAAATTACTCTCCAAAACTGAACACTCCAACAAGAGAATAATTATGGAAGCTGTTGAAATAGAGAAACATCCCCACAACATGAATAGACGTGATGATGCCTCCCGCCTGCCAGACATCTGGAAACTAGCTCTGGCCATTAAACGAGTCCCAGCCACAAACACTGACACCATCATCAATCATTCTCAACTAACATCAACTCCATCTACTAATCAGGATGTGACAAATCAGCCAACCAATCCATTTAAAGCAGCAGAGCCAACATTCCAACCCCACCCACCTCTACTTATAGAAAAACTGCCACTTCGATCACAGTGTACTCACAAGAAAACAAAGCCTCCAGTCTGATGATGATGGGTGTGATCCCATCGAAACGTTGCAAAAACACTCTTAATTTTACACGGGAAAAGACCCGAATAAACCAAAACCTACATACATACCTATACCCGTGAAAATCTACGAAAACATATATATATGTTTTCGTAGATTTTCACGGGTGTAGGTATGCTGGCATTGCTGGCTTCGGGGATTTTCCCGTGTATATAGCATGGAGATCTTATTGCAACGTTTCGACAAGATCTCACTTGTCATCATCAGGCAGGCTTCTGTCTGTGACTGTGACTGCGAAGGCGTCGCTCTTCCTTAAATCTTGGTGGGGGGTGGGTGGACTATTGTTGTGAGTGGGTTGATTGGCTGTGCAGCTGCATCATGACTGGTAGATTGATGCTGATTGGTCTCATTTATAAGTTTCTCCTTGTTTTGAATTTCAACGGCTTGGGTGGAGGGTGGGGCTCGTCTGTTGGTCAGTGCTGGTTTCCAGATGTCTGGTAGGCGGGAGGTGTCGTCACGTTTGTTCATACTGTTAGATTGCTTCTCTATTTCAATGGCTTCTCTGATTATTCTCCTGTTCAGCTGTTCAGCCTTGGAGATCATTTTAGTTCCTTGAAAGTCAATGTCATGTCCTGTAGTTTTGAAATGTTGATAGAGAGATGAGGTATTAAGATGATTTTTTAAAGCATTTTTATGTTCAGCAATACGTGCACTTATCCTTCTGTTGGTTTGTCCTATGTAAGTGGCAGGGCAGATTTTACATGGAATTTTGTAGACTCCTTGGCTTTCTAGCTGGATCTTGTCTTTGGGGTTCATTAGGATATTGGTTATTTTTTGGTCGGTGTTGAAGGCTGTCTTGGTGTTGTGCTTGTGGAGAATATATATATATATATATATATATATGTAAATTTCTTTAAGGGATGATTAATAATAATTAATTAAGAGACCAGGATGGATCCATTTCGGGCTCCTTAGCCCTCGTCAGCTGGCCATACCTTCCCTACAGGGATTTGAACTGGTGCTCTCCAGCATTCGAAGCAGGCTTCTCTATGCCTTGAGCTAACCAGTTTCCCTGATTACATCATCCTTTCTACAGGACTTTATTGATGAAGTGGATATATTGTTACAGCTTCCTGTTAGGCCTATTCAAGGGAGGAGACAAACTTGTCATCCTTCTCTGTCCTTCGACTCAACCTAGAGACCATCCAGACAGAGACCTATTAAATTGCTGCTGTCTTTTTTAGATATGTGTTAAATTTCTTTATGGTTTGAGGGTTATATCCAACAATCAATCCCATCAGGAAACCCAATTAGAATTCCTTTTCCCTCTGTAACATTTATGTGCAATATCCATTTTCATTATCTTGGTGCACCTGTAAATGAGTAAGGACTATTCTATCTCAAATATTTGTTTGTTTTGATTTGCCCTCTAAGTTTTTCTCTTTTCCCTTTCTCTTCCTGGAGTGAATCTGTTATCAATGCTAATGTGGCATTTATTTGAAGGCTAGTTAGGAACAACTGTGCCATTGCTTGTCACTTTGTCACTGTGTAGTGAACTGTTCAGTCTGAAATATGGGGGAGGGAAGAAACCAATAAATCATATTTCATGCAAGCCATTATTTTGATGGAAAAATTAGCTAAGAGTGATGAGAAGGACAGATTAAGAAGGCTCCCAGTTGCTTTAAACAGTATCCAAGGCCATTTATTACATTGTTCCAAGCTAAACCTGTTGCTCTGTGAGCACATTAATTCAAGAATTTTCTCCTCAGAGAAGTAGACAGGAAGAATGATGAATATGATTCCCAATTTGCAATGGAAGCAATTTTGCCTTTAAAATGTATTGATTGAAATGCTTTAGAAAATCAAATCGTTAGAGGTAATTCTGTAGAGTTAATTCTGTAGGGAGTAAAGCTTAGAACGACACAGAATGGGTTCATAACGGGTGAAAAGCTACCAGTTCGAACCAGTTCACCTGAATCAGTAGTAAAAAAAATGCTACTAGTTCGGGCAAACTGATAGCACCGACAATCAGTTGTGCGACGATCAGTTGTGCCATGTGAATCACATGGCACAGCTGATTGTCACACAGCTGATCGTTGGAGCTACTGGTTCGCATGAACCGGTAGCATTTTTTTACATTCCAACAATCAGCTGTGCAACAATCAGCTGTGCTGGTTCCAAACCACTACATTTATTTTACTATTGGTTTGGGTGAACTGGTAGTTCCGTCGATCAGTGCCTGCGGTGTGCATATGCGTGAACCGGTAGCAGACCTCAGAGCATTTCCCCTCTGGTTCATAAACACCACACCTCATTTAAAAAATCTCTCTTGCTTTGGGCTTCTAGGGAAGAAATGGACTGAGGACAGCTCTATTAAAAGCCAAGTTGACAATCACTGCAGAATTAAGAGGAAGCAAGTAGATCAGTTTTTCAGTAATTCCTCTCTGGACAAAGAGAGGACTTGAGATCACCCACAAATGCTCCAGACCAGGGGTCCCCAACCCCCGGGCCGCGGACCGGTGCCGGTCCGTGGCTGGATGGGAGCCGGGCCGCAGGGCTAGAGAGGAGGAGGAGGGAGGAGGAGGCAGCCCCCTGAGCACAGCGCGCGGGAGAACGCAGGCGCGGCTGTTCGCACCGTTGGAATGTGCCTCTTCCTCCACCCTCGTCGACGGAAGGATTCCTGGACGCCGCCGGACTGGCCACCGATTCCCTCCCCTGCTGGCATGCCGGCCACTCATTTTCTTCCAGGGACTGCGGAGGCTCTGTGGGCTGGGGAGGGAACTGGTGGGTTGCTCCGGCGGCGCACAGGAGTCCCTCCGTCGACGAGGGTGGAGGAAGAGCCCCCACCATCCTCCTGCGTTCTCCCGTGCCCGTTCTCCCCAATGGGCTGCCCCCCTCCCTCCTCCTCCTCTCCAGCCCGGCACCTATCCAGCCACGGAGCCTGAACGAGCGACCAAGCGTGGCAGGCGGGATGAGGAGGCTGGGGGCGGGGGGACGAGACGACGATGACGACGACAGACACACATAGAGAGACAGAGGGAGGGAGGGAGAGAAAGATAGACAGAGACACAGAAGGAGTGATTGAATGAATGCAAGACAGACAGACACACGCGCACACACACACACACAGAGTGACAGAAATGGGCGGATGAAGGAGAGACACAAAGAGAGAGAGAAAGAAAAAAGTGGGAGAGAGAAAGACAGACAGAGAGAAAGAGACAGAAAGGAAAGAAAGAGACAGGAAAAGATACAGAAAGAGGGAAAGAGAAAGAAATAGAGAGAAAGGGAAAGAGAGAAAGAAAGAAATAGCGAGAGAGAGAAAGAGAGACAGAGACAAAGTAAGAGAAAGAAAGTGAGAGAGAGAAAGAAAGAAAGAACTTATGACCACAGTTGAGGCCAAAAGTTTGGTTGCTAACCAAGATCATTGTTAAGTGAGTTTCACATTTTCAAAGTTGGCCACGCCCACCCAGTCACATGACTGCTGAGCCCCTCAGCCGGTCCGCAGAATTTTCTTTAAAATGAAACCGGTCCCTGGTGAAAAAAAGGTTGGGGACCCCTGCTCCAGACAATTGCTCTTCATGAGGAAACTACAAAATAGATCTCAGGGGTGTTCAGAGCTCAGGGTGTTGAGCCCAAACTGTAGTCGACTCCTTTGAAATGACACTAAGTTTATCTAGTTCTTTTTCTAATCGCCTTTAGAAATTGTTTGTTAACTGCTTTTGTTTGTTAACTGTTGTTAACCTTTAGAGCAGGAATATGAAACAAGCGGGCAGTAAGACAGATACGTCACATGCTGCCCAACCCAGTTTAGCAAAGAGGAAAAAAGTTGTGATACATCTCATGACAACGACATGACAACATGAGTTGGACACCTCTGTTAATCAGTTTAGATTAACAAAACTGGAAACACCAGGTGAATTTCTTTCAATCCTTAATTAAAATTTCTTTTGCTTAGACAAATTTAAGGGCTTAAAATATTTTTTGTAACAAATAGCAAAAGAATAATTGAAAATCTAGATTTCAGAAAGTCATAAAATAGACTAAGGATTCATATAAATCTGAAATAAAACTGAAATAAGATTTTGGAATTAATTATAAAAAATATTATTCTTAGGAAATTCTTTTGTTTTAATTAAAAAAACACACAATGACATAAGACTTTAAAACTTGGACACAAGAGGGAACTAGAAAGAGCTAAAGATTATAATTGAAGGAAAAGGACACTCAAGCTTGACTTGCAAATACAGAAAGCAATATATTTTAACTTTGGATATATTAAAAAATATTTTTGAACAATTGACCCAGTGGTGGGTTTCTGCAGGCTCGCACCTACTCGCGAGAGCCGGTTGGTGAAATTTAGAGAACCGGTGAGAAGGGGTTCCACTGGCGTACCTGGAAGTAAATCTGGCCCGCCGCTGCCAGTGACCCAGTGGGAAGGAAAGGAAAGGAAGGAAGGAAGGAAGGAAGGAAGGAAGGAAGGAAGGAAGGAAGGAAAGAAAGAAAGAAAGAAAGAAAGAAAGAAAGAAAGAAAGAAAGAAAGAAAGAAAGAAAGAAAGAAAGAAAGAAAGAAAGAATTTATCATCACAATTGAGTCCAAAATTTTGGTTGCTAAGCAAGAGCTTTGTTAAATGAGTTTCACCACATTTTAAAAGGTGGCCACTCCCACCCTGTCACATGACTGCCAAGCCACACCCACAAAATAGGCCACACCTACAGAGTAGGTTCTAAAAAATTTGAAACCCACCACTGAATTGACCCAAAAGTTAATGTTGTGAGTCCCTGACTCTATACATGCATGATAAAGGTAAAGGTTCCCCTTGCACATATGTAGGAGGGGAGAAAGTTTTTCCTTCTAGATTGAATTTCTCCTTGATCAGTTTGCATCCATTATTCCTTATCTGGTCTTCTGGTGCTTTGGAAAACACCTCCACTCTGTGACAGCCTCTCAAATAATGGAAGACGGCTATCATGTCTCCTCTGGTCCTTCTCTTCACTAGACTAGACATGCCCAGTTCCTGTAACTGTTCTTCATATGTTTTACTCTCCAGTCCCCTAATCCTCTTTGTTGCTCTTCTCTGCACTTTTTCTAAGCTCTCAATAACTTTTTTTATTGTCTCTTGACCAAAACAGGATGCGGTACTCTAGGTGTGGTCTAGCTAGGGCTTTATAGAGTGGTATTAGTACCTCACTTGATCTTGATTGCATCCTTCCATTAATGCCACTTAGGATTGCATTCGCTTTTTTTGCTGACTCTTCACACTGCTGGCTCATATTTAATTGATTGTCCACTAAGACTCCAAGATCCATCTCACAGTTTCTTCATGACCATTGCAGCAGCCTGGGGGTCACATGATGGTCATTTGTGACTTTCCCAACTGGCTCCTGACAAACAAAGTCAATGGGGGAAGCTAGATTCATTTAGTGATCTATATTTCACTTAACAATTGCAGTGATTCAATTAACAACCATGGAAAAAGATCATAAAATGGGGATCAACTCACTTAACAACTGCCTTGTTTGGAACACTGTTCCCAGTTGTAGTTATAAAGCGAGGACTACCTGTTGTGGACATTTGAGAGCCTTTTCCTGTGGCCGTCCAAAATAGAGGTCGCCATTAACTCCTTCAACAGGGCGTGTCATCCATTACTTGAGCTCTGACTGGGGGGGGGGGGCGTTATTTTCTGTTCAGTCTGCCACCCAAGCACGTCATGGATTTTCTAGCGAGCTTTATAGATTTGTATTTCCATCCTAAGCTTGGCTTTATGCTGGAAATATTTGGGGAAACGTCTTTTCAGAGGAAGAATTTGCAAAGAGGATTGAAGACTTAAGGTATATGCAATTTAAATGAGGCTGAGTCGTGCAGAGGAACGCTGCCTTTTTAAAATTCAGTTTGATGAAGGAGAGCTCCCTTTGAATGTTTTTGAAAAAAGGAAAGGATATTGGTGCATTTTAGCCCAGCTGTAACTGAATGGAAAAACAATTCCGCTGAGCCGTAGAAACAGTTTATCCTGTGGCATCTTATTCAGAAACTCCTTCAATGGTTGGCCATTTTCAAGTATTTAGGGTAGCCAGAAAGAAGATTGGAGAAAGAGGGAAGGAGTGGAAGGGGAGGGGAGGGGAAAGGAGAAGGGAAGGCAGAGAAGGAGAGGAGTGGGGGAGCAGGGGAGTGGAGGGAAGGGCAGAGGACAGGAGAGGGGGAAGACAGAGAGGAAAGGGGAGGGCAGAGGAGGAGGAGAGCAGGGGGAGGAGCAGGGGGGCAGAGGAGGAGAGAGGGAAGGGCAAGGGAGAGGGGAGAAGACAGAGGAGAGGAAATGGGAGAGGAGAGGAGGAGGGGAGGGAGGGGAAGGAGAAGAGAGCAGAGGAGAGGGGAAAGAAGCAAAGAAGGAGAGGAAAGAGGAGGAGGGGAGAGGAGGAGAGAGGAAAGGGGAGGGCAGAGGAGGAGGAGAGCAGGGGGGAGCGGTGGAGGGCAGAGGAGGAAAGGAGAAGAGAGGGAGTGGGACAGAGGAGGAGAGGCGGAAGGCAAAGAAGGAGAGGAAAGAGGGGAGGGGGAGGCAGAGAAGGGGAAGGGAAGGCAGAGAAAGAGAGGGGAGGGCAGAGGAAAGAAGGCAGAGAAAGCAGAGAAAGGGAGGGGAGGGCAGAGGAGGAGAGAGGGAAAGGAAAGGGAGGGGAGAGTTTTCTTCAGAAGGTACAATGCAACAGCAATTCTAATTATGACACTGTTTACCAAAATGCTGTGAAAGGTCACCTCCCTAGCTACAATTTCCTATGACAAAACTCTTCCTACTAGCAATCATCTGCATGCTTATAAAATATAATGAGAGGAAACGAGTGCTGTACCTTTTCATTATTTTGGCCTGCAGCCTAATCAGACGAAGCCATAGCTGAATCCCGGAGACTTGAAGCTTCGCACTCCTTGTCCCTCAGTGACGTCCAGTGTTCACTGCCATGTCAAGACCAGGGTCAGCCAGGAGGAGGAACATGAAAGCAGCTGCCGTTGGAGCAGTGATGAGTGTTTGGGTGGATCAGGAATGGTGAGCTGATCTCCATAGCACACGTGTAAATAAGGAAGCAACGAGACTTTCGAGGTTTATTATGGTTTGTAGCACAACCAGCCAGATGTTCAGAATGCCTTTGGCATTTTTACACCCCTATCCTTCCCAAGGATAGGCAGACATTGGTGGTTTGCTTTGGGATTGCCCTCAAGACACCTATTACTATTGGTGGTATCTTTGCTTTCCTTTGCCACAGTTGTTCTGGTTTTATTTGTAGGTCTTTGTATTTTGTTATCTTCACCGGTTCCTTTTCTTCTATTCTATTATATCCAAGTGCTGCCACCAAATCCATTATCCAGACTTTTTTTTGTCTTCATTATCAACAATTGTTAAGTCTGGCGTGTTATGTGACAAGTGCCTGTGTGTTTGACTCCTATAGTCCCAGAGTGCTTTGGTTTCTTCATTTTCTTTTATTTTGGTCTTAATAGTTGCTGCTTGCAGGCAAAATGGTATATCTATTGTGATTAGTTGTACAGTCAGCCAAATGTTCAGACTGTCATTTTGCCTAAAAATGCCCTTATTGATTCATGTATCGACCCAAGTTTCAATACAAAACTAGTCATTTATTAGGAGCACCATTAGACAAGGCCTTTTTGCAGTCAGATCTGAGCTTTGTTTGAATTATAGCTGAACTTTACCCCTGTTCCTTCCCTCCCCTCACTCTGTGTCATAATTCACATTCCCCAATGAGATGCACCCCTCCCAAGCCTGCTACAGTAATCTGAGATCCGACTCTAGCCAAAAGTATGCGTGGAATGCACTTTTCCCCTCTTCCCTCACCATGACAACTTTAGGAGTTGACAACTGGATTTGGCATTTTTGCCTTCCTATCCAGTCGTTTCCATGGACCTGGGATAGGTAGATGTTGAGATGTTTGATCGTGTTACAAATACTATGGCAGGATGTAAGCTGTTCCAAGCAAAGCTGCCTTTTACAATTGATTGATATGGTGAATTTGTCAATTCCAATGGTGTTTAAGTGGTGCTTACATTTGCGAACCGGTAGCGAAGGTAAGTTGATTTCACCCCTGAACGAGACCTTCGACATAACCATCCACTCAATGTGAATGGTTGAAAGGTTGCTTACTTTTAGCATTCAGGTGCAAAGGAAATTGTGACATATGCATTGAAAAACTGACAAATGTAAGACTTCCAGAGCTGCACCATATTGTATGGTCTACATCAGTGGCGAAATTCAAAAATCTTTTCCTGGTTCTGTGGGCATGGCTTGGTGGATGTGGCAGGGGAAGGATATTGCAAAATCCCCACTCCCGGGGGAAGGATATTGCAAAATCTCCATTCCAGTGGTGGGTTTCTGCAGGCTCGCACCTACTCGCGAGAGCCGGTTGGTGAAATTTAGAGAACCGGTGAGAGGTGATTCCACCGGCGTACCTGGAAGTAAATCTGGCCCGCCGCTGCCAGTGACCCAACGTGAAAGAAAGGAAAGGAAAGGAAGGAAGGAAGGAAGGAAGGAAGGAAGGAAGGAAGGAAGGAAGGAAGGAAGAAGGAAGGAAGGAAGGAAGGAAGGAAGGAAGGAAGGAAAGAAAGAAAGAAAGAAAGAAAGAAAGAAAGAAAGAAAGAAAGAAAGAAAGAAAGAATTAATTTATCATCACAATTGAGTCCAAAATTTTGGTTGCTAAGCAAGAGCGTTGTTAAATGAGTTTCACCACATTTTAAAGGGTGGCCACTCCCACTCTGTCACATGACTGCCAAGCCACGCCCACAAAATAGGCCACACCTACAGAGTAGGTTCTAAAAAAATTTGAAACCCACCACTGCTCCATTCCCACCCCACTCTGGGGCCAGCCAGAGGTGACATTTTCCAATTCTCCGAACTACTCAAAATTTCCGCTACCGGTTCTCCAGAACCTGTCAGAACCAGCTGAATTTCACCCCTAGTCTATATACTTTCCAGTGCTACATCTGATCAAAGCACGCAACCACCAAATTAGCAAAAGGTCTACATTTGTAAATGATGGGTCTTCTCTCCTTCCAGAATAATAGAAATTGGAGTTGGTAATATTGGCTTGGGATCAACAGAAACATATCTTAATATCCTGCAGTATTAATTGGATACAGAACAGTTCATTTTTCAAGCAAGTCCAACTCTCTTTTGGCTGGTATTTCATATTTCCAGGCATTTAAGCGAAGAAGAAACATATTGGCGGTTGTATTCTTCTACTTCTGTAGATGAATTGCAACCATTGTTTGCTAAATTGCAAGCTATATTTTCAAGGACTGAGAATTTCATATTATGTAAATTCCCTGGTGTTCCCAGACAGGCTGTCACACAAGCATACAAATTCATTTTTTCCCTTCCACTTATTTGCTACCTCCGTAACTTACCTTACGATTAAGTTCAAGTGTCACTGGAGCTTAATGTCCATAGACTTTTTCGAGTGGTTCTTAATTACTTGCTGTTGACTTTTTATAATACTGGCTGAGTATAATAACTATAACTATATAATAACTGGTGAGTTATGATGGCCCTTAGACTTATGACCATCCCAGTGTTCTTCTGTTCACTTGATCACAGTTTGGGTACTTGGCAACCTGTGTGTGTGTGTGTGTGTGTGTGATGTCAGAGCACCTGGTAGTATGCCCATCACAGTAACTTTCAATCTCCTACCAGCTTCCCCCATAGATTTTTTTTGTCAGAAGCCAGTTAAGAAGGTTTGCAAATGGCAATCAGGTGGCCATTGGATCACTGAAACTCATGTGTGTGTTGCATTTGTGGTGATAAATAAATGAAGGGAGATTAGATCTATTTCAAGCTACTTAGCTCTCATCAACTAGCCATACCCTTACTGGGATTCGAACCTGGGCTATTTTTACATATTAGGCAGTTGTATTAGCCTCTAAGTCACAAGCTCTCCTCCCTTATCAGCTGAGCCAAGGAAATGATAAAAGTGTTATGTCAAAGCAGCTGGTATGCCCAAATATGGGAGGGAGCATACTGCTTCCCTTTTGCCTTTCAGCTCCACTCTAGGAGCCTTCCAGGCAGGAAACCATTTTTTTTGTTTTGCATTTGTGCTGATAATAATTAATTTTCCAGTCCTAATTAGGGATGAAAACCAGCTGGGTCAATTTCAGTCAGTCAATCTCTCTCAGGTCTACCCACTTCCATACAATAGAGTAAGGGTTGGAAGAGTCTTGGGGGTTTTCTAGTCCAACCTTCTACTTAAGAGCCTCCAATGATGGAGCATCCACAAATTCTGGAGGCAAGTTGTTCCACTGCTTAATTGTTCTGTCAGAAAATTTCTCCTTAGATCCAGGTTGCTTCCCTCCTTGATCAGTTTCCACCCATTGTTTCTTGTCCTACCCTCTGGTGCTTTGGAGAATAGCTTGACTCCCTCTTCTTTGGGAAAGTCCCTCAAATATTGGAATACTGCTATCATGTTACCCATGGTACTTCTTTTTCACTATCCCACAGGGTTGTCATTGTGGAACAAATAGGAAGAAAAAGGTGCATTGTATATATTCGTAATCTTGAGTTACTTTTAAAATACTAAGGAAGACAAACCAAAACATTATGGTCATATGTTGTAGGTTTACCTGTAGTGCTAAAGTAGTTTCCTTTAGAACAGGGGTATCAAACCCATGGCCCACAGGCCAGATGTGTCACATGCTGCCCCCCCACCCCCAATTTAGCAAAGGGGAGGGAGTCCTGATATGCCACGACAACAATGTACATGAGTTTGACATCCCTGCTTTAGAAGTTTAGATGCACTATAGATGGTTTCCTTTCTAGGTCTTCAGGAAGCTGTCCATGGTCCTGAAAGTCTAGCTTGTGAAGTATTTTGGTTAAAGCCTCCATGAATGTCTTTTGCTTTGCACTGCATCTTTATTCCTTAAACGCAGTAAGACAGACAAATGCTGTGTATGTATCATTCCTATTGTGTTTCCCTGAAAATAAGACAGGGTCTTATTTTCTTTTGACCCCGCGAAATAAGCACTTGGCCTTATTTTCAGGGAGGTCTTATTATTTTTGAGATGCAGGAGGCAGCAAGCATGGCCACCTCATGGCTGCTGTTGCAATATTTTCAGGGAGGACTTATCTTTGGGGGAGGGCTTATTGTCAGGGAAACAGGGTAGCTTACCAGGGTTGGCTATGGGATATATGAAATGTCTGGATATGCACAATGTTCCCCCTTTGTTACCGAGCAGATGTGTTGCCAAATTCCCGATACACGTTCTTTTAAAATTTCACAGATATCTGTGTTAAAGCTTTCACACTTTATTCAATATTGCAGTGCTTTTTTTTAGAAAACGAAAGACAAAAAGCAAGAAATAGAATTAGATTTTTAGTGCCCATGAAGCATTCGATTTTCCACAAATGTTACAAAACAGTGAAGCTGGAATTGATTGATATTTCCTATTGTTGCTCTGTTCCTGAAGATATTCAAACAAAAGTAATTATCTATCACTCTTACCCTAGTACTTCTTCTCATCTTAATTCATATTACAAATTAAGGGGCCTTCGTGCATTACATAAAACAATTTCATCATATCTCCCCACCCTGAAATCTAGTGGTGCTATACTGAAAATTGTAATAATTGTTACAAATATAATAAAACTGAAGGGCACTAGGTTGGGGAAGCTCTTTTACTGAGAAAAAATATAGAAACTGGAAAGTTTCATCAGCTGAAGAGATAATACCTATAAAGGAGAATCTGGGCTGATTTGGATCTCTGTTAGAATAACATTGCTCAAGTTCGGCATAATCTCTTCTTTCCAGCATCAGAGCCCATGTATTTTTCATATTAAGACTTTTTCCAAACAGAAAAATTATTTGATGCACTGTGCTTGTAGAAATTCAATACTAATGACTTTTGATTAGATGTATCCAAATACCGAGTTTTAGTTTTTCATGGGCCTTCCTTCTGAAGAGGATTTGGAAGAATGGTGTAGAATGTGAGGGGGACAGCAGTTTGGGGCACGCCCCTAGAGTTATGGGCATGTAACACCTTTGCTAGGTGAGCTACATTGAGTGCCAGTTTGCATCTGGGTCCAACTCAAGGTGTGAGTTACCACCTGGCTACAGAGAACCAGATACTTGGCTCTTGGTGTCTTGAGTTTCTGAAATAATAACACAGGAATGGAGAATTTACGGCTTTTCAGATGTGCCTGAACTATAACTTCAAATGTTTCCTCCAGAATTTATCCTGTCCAAGTCTGCCAGGAATTTTAGTTCAGCAGTATCTGAAGGATTATATATTCCCTACTAATGTCATGAAATAAAAAAACTGTTAAACTTCTTTATTAAGTGTGCAAAGTGACTCATTCTCTTTCCTACCCCTCTGTGAATGAACTATTTAAATACCCTACTTGTATATTGAGCGGTACATTTATGAGATATGAATTCTCCAAAGAGTTACAAAGATGCTCCAAAGAGTTATGGAGCTGATGTCACATTATGGATGATCTCACAGGTTCTGTGATTCTCTTGGTGAAGAGAACATCCTAGAGCAACATCGATATGAATATCACAGAGTGTCACATTAGCCAGAGCAACTGAGCCGAGGAGAAAAAACAGACTATCTGATTGGGATAACACCATTATATGAATCCTGGGAAAATACTGTGTCTGAACAAGCAGCTACTGACTTCAATAATCTCCGACAGCAACGGAGAACTAAGAGAGATATTAAGAGCAACTGGAATAAACGGATCAACTGGAACAGTGTTTATTTCAAGAGCTTTTCCTCCTTCTCTGGAGGATGGATGGGAGCACGAAATCTTTGCAGAGAGGATATTTTCTCCCGAGATATCCTCCCGAGAAATATCCTTCTCAATCATCCACGTCATGGTTTTCCCAAAGTGCTTTTTTATTAAAGGGCAACTGGACTTTCTTGGTTTATGCTTGAAAACATTTCGCTTCTCATCCAAGAAGCTTCTTCGGTTCTGACTTGAGGGTGGGGAATGGAAGGATTTATAATCTTTGAAGTCACCTGGTCATTAGCACTCTTTCTGGGGGGGTTTTGAAAGCCACTTGGGGGTTTCATCTGTGTCCTCAGAGTCAACTGAATCAGAATGCAAACGGGTCTGGGACTTTCTTGGAACTGCTGAAATGTCTCCACTCATTAGCACTCCAATTCAGGTGACTCTGAGAATACAGATAAAGTAGAGGGAGGTTCCTACCAGTTCAGACCGGTTCGGCTGATTAGGTAGTAACTCAGCCAGACACACAGCCAAACTGGTTCTATCCTCAGCAGCGCCGTCTTGATTTTCTGTTCTGCACAGAAAATCAGAATAATCCTCATTGAAAAAATGTAATTCCCCTCCCTTTTTTTAAAATGGTGTGCCCATGCGCAGACCTTTTTTTAGGGGCAAAAGTGCACACGTGGGGAGCAAACTTTTTCAGCCGCCAAACCAGTAGCAATGCCAGCAGGAACCCACTCCTGCCATAAAGCCCCAACAACTCTCAGAGAACTAGTGACTCTCCCTAAGTGAGATAAGGACTGAATGGATGTAAAGAATATAAACCCCTCCGTTCCCCACCAATCGGTTAGAAGTGAAGAAGCTACTTTTTTACAGATTAATAGAGTTGGAAGGGACCTTGCAGATCATCTCGTCCAACCCCCTGCCCAAGCAGGAGACCCTAACATCTGCCTCTACCTAGGATTGAACTCACAACCTCCTGATTGGGAGGCGAGAGCTCCACCTCTAGGTCACAGCAGCTGACTCTTGGATGAGAAGTGAAATGTTTTCAAAAGAGAGAAAAACAACCAAGAAACTCCAGTTGCCTTTTGCGGGGTGGGGGGTGGGGGGGATCACCGATGGGTCCTCCTCCCCAGACAACTGTTTATTGTTGTCTGGAGAAGAGGTTCTTAAAGGCATTGTTGTAGTTCTTGTTGAAGGCGGTATAGATCAAAGGGTTGAAAAACGAATTGGAATATCCGAGCCAAAGGAAAACACTTTTGCAGGCTGGAGGGATGTCGCAGGAGCAGAGGGAGCTGATGAGTTCGGTGATGAAGAAGGGGATCCAGCAGAGGACAAAAACGCCGATGAGGATCCCCACCATGAGGGCAGCTTTCCTCTCTTTCTGTTCCCGCCAGGTGTCTCCGTCCGTTTGGAACGTCACCGTGGCATGGCGGGCGGTGAACACCATCTGTGGATGCTGGGAATCCTCCCCGATCTGTGAAATAGAAGTAGCATCTTTAGATTAATTGCGCTTCTGGCCAGGTGGTCCTATTGCTGAGCATGAGTTCATCTCCTGGAAGGAGGATAAGGTCCTGTGGGACAGAGATTCATCTACAGCAGAGTGGTCAAACTCCCACTCTTGAGGGCCATGCCTATGTCCAGTTTAGCAAAGGGAGGGGGAAGTCCCAATATGTCACATGACACTGTCATGGCCACCAGTAGTGAGATTCAAAAATTTGTACTGCTGGTTCTAGGGGCATGGCTTGGTGGGTGTGGCTTGGTGGGCGTGGCAGGGGAAGTATACTGTAAAATCTCCATTTCCTCCCAATCAACTGGGACATATCCAGTTGGAAAATCTGGCTAACTATATTATTCACCATAATACAGTGGTAGGATTCAAATTTATTTACTACTGGTTCTGGGGGCGTGGCTTTGTGGGCATGGCAGGGGAAAGATACTGTAAAATCCCCATTCCCTCCCGTTCAGCTGGGACTCAGGAGGCAAAGAATAGATGGGGGCAAGGCCAGGCAGAGGTGGTATTTACCAATTCTCCGAACTACTCAAAATTCCCACTACCAGTTCTCCAGAACTGGTCAGAACCTGCTGAATACCACCTCTGGTGGCCACGTGAGTTTGACACCCCTGATCTATAGCAAGATCTACCCGCCACTGTTGAATATTTGCTGTCCGTTGCTTGTGGCAAACAAGAAGACTGATTGTACATCGTCATTCCATACAGGCTTAAATACGGAATCATTGCAAGGAACCAGCAAAATAAAGTACTGGAGTATTCAAACAAAAATTGTTTTGTTCCCGATTCTCTGCTCCAGCACACTTCCTAATTATATGCCAATCAGCCAGTTCTGATAATACTGAAAGATTGATTTAATATAGACTAAAGCAAGGTGTCTTGCAAAGTTTGCAAAATATATCTTGCAAATACATCAGAACTGCCTATTGCGTTTGCCTCTGAATTTTCCCAATTAATCTTTTCGTTTGGAAAAAAAAAATCTCTTGAAAAAATCTGGAACTGCCTGAAGGCTGTGTGTGACTCACTCCCAAGGGACTTCTGGAGTCTCTTTCCTTCCGCGGAAAGATTACCCCTCCAGAACTGAAGACGTGTGTACACACACACACACACACACACACACAGAGGCAACTTCCTATAGAAAACAACGGTGTGTTTTGCTTGGATCAACTGCAACATCAAGCAACAGAAAGCTGCAGCATGAGTGACATCACCACAATTCCTCTGTTCTGCTGGAAAAATCCCGATCGGGTTTACCTGCTTTCTTTTTCACCATCTGGAGGAACTTTCTACTCCAGGGTTTCTTAACTTGGGCAACTTGAAGAGAGGTGGACTTCCACCTCCCGGAATTCCCCAGCCGACAAGTCACTTGGAAGTCCATACCTCTTCCAAGTTGCAAAGGTTCAGAAAGACTAGGGAATTCCCACAAAATCTCAATCGCTTTCCCCCCACCCCCCACCCTTTTTTTAAACTGCTGTAAGTCTTTTGGCCACAGAGGCCTATGTGGCAATATGCGTCTTCTCCTTCCTGGCCTCCTTATGTCGCTCATAAGACAAGGTGAGGCTTCAGTTTCTGCCTGCAATGGGGTATCCAGGAATGGCAGCTGTGGGGTTGGTTGGTGGCTAAGCGTGCTGGCTGAGGAATTCTGGGCGTTGAAGTCTACATCTCATTAAAATGCCAAGGTTGAGAAAACACTGCTCTGTGCCTTAGAATGTAAATACAAGATTTTCCACGATTGTGTATTTTCTTCATGACCTCCAGCAGCTGAAGGCAGCCTATAGAGCCGGGATGGCAAATCTACGGCCCAAAGTGCCACACGAAGCCATGTCACCCGGCATGCATGGCCTTGCCTGTTTGTCTTCTGGGTTTCTGGCACCCTTGCGCACGTGAAGATCAGCTGTCAATTGTGTGCATGGCATTGCCAAAAACGGTGTGTGCCAGCCAGCTGACTGTCGGGTGTGCATGTATGCCAGAAGCTGGAAGTTTAGCTTTTCTGAAGGGCAATCCATTCGTGTGCGCATGCACGCCGGCAAGCTGATTGTCGGGCACGCATTCACGCTAGAACTGAGGTGTTCGGCTTTTCTGGAGCGCGGACCCGATGAGTGCATGCGTGTGCAATGCTTCCATACAACCTTTTTAGCACATGCTATAGAGCATTTCTACGTCTAATTTTCCCCTGCAACATGTTGGGCTATTGTTGTGGCCTGCCAGTGGCCAGCGGAGCTGGCAGCAAATTCGGACAGTAAGGAGGTTGGGGAGGAACATGGGCCAATCCAGAAGTCTGGGGAAGGTTCTGATGAGGGCTCTGTGTTGGAGGCAGAGAGGGGGCCACAATTGTATGCCAGTTATCAGCTGCCTTCAGAGTCAGACACCAGTGAGGCAGACAAACAGCTGGAGCCTGTTCCCAGTGTGCGCATGTGCAGAGTTGCCAGACGAAGTGAACAGCTAAGGAACAGGGGTCGACTTGGGAGTAGGGCCACAGGTGGATGATGAATGGCCCCTTCCAAAGGAAATAAAAGAGGAGCAAAAGGGGAGTGGAGTTTGCAGGAGACAATTAGTTCGCTTAATTGATTCATGACTCTCTGAGATTCCTTGCCAAGTTTTGCAGATATCGGCCTGGCAGCTCTCCAAGCCAGATAAGGTCTGTGACTGTAAATCCTCCCTTGGAAGACTTTGCTGGATGTGAATGAGCAGTATTCACAGTAAATTAATAAAAGGGTTTTTTGTTGGGACATGGAGTTTGCTTCATGCTCTTGGGAAGCCTCGATCAGAACAGCTATGAGTGACTGCCTGAAAGTCATCCAGGGAAGATGAGCTTGAGTTTCCCAGCCCTTGGCACAAATCACAATTTTAATTCCTGTGCTGCCATTTCCCATTTCAGACCCCCCAAATTTACACAAGGAGAGCAAGTCCTATCCCTCATTATTTGCAAAGCTTTCGCTAAGCCTCCCCCAACCTCTGTCAAGCCGTTCCCAGAGCACTAGGTACTACACACAAAGTTTGTCCTACCAATAGCAGTCTTCATCAATGAGCCCTCTTGGTGGTTTTGGTATACGTTTTTTTCTGCCGCCCAGAGGTGTAAAATGTCAAGGCTTTCTGATACAAAACCTGTCAGAGAATAGATTAAAAGAGTTGAAAGGGACCCTGGAGATCTTCTAGTCCAACCCCCAGCTTAGGCACCACTTCAGACAAATGGTTATCCAACATCTTCTTAAAAAGGTCCAATGTTGGAGCATTCACAACTTCTGGAGGCAAGCTCTTCCACCGATTTATTGTTCTCACTGTCAGGAAATTTCTCCTCAGTTCTAAGTTGCTTCCCTCCTTGATTAGTTTCCACCCATTGCTTCTTGTCCTGCCCTCAGGTGCCTGGGACAACAGCTTGACTCCCTCTTCTTTGTGGCAGCCCCTGGGATATTGGAAGACTGCTATCATGTCTCCCCTAGTCCTTCTTTTCATTAAACTAGACATATCCAGTTCCTGCAACCGTTCTTTATATGTTTTAGTCTCCAGTCCCCTAATCCTCTTTGTTGCTCTTCTCTGCACTCTTTCCAGAGTCTCCACATCTTTTCTACATCGTGGCGACCAAAACTGGATGCCATATTCCAAATGTGGCCTTACCAAGGCCTTATAAAGTGGTATCAACACTTCAGGTGATCTTGATTCTATCCCTCTGTTTATGCAGCCTAGAACTGTGTTGGCTTTTTTGACATTCAGTCCCAGCCACAGAACTTGGTCTGATGATGTGGGATTAAAGTCAGAGGCTCTTGAACGGCAGTGGTTGGTTCACAGTTGCTGTGGTGAGGATCAGGACTGAGTTTTGCCAATAGCGGAGTGGCTTTTCGGCAGCCAACTGGTATATCGATGAGGATATCAGGAACAACAAATACATTTCAAGAGAAAAGATATTTATACTGGGATTTCTGCATGCAAACACAGTGCCCACCACAGATTTATGAGTTCATACACAGAGATTCTGAAAAGAGTTAGCTTTTAAAATGGCCTAGGTGCTAATTAGGTACCAAAATAAAGGGCATTTTTCACAATTGTTGAGTGGGGAGGCGGTGGCTCAGTGGCTAAGACACTGAACTTGTCAATCAGAAGTTCGAATCACTAGCATCATGTAATGGAGTGAGCTCCCATTACTTGTCCCAGCTTCTGCCAACCTAGCAGTTCCAAAGCATGTAAAAATGCAAGTAGAAAAATAGGAACCACCTTTGGTGGGAAGGGAACAGCGTTCCATGTGTCTTCGGTGTTTAGTCATGCCGGCCACATGACCACAGAGATGTCTTTGGACAGTGCTGGCTCTTCAGCTGTGAAATGGAAATGAGCACCGCTCCCTAGAGTTGGGAATGACTAGCACATATATATGAGGGGATCCTTTACCTTTATCTTAATTGTTTAGTGACCATTAAAAAGACATTGAAAAAACCTGACTTATGACCTCACACTTACGACCACTGCAGAGTCCCCATGGTCATATAATCAAAACCCAGATGTTTGGCAACTGGCATGTACTGACGACGGTTGCAGCATCCCGGGGTCATGTGATCGTTTTTTGTGACCTTCTGACAAGTGAAGTCAACGGGGAAGCCAGATTCACTTAACAACCGTGTCACTAACTCAACTGCAGTGATTCACTTAACAACTGTGGCAAAAAAGGTCGTAAAATGTGGCAAAAACTCATTTAAGAACTGCCTTGTTAACAGATAGAAAGTCGTAAGTCATTATAGTCGTAAGTTCAAATTCACTTGTTGCAAATCAAGGCTCAACTTGGCCGAAATAAAACAAAATGGTGCAGTTGAAGTCAAATAAGGCCAAATTAAGATATGGGAGGATATCTTTTTTTTTTTTTACTACATTGAAAAATGTTATCCATCCCTGCTCTCTCTCCTCCTCCAAGTGAATGAAAGGGTGATCTGAAATGGATAAACCATTACAAACGAAAAGATTAGTCAGCCCCCATCCTGTCAATCCTCAGCAACCGTCTCCAAAGAAGCTTTTCAATTACGGAAAAGTAATGAAGGGAAACGGATTACTTCTCAGCACTCGAGTTTGTTCCAAGAAGCTTATGTTATCCTGGCCATGCTGAGCATGAATATGAAGCCAGAAACCTCAACCTAATCACACCCACAGCCACAAATGATAGAAATATTCCTGGGGATAAATCATTTATGGGTTTTACGACACAGGATCTGTTTCCAGGCACTAAATCAGAATTTCCCAACCTCTTTTAAGAAGTAGGGACTTCCAACTCCCAGAATCCCCCAGCTGGACACGGGACATATGCTCACCCTGCCACAGGGTGTAAACAGTGAGCACGTGCTTTTCACAACTCCACGCAGCTTGGTAGGCAGTGCAGCTGTTTACACATCCGCACAAAATAAAGAGAGTCTGTTGAAAGGGACAACGCCAAAAAAATGAGGGGTGGGGGGAAGGGAGGGGAAAAAAGGCAAGGTGGAGCGATGTTTGTGTAGGCTGGGTCCCCTCCTTGTCATGCCCAGAATTTTGCTGCATGTCAGGTTGTGTGTAGGGAATATATGTCAGGAAAGGTCTCGTGAATAAATGCCCCCTCTTTGGGTTGATAACATTCTTCTTTAGAAGGAGAAACCTTATAGAATCTAGATCACGTGAAGTGTTAATGCCACTGGATAGTGCCTTGGTGAGGCCACACTTGGAATACTGCATACAGTTTTGGTCGCCACGATGTAGAAAAGACGTGGAGACTCTGGAAAGAGTGCAGAGAAGAGCAACCAAGATGATTAGGGGACTGGAGGTTAAAACATATGAAGAACGGTTGCAGGAGCTGGGTATGTCTAGTTTGATGAAGAGAAGGACCAGGGGAGACATGATAGCAGTGTTCCGATATCTCAGAGGGTGCCACAAAGAAGAGGGAGCCAAACTATACTCCAAGGCACCTGGGGGCAGGACAAGAAGCAATGGGTGGAAACTAATCAAGGAGAGAAGCAACTTAGAACTAAGGAGAAATTTCCTGACAGTAAGAACAATTAACCTCTGGAACAGCTTGCCTCCAGAAGTTGTGAATGCCCCAACCCTGGAAGTCTTTAAAAAGATGTTAGATAGCCATTTGTCTGAAATGGTATAAGGTTCCTGCCCACGCAGGGGGTTGGACTAGAAGACCTACAAGGTCCCTTCCAACTCTGCTATTTTATTATTATTGTATTGTAAACTTGGATTTCAGTTAAGGAGCACGGGAAAGTTGAAGTTCAGAGGCATCACCAGCAGGTAGTCCTCAGGTTACAACAACCATTTAGTGACCATCTGAAGTTAGAATGGACCTCCTTGTTGAACCCTTCTGGCCAGGATTTGAGGTCCCAACAGTGCTACCCCTCCCCACCTCAGTCAAATGACTGCACTTTGGGTGCTCAGCAACCAGTTTGGTTGCCACAAAGAAGAGGGGATGGGGTTTCAACTTATTTGCCAAAGCCCCAGAAGACAAGACAAGGAACAACGGATGGAAACTAATCAAGGAGAGAAGCAACCTGGGATTAAAGAGAAACTTCCTATCAGTGAGGACAATTAACCAGTAGAACAGCTTGCCTTCAGACGTAGGTGCTTCATCACTGGAGGCTTTTGACTGGACTGGATAATTTGTCTCAAATGATATAGGGTCTCCTGCTTGAGTGGGGGGTTGGACTAGAAGACCTCCAAGGTTCCTTTCAGTTCTATTCTTTGAATAAGCATTGATAGATGTCTGCAGCATCCCATAGTCATGCGACCACATTGTTTTGATCCCTGGTTTTGCAATGCTTTTGCCAAAAAGGGAGGCATTTACTTCCACTTTTCAGGAAACCCATAGCAAACCATTTATTTTCTTAATGACCATAGCATTTGCTTTGAATATCATGTCCATCAGTTGGGTGATCCAATTTATGGCTGTCGCAAACAGACTCCATTATGGTCATAACTCAAGGACTACCTGTATATGGTGTGCATAAGTCCCAAAATGTACCTGGGAAAGATCCCCAAACATCCACGGAGGGCAGAAAAACAGGGAAGTAACTAATCTGTTACTGTTAATCTGTTAGTACCTGCCTGCTACTCTGTCTTTCTCTTAAAAAGCTGACACAGCAATGAGATAAATCTGGGGGAAATCTCTTTCAGTGGAAACTGTTTCCTTTCTTTTTTTCAAATTGGTAATTAAGTTTCTACTTCCACTGAAGGGCAAACATCAAATTATAGTTGCCCCCCAAAATTTGGGAAATGGGATGAAAGACCATGTTAGTCCAAAGCCTACAAAATACACATTATTTTGCAGTTTTTGATCTAAATATTAAAAACAAAAGAGAATTGAGAGAATATTAGGTATTAAGGGAATCACCCCTTTGAATTATATAACCTACATGAAAAGTGCAATAAAAAAATCTAGCAAACAATGATAATAAGTTGCTTGTGTAGTGGTAGAGGCATCAGAAACTGGGAGACCCTGAGTTCTAGTCCCATTTTAGGCATGAAAACCGTCAGGATGATTTTGAGCCAATCATGAATCATTGTGTGAGTTCTGATCCTACCTTAGGCACAAACCCAACTGAGGGATGTTGGGCTGGTCTCTCTCTCTCTCAGCCCTAGGAAGGAGGCAAGGGGATATCACTTCTGGAAAACACTGCAAAGAAAACTGACAAATTGGTTCAAAAGGAAACCAGAAGTCAACACTGATTCTAAGCAGTTGTGGGATTCAGCCGGTTCGCACCACTTTGGGAGAACCGGTTGTTAACTTTCTGAGCAGTTTGGTGAACTGGTTGTTGGAAGAAATCATTAGGGCAGAGGACCAGTTGTTAAATTATTTGAATCCCACCACTGATTCTGATTATTAATAACAATAAGGAATCATGGTTCATAAGTGAGAAGACTGTTGAGCTGAGATCTGAACCATGGAGCACAAGTTCACCATCGTCAGCAACAACCTGGTAAGCCGTGCTTAAACGAGGTAAGGGTCAGTCAAAGACTGAATGAATGCTGCATCCTAACTCAATCCTTGTGCTAAGCCTACACTTTGGGTGTAAAAGGGTGGCCAGAAACCACTAACCTCTAGAACTCCGGGTGTAATTGGACTGATGGAATTGATCTTACGGGAACCAATGCGAAACCTGGCTGCTTTGTAGATCTTCCAGTAGACAAACAGCACGACACAGAGAGGCACATAAAAAGCTCCGCAGGTTGAAAAGATGGTGTAGGAAGGCTCCCGGCTGACTTGGCATTCAACGTTGTCCTCGGAATAAGTCTCTCCCCAGCCAAAGAGTAGCGGAGCCAAAGAGATGATCGCAGACAGCAGCCAAGTCACAGCAATCATGAGATTGGAAATACGCCGGCGGGTCTTCAGCGTGTACTCCAGGTGCCGCGTTATGGACCAGTAGCGATCTAGTGCAATGGCCGTCACGTTCCAGATGCTGGCCGTGCAGCACAGCACGTCGCAGGAGACCCAGATCTCGCACAGCAGCCTGCCCAGCCGCCAGCGACGGCCAGACAGCTCGTACACCAGGCTGAGGGGCATCACCAAGGCAGCCACCATCACATCGGAGATGGCCATGGAGGCGACCAGGTTATGGGGCACCCTGTGAAAAGTACGCACCCGCAAGATGGTGGCCAGCACCAGCAGGTTCCAAAGGAACGTGGCAACCCCCAGCATTGCCAGCAGAGTCAGGATGAGGACTTTGAAGATTGACAAGGGTTTACCCATGCCGGAAGCGCTGGGCAAGAGTCCGGGATCGGTCCAGTTGGGCTCTGCCAAAGTGGTGGCAGAGAAACAGGTGAAGTTGGCAGAGCGGTCCATCCTGCGGAGGTGGATGGAGAAGGTTCTGTGGAGGATGAGGGCAGACCGAGATGCTTCTTCTGATTTTAATCTCCCACAAATAATATCTCCAATAGCTTCCTTAAGAAGGAAGTTATTGTGGGAGGCGCCTCTTATTTTAGAAGCCAGTGCTCTGCCACGTGGCTGGTTCCAGCAGCATCAACCTAGCGGTGGTAACCACGAATTGCCTCCAGGATGTGGCCACATGTAATCTTAAAGCCATGTTAGAATTTCTGCTCCTGTAAACTGCAGGAAAGAAAGAAAAGAAGAAGAAAACCCAGAAGCCAGATTAATAAAGAGAGACCCTCTGTCTGTTTATCTACAGCACTCTTGCGGCAACAGACAAATCAAGATTAAACACAGGCTGATGCTTTCGTATTTAAAGCAGAAAAGAGGAACAGAGATATTCTCAGTTGTACTGAGGTAGAAGAACGTCTATCCCCAACCCCCACCTCAACAAGCAGAAATCCTGGCTCTGTAGCTCCCAAACCATCTTGTCCTGCTGGGATCACCCCTATTTAACTTGATTTTTCACTGGCAGCTATGTGGCAGATCCTCAAGGATCTGGTTAGTATATGGATGGGTGACAACTAGGAAACCCAAAAGTATAAGCAAGATTGGGAATTAAAAATAAAGGTCTCAGAATGATATGGCAAGTCACTTCTGCAACTGCTACCCCAAAAAGATGAATAAGAAGACAAAAGCAATGTCACCAGTAATCAATGTCAATACGAGGAAGAATTAAGCCATAGCAAGTGGAGGCATCTAGCTGACCCCTGCTGATCTCCATAATGTGGGAGAGCCTCACCTGGATATATTGGGATGAGTAGGACAGCCTGAGGTATGTCTTCCTTCTTCACCTGTGGTGACAACTGTTCTGGAAAGAGAAAAAAGTTCCAACAAAATAATAGAACTCTTTGAAGAAAGCTAATCCGGAGAAGTTGCCATTAAAACATAGATGCTTTCCCCCTGAACCTTTTCCAGGCTGCATTTCAAGAACACTTTTAAAATAAAACCTTTCAGATTTATAAAAATCAATCTGCAGCCTCGGAGGAAATATCCTTATGCTAAAATCAAGTAACACAATTAACTAAATATGCACCCTAATAGCAATTTAGCAGCATTCCTTTCAGGTTTATGATAAAAAGAGGGAAGGGGAGAAAGGCAGCAGCAGTTTAAGGGCAGCCTGGATGGTGGTGGGATGGAATGGGGGAAGGGCAGGATCATTCCAAGGGAAAATCACCATCGATCAAACCGAGCTTCCATTCTGGGCTATGGTGGATTTCCTGGAAAGCAATCAATGGAAGAGGCAATGCATGGAAGAGTCTTGCATAGTCCTCGGATTTCCCATGTACATACCCATCAAGGGTTTCTACGTGGTCTCCCATCCAGCTCAGCTTCAGGGGTCTTAAACTACCTCCTGGAATCAGTTGGGTCTCCAGCCCTTCAAAGGGGTGGAAACCGATAAGCAAAGGAGTGGGGTTGACCTCCGCACACCTCTAGCGACGCTTTCCCCCACCGCGACGCGACGAAGGCTGGGTGAGCCTCAAGCGCAACCCACGCGTCCGCGGAACCACTTCGGGTACTTTGAAGACTCGGGAGTGGCCGGGCCTTTCCGATTTTCGGAATCCGCGGAGGAAGGGGAGTCCGGGAAAAAGCTGCAAATGGACCTCCTGGGAGGGCAGATCAGAGTGAGCGGGTGACCCGTCGACAAAGCCGAGCTACCAACCTCAGCTCGGCGTCTAGCAGAAAACCCCCGGGGGGCTTAAACCGAAGCGCCAGGCTTCGGCTAGTGGTCTCCGGCGCGGCTTCGGCTAAAAACACGTCCGGGGCGTCCAGAGAGTCTGCTGGCCCGTTTCGTCCAGCGCGGACGCCGAAGGTTCAGCACTCTGAGCCCAGCTGGCCAAGCAGGGGAGGTGTATTCCTCCAAGCGATCCCTGGCAGGTCTCCGCGCCATCCTATATACTTCTTCATCTGACGCGATCGTGAAAGTCGGCGCAATCCGGGGCGCGCTTCGCCGGGACCTGGAGCCCAGGCGGAGGGTGTCGTGCGGTGGCTCCGCCTCCGCTACCAGAGCCCCGCCCCCACCTCGCACCCCTCCCCAGGCGCGGGAACGAAATACCTGAGCGTTCTCTTGCGAATCTCCTCTTCTCCGGCTGCTTCCCAGCCGCTAAGCCGAGGTCGCCTTCTGCAACACCGAGACGCGCCCGTCAAGTGACGGTCGGCGCCTGATCCTAGTACAGGCCAGTCAGATAGGGGAGAGCATCGCGTTGCGCCCCTCACCCGTATTGCACCCTCTCCCTCCAGAGAGCGGCAGCAGATCTGGCGTCTGCCTGCCTGCCTCCCTCGGGGGGGGGGGGACGCTTGCGTTCGAGGATACCCCCGCCGCTCCTTTTCCTCCTTCGCCTTTGATGGAGAGGAAGGGAGAGAAGTTTACACGTCCCCCCCCCCCATAGGCTTCCCCTCCGTCGCCCACACGTCGCGAGGAGACACGCAGCACTCATCACATGGGAATGCGTACACATGTATGAGCACACGCACGAGCACACGAAGAAAGGGTCTTCCGGCCCCTTTGACGGAGAAAGCCGCTTGGGAGAGAAATCTTGAATCCAGTGGCAAAGTCAGTCAAAAATTCTTTTGGAATGTTAGCCGCAAGCGTGAAAAGGCCTTAGTTTGTGATACTTTCGTTTTTTGTGCCTTGCAATACAGGGGGAAAAAAGAAAGGAAAATGTTCGAGGCAAGAGAAACAAAAGGAAGTGTGAATTCAGAGGATGAATTCCCATCATTCGGACCTGACTTAAGGAAAGGAACAAACGACATATGTTTTGGCCAAATCAATCAATCAAAGGAGGATAGAAAAGTTGGGCAGGTTCACACAGTGACTGCTGAGAAAAATGGTTGCTAACTGAACCACCACCAATCATCTGATCCCCATGTAAGTTTTGAGTTGTATGAATTCAGCCACCGAATATCAGGATTGAGTTAGCTTTTAGATGGACCTCAATACAATAGCAGAGTTGGAAGGGACCTTGTAGGTCTTCTAGTCCAACCCCCTGCATGGGCAGGAATCTTATACCATTTCAGACAAATGGCTGTCTAACATCTTTTTAAAGACTTCCAGGGTTGGGGCATTCACAACTGCTGGAGGCAAGCTGTTCCAGAGGTTAATTATTCTTACTGTTAGGAAATTTCTCCTTAGTTCTAAGTTGCTTCTCTCCTTGGTTAGTTTCCACCCGTTGCTTCTTGTCCTGCCCCCAGGTGTCTTGGAGAAAAGTTTGACTCCCTCTTCTTTGTGGCACCCTCTGAGATATCGGAACACTGCTATCATGTCTCCCCTGGTCCTTCTCTTCATCAAACTAGACATACCCAGTTCCTGCAGCCGTTCTTCATATGTCTTAGTCTCCAGTCCTCTAATCATCTTGGTTGCTCTTCTTTGCACTCTTTCCAGAGTCTCCACGTCTTTTCTACATCGTGGCGACCAAAACTGTATGCAGTATTCCAAGTGTGGCCTTACCAAGGCACTATACAGTGGCATTAACACTTCACGCGATCTAGATTCTATCCCTCTGTTGATGCAGCCTAGAACTGTGTTGGCTTTTTTGGCAGCTGCTGCACACTGCTGGCTCATATTTAAATGGTTGTCCACTAGGATTCCGAGATCCCTCTCACAGTTGCTACTATTGAGCAAGGTACCACCTATACTGTACTTGTGCATTTGGTTTTTCTTGCCTATATGTAGGACCTTACTTTTTTCACAACTGAATTTCATTTTATTAGACAGTGCCCAATGTTCAAGTTTGTCTAGATCCTTCTGTATCTTAAGCCTATCTTCTGGAGTGTTGGCTATTCCTGCCAGCTTGGTGTCGTCTGCGAATTTGATGAGTTCCCCATTTATCCCCTCATCCAAATCGTTGATGAAGATGTTAAAGAGTACTGGGCCTAAAACAGAGCCTTGGGGGACTCCACTGCATACTTCCTTCCATGTAGATGCAGTTCCATTGAGGACTACACGTTGAGTGCGGTTGGTCAGCCAGTTACGAATCCATTTGGTGGTGGTGCTGTCTAACCCACAATTTTCTACTTTATCTAATAGTAGGTTATGGTCTACTTTATCAAATGCCTTACTGAAGTCCAGGTAAATTATATCAACAGCATTCCTCTGGTCCACTGATTTTGTTACTTTGTCAAAGAATGCAATTAGATTCGTCTGGCATGATCTGTTTTTGACAAACCCATGTTGGCTTTTGGCTATTACTTTGTTTGCTTCTAGGTGTTCACTTATTTGTTGTTTAATTATCTTTTCCAGAATCTTTCCTGGTATTGAGGTCAGGCTGATGGGTCTATAGTTTCCTGGATCTGTTTTTTTTCCTTTTTTGAAGATGGGAACCACATCTGCTCTTTTCCAGTCTTCTGGCAGTTCCCCGGTGCTCCAGGATCTCTGAAAGATATAGTTCAGTGGTTCTGAGATCTCGTCTGCCAGTTCCTTCAGAACCCTGGGGTGTAATCCATCCGGTCCTGGTGATTTGAACTCGTCCAGGGCAGACAGGTGCTCACTTACCATTTTCTTCTCTATTTCAACTTGTGTTCCTAATCTGATATTTGTGGTGCTGTTTTTGATTGATTGGACTGTTTTATCCCTTTGTGTAAAGACAGATGCAAAGAAAGAGTTAAATAGTTCTGCTTTCTCCCTGTTGCTTATCATCTTCTTGCCATTTTCTCCCAGCAGTGGACCAATTGTTTCCTTAACTTTTTTCTTATTTTTAACATGTTGGAAGAAGCTTTTTTTGTTATTTTTTACTTTTTTGGCAAGCCTTTCTTCATTGTGAGCCTTAGCTTTCCTCACTTCATCTTTACAGGCTCGGGCTATTTGCTGATATTTTGCCTTGGTTATGTCCCCCTTTTTCCACTTTTTATATTTATCCTTTTTGTCTTTCAATTTGTCAGAGAGTTCTTTATGCAGCCATGCTGGTTTCTTTTGGGAACTGTTATTTTTCTTCTTCATTGGTATTGCGCTGGACTGGGCTTTTATAATCTCATTTTTCAAAATTTCCCAAGCTTCTTGAGTTGTTTTCCCCTTGAGGATTCTCATCCATGGAATCCTTCCCAAGCTCTCTCTGAGTTTGTTGAAATTAGCTCTCTTGAAGTCTAAGACTCTAGTTTGACTTTGTTCAACTACTTTTGTTTGCATAATGTTGAATTCCAGTATTTCATGATCACTTGCCCCCAAAGTTCCTGTAGCTTCTACACCTTCTATCATTTCCTCTCTGTTAGTGAGAATTAAGTCCAATATTGCTGATCCCCTTGTTCCCTTCTCTACCTTTTGGGAAACAAAGTTGTCTGCTAGGTTTGTTAGGAACCTGTTGGATCTTCCACTTGGTGCAGAGTTTGTTTCCCAATTGATGTCAGGGTAGTTAAAATCTCCCATTACTATTGCAGTGTGCTTCCTACATACCTTAGTTAGCTGGTTAGCAAAAAGTACATCCACTTCCTCTGCTTGGTTGGGTGGCCTGTAGTATAGACCTATGACAATATCATTCCCCCCCCAACCTTTAATATTGACCCAAATACATTCAAGATAGTTCTCATCATTGTTGTGCTCTATTTCTGTAGAGATGTAATTATTTCTTATATATAGTGCAACTCCACCTCCTCTTTTATTTGGTCTATTTCTTTTAAATAATTTAAATCCTTCTAGCTGTATGTTCCATTTGTGGGTTTCATCCCACCAAGTTTCTGTAATGGCAACAATATCGTATCTGCCCTCATTTACTTGAATTTCTAATTCACCCTGTTTATTCCTCATACTCTGTATGAGGAATAAACATACCTCCTCATGCCTCTAATTCACTACCCCAATTTTCTGGATACATTTAATTTTCCTTACTTCCAGCTACAACATAATGACCAGGTTAGTATTGATGAAATAAACTGAGGGTCTCCAGATGGGGGAAAGTCCTCTAACCATGATTACATCTCGACCTGCGCAGTGCACTTTAATGTCTTTCCAACTCCTCCATATGCCAAATGAGCTGCCTACTTTCCCATTTTTTTTCAAAAGAAGCAATTCAGTCATAGTGCAGTAAACAATTTTATGAACCATAGAGTAAGCAGGGTAATAAAAGATTTGGGTGATAAATGTCCCTGGAAGATAAAATCTCTGGAAAATAAAGAGAGAGCAGAAAGAGCATTGACACTAAACAAGTCCCACTAAAACAGAGAAGTCCACAAAAGGGATATCTAAGTGCCTCCCCCATCATTAAAACCCACTCCCCTGTTACATGTCCTTGAAGCTGACAGGCAAGTAGTTGAGGAAACGGATCCTTCTTCAGATGCCCGAGTGCCATGTCAGGGTTCAACATCTGAAAATAAAACCAAAATGTAGGTAGGGTGATGTTGGAAGAAATGTCCTTCTGGGTTCAGTTCCAAGTGGGGAAAAAGACCCTGGAAACATGGAGGCTGCTTGGAAAGATGGTTTAATGGTGGACAGGACCACATGGCTTGGAGCTCCTGAACAGAAAAGGGAAATCAGATGCTTCCAGATGTTGGGTGAAGAAGAAAAAGAGGCAGAGATGCTGAAAGTCCCTGGTTTTATGCCCCCTCTGGCCTTTGATCTTGTATTCTGATTGGTTGTCAAGACTCTCAGACTCCCTCCATGCAGGGACAACTCTGCAGGCTATGTTTTCAGTCCAAGTTTGGTTGAGCCTTGCTTCTTCCCAAGTGCCCTTGTGGTGAGATGGCTAAATGGTTAATACTATCATGCCTTAATCCCATCACCCTGGAGCTAAAGGGGAGAGATCTTTGTTATGTGGAATAGACTGACCCAGGCTTTTTAATGGCCCATTAAAAGGTGGGGGCTATTAAAAGTGAGTCTGCCTCCTGCCTAAAAACATATTTCTCCATTTCTGATCCAGGGAAATATAATACTCCACCTTCTTAATATTTCCCAGGATATTTCATTTTTCTAGCAGTGGGGTAGGTGCTAACTTCCTACAGTGAAAAGGAAGGAGGCAAAATGAAAAGGGGCAGAGGAAAGATTCCATCTCTTTTAAACCCCTCCCCCCCCCTTTTTTTTTTTTTAAATAGCAACTTTTGGAGAAAAGCTGCTCTTTTCTTGCCTAAACTTCTTCTTCTCCGACCCCAGTTTCTTTCACAGTGTGACAAACCATGGCTTATTTATTCATGTATTTGTTTATTTATCTTCATTAACTCCCTACAGTGCCCATCCCACCAGTTCACAGGGCAACTTACAAACATGGTTCCTTCGAAAGACCCCACTGGCTGGGGTTACACATCATGCCAAATGACCGTGATGCCTAACAAACACAATAGGTGGATTCGTAGCTTATTAAAGCCGAAACACAGTATGCTGCTGTGGGATGCATGAATCCAGTAATTTCTTTGTGCTCTTGGGAAACTCTCAAAAGTGAACTATCGAGTGGGGGATGCAGTTGTGGAGAAACCTCTTGGAAATAGTAGATAGGTAGATAGATGGGTGGAGGGAGGAGGGGATGGTGGGAGGGAGGGAGACATGATAGGTAAGTGGATGGATGGATGGATGGATGGATGGATGGATGGATGGATGGATGGGAGGGAGGGAGGGGGAGGGAGAGAGAGACATGACAGGTACATAGATCGATAAATAGATAGATGGAAGGATGGATGGATGGATGGAGAGGATGGGGAGGGAGAGAGAGACATGATAGGTAAGTAGATGATAGATAGATAGATAGATAGATAGATAGATAGATAGATAGATAGATAGAGATAGATAGGTGTAAAGATAGATAGATTAGATGGATGGATGGATGGATGGATGGATGGAGAGGATGGGGAGGGAGAGAGAGACATGATAGGTAAGTAGATAATAGATAGATAGATAGATAGATAGATAGATAGATAGATAGATAGATAGATAGATAGATAGATAGATAGATAGATATAGATAGATAGATAGATATAAAGATATAGATTGGATGGATGGATGGATGGATGGATGGATAGATAGATAGATAGATAGATAGATAGATAGATAGATAGATAGATAGATAGATAGATACATACATACATACATAGATACATAGATAGATAGATAAAGAAATAATTCTATTGGTAACTGGTAGATACTTGATAAATGAAAGATAGATAGATAGATAGATAGATAGATAGATAGATAGATAGATAGATAGATAGATAGATAGATAGATAGATAGACAGACAGACAGAAACACACACACACACGCACGGAAACAGGAAAAAGAGAGAAATGGATGATCAGCAACAAAGAGAATAGAATCAATTCTACCAGGGACGAGTGCATTGTTATAAGATCTGAAGGATCAGGTTGGCAACAGAGAATCTTGGAGAAAGTCAATCTGTGTGGCACAGGGCAAAAAGTCAGGAGACTGAGTGTTCTAGTCCCGCCTTCAGCATGAAAGCTGGCTGGGTGACTTTGTGCCAATCAACAGGAGACTATGAGTTCTAGTTCCGCCTTAAGCATGAAAATCAGTGAGATGACTTTGGGCGGGTACTCTCTCTCAACCCAACCTACCTCACAGGGTTTTTTTTTAGTGTGAAAAATATAATGGGAAGGAATACATTTGCCACCTTGAGTTATTTATAAAACAATAAAGGCAGGATAAAAATAAAATTAACACTAACTCAATGCACAAAATGAATCATCATATTGTGCCCTTTTTCATCAAAATTTTGTGAAATATCCTTATAGGTCTGTGATGACGAACCTATGGCATGTGTGCCACAAGTGGCACGCAGAGCCATCTCACGCCCCAGTTCAGCTCTACCACGCATGCAAATGTGCTTCCCGCCAGCCAGCCGATTGTCAGTTCTCTGCCACACATGTGTGGGAGGTGGGACGCATGGGGGACTATATGTGAATGTGCAGGGGGGGGCACATACCCTCATGCACTCCACCTTTAGTCCCAGGAGTCTGCAATGAGATCTAGGCCCAAAATGGGGCACGGGAGAGTGTGGCGCACTCTCCACCCCCACTCCATTTTTTTGTGATCTTGCAGCCCAGGAGGCTGCAAGATCACAAGCGCATGCGCAGGGGTGGACGGCACACGGGGTGGTGTCACACATGCATTGTATTATGGGTACACACGCTGTCACGCATGTTTGCACATGCTTTTGGCACGCAACAAGAAAATGGTTAGCCATCACTGTTATAGGTAGTTTCCCAAATCTTTCCCTTCTTGGTTTTTGCATTCTCTCTCACTAGCATTTCTTTTGCACAGGGGAAAAAGTAAGGCATTTTTCCAGACCTCAGGCACAAAATCCTGTCTTCACACACCATTAAACATCACCTTTCTATATTTACAGCCTTACATTCTTTTAGAAAACCCATTCTATATTTTAATAATAATAATAATAATTTTAATTTATAACCCGCTCTCTCTCCCCGAAGGGACTCGAGGTGGGGCACAGGGAATTAAAAACAATTAAAACAGACAGAATACAAAGTTAAAAACAAATTAAACTGGCCCTGCGCTAAAGACTCCTATAAAACTAAAACTATCCCTAAAACCCCTGAATATTATTCAGTTATGCTATCTATCCCTGCAACCTGGCTATTTTTCGACCTTCTCACAGCATTTATGATTTCCTTTTCATCTTTATTCCCTAAAACAACATGTATTTCAATTCATCCTTCAGCATAAACTCTCATTCTCGCGCACATTTTCGAAGCACTTCTGTTAGGATTCTTTCATTCCAGATTGCGAAGCGCAGCAAGTGGGGCTGGGCAATGCCTAGAGTTTGGACAGGTGAAGCTACTAAAAACCTGTCAAGGAAAACAGATGGCGCTCATCACAGAGAACGGATGATGCCCTGAAACTCAATTACCATTGATTTGGGGAGCCTTTTCTTCTGCGTGCCAAGAAAAGAGGGTTGATTTGTTCATTGTTGGCAAGTTGGAAAGCATCTAGTGGTGGAGCCCATCAGGAAAATGCTGACATCATGTAATGATGGTTTGCTTGAAAAGATCAAAGGAGGAGGAAGAGATTCAGAGGCTTCGTTATCTCCACCATCTGCAGCCTTTACAGCCCTTTGAACTTATTTTTTGTGGGTTGAGTTCAGCGTTCTCCCATCTGGCACCTTCCAGATGTGTTGGAACTACTACTCCCTGAAGACACAACCAGCTTGGCTTGGGAGTTCTACTCTGAATCCATAGAGGGGGGGGGGGTGTCAATAAAAGTTTCCCTCCCACCCCCAGTTATGACCTTTGGTTTTAGAATGAGTTTTGCAAAACTGTTTCTTGACTCACTTCTCATGCTTTTTGACTGAGTCATTTTTTAAAAAGGATTTAGAGTATATAGAGGAATAATGCAGATACCCCTGAAGAAGGAATTCAAAAGCCATTCAAAATGTTGCCATTATTCTCGTGTTTCACCGAGAAGAGTCCTCCACTCCTCTGCTCACAATAGAATCCTTTATGCCACCAGGCTCGAAATTTTGGGCTTGGATAACATGCAACTATGCCACCTACGGTCTGATCTAAATTGTCTGCTACAACGTCCCACCTGTCAACAACTACTTCAGCTTCAACCTCAATAATACACGGGCAAATAATAGATACAAACTGAAAGTAAATCGTGCCTAATGTCCCTGTCCTACTGTCCCCATCTATTTGTATTCGTTTCTTTCGTTTATATCCTTGTTTATATTTATACCTGCTATCTTTTTTTTTTTTAGTTTTTTTTTTTATATTGAAAAAGTTTTATTGGTTTTACATTTTTTCTATAGGGTAGGGTAAGGGATACAAAGAAATTTTGAGAGCATTCACGTCAAAGTCGTCGGCCCTTCCGAGACCTCAAAATACACAATAAAAAAAATAACAAAAAAAAAGCATTTTTCATAACACTACAAGGTAAAAGCAAGTACATATACCTAAATTCTCAATTCCATGCTGTCAGACATTTACAAAAAATCCAGAAAATATTATGCAAAATTGTTCAGTAAAATCAAGGCAAAGTTATTTTTTTTTGATCTAAGTCTCTTGGCTATTGTATCTTCTTTTTCTCCTCCCTGGCCCCCAGCGGGCGGGGCCGTAGCTCCCTCCGTCCCCCCTGGATCTTCCCCCAGGGCAGAGGAATGTTTTTTAAGAAAGGCTTCCGCCTCAACAACTGTTTTAATCCACACTCTTCCTCCTTCCCAGAACACCAGCATCCCTTCGGGTGTCACCCACTTGAACCAAATCCCATGATCAAATAAAATTTTAGACAAGAAGGAAAATTCCCTCCTTGCTTCTCGAATCTTTCTAGGAATCTGCTTCAAGATAGTTACCGTTTTTTGTTGGTAAATTAAAGGGTTCCCTCTCTGCGCCTTCAAGATTTCCTCTCTGGTTGACCTTCTAACAAATTTCACATGTATCTCTCTAGGCACTTCATTTATCCTGGCATATGCTGAGTTAATTCTATAGGCTAGGTCAATGTCCCCCCTGATCTCATCTTTAGGTTTTTGTAAATAGTCTGCTAAAATTGTGCTCATAAGATCAGGGAGGCATTCACCAGGTTGCTCAAAAACATTCTGAAATCTCAAAAAATATGTCATTCTTTCCATATCAATCCTAGACACATGCCCACTTGTTTCCTCAACCTCTTTAGTAACATTTTTAATCTCTCCCTTAACCCCCACCAGCCCCCCTTCCAATTCTTCAGTCTTCTGTGTGATTTCCAGCGTTTGGTTCCGTATGTCCAATAGCTCCTTCTTGAAAATGATATTTTCTGCCCTCTGGGCCTGAATTTCTTGAACCAAAGTTTGTATAACAGTTTCAAGAGAAGCCATCCGTTGTTCTAAACTTGTCAGTGCTGTTTCTTGAGCCATCTTAACTGTTAGAGTCAGTGCCACCAAAATGGCGTTTTCAGGGTGGGGCTGGTGAGACTAACCGGGAGCCAAAAGTTCAGATCAAGGTTGAAACGTTGTAAAATTCAGGAACCAAGATACCTGCTATCTTGTACATGCTTGACAAACTAATAGATGCAAATACAAATAAATTGCTCCAAACTCAATTGCAGAAAATACGACTTCAGCAACAGAGTGGTCAACCCCTGGAATGCTCTAACTCAGGGGTCTCCAACCTTTGCAACTTTAAGTCTGAAGGACTTCAATTCCCAGAATTCTCCAGCCAGCAAAACTGGCTTGAGAATTCTGGGAGTTGAAGTCCTTCAGACTTAAAGTTGCAAAGGTTGGAGACCCCTGCTCTAACTGACTCCGTTGTTACATCCTCAACCCCCCCCCCAGCTTCATCCTTAAACTGTCTACCTCACCCCATTCCTAAGACGTCCGTAAAGGGGACGTGCATAAGTACACCAGCGTGCCTACCAGTGGTGGGTTCCTAACCAGAGTACTAACAGTTCGCTGAGAGGGCGTTTTGCTGGTGCCTATAATCCCTGTCCTACTTTCCCCATTTATTCATTTACTCATTTCCTTTGTTCATATCTGTGTTCATGCTTATATCTGCTATTTTGTACATGTTTGACAGACATAAAAATAATAAATACATAAATAAATAATTTCAGCTTGCCAGTAGATCTTGTGGCGTCTGTATTTTGAGCTGGTCTATCTCCAAAGCCCACATCAATTTTGAAAACCTGAGAGTGATTTCCTCTCCCTCATCTTATACTGAAGAAAATTGAAGTTAGTCAATCTTGAGTATCTTTCTCACTCTCTTCTTTTCATGGCTAAGCTGTTTTCCTCATTTATTATGAACATATGCCATTAAATCCATTTTGAATTCCCAATGACCACAGATACATTTTCTGCATGACAATCTACTGTTATTTCAAGTCTCCCAATGGCGCACTCATTGTCACTGTTAACTGAATCTACCCACCTTGATACTGGTTGTCTTCTTCTTTCTTCTACTTTTCCCAACATTGGAGCCTTTTCCAGAGAACTGGGTCTTCACTTAGAATCATAAAGCTGGAAGGGGCCTCAGAGATCTTCTAGTCCAACTGTCTGCTCAAATTGATGAGTCAAAAGTAGGACAATTTGAGCCTGGTTGTTTATACCTTGACTTTGGGTTGATTTATTTGACGATTCCCTGTGCACCGCTCCGAGTCCCCTTGGGGAGAGGACGCGGTATATAAAATAAATTATTATTATTATTATTATTATTATTATTATTATTATTATTATTATTATTATTATTATTATTATTATTATTATTATTATTATTATTATTATTATTATTATTAAATCACTTTATAACCACTTTGCTTATCACCAGAAATTTTTTAAAAATTTATTTTATTAAATTTATACCCCGCCCTTCTCCAAACGGACCCAGGGCGGCTTTCTTTCTTTTGCCCCAATTGTGATCGTAAGATGAGGATTACCTGTCCTCCATGCCTTTTTTTTCACTCGACCGATTTTTCACATTCAAATTCGCACTGGGAAACTTTGCATTTGCAAAAAAAGCTTTCCTCCTCAATTTTAGAAAAGCAATTTATAATCAGGAGCAAGTGTACGAAGAATCAATATATTTCTGGTAGATTAATATATGTATTTGGCCCAGATTGGCCGGCTTTCGGCCCGGGCATAGCACCGAGACGGCATTGGTCGCGTTGGTAGATGATCTCTGGAGGGCCAGAGATGGGGGATGTTCCTCCATCCTGGTCCTATTAGACCTCTCGGCGGCTTTCGATACCATCGACCATGGTATCCTATTGCATCGGCTGGGGGGGTTGGGGGTGGGAGGCACCGTTTTACGGTGGTTCTCCTCCTACCTCTCTGGCCGATCGCAATTCGTGCGGGCAGGAGAGCAGAGGTCGACCCCGAGACCCCTCACATGCGGGGTGCCTCAGGGGTCGGTCCTCTCGCCTCTCCTGTTTAACGCATACATGAAGCCGCTGGGCGAGATCATCCGTGGTTTTGGGGTAGAGTACCACCTGTACGCTGATGACACCCAGCTGTACATATCTACCCCAAACCACCCCAACGATGCCGTAGCGGTGATGTGCCAGTGCCTGGAAGCCGTGCGGATCTGGATGGGAAGTAACGGACTTAGGCTCAACCCGACCAAGACCGAGTGGCTGTGGTTTCCGGCTGCCCGATTCAACCAGCTCTCTCCAACGCTGGCCATAGGGGGCGAACATCTTGCCCCTGTGGATGGGGCGCGCAACTTGGGTGTCCTCCTGGATGCCTGGCTGTCCATGGAAGATCAAGTGACAGCCGTGGCCAGGAGGGCGTTTTACCAGGTTCGCCTGGTACGCCAGTTGCGCCCCCTATTGGATCGGGACGCCCTTCGCACAGTCACTCATGCTCTCGTGACATCCCGACTGGATTATTGCAACTCTCTCTACATGGGGCTCCCCTTGAGGTGTACCCCGAGGCTTCAGTTGGTCCAGAATGCAGCCGCGCGAGCAATTATGGGCACCTCTAGGTTTGCCCATGTAACACCGCTGTTGCGCGAGCTGCACTGGCTACCTGTCGTCTTCCGGGTGCGCTTCAAGGTGTTAATCACCATCTTCAAAGCGCTCCATGGCTCGGGACCTAGCTACCTGCGGGATCGGATCCTGCCCCATACATCCTCACGGCCGATTCGCTCCCACAGAGAGGGACTTCTCCGGGTGCCGTCCACTAGACTTTGTCAGCGGGCGACGCCCAGGGGAAGGGCCTTCTCTGTGGCGGGCCCAGCCCTCTGGAATGACCTTCCCCCCGATATCAGGACAACTACGGACCTCCGCTCCTTCCGCTTAAAATTAAAGACGCACTTTTTTCGTCTGGCCGGCCTTGGGTAGTCTCTTTTTAGGTTAGGGTTTTTTAGGGGTAATTTTTAGTTTAGTTTATGGGTTTTAGCGCAGGATCTATTTAATCTATTTAATCTATTTTTAACTCTGTATTTTGTATTTGTTTGTGGTTTATTTGTATTTTTAATTGCCTGTGCCCCGCCTCGAGTCCCCTTGGGGAGAGAGAGCGGGATATAAATTAAAATTATTATTATTATTATTATTATTATTAAATGAGGCGTGAAGTGAAAAATAATTTAAAAGTAATACATTTACTTCTTCTTTTTTTCTTTGTGCAAGGAATAAGTCAGCTTGATGGTTTCCCATAGGAACTGAACACAGATTGAAATTTCTAAATATATTTGTGTGATGTGTAATAAATGGCCCTCAGCAGTGGAATAATGTTGATGACACCATCTGTGGCTGAGATTATGTATTATGAACACAGATCAAGTCAAAGGTTATCAGACCAAAACAAACAACTGAGACCTAAAAGCTAGTTAAAATATCTTTAGGCCACAAAGGGAAGTGACAAGTAACAAATATGGAAGACTGTAGGGTGATTTAGTGTACAGTTAGTCCTTGACTTAACAAGCATTCAGTTAGTGACAATTGAAAGTTATAATAGGACTAAAAATGTGATTTATGACTATTTTTCACATAACCGTTGCAGCATTTCCCTGTCATTTGATCAAAATTTAGACACTTTACAACTGATTCATACTTATAACCGTTGCTATATCCCAAGATTATGGGATCACCTTTGGTGACCTTCTGACAAGCAAAGTCAATGGGGAAGCCAGATTCACTTAACAATCGTGTTACTAAACAACTGCAGTGATTTACTTAATCACTGTAGCAAGAAGGTTGTAAAACGGGGCAAAATACACTTAACAAATGTCTCGCTTAGCGACATAAATTTTGGACTCAATTGTGGTCGTAAGTGGAGGTAAATCTTTTCAATTATCCCCACTTCTGGTTGGAAGGAATCGGAGATTCTGATGAAGAGTTCTGGAAGTTAGAAGGAAAGAGGATGCTTGGGAGGTTTTAAAAGCAATAAGCAATTTTCGGACTGGCTAGTCCTCTGGGCCACTTTTATTTTGAAACGTGAAATCTGAAAATATTAAAATTGATGCATGACTTGTGCTTGACTGTGTATTCTAATTTTAACATTTTGTTTCAATGGTATTTCAATTCTATTTTAATTGGCGTTTAAGAGGGTTGTAAGTTTTTATTGACCTATCTATTTTATGCAGTAACCGTGTTGTTTGGATGTTTAATTGTAATTATGTGAGCTGCCCAGAGTCATAAATATGAGATGGGCAGGTATACAAATTGAATGAATGAATGAATGAATGAATGAATGAATGAATGAATGAATGAATGAATGAATGAATGAATGAATGAATGACATTAGCAGCAGATGCAATAAAGGAAAAGAACTTAGAACAGGTAAGATTTTTATAATGGCCAATTTTCCTATGTTTTTTAGTTAGTATATTTAATTAATCATTTGATAGTAGTTTTCTTGATTCATTTTTAATCTTACATTCTGAACATGTTTTAAAGCAGTCCTTACTCCCACTTTTTTTCTGTGTTACTAGGGAAAACGTATTTATCCTCTAATCATATTGTGAATAATTCACTGACTTTCATTTAAATTTAATTGGAAATTTGAACACATTTAAAAGGAAAGCTCTCCATAGAAGAGTAAATAAAGATAACATGTTTAAAAAAAGCAACCTGCATTTCATGTTCTCTTTATTTAGAATAAATTCCTCTTTGAATACAGTAATGTGAATCTGAGTTTTGTTTGTGGCTTTTTCTTCTCTCTTTTTTGACTCATTAAATATCCATGCTGAGGATATTTCCTTCTGAATTCTTTATTATAATTGGCCAAACAGCAAAGTGATTGACATCTTATTAATAGAATTTTACCTTGCTGCAACTGACATAGAGACATTTCTCAATGATTTGAACATGTGTGGTGCCTTGGCCTAGCATGGTTAACATTTGATATTTTAAAGATGGATGTCAGCTTGAATGGGATTTTAAATATCAAATGGGTGTTTTCCCGTTTTCCCCTTTGCTGTGTAAATATTGGCAGACTAAAGGGTTTATTATGGCTTTAGAATTATGCTAATCAAGCAGAAACATATGCAAACTTTTTGGTAACAAGGAAAATTGAAATAACCCTATTACTGTCTAAGGGAGATGAGAGCTAATATTAGAGTTGGTGAGTCATTGCTTCAGGCTTTAGTCCTGTGTACCTTTAATTTACAAAAAGGTAAAGGTTCCCCTCACACATATGTGCTAGTTGTTCCTGACTCTAGGAGGCGGTGCTTATCTCCGTTTCAAAGCCAATGAACCAGCACTGTCCGAAGACGCCTCCGTGGTCATGTGGCTGGCATGACTAAATGCCAAAGGCGCATAGAACGCTGTTCCCTTCCCACCAAAGGTGGTTCCTATTTTTCTACTTGCATTTTTGTACATGCTTTCAAACTGCTAGGTTGACAGAAGCTGGGACAAATAATGGGAGCTCACTCTGTTATGTGGCGCTAGGGATTCGAACCGCCAAACTGCCAACCTTTCTGATCGACAAGCTCAGCACCTTAGCCACTGAGCCACTGTGTCCCTTAATTAACAATAACTCTGGTGAAAATAATAATAATAATAATAATAATAATAATAATAATAATAATAATAATAGTCATTGTAATAAAATTACAATGAAATTGGTTTGAGCGTTGTGCTAACATTTGCATCAGGTGGAATATACACAGCAGTGGTAACTATAACAGAAATCTCGCCAGGCAGATAAAATGGCCGACAATTGACAGTTGGGAATTCCACGTCTGCAGAACAATGTGTATAAGGAACTCTACTGTTAGTACACCAGTTATTATGTGTGTAAATACACAGTCCTCCACCTTTGCTTTTACCAGAGTTGTTGTTTCTGTCAAAGCGGTGTGTGGTGCGCTTAATTAGCTCCACAGACGCATCCGGTACAAGTGGATGAAGCCAGGTCTCTGTGATGATCATCACACAGCAGTCACGAATGAGCTTATTCGCTGCCATTCATAGCTCTAGTTCATCAGTTTTGTGGACAAAGGATCTAGAGTTGGTTAGGAAATGCTTGGTAATGCTGGTCTGTGAGGCTGCTTCCATAATCGAACTAGCAAACCTGCTCTGCATCCCCGCTTCTGCTTCGGCTCTCTTCACTGCCTCCTAGACCAAACAATGATCCATGGAGAGCCTGGCAGTCTTACTATGTCACTCGGTATATTATGAGACTGCTGGAAGTCGCTGGTAATATCGAGTCGACTAGAAGATCCAATCTTTAATAACTCCCTGCGGGTATAGACTAGTTTTTGCCTAACTCTACTGTGACACTAGGAGCTCAAAGCCGCAGCACCTAAGCGCGCCGCCATCTTGAATAATTTTGGGAACTGAGTCTTCTGGTAAGCTCAAGTTGATATATAAATCAGCTTACAACAGTTCATTTAGTGATCATTCAAGCTTACAAAGGCTGTTAATGACTGTTTTTCACAGTTACGACCTTTGCAGCATCCCCATGATCAAAATTCAGATGCTTGACCTTCTGATAAGCAAAGTGAATGGGGAAGCCAGATTCACTTAACAATTGTGATACTAACTTGCCAACTGCTGTGATTCACTTAACAACTGAGGCAAGAAAGGTCGTAAAGCGAGATATAGTTCACTTAACAAATGTCTCACTTAACAACATGCATTTTGGGCTCAGTTGTGGTCGAGGACTATCTGCATATGACAGATTTAGAACCAATTATAAGCTTATGGAGATCATAACAGGAGATCTTCAACTTATGGCCACTCATTTATTGACTGTTCAAAGTTATAACAGCACTGAAAAAAATGATTTACTGTATGACCAGTTTTCACACAACCGGTGTAACACCCCCATGGTCATACAGTGAAACTTTGAGCCTTTAGCATTTATTTGACAACTTTATTGTTCCTGAGGTCATGTGCTCACCACTTGTAACCTTTCCTGCCTGCTTTCCACAAGCAAAGTCAGTGGGGGGAGTCAGTTTCGCTTAATGAACATATGACCCATTTAACAACTTCAGTGGTTTTCTTAACCACTGTGGCAAAAAAAGGTTGTAAAATGGGGCAAAACTCATTTAAGAACCCCTTTCCTTCCTCCGTCCCTCCCTCCGTCCCCCCTCCCTCCCTCCCTCCCTCCTTTCTTTCTTTTTTTCTTTCTTTCTTTGAAATTTGGACTTAACTGTGGTTGCAAATTGGGGACTGTGTATCCAAACAGTATGAGATTATAATTCTGCTTTAGCAATGCAGGTGATCCTCGAGTCACGACACTAAAAAAATTAAAATACCTGCAAACCACCTGGGAAAATAAACGATCAATCACAATGGTACACAAAAGACTGACACCAGGCACCCATACGTGAGGGGACAGTTTGGATAACGATGTAATCTGAAACTTTCCTTAGTGCTATAAAATGGCTCTTTATGATTTTTGAGGTAATCTGACCAGTTTTTTTTTTTTTACTGTTTATGAGTGGATAACAAAATGACCAATGAGGACTTCACAAGGGAGAAGCCATTTCAGAAATTTGTTTTCTTCTGAGTACAATTCAAGGTGCTGGTTGTCACCTTTAAAGCCCTACGTGGCCTGGGGCCAGGTGATTTGAAGGACAGTCTCTTCACAGTTACGTCTAACAGGGTCCACCATAGCATGGAGGCAGGGAATATTGTGGCTCTCATCTCCTAAGGAGGTACGTCTGGCGGGACACAAAAGAAGGGCCTTCTCAGTGGTGGCTCCCTCCCTTTGGAATATCATCTCTGCAGAGATTAAACTGGTCTCCACTTTGACATTCTTTAGCAAGGCCTTGAAGACCTAGTTTTGCCATTAAGCCTGGGGAATCCAGAGTGGGATGGAGCCATGGGTGGGTTCTGCCTGGCTTTACTACCAGTTCACTCGCTCACTTTGCGTGTGCATGCGCAGTTGAATTAAAATCGTTCTGCACCATGCGCGGAACTAAAAAATAAGATGGTGGGTGTGTCTAGTTTAAGGAAAAGAAGGACTGGGGAAGACATGATAGCAGTCTTCCAATATCTCAGGGGTTGCCACAAAGAAGAGGGAGTCAAACTATTCTCCAAAGCACCTGAGGGCAGAACAAGAAGCAATGGATGGAAACTAATCAAGGAGAGAAGCAACTTAGAACTGAAATTTCCTGACAGTTAAAACAATTAATCAGTGGAATAGCTTGCCTCCAGAAGTTGTGAATGCCCCAACGCTGCAAGTCTTCAAGAAGATGTTGGATAGCCATTTGTCTGAAATGGTATAGGGCTTCCTGCCTAGGCAGGGAGTTGGACTAGATGACTTCCAAGGTCCCTTCCAACTCTGCTATTGTATTGTATTTAACACTCCTCCAGGCCTTCCTGTCCTCTACCATCCTCTGGAGTCCATTTAAGCTCACGCCTACTGCTTTGGTGACTCATGCATTCTCCTCACAAAAACTTTTTTGTAAACTGCCCCAAATCACTAAAAGTGAGTGGGCGGCCATATAAAGTTCCCAAAGTAAAACAAATAAATAATTGGGCATGAGTAATTAGCTACTTAGATTTAAACGGCTTCCTAGATAAAAGCAAGAGGTTGCAAAAACATTTTTCAAATTAAGCTTTTAACTGACACGTTGTTTCAGATTTGTGATAGCAGTAGTGCCATTACTTCACTTTTATGGTTGGTAATGCCTAGTTCCGGCCAAGTGGATCAAAGCAATTTTTAGTGTAATTATATATGCATAGCAGAGTATTATAGCCAGTCATCTCAATCTAGAGAGCCACGGGAGCAGCCACTGGCTATATGCACAACCTGTGCCTTTGCAAATAGTTCCCGGCTAAGGTCACAAGTTGTGCATAGAAACTCAGTAGGGATGCAAAAACGGTTGGCTTGTTATTGTGAAGTTACGCAAATGATCCTTTGCACATCAACGAAAATGGGATTTTTTTTAACCCGCACATTGACTTTAGTCAGTGTAACCATTATTTTGTTTTAAAATTTTCTTTTATACAGCTCAATATTTAATTTCACTGGCAGTTTATCTTGAAAAACAATTTGTTGTCTGAACGCAACAAATGCAAGCTGGGAACTTTCCATTATTTCATAGTTTTATGGTTTGATTAAGCGGTAATCTTTCTGTGCAATGAATTATAGGTAGTCCTCAACTTACAACTATTAGGAAGCCTGCCCATTATTGTCTTTAAGTGATGACAATGGTAAAGCATGTCATCCAGGAGGCGAGTCAGATTTATAATCTTTTCTGCCCCTGTTATTAAGCAAACACACCAGTGGTGGGTTGCAATTTTTTTTACTACCAGTTCGGGCGCGCAAGCTTCTGCACATGCGCAGAAGCTCCTGGATGAGTGGGTGGAGCCTCCTGCCACCACTACTACCCATTTGCCCGATCCAGGCCGAACTGGGAGCAACCTACCTCTGAAACACGCTAATCACAAAGTGTTTTTGTTAACCAAACCTATTGTTCACTATGGAGTGCTTTTGCTGAAAAAAGTAGAAGTAAATGGCCATTTCCAGAAAAGCAAAAAAAAAAAAGAAACCTTTGCAAACTGCAGTCCCGTGATTGTGGATGCTACAAAAGGCTATAAACGAGAGCATATGAAATGTGATTGACAATGGGGGTGTGGGGGGGGGGGCCTGCAGCTTTTTACAAACTGATCATATAAGTAGCTTTTTTGAGGAAGGCAGTCTGTTCTAACAAGTCACCAAGTGACGGGTTTGTAAACTGAGGACTTCTTGCATATAGTTAGTAAGCTAATCTGCTTGCAGGCCTAATGAGTTCAATCCCTGATAAGAGGTTTTATGAATGGAACAAAATAACACCTGGCTATCTACTCCTGGCACAACCCCCACAGGACAGAAACTCCGCTTACAGTGACTCCTGCTGGTCAATGACAATGAACTTGTGTGAATGGCACATATACACGAATAATTTTGGGGATGAATATGAAGAGGTTGGAAAAGTCAGGGAACAAGAATGGCTCGGATGTTTGGAAAGATCTTTAGGGCTAGTAGAGTAACGTCACAGAAACTTCACTTGAAAGCCTCCTAAATTAATTCTGCACAGCATATAATTAAAGTAGAGAGAGACCCTCAAGGTCCTTCTCATATTTTTATTCATTCCCAGGTTATTTATAATTATTTTATTTTATTATTTCGATTTATATACCGCCCTATTTCACCTAAAAGGAACTCAGGTTCTCAGGTTCAAGGATATATTTTGGGGAGGCCTTGTTTCCTCTCCTAAGTGTCTTCCAGACTTTTCTGTGTTCTCTTGGTGTTTTGTCCCACTTATTTGCAGCTGTACGCTAAAAGTTTGCAGCTGTACGCTAAATAAATACATAATAGATGTCTGCAGAGGACTCTGACGGTTATATATCCCAGCAGAAAGCCTTATAAACAGGCAGTCCTCAAGTTATTATCATAATGGGCTGATAGTCCATTGCAATTTGAATAAACTTTATGAATGAACCTACGACAGCTCATTTAGTGGCAATGGCACTGGAAGATGTGAATTACGGCCACTTTTTCAGGTTTATTAGCAGCATCCCCAGGATCATGATTTACATCCGGGTCCTTGGCAACTGGTTCATACTTATACTTCATGTGTTGCTGTGTCCCAGGTTCATATGATCCCCTTTTACAAGGGACGGGTGGAAACTAATCAAGGAGAGAAGCAAGCTAGGACTAAGAAGAAATTTCCTTACTGTGAGAACAATTAACCAGTGGAACAGCTTGCCACCAGAAGTTGTGGCTACTCTGAACATTGGAAGTTTTTAAGAAGAGATTGGACTGCCATTTGTCAGAAATGCTTGGGCGGGGGTAGATGGGGGTCGAACTCTCCTGCTTGGGCGGGGGTAGATGGGGGTTGAACTAGATGACCTCAAGGTCTCTTCCAACTCTGTTAACCTGTTAAACAAGGAGAAGTCAGAAGACTGCTAAGTGAACTTAATGACCCCACAATCGCTGCTTTCCCAAACCATTCATTAAACAAATGTGGGGGTTCTTAAGTGGGTCATGGGATATCTCAGGCTTGGAGAGACCCTGGGAAGCCTAGTGCAGGCACAAGCCCACCTTCCTTGGGCCTCCCGAGGCCTCCTCCCCTCTCTGACATATCCCATGCTCTAGTCCCCACCAACTTCGGGTCCCCACAATCATTTCTCTATTGCTAGCCATAGCTCTTCCAGGATTAGCCCGGTGGGAGGGAAGGTTAGCTTTAGCCAGAAAAAAAAAATTCTCATAGTTTTCTTTCTCTTGCTAAAAGCTAGACTTAGCCTCTGCCAGGCTAAGAACTTGGCCAAGATTGTTTTTCACCCAGAAAAAGATGGCCCCTTGTGGGATTGTGCCCCAACAATGGATCCGTTCACCCCTCATTCTCTACCTCAATCGCCTGAGCTCCAGAGTTTTGAAGAGTGGAATGGTCAGTGATGGGGGAGGTGGGAAAGTGTGTGGAACAGCGGAATAGCAAAGCTGTTCCTGGGCATATGCAGACCTGATGGGAGGATTACGCAGTGGGGAAGATGCTGTTGTGTCTCTGCAGCCAGTCATAAGGTCCTAAACCAGGGGTCTCCCACCTTGACAACCTTAAGCCTGGAAGTCTTCAACTCCCAGAATTCTCCAGCCAGATCTGTCCTAAACGACCCCAGAAGTGTTGCATCAGAGGTTAACTTTGGAACTGGGTCAAAAATACCTTTTGGGGTCCTGTTGTAATGTAGAATACTTCTAAGTGACTGGTTGTTAGTTGAAGACTGCCTGCAATCTGAAAATAGAAAGGATGCAGGTGGAGTTCCTAATAACCAAAATCTGCAAACTACAGTGCAAGTAGCCTCAATTTAAGACCCGAATTGGGATCACATTCCTGGTCATAAGTTATAATTATAAATTGAGGCACCCATGTGATCAGACGTGTGTGTTTGTGTGTGTGCACTGGCTGTTAAGCAATTCCAAGGGCAATTTTTTTTTGAATGAGTGTTTTTGTCAGAAACTAGCAAAAAAAAGCCACAAATCATGGTTATATAACAACTGATCATAAAGATGAGCCATCTCTCTCCCGGTTTGTGTGTCTGTGCGCATGCACGCACACATATACAGGCACACTTGTTTTTGTGTGGCACATTTTATGATGTCCAAATGTCCAGAAGTGCTTTACAGTCCATTAAACATCCGTTCTGTTGCCCTTCAGAATTTCAAAGCACCATTAAATTACTGTTAAATCGAGATTCAACGTCTTGCTGGCAAAGGTAGCTCGTATTCGTTTTACATTCCTTTCTTGGAACCAGAAAGCCAAGTAGGAGCAGATTTTGGCATGCAGAAAAATGCAGAGCCCGTTCACAACGATCATCTTCGATCACTTCCTTAAAATATGAATTATACTGTTCAGGACGAATGCATCAAGATTTTCTTCTCACTCCATCCCTCTTACGCTCCGAGTTAGATAGTAATTCTCCAGGAAGGACAAAGGTAGATCGCTAGATAGCTAAACTTAATTTTGTCACTTTGAATATACACTAATTGGCATACATTAATGCAATTTCGTAGCATGCAGACCCCATTAACTCTTCACTGCAATCGTGGTTCATTTTGCTTGTTTGTTTCAAACTTTTGATTCATGACTATTATTTAACACTTGCAAAAACCTATCCAAAAACTCCCCGCCGGCGGGAGAAAGACGGTGGGCGGGGCTATCAGGCGGGGGGAGGTTAATAGTGGGCGGGGCCTGCAATTTGGCATTTCTGCCGCTTGTTTTGTTAGTAGGCGGAGATTGGGGTGAACTCACTTTGTCGAACCGAAGGGGAGGACGGATACCTCTCGGTTCGACCAACCGAACCTCGCCTTTAACCGATCCGCACGTTTATCAATACACGCTCTGCCCCATTCAAGAAGAGAGCTAGGAAGAGGGTTTCCGGACATCCCAAGCGGGCGGGAGGCGGCCGCTCCCTACCCTCCTCCTTTTCCTTCCCCCCCCTCCGCGGGCCGGAGATAGTCCATTCCAAAGAGCGCGGGCCTCTCCCACGCTTCGGCGGCTGTCTGGGCGATTGTGGGAGGGTGGAAACCGGACGGGGGGTGGTCCGGAGGGTTTGGCGGGGCTTCGTCGCGCTCGGAAGCCGAAGTGGCTGCAAACGTCCGGCGGGATCATGGCGAAGGAGGAAGACAAGGGCGAGATGAAGGTCCCCGAGGAGATGTTCAAGGATGTCAAGTTCTTCGTGGTGGGAGACATCGACTCCAAGGTAACCGAGGGGACATCGCCGCGGAGGGGGGTGGGGAGAAGGCGTGCTCTTCCTCCTCCTCGGCTGTTCCACCCGATCTCCCCCTCTTCCCTCCGCAAACCCTGTTGAGACCAGGCGATGACAGCGGCTCGTGCGGCGGGGGGGGGAGGAGGAACTAAGGGCGCATGCGCCCTCGCGGCGGCCCTTTCCAGAGAGAGCGGGACGGGTGCATTGTTGCCCCTCGCGCGTGCTGGGAGGGGGGTGAGAAGGGCAGGGAGATCAGCCGTTAACGGTTCGCAGCGGCCGCCGCGGGACTGACGTGATCTCCTCCCCGACCTGTCAATCAGTCAGTCACGCGTTTGCTGCTGGGGAAGCCCGGCAGGCCTCGGATTGAGAGGGTTTTTGAGGGGCGGGAAAAGCACGGCGAGGGGCAATCTGAGGGCCGGGTGGTCCTCCCGGTGTCGGCGCTGCTTGTAGTCCCCGCGCGGGAAAGGGGCTCGGCCTCGGCCGCTTCCCTTCTCTCGCTTGCCGTTTCCTCCTTTATGTCGCCCGCTGCGGAATGAGCTTTTAAAGCACGCTTTACATATAAACGGGGTGAAACCAGGCTTCCTAATTGGCAGGGACTGTAAGAGGGATCTGGGAGTCTTGGTGGACAACCAGCTAAATATGAGCCAGCCGTGTGCAGCTACCGCCAAAAAAGCCGACGCAATCCTAAATTGCGTTAATCCATACAATCAAGATCAAGTGAGGTACTAATACCTCTATAAAGCTTTAGTAAGGCCACACCTAGAGTACTACATCCAGTTTTGCCCACCACACTATAAAAAAGGTGTTTGAGACTCTAGAAAGAGTGCAGAGGAGAGCAATAAAGATGATTAGGGGACTGGAGGCTAAACATACATGAAGGTTTGCAGGAACTGGGCATGGCTGGTCTAGTGAAGGGAAGGAGCAGGGGAGACAGGATAGCAGAGAGGAGGAGGTCAAGCTGTTTTCCAAGGCACCTGAAGGCCAGACAAGGAATAATGGATGGAAACTGATCAAAGAGAGATTCAACCTAGAAATAAGGAGAACTTTTCTGACAGTGAGAGCATTCAACCCATAGAACAGAAGTTGCCTTCGGAAGTTGTCGGAGTTTCATCACTGGAGGCTTTCAAGAAGAGATTGGACTGCCATTCGTCAGAAACTGTGTACAGTCTCCTTCTTGGGAGGGGGGTTGGACTAGATGATCTACAGGTCCCTTCCAACTTTGTTAATCTGTTATCTGTTAAAATCTCATGACAGGAAAGGATTCCTTCCCCCCAGGGGAACACTAGGGAATCCCCAATTTCTGTTCCTGTTCTACAGAAACAGATCCCGCATATTAAACAATAAAGAAAAAAATACTTCTTTTCCCTGAGCTGATAGTCTTCTGCGCGCAGGGAAGTTTCCTTCTGTCAATGGGAGAGAGACAATAGCCACAGCAGGCCATCCAATCTGACAAGGTCTAACTTGCCTCCTCTGGATATGGAAGGTGGCAGTTGCTGGCTGATCCCGACTGGGAAGCAAAATGCAGCTGGAGCTGTTTAGCTTTTCAATGGAAGACCACTAGGTGATCACAGGCTGCCGGATAGATTGGCAAACTGAAAAACATCCCGAAAGAGAAGCTCATGCTGTGTGCCTAAAATGCATTCTCAAGACCCATGGACTCATCATATCATCAGGAGGAAATAAGGCGCATGCACCAATAGAAGATATATGTAGCTTACGGTTGAAGTGAGGGAGTCCTTGGTGCTCTCTTGAGTTATTTTCTTGCAGACATTTCATTACCCATTTTCAAGAAAGCAACCAATCTCAATAGAGCACCAAGGACCTCACACATATCAAATCCGTTTTGCTTTTGTGTTCTGAAACATTTATTTTTGTAACCATTTCAATGTTACAAATGTGGATCTGGGGCACAAAATGATTGCAATTTAATGCTGGAGTAAACTTCATTCAGGATACAGTAACTTTTCCTCCTCCCCTGATGAAATATCATTTTTGAACTAAACAATTTTCTGTGATGCCCAGGCTTGGAAAAATAAGGTCTGGCTGAAACCAAAATAAAAAATAATAGTTTCCTGGACATTGAAATCAGAAGGAATTATGGATATCACACTAAATCTCTGGATATAAATGAAATGAAAATGAGATGAAAATGAGATGTGAGACTTAAGATTTTTTTTAATAATAAAGCACTATTCTTTGCAAGAACTGAGCTAAATTAGGATTTTTTTCTGGTTTTTCATTTCAAGATTTCTGCCTTTCAACATGTAAAATGATGTGTTCCTAGGCAATTTACTTGATGAGAAATAAAATGAGTTCAGTGCAAGAAAGAATTACCGTATGTTCTTTTCCTAGAAGTTTCAACAGATGACCAAATTATCTTATATACCGTAATTTTATATGGCATAATCAGAAGGAATGAAGTTCTTAGAGATCTAGATACATTTTTAGAGTATTTGGTGTACCGAATACATACTTGTTTTTAATGAAATAAAATACAAACATCTTTCATGCAATACTTACATCCATGGGAAAGATGGAAAAAGTAAAACTTTCTTATTGTGCTACATTTCATTTTTCATTATTTTCTATTTTATTTATTGCTGTCTTGGCCAGCTATGTGTTTATTATGTTGAGAGAGCAAGAGCTGATTTTTCAAAGAAAGCTTCATGTAGCCTAGTTTTAATGAACTGTGGTATTCCTACAGCATGCTTAAATGTATTGGAGAAAAACTAGCAGATCAACAGTAGGATTGGGGAGTTACATGTTAGCCCAAAGAACTAATTAGAGAAGGGGTTATATTCAGTTTCTGGCAATAACACCTAGAATGCTGCCCCCCCTCCCCCAATTTGGAGTGATTTCAAAAGCTCTTTTATTTCTATTTTAATTCCCTTCCCCATGATCACATGGGGTGGAATAGGGATGGTAGGATAGATCAATGGCTTTCTTCCCTTTCCTGCTCCCAACCAAAGTTCTTTAAAAAAAACACTAAGCAAAGACCTAGGAATTATAGCCTTTCTCCTCGGCACTTAGGGGAACAGCTCATTGAATCTGCCTTGAATACAAACCAGATGTCTTCTGTCGTTCACTGATGTCCAGCAACAAGTTTGCTGTTTGGCTTTATTGAAATTCTCTGGGAAAGGTGATAATATTAGCATGAATGTACACACTGTATGTCTGGGAAAATGTGATTTGTTGTATCTAAGCATTTTTCTGAAACTGAAGAGTAATATTTCACTTTTATGTTATATAGGTTATTCAACTTCTGAAAGATGGAAAGGCAAAGGAAGTTTCCTATAACGCTCTAGCTTCACACATCATTTCAGAAGATGGGGATAATCCAGAAGTTGGTGAATCTCGTGAAGTGTTTGATCTTCCAGTAGTAAAAGTAAATATTTAGACATTGTAACTATTGTTATAATGGATGGGCAGGACAAGAAGCAATGGATGAAAATTATTCAAGGATAGAAGCAACCTAGAACTAAGAAAAGAAATTTCCTGACAATTAGAACAATTACCGTATTTTTCAGAGTATAAGACGCACCATTTTCCTCTAAAAAGAGGCTGAAAATCTGGGTGTGTCTTATACATTGAACACAGCATTTTTTGCCTCCTGAAACCCTGCCCCTTCACCAAAATGGCCCCGTGCATACCCTTTTGGAGGCTTATAGAGTGCTGCTGGGGGCTGGGGAGGGCAGAAATGAGCAAAAAACAGGGCGTTTTTGCCCCCCCCCCCCCAGCAGCACTCTATAAGCCTCCATAAGGCTATACATGTAATTTTTTTGACCAAAAAACGGCCCCTTTTCACACAAAAAAGGGGCCGTTTCTTCCTTGTTTTGCCCCCCCCCCGGAGCACTCTGCAAGCCCCCCAAGGCTATTCATGCCTTTTATTTGAAAGAAAACGGGTCCATTTTCGCAAAAAAACAGGCCGTTTGGGGGAGGTTTGCACAGTGCAAAAAGGGATTTTTTCCCCCCTTTCGGAAATTAGAGTGATTGATGAGAATTACGTTGGTCAAGTACTGTGCCTGCAGAAACAAAGATTTGTTCCAAAGGTGGTCAGTGATTTCCTTCTCGAGCACATGGGTAAATACACCTGGAAACATCTACCTACCTACCTACCTACTCTCTCCCTACCTATCTACTGTATTTCTCTCTATTTTTCTCTACTACTCTACCTACCTATCTACACACTCTCTCCTACTTATCTACCGTATTTCTCTCCCCCCTCTATATACCTACCTACTACTCTCTCTCTCCCTACCTATGTACTGTATTTCTCTCTCTTTCCCTCTACCTATCTACACTCTCTCTTCCTACCTATCTACTGTGTTTCTCTCCCCCCTCTATATACCTACCTATTCTGTCTCCCTATCTATCTACTGTATTTCTCTCTCTCTCTCTCTCTCTCTCTCTATCTGTCTACCTACATACCTACCTACCTACACTCTCTCTCCATACCTATCTACTGTGTTTCTCTCCCCCCTCTATATACCTACCTTCTCTCTCTCTCTCCCTACCTATCTACTGTATTTCTCTCTCTCTATCCGTCTACCTACCTACACTCACTCTCTCCCTATCTACTGTATTTCTCTATCCATCTACTTACCTACATACACACTCCCTACCTATCTACTATATTTCTCTCTCTTTCTCTCTCTCCCTCTACCTACCTACCTATCTACACTCTCTCCCTACCTACCTACCGTATTTCTCTATATCCCCCCTCTATATACCTATATACCTATTCTCTCTCTCCCCCTGCCTATCTACTGTATTTCTCTCTCTCTCCATTTCTCTCTATCCCTCTACCTACCTACCTATCTACACTCTCTCTCTCCCTATCTACCTACTGAATTTGACTCTCTCTTTCTTTCCCTCTCTATCCCTCTATCTACCTACCTACTTTTTAAAAAAAATTCCTCTTCAAACCCTGGGTGCGTCTTATACTCCGATAAATACGGTAACCAGTGGAACAGCTTGCCTCCAGAAGTTGTGGGTGCTCCAACACTGGAAGTTTTTAAAAGAGATTGGACAACCATTTGTCTGAAATGATATAGAGTTTCCTGCTTGAGCAGGGGGTTGGACTGGATGACCTCTATGGTCCCTTCCAACTCTGTTATTCTATTGTATTCTATCATTTTAGTACAATTAACATTTTGATACAGAATGTAATGTTTCCAGATTTGCATGCAAAGAAATGCTTTTTGTGTGTGTTGAGAAGGGAGAAAAGGGTCAAGTCCATCACTTTGAGCACTTTAACAGCAAGTTAAAGCCTCACTCAAATTCCTGGTACAACCCCCCCAAAAACCCTACGTTATTGGAATCAGGATTGATAGTCCCAGTTATCTGGCTGGCTAAGAAGAGCATCGATGTTTGATGAAGATACTTATAAAGAAATGCTCTTACTGTTGCCTTGTACAAGTTATCATTTGTTTCAATAATATCCAATCCTTTCAATATTTGGAACCTTAACAATTAATCAATTTTATTATTATCACGCCAGCATAGTTTGGAATGCTAATATGAACATACAAGCCACGGATTCTTAATTGTTTACATGTAGAGGGTTCCTATTAAGTATTTTTTATCTACAGATAGGCCTGGGAGAAATTGTCTGAAAACACACAGCTGTTACCAATTAACATAGATAATACAGAAATAAACAATACTTTTGCCTGATAAGATAGCTTAATAGCAATAGCACTTAGACTTATATACCACTTCACAGTGATTTACAGCCCTCTCTAAGTGGTTTAAGAGCATACTGCCCCCAACATTTAAATATGATGAATGAATGATAACTAGGTGAGTGTATACGCTTATATTTATAATTAGAAAGTTATTCTCAGACATATAAATACTTGTTATTTTTTAAATCCTATTCTAGCCTTCCTGGGTGACTTTGTCTGTTCAGTGTGGAGCTCTTCTGCCGTATCCTTTCCAGTGAATATGTTAACAAAATTATATAACATTTGATGTTTTCAATATAACTTGCTTTTTAGCTAGGCAAAAAGTTGTTTAAGAGAATTAATTAAAGGAAGGTTCTCCTATATTTTAATGCTCTTGTGGGGTCCAGTTGCTTTTTTCTTTCTTTGCTAGTCCTTTGAAATTTTTGAGAGAATGTTTATTGAAATTACTGTTTGTTCATAAGACAAACTATTCACTCAAATAATCTGATGGTTTTATAGCAGGAGAAAGATTGTGATCTCAAATCTACCAAATTCATTTCTTCTTGATTGCATAATGCTAGATTAGTTTTCTTTCTGCTCTCTCTTTTTATAAAACTTGGTATGCACAAAACTATGCATAGTTTCTAGTGAAGTTCGGTAATTTTTTCATTTGTTTATGTTAATACATTCTACATTTTATTTATGTTATTTCCTTGACTTAATTTTGTCAGAGTAAATGGCTTTTCTCCAGAATCATGTCAGATCTTTTTTGGAGTTGCTGCTTGTCTGTCTCAGGTAAAATATTTTGCAAAGCAGCTAAATGATACAATATGCAATTCAAAATATTTTTAGCTAAAGTACCTTACCTTTTTTGGTAGGTTTCCTCTGAAGATCGGAATATTTTGTGGGCTTTGATTACGTTTTATGGTGGAGATTGCCATTTGAGCCTGAATAAAAAATGTACTCATCTGATTGTGCCTGAACCAAAAGGGGTAAGAATTTTAATGCTTGTTAATGTTGTTTTAGCTTATGGAATGCAGGTCAATGTCTTGTAAGTATTACCATTTTAAGAGGTTTCAGCAATATTTAAGTAGATTAATATGGAAGTCATTTCATACTTTTGATGAAATCAAAAGAAATTTGGCTGAGATGTTCCTAGGCAAAATTGTGTTTTGGGGACTCATAAAATATTCTGATGAATGATAATGAATTTTAGCTTATGTTATTTTCAAATAATTGATGTCACAGCTAAAATAGGTGTTGCCAATAAAAGGGAATAGGATAGAATAGCTCAGGGTTGAACGGTGGGGCCTTTGGTGATCTGAGTTTGGTTGTTTTCTTGCAGATGTTTCATTACTCAGCTGGGTAATATCATCAGTAGTAAGGGGGTATGGGGCTTGCTCTCTGGAAGGAGTGAGAAAAAAAGGAGGTGAAAATAATAACAGGACTGGAATACCTGCTATTTTCTAAGGAAAGATTGCTGCATAATCCAAATGCCACAGATTTTACCATCCATTTGTTTAATTTTTATTTTATTTACTTTTTTATTAATTAACTATTACGTACTTCTATCTAAATTATGTCTCCTACTCCAGAGTAGGAGTAGGGGTAGACTTTGGGTAATTATTTATAAAATAAAAAGATCTACGTAAATTAAGGCATTTCCCCAGACTATAACTTCCACTCCCCCAATTAAAGTATCATTAAAAAAAAACTAATTAGCCACCAGTAATAACCAGGTTAGCAATTGGCCACTGAAAAACAAGCATTTTTAATACCCCTTGGCATTTCAGAAGCAAGCAGGCTGAACACAGTTATCATGTCAATTTATTTCATAATGTTAGGCCCTTGATCAAAGACATCTCCTTTCTGATACATGTTCATCTCACTTTTTGAGAAAATAAGATTCTAAACAGGTCCTCTCTAGATAACATAGGATGGACAGGAATATTTACATTTCAAATATTTTTGTCCTTTCCAGGAAAAATACGAATGTGCCAGTAAACGAGAAAACATTAAAATTGTGACACCTGATTGGATTCTAGATTCTATATCTGATAAAAACAAAAAAGATGAGGTTTCCTATCACCCCCGTTTAATAATATATGAGGAAGAAGAGGAGGAGGAGGAGGAGGAGGAGGAAGAAAATGAAGAACAGGATTCCCAAAATGAAGGGAGTACGGATGAAAAGTTATCAAGTCCACCATCTTCTCAAGAAGGATCTCCTTTGGGCAATCGAACTTTTTCCCCTAAGTCTATTGATGCTGACAGAAACAAAGGAGAACTTATGTTTGATGATTCATCAGATTCCTCTCCTGAAAAGCATGAAAGAAATTTGAACTGGACCACAGCTGAAGTTCCACAGACTGTTGCCAGAAAACACACATTGACTCCAGGCAAGGACTCTGGATTGATTAATTTGTGTGCCAATGTCCCACCTGTCCCAGGCAATATTTTGTCCCCTGATATCAGAAGTAATATAATGGCTTCAGTACAAACTCCGCAAAGTTCTGGACATCCTGAAATGATGACAACATGGAGTCCTGCAGTCCGGACACTAAGAAATATTACCAATAATGCTGATATTCAGCAGGTTAATAGACAATCAAATGTAGCACATGTAAGTACTTTAAAGTATATGTTGATAAAACATTTCTTGAAAATGAACACTTTCTCCCTTAATGTTATATCAGTAGTTGCGACTTTCCTGAAGTGATGCATGCCGAATTGCACACTTGTGCAACACACTTGTCACCTGTCATAATGAAGATTTTGTTGTTGGTTTAAGATTTTCTGTTTGGAGCTCTTAAACTACTCTTGATCATCCTGGATTTTTTGAATACAAAAGGATCCTAACTGGTCTGTGAGCTTCAGAAATAAAAGGAGCATTTTGAAAAGAAAAATGATTGTTTTGTTGTTAAAATGTAGGATGTTTTCTGAAAGTCTAGTGGAGTATTAAAAACATAATTTAAGATGGCATTTTTCTTTTCTATAGTCTTGAATTTTTACATGGTAATTCTAGGAAGAATTCTGTTTGCTTATCTGTGTTTTAGTGAACTACTTGTAACATTTTTGAAGTCTTAACTAGAAGGAATTATTCACAGCCTAATTAGGGCAGCTCTTTAAGAGCCTTCAGACTTGAGTGGTGCTAAGTGTAATTAACCAAGGCATAGTATCAAGAAAGCATTTCTACAGCAGTGTGGCAGGTCTCAGTGGTACAAGTTATTTTTCAGATTAAACTCCAAATATTGGTCTATCTAAATGTATATATATAAAAGTCAACTACCACTTTCTCATCAGAAAATCTCCACAATGGTAAAGCATATAAATTTGAAATTTGGAACGTACATTCCTCTTGGCTTCTAGGTGCTCACTAAGAAAGGATTTTTTGAAGTGACCATCAGATCATCAGTATTCCTTATACATTATATTATATTATTTAACATGTGTCAATGCTAAGGAGTTAGACGTTCTACTCCCCCTCGCTAGACCAGGCGTGGGCGTGGCCAGGGTGTGACTCATCCGGCTTGTGGGTTTTACGTGTCAATTTATCAAGCCCAATCACATAGCTTCGTAGTGAAACACGGGGATCCAGCTAGTATCTAATAAACTAAGGAAATGTTTATTTCATTATATGCACCTCATTGTTTACTAAGATCTTTAGGAAAGTCCCCTTGACAGTAATATCGTTTTGTCAAAGTTTTGTCAAATCATCCCTGTAACCAATTGATGCCCTGCTGTAAATGTGACCCGTTATATACTCAAGGGCAGACCTAATCCTACTGCGGGAGTCCCCCCTCTCGCAGGTTTGGCCCTCCGCTCTTACGAGGGCCCACCTCGATGAGGGATATATTAATCCAGAGAGGTGGGCGAGGCGTAGTTTTAGGGTTTTTTAATCTAAATTCTTGATTCGTATTTTAGGGGGTTCTAGGGTGGGGGGAGGGGCTAGTCAGGCTGAGGGAGGGACCAGTGCCAAGCCGGCGGGTGGAGTTAGCAAGGAAGTGAGCGGAGCCATTAAGGGGGGGGGGAGTAGCGATACTCCAGAAGAGGGTCTTTCTATTCCAACGGTCGTGGGGAGGGGTAAGTGCGAGGGTAGACAGAGATCTCATCACCGGTTGGGAGACCGTGGCCGATGGGTACGGCCGGTCATATGTCCCAACCCCTGCAATCTAGGTGGTCAGGACCTACAGAGCCAGGGCCTGAGACTGATGTTATGCAATGCCAGGTCCGTTGTCAACAAAGCCCCCCTCATTAACGACTTAGTGTCGGAGGGGGAGCCGGACCTGGCAGGAATCACGGAGACCTGGCTGGGCCACGAGGGAGGTCTTCCTCTCATGGAAATGTGCCCGCCAGGTTACCGCGCATTTCATCAGTCACGGGCCCTAGGCAGGGGTGGTGGGGTAGCGGTCATTGTGAGGGAAGGTCTTGAGCCGAGAGAGACCACTGTGCCACAGATAACCGGTTGTGAGTCCCTGTGCGTGAAGTGGGGCCCAGGGAGGCAGTTGGGCTTGCTGATTGTATACCTGGCTCCTCGCTATGCATCAGCAGCCCTGCCCGAGCTCCTCGAGGTGATCGCCGAGATGGCAGTTGAGACCCCCAGACTGTTGGTCATGGGGGACTTTAACTTGCCATCGGTAGGGGAGACATCCGAGGTAGCTCGGGAGTTCATGGCCTCCATGACGGCCATGGACCTGACCCAAGTAATTCAGGGCCCCACACACGAGGGAGGACACACACTGGATCTCATCTTTGTCTCTGGCCAGTGGAGGAGTGATCTGGGAGTAGGGGATTTAGTCATCACACCCCTGTCATGGTCAGATCACTCACTTCTCCGGCTCGACTTTCCAGCCGCTACTCCCCACCACGGGGAGGCAGAACCGGAATGTCCAAGATGGTTCCGCCCCAGGCGCCTGATGGAACCTGATAGGTTCCAGACAGAGCTTGGGCCATTTCCTGTAGCCCTGACCCGCACCCGGATGGAGGACCTAGTGGCTGCATGGAATAGTGCGGCCACTGGAGCCTTGGACCAGGTTGCGCCTTTGCGGCCTCTCTTGCGGCAGCGAACCACCCAGGCTCCTTGGTTTACCGAGGAGCTGAGGGTGATGAAGCACCACAAGAGACGCCTAGAGAGCAGGTGGAGATCATCACGCTCTGAATCTGACCGAACACAGGTGAGAGCCCATTTGAGGACTTACCTTGTGGCGTTAAGAGTGGCCAAGCGTTAGTATTGTGCCACTCTTATTGCGTCCGCAGATAACCGCCCTGCCGCCCTGTTTGGGCTAACCCGCTCTCTCCTCCAACAGAGGCTGCGGGAAGCCCCTTTGCAGGGTAGAGCAGAGGAATTTGGGGAGTATCTGCAGGACAAAATCGCTCAGATTCGGAGCGAGTTGGTCCCTACTAGTGGTCTGGAGGGAACGTCGGAGGCGGGTCTTGAGGTTCCATTCTGGGAGGAGTTTGACTCTGTTACTTCCGACGATATGGACAGGTTGCGTAGGCGACTGCGAACTACCACATGTTTACTGGACCCGTGTCCCTCCTTGCTTGTACTGGCATCCTGGGAGGTCGAGGCTGGCTCCAGGAGTTAGTCAACGCTTCTTTGAGTGAGGGGTTCTTGCCGGCCGTCTTGAAAGAGGCGGTGGTGAGGCCCCTCCTCAAGAAGCCTTCCCTGGACCCAGCTTTGTTAGTTACTACCGTCCCGTCTCCAACCTTTGCTTTCTGGCGAAGGTTGTAGAGAGTGTGGTGGCACAACAGTTCCCACGCCACTTGGAGGAAATTGATTATCTGGACCCGCGCCAGTCCGGCTTCCGGCCCGGCCACAGCACGGAGACGGCATTGGTCGCGTTGGTGGATGATCTCTGGAGGGCCAGAGATGGGGATTGTTCCTCCATCCTGGTCCTATTAGACCTCTCGGCGACTTTTGATACCATCGACCATGGTATCCTATTTCATCGACTGGAGGGGTTGGGGGTGAGGGGCACCGTTTTGCGGTGGTTCTCCTCCTACCTCTCTGGTCAAGCGCAATTTGTATTGGCAGGGGGGCAGAGGACGACCTCGAGGCCGCTCACGTGTGGGATGCCACAAGGGTCGGTTCTCTCGCCTCTCCTGTTCAATGCATATATGAAGCCGCTGGGCGAGATCATACGTGGGTTTGGGGTAGATTACCATCTGTACGCGGATGACACCCAGTTGTACATCTCTATCCCAAACCACCCCAACGATGCCGTCGAAGTGATGTCCCGGTGTCTGGAAGCCGTACGGATCTGGATGGGAAGTAACAGACTCAAGCTCAACCCGTCCAAGACTGAGTGGCTGTGGCTACCGGCGCCCCGGTTCAACCAGTTGATTCCATCACTGGCCATTGGGGGCGAACATCTGGCCCCCGTGGATCGGGTACGCAATTTGGGCATCTTTCTAGATGCCCGGCTGTCAATGGATGACCATGTGACAGCCGTGGCAAGGGGGGCGTTTCACCAGGTTCGCCTGGTGGGCCAATTGCGTCCCCTATTGGACCGGGACGCCCTTCGCACAGTCACTCATGCGCTTGTGACGTCCCGTCTAGACTACTGCAACGCTCTCTACATGGGGCTCCCCTTGAGATGCACCCGAAGGCTGCAGTTGGTTCAGAATGCGGCCGCACGGGCAGTTTCGGGAGTCTCTAGATACTCCCACGTAACACCTCTCCTGCGCGGGCTGCACTGGCTGCCTGTGGCTTTTCGGGTGCGTTTCAAGGTGTTGATTATCATCTTCAAAGCGCTCCATGGCACAGGACCTAGTTATTTGCGGGATCATATCCTGCCCCAAACATCCCTTCGGCCGATTCGCTCACACAGAGAGGGACTTCTCCGGGTGCCGTCCACTAGGCTGTGCCAGCGGGCGACGCCCAGGGGAAGGGCCTTGTCTGTGGCGGGCCTGACCCTCTGGAATGACCTTCCCCCGACATTAGAACGACCACGGACCTCCGCTCCTTCCGCCAGAAACTCAAAACCCACTTGTTTCATCTAGCCGGCCTGGCCTAATCCCAGCTTTCCCACCTCAGTTTGTATTTTTAAATTCTGTGATTTGGTTTTAAGGTTAAGTTTTTAATTTTTATAAATTTGTACAGGGGTTTATTTAATTCGATTTTAGTTATATGTATTATTGATTGTAATGGTTTTAATTTGTACCTGTACACCGCCCCGAGTCCCTTCGGGGAGAGGGGGCGGTCTAGAAGTCCAATAAATAATAATAATAATAATAAAGTTATGGGAGTGATGCACTACAGAACATTACAGAACTGTAATGTTCCCTATACTCAACTTTTGACAACATGCTATAATAGAGATGTCAAACTTGCGGTCTGTGGGCCAGATGCATCATGCATTGGCTATGCTCACCCCCAGTATAGCGAACAGGAAAAAAGTTGTGATACGTCACATGATGACTGTGTGATGCCGCAAGTTTGACACCCATGTGCTAGATTTGCTTTCATTTTGCTTTTAATGTTCTTTAAATATATTTCATTCAGTCTTAGTGTTTTTATGTTTTTATTATTTGATTCATTCTGAATAATCCTGGTAGCTTTATTAGGTAGCTTTATTAGAAATATTAGGGGACAAAATAGAACTATAACTATAATAAGCCTCTATGTTGTTTTCTAGATCTTGCAGTCACTTTCAGCACCCACAAAAACTTTGGAACCACAGATAAACCACAGCCAGCAGGGGCATCCCAATGCAGTCTTGCTTAGTCAGGTCAAACTGGCGCCAGAACCGCGCTTAGTGCAGCCGCCTCCGCCTCAGCATCACCAGCCTCAGCAACCGCCGCCACCGCAGCAACAGCAGCAGCAACAGCATCACCATCTCTTGCATCTCCAAGCCCAGCAGCTCCTGCAGCTGCAGCAACAGTCCCAGCCACCACAGGCTCAGATTCCCCAACCGCCTTTCCAACAGCAGCCGCATCAGTTTGCCCAACAGCAGCAAGTCCATCAGCACCAGTTTTCTCAGCAGCAGCAGCCACAGCAACAGCAGCCGCTCCCTTTCCCTTCCCAACTGGTACATTCCCAGCAACAAATGCACCGCCCACCACAACCCATGCCATTTCAGCAGTTGCATCGTTTGCAACAGCAGCACCTGCAGCAGCAGCAGCGGCAGCAGCAATTGCAGCTTCAGCAGCAAAACCTTCAGCAGCTACAGCATCAGCATCAGCAGCAACAGCAACTTCAGCAGCAACAACAACTCCAGCAGCAGCACTTACAACAAATGCAGCAGCAGCAGCAAATGCAAATGCAAATGCAAAATCAGACACCACAACACTTGACTCCAACATCTCAGACACTACACCATCAAGTTCCAATTCAGGCCCCACAGATTCCCCAGCAGCAACAACTGCAGCAGCATCAACTGTTTGGACATGACCCATCTGTAGAACGTAGGTTAATTAGTTATATGCATCCTGACTTGTGGTTAGTGTTTCATTCTATTTTCCCCAAAAGATCAACCCTGTGAGATAGATTAGTGATTAATCTTTTTAGTTCTTGCACATTGAGGAAAAAATGAGGGAAAAAAAGATTTTGGCTGTTAAATTATTGGTTAATAGTAAATTAGCTATAGTAAACTTGGTAAGAATAGTTTAGTTTAGTTTAGTTTAGTTTATTCAAATTTATACCCCGCACCTTCTCCAAAAAGGACCCAGGGTGGCGCACAGGAAATTTAAAAACATGACAAATATAACAAAAGTACAAAATTTAAAAAAGCTATTAAATCCATACCCTGTGCTAAAATAATATAAAATCCCCCAAATTAAAAACTATCTTAAAAACGGTCAAAACGAGAGGTTATGCTAGGCCGGCTTGTTGGAAAAGGTGCGTCTTAAGACGCTGGCGGAAGAGGCGGAGGTCTGAGATGGTACGTAGTTCGGGGGGTAAGTCATTCCAGAGAGTAGGGCCTGCCACAGAGAAGGCCCTTCCCCTGGGTGTCGCCAACCGGCATTGCCCGGCCGACAGCACCCTGAGAAGGCCCTATCTGTGGGAGCGGATCGGACGAAGGGATGTATGGGGCAGAAGACAGTCTCGCATATAACTAGGCCCCGAGCCATGGAGCGCTTTGAAGATGGTCGTCAAAACCTTGAAGCGCACCCGAAAGGCCACAGGCAGCCAGTGCAGCTCGCGCAGGAGAGGTGTTATCTGGGAGTACCTAGAGGCTCGCATAATCACCCGCGCGGCCGCATTCTGGACTAGCTGTAGCTTTCGAGTGCACCTCAAGGGAAGCCCCATGTTGAGAGTGTTACAGTAGTCAAGTCGGGATGTCACGAGTGCTTGAGTGACTGTGCGAAGGGCAGCCCGGTCCAGTAAGGGGCGCAATTGGCGCATCAGGCGTACCTGATAAAACGCCCCCCTGGCCACAGCCGCCACATGGTTCTCCATGCACAGCCTGGAATCCAGGAGGACACCCAAATTGCGCGCCCTCTCCACGGGGGCCAGTGTTTCGCCCCCAATGGCAGAGTTGGAGTTACCTGGCTGAATTGGGGTGCCGGAAACCACAGCCACTCAGTCTTGGATGGGTTGACATTGAGTTTGTTACTACCCTTCCAGATCCCTACGGCCTCCAAACACCGGGACAACACCTTGGCGGCATCGTTGGGGTGGTCGGGGGTGGATATGTACAGCTGAGTATCATCAGCGTACAGATGATATCCCACCCCAAAACCACGTATGATCTCGCCCAGCAGCTTCATATAGGTGTTGAACAGGAGGGGCGAGAGGACCGACCCCTGTGGCGCTGACCTCTGCCCCCCTGCCAACACACATTGCGACCGACCAGAGAGGTAGGACGAGAACCACTGTAATACGGTGCCTCCCAGCCCCAACCTCCCCAGTCGGTGCAATAGGATACCATGGTTGATGGTATCAAAAGCCGCTGAGGGGTGTAATAGGACTAGGATAGAGGAACATCCCCTATCCCGCGCCCTCCAGAGATCATCCACCAACGCGGCCAATGCAGTCTCAGTGCTGTGACCGGGTCGGAAGCCGGACTGGCACGGGTCTAGATAATCAATTTCCTCCAGGTGTCGTGGAAACTGTTGGGCCCCCACACTCTACAACCTTCGCTAAAAAGTGAAGGTTGGAGACCGGACGGTAATTTTCCAGCAATGCTGGGTCCAGGGAAGACTTCTTGAGGAGGGACCTCGCTACTGCCTCTTTCAAGACGGCAGGCAAGGACCCCTCACTCAAAGAAGCGTTCACGATATCCTGGAGCCAGCCTCGTGTCACCTCCCAGGATGCCAGTACAAGCCAGGAGGGACACGGGTCCAATAAACATGTGGGGGCCTTAAGTCTCCTTGACAACCTGTCCATATCCTCGGTAGTAACAAAGTCAAACTCCTCCCAAGATGTTGTCTCAAGAACAGCCTCGGACAATCCGACCGGACCACTCTCAATGGAGGGCAACTCGTTCCAAATCCGAGTGATTTTGTCCTGCAGGTATATACCAAATTCCTCTGCTCGTCCCTGTAGAGGGGCTTCCCGCGGCCTCTGGTGAAGGAGGGAGCAGGTCACCCCAAACAGGGCGGCAGGGCGGTTATCTGCGGATGCAATAAGGGTGGCACAATACTCACGTTTGGCCACCCTTATCGCCACTAAGTAAGTCCTAATATGGGCTCTCACTAGTGTTTGGTCGGCTTCGGAGCGAGAAGATATCCATCTGCTCTCTAGGCGTCTCTTGCGGCGTTTCATCTCCCTCAGCTCCTCGGTAAACCAAGGAGCCTGTGTGATTCAGCGCCGCATGAGAGGCCAAAAGGGCGCGACTCGGTTCAAGGCCCCCACGGCCGCACTCAACCATGCGGCCACTAGGTCCTCAGTCGAGTCGCGGGGCAAGGCCACAGGTATTGGCCCAAGCTCCCTCTGGAACCATCAGGAGTCCATCAGGAGCCTGGGCCGGAACCATCTGGGAATCTCAGGTTCTGCCTCCCTGCGGTGGGGTGTAGCGATTGGAAAGTCCAGCCGAAGGAGAGCGTGATCTGTCCATGACAAGGGTAAGATGACCAAGTCCCCTATTCCCAGATCCCTTCTCCACTGTCCCGAGAGGAAGATTAAGTCCAGGGTGTGTCCTCTCTCATGAGTGGGGCCTAAAACTACCTGGGTCAGGTCTATGGCCGTCATGGAGGCCATGAACTCCCGAGCTACTCCAGAGGTTTCGCCTACTGACGGCAGGTTAAAATCCCCCATGACCAACAGAATATATTAGCACGCACAGTATCCGTGACCAGTACCAACAGCTGTCAGCAAGGCAAGCCTTTCACCATCAATGGGTTTCTGAAAGAAGAAAGCCGTGTTAGTAGATAAGCAGGACGTTTCTTAAACTGCTGTGCGGTAAGCCATTATATATGAGGAACCAAACAAAACAATGGTAGCTACTGTCCTGAGGAAGTTCTTGCACATAGATAAAATGCTTAAAAGATTACTCTTAGGACTTTTGGACCTCTGTTTAGTTCTTTAAGTGTCATCAATTGGTTTGACCTAGAAATGATTTCTGGCCTACCTAACTTGATACTAGAATCACTAGAAGAAAACCAAATTACTCAGTTGTATTGTGCTTCAAATAGTGATATCTCAAATATAATGGTTAAATTGTGAATGCAGTTAGCATTTGAATCCAATATGTTTCCCTCTGTGTCAACTTTTTTTTAATATTTGTCAAACCTTGTCCTCTCAAAACATTCAGTCCACACATTTGCATGGATTGCAACTTTCTTATAGCAGTATCAGACAGGTAGACATGCTTAACTTCTGCCTAATGGGACTCCCTTCTCAACAATCCATTCCCACATTTCCTGTTTCATTCTAACTAAACTAACAACTATATGGACACAACTGATTTCCACTGCTGTCTGCTAAGCTAGTGGATGATAGGGATGCAATATACAAATCACAAAGTAGCAGCCTAATTGTTGTTAGAATTTTTGGAACCTTGGGATATTATTGGTCAAAATATAGAGCAAAACAGAGTAATTTGTTGTCAAACACAATTCTCAAGGATGAACTTTCTTTCAATCTTGGAATCTGTAAAATGGCTATTTGGGAATTGAAATGCTTTGCGCACACTTAGCAAGAAGGCCTCTTGCTGCGTTTGAAAGACAAGACCAGACATCTGCATTTCAGTATTGAACCGTTTGAGAGGAACCAAGTTTTAAATATACATACCATTGTAAATAATTGCTTTAATTATAATTTAAGAGAAAAAAGTGTTTTAGATTAATTTCAACTGCATTATTTTTTTCAGTTCCTGAAGAATATTTCTTACTGGGTTGTGTCTTTGCAATTGCTGATTACCCTGAACAGATATCTGATAAACAACTGTTGGCAACTTGGAAAAGGGTGAATATCAGTTCCATTTGTGAATATTTCTCAAATCAGAATTTTAAAGTACATTTTTAATGAAAAATCAAATTAACCCATTTTAAAAATAAATTTGTAGTAGTTTCTTTGTAACAAATGAATTATAATAAAATGTGTTTAGTAGTATCCCAAACTATACCTGTTTTTATCAAAAGATGCAGTATTTCACCATTGTTTTCGGTCCGTCCGTCCCGTCCCCCTCCCCCCCCCCCCCCCCCAATTTCAAGCATTTCTATATTTATTATGTTACACTGACCTGTCTTTTCAGTTTTCTTAATTTTTATTTTAGGTAATCCAGATTCATGGTGGCACAGTTGATCCTACACTTACAAGCCGATGTACACATCTTCTTTGTGAAAGTCAACTTAGTAACATGTATGCACAGGTATGTCAGAATACCATGTATCATTTCTAGTTAAAGTAAAAGTCTAATAACTCTTTCTAAGGTTTTTAAAACATAGTTTATATAGTTTTTATGATCAGTAGCAGAGAGTATATCCAATTAATATGTAACTCTTCAAACACGATATCTTGGAGTTTGAAGCTTAATATATTGCCCTTTTTGTCCATAATATTTAACTATCATAGGAAATTTTTCATTGGATTCAAAAACAAAACAATAAGGGTCTCATTGGTTCAAGAGCAAAACAAACAAAATTAAAGTAAACCTGAATTAAACCCAGGATTTTTTTCTGCTGCTTGTATTAATACGAGGGTGATTCAATAGATAAGGTGAATTTTTCTGTATAAGGACTTTTAATACAGATAGAAGCTTACTTTTTTTTTTCCAACGTAGTCTCCCAGCACTGTCACACACTTTTCCCATCTGTGCACAAGCTTCCGTATTCCCTCAGCGTAAAAATCTTTAGACTGATGTCTCAGCCAGTCGCTCACAACACTTTTGACTTCATCGTCACTTTCAAACTTCGTGCCTCTCGTGAACGCTTTCAAGGGACCAAACAGGTGAAAGTCTGAAGGGGCAAGGTCTGGGCTATAAGGGGGATGAGGGAGCAGTTCCCAGCCCAGCTCGTTGATGGTCTGCACCGTTAGGCCTTTGGCACCCACCTGCAGCTGACCTTTGAGTAGCCAAGGTCATCATGGACAATTTTGTGTGCTGTCCCAACAGATAAGCTCAAAGTCCTTGCAATGTCATCCACTGTCACCCTTCTGTCAGACTGAATGAGGTCATTGACTGATTCGATCACCTCAGGAGACCTCACTTCTGTAGGCCTCCCAGGCCTGCCTTCATCCTCAACACTGCTCCGTCCTTCTTTAAACAATGTAGCCCACTTGTAGACATTTTTTTGGCTGAAACATGTGGCACCATACACAGTTGACATTCTCCTATGAATTTCAACGTGTTTGCACCCTTCAGCAACCAAAAACTTGATAACTGACCGCTGTTCAATCCTGGAGCATGCTTCTTGGTCGGCCATCTTTGTTAATCGGTAAAACTCTCAAGGTTTTTTTGTAATCTGCATAAGAACTTAAACCCATGTGAAAAAGTAGTAAAACACACACACACAAAAAAGTAAGCTTCTATCTGTATTAAAAGTCCTTATACAGAAAAATTCACCTTATTTATTGAATCACCCTCGTATTTGATGTCTGCCAATGTTAGGGGGGAAACTTTACTTTGTTTGATGGTTGTTCCAAAATTCCCATCTCCAGTCTCCTGCACGTTTCATGCTTGCAGCTTCTCACTTATGCTGACTGGAGAGAAGATTTAAATATGAGGAATAAGACAGGATATGTGCCTGCAATTTTTCTAAGCAACATGCTTTTCCACAGTGCATAGGAATTGATTTGGTCTAGAAACTAGGAAATGAAATGAAATGAAATTCAGTGGTGAAAAAAGAAAGGTTCTGCAAGAAAAACAAAATGCACAGGCAGATTATATGTGGTACTTGCTCAATAGTAATAATTGTGAGAGGGATCTTGGAGGCCTAGTGGGCAATCATTTAAATATGAGCCAGCAGTGTGCAACACAGTTCTAGGCTACAAAAACAGGGATAGAATCAAGATCAAGTGAAGTGTTAATACCACTTTATAATGCCTTGGTAAGGCCACACTTGCAATACTGCAAACTCAGTTTTGGTCACCACGATATAGAAAAGATGTGGAGACTCTAGAAAGAGTGCAGAGAAGAGCAACAAAGATGATTAGGGGACTGGAGACTAAGTCATATGAAGAACAGTTGCAGGAACTGAGTTTGTCTAGCTCAGTGGTCAGCAAACTGCGGCTCGTGAGCCGCATGCGGCTCTTTGGCCCCTTGAATGTGGCTCTTCAGTCTCTCTCTGATTCCCTCCCTTCCTCCCTCCCTCTTTCTCGCTCTGTGCCTCTCTCTGTCTGGCTGTCACTGTCTGTCCACAGAATACCACGTGAAGCAGCGGCGAGTCTGCGCTGCCAGCGACGCCATCCGCGAGGTCCCCCCTCGCATTCCTCATCTTCCCCGATGGCGTCTGGAGTGATCAGGGGCCGCGCAGGAACACCGTGGAAAAGATAGGCACGCGCATGCCCCGCCCGATTACAGTCTCGGAGACTTCGTAGCGGTTGGAATTTGCGCTGTAATTCCGCGGGACCTGCACATGTCTATCGTTTCCACGGTGTGGAAAAGCGGCGAGTTCCTACATGGCCCCTGATCACTCCAGACGCCATCAGGGAAGATGAGGAACGCGAGGGGGGACCTCGCGGATGGCGTCGCCAGCAGCGCACAGACTCGCCGCTGCTTCACGCAGTATTCTGTGGACAGAGACTGACAGGCAGACAGAGAGAGGCACAGAGAGAGAGAGAGAGAGAGAGAGAGAGAGAGAGAGAGGGAGGAAGGGAATCAGAATCTGACAGACACACAGAGAGAATGACAGAGAGAGACAGGAAGGGAGGGGAGAGACAGATAAGAGGGAGGGAGGAAAAGAGATACAGAGAGGCAGACACAGAGAGAGAATGACAGAAAGAGACAGAAGGAGGGAGGGAGACAGACACAGAGAGAATGACAGAGAGACAGAGAAGCATGGAGGGGAGAGAGACACAGAGATAGGGAGGGAGGGAGGAGAGAGAGATACAGAGATACAGAGAGACAGACACAGAGAATGATAGAAAGAGACAGAGGGAGGGAGGGAGAGAGATAAAGAGCCACAGAGAGAGACAGACAGACAGACAGACTCAGAGAGAGAGACAAAGAGAAAGAAGGGAAGAAAGAAAAGAAAGAAAAAGAAAGTGGGAGAGAGATGAAAGAGAACATATGACCATAATTGAGGCCAAAATTTTGGTTGCTAAGCAAGACTGTTGTTAAGTGAGTTTCACAACATTTTCCAAGATGGCCACGCCCACCCGGTCACATGACTGCCGAACCACTCCCACAAAACAGGCCACACCTTCTGGCTCTCAAAAGAAATTTCAATCGTGGTATTGTTGATATTTGGCTCTTTTGACTAATGAGTTTGCCGACCACTGGTCTAGTTTAATGAAAAGAAGACTCAGGGGAGACATGATATAGTGTTCCAATATCTCAGGGGCTGCCACAAAGAAGAGGGAATCAAGCTATTCTCCAAAGCACCTGAGGACAAGAAGCAATGGGTGGAAACTAATCAAGGAGAGAAGCAATTTAGAACTAAGGATAAATTTTCCTGACAGTTAGAACAATTCTTCTATGGAACAACTTGCCTCCAGAAGTTGTAAATGCTCCAATACTGGAAGTTTTTAAGAAGATGTTGGCTAACCATTTGTCTGAAACGATATAGGGAATCCTGCCTAAGCAGGGGGTTGGACTAAAAGACCTCCAAGGTCCCTTCCAACTCTGTTATTCTGTTCTGTTTCTAGTTCTAGTTCATACCCATGAAAGCTGGCTGGGTGACCTTAGACCACTCACTCTTTCTCAGCCGAACCCATTTCCCAGGATTGTTGTTGTTGAGGAAATAGGAGGAGGAAAATGTCTTGGTTATTCATATAAATAATAAAAGTGGGATCCAAGTAAATAAATCACTTGCAGGCAAATGTGTAGAGTACAGACTTAAGTATCCTTGAAATAAAGGTGAAAAATGAAAAGCAGTTAACAAAAAACAAGAAATGGGGTTCTCTCTCTGTATTATTTTACAATTCAAAACAATAATAATAGAGATGTTTTTAAATATATTCATTCAAATTCTACAGCCCAACTCAATAATTCTAATAGTCTTACCTTTATATTTTAAAATAAAAAAAACTAAGTAAAATATTTATCTAAAAGACATATCGTTTAGCCGCTAAGATATTTGGCTAGTTAACAATAAAGTCAGGAAACTGAGCTCCAATACATTTAACATCCCAGGCTCAGGAACACAGCCAGATTTTTAGATCTTTATGAGAGCCTGTAGTCCATGAAAGCTAATGTGATAATTTGTCTTATATCATGTTTGTGAGGCAAGTGCCTCCACTTTTCATTTTCAAATGGAATTTGAGGATGACCTGAGCTGAAGAAACTTCTTGGGTAAAAAGCAAAATGTCTTCAAAGAAAAGCCAGAAAGTCCAGTTGCCTCTTGAAAAAGCACCTTTAGGACATAATAGTGTAATGTTTAAGGTGATGAGTGATGAGAACTAGGAAATTTACTGACAGCACTAGATGAAGAAGGCAGTTGCTTTTTCTCAAATCAATTTATCTACTGGTTATTATTATGGAGGAAAAAAAATAGAAGTGATACTACATGTCAAAAGATAAATTTAAGAAGTGCCATACAATATTTCATGTTACGTACTATAGCATACATATCTAAACTTTCAGAACCCAGTGTTGATTTAAAAGTTGCAACTGAAAACTTAATACACCAGGAATGCATTTTGTTCATTAAAAAAAAATTTTTTTTATGTAGTGCTTATAAAATGTGGTAAATTAAAACCTATAGTAACAATGTTCTGCTGCACGTGTGAATATTGTAGGCTTTGAAAGAAAGGAAAAGATGCATCACTGCCCACTGGCTGAATTCTGTGCTAAAAAAGAAGAAAATGGTACCACCCCATCGAGCTCTTCATTTTCCTGTAGCTTTTCCACCCGGAGGAAAACCATGTTCTCAGCACGTAAGGAAGCTTAATCTTAAGTTTTTGTTTTGTTTACTGCTGCTGTTATTTAGAGTTAAAAATGAGTAAATACATAGTGCTCCATTTTTAGAAAATTTAACACAGTTAGACAATACAATTTTGCAGGTTTGCCTCCTACAGTTCTCCCACTATTCACAGCTTTAAAGCTGTGAAAATGTCCCTCCCCAGAAGTCAGAAATCTGCCTGAAAAATGGCAATTTAGGAGAATTTGAGAACAGTTGGGTGGTTAAGAGATGGTGTGGGACTGCTATTAATATTTAACAGGGCAATGCTAAAACATGGCCATTTTCAATCATTAATATGCTGGAACCAAGTAATGCCTGCAACTAATCCTTGCTTAAGAGTGGTAATTGGGACTGGGAACTCTCATCACTAAGTGATATTATAAAATGCAATGTCACATGATTGCACTGATTTACACTGACAGTTGTGACATTCCCAGGTGCTATTGTTAGGTGAACCCCATATCATCGCAGCATTCTGCAATCACAGAATTGCCATTTATGACCTCCTGCGAGCGTTCCCATTGACTTTGCTTGTCAGAACATGGCCGTGAAGGTGAAAAATGCCATCACGTGATTGTGGAATACTGCAGCCATTATAATTGTGAACTGTTTGTCAAGTGCCTGAATCACAATCATGTAACCACAGAGATGCTGCGATTGTCACAGTTTATAAGAACACATTGTAACTGCATTCAGCATTGTAATTTTGGTTGTTTTTTGTGAATGAATGGTTGTTCAACTAGGACTACCTGTACCATAGGACTGGCAATTTGGAAACAAATTGCCAGTCAGCTTAAAACTTTTAGCATTGATACAGTGTGGTCTATTCAACTTCTGTATTTTCTCCTAGTGAACTTTTTTTACTAATTGTAAAAGCAATGTGAAGTATGTTGATATTATTTACTCTCTGGAACCAAAACTCTATAATAATTTTATGGGGGATAGAATTAGAGAATCAGAGCTATTAAAAGGTATTCCTGGCTGTTGTCTCAATCCAGGAAACCAGAGGGAGATTTCAAATCAGAAGGACCCTCAAATTTTCTCTTTTCTAGGGAGTGTGAGCCCAATCTCTTAGTCTTGGGATAGTAGTTTAGTCATTCCTCTTCCCATCCTCTGTTTTTCAGGTGGTCTGAATGGACTTTACAGCTAAATCCTACAGCTAGCCCATGTACAGGAATTCTGGAACTTACATATTTTATTTATTTAGTTTGTCACTCATGTACAAGATAACAGGAAAGAATAAACATGAATAAGAACACAAAAAATGGGTACAAATAAATGGAGACAGTAGGACAGGGACGCTAGGCATGCTGGTGCGCTTATGCATGCCCTGTCTATTCTATTCTGAATAGATTATATCTATTTTGGGAGTTGCGATTGCATCTTATTTTGAGAAATACTGAATTAGTTAAAGGTTAGTGTCACTTAAAGAAAAATAAAATAACCAATGTATTTACAGTTGTTTCATTTGTTTCTGTCCAGATAATTGCTGTAACAGGTTTTGTGGATGGTGACAGAGTCGATCTCAAGTTGATGGCCTACCTAGCAGGAGCAAAATACACAGGCTATCTTTGTCATAGTAACACCATTCTTATCTGTAAAGCGTAAGTGCTGTTCGGAATAATAATATGGATAACACTGAATGGGTCCAGCTTTATGTTTGCTTTTCTAACAGCTGTTTTTCAGAATAAAAGCATTTAGTTTTCGTAGCTTTATTATGCTATAATATATTGAAAATATATTCTTCTTTCAATTACAGTGTTACGTTTTACTGTCTATTTTTATTCTATAAAAACTAGCCTCGAAGCCCTCAAAATTGTATGTTCCAAAGGTTTAAGAGGATCTAACCTCATTTTTTATTTTTAGAAAAATTTTAACAAATTAGCAATATTACAGTCTTCCGCACCCTATGTGCTTACTGAACAGCTGTCTGGATTGAGAATTTGGGGGATGCAATCCTAATGTTTTTGGAGAATAAAAACTTTGTCTTGAGGCTCGTAAATTAATTAGGTTGACTTTTGGGAGCTTCACAATCAGGAAAAGCTGTTCTGACTTACTTCCTGTCATTGACTTTTTTGCTTATTTCAAGGCCAACTGGCGTAAAGTATGAAAAGGCCAAAGAGTGGAGGATACCTTGCGTTAATGTACAATGGCTCTGTGATATCTTACTTGGAAATTTTGAAGCTTTGCGGCAAATGCAGCACAATCGATACACAGTTTTCAATCTTCAAGAACCCTTTGCTCCTAATCAGCATCTAGTTCCAAACCTTCTTGGTAAGAAGATTTGCAAAACTTCACAAACATTGCATTTCAGTGCAAAATAATAATTTGTTGTTTCTTTTGAACATTCCAGTATATTCACTATGTGTGCTCCTTTTGATAGTACAAACTAAGCATGTTGACCAAAATGAGGATCTTAAAATTTAATGAGATTTATTCATAATATGCATAAAAATAATTTTAAAACTAAATTAACCATTGATTGTCTTTAGGTTCAAATCTAAGATTATTTTTATCTTTTTTTAGAGCAGGTGGTAAAGTAATATTTGATTAGTAGTAGTTATGCTAACCTTATTAATCTGTAAACTGAGTAAACAAAACCTTTAAATCATTTCTCAGATACAAATAAACATCATGTCCATCTGAAGAAAAAAATTCTAGTCTAACTATATTTTATTTCATAGGCATTTCATTTTTCAGTTCTTCCTGCAGAAGTATAGCTTAGCCAAAAGAAGAAGAAATGGAAGATTCAGTTCAAAGGGGAGATTTCCTGAAACATCCTTTAATATGAATTATGTCTTGTGACAGCATCATCTAGCTCTACAGATTATTAATGGGCAATCTGACTTAAAGCAGAGTTTTTAAATGTAGCCTTTTTTCTTGTGATGTAATTAATTGCTCTGAGTTGTCTTTATCATCTTAATTTAATCCATTAATTTTTCCCTTTCCATTAGCCCAGTTTAAGGAGGAGGGGGAAATGATAGGAAGAACTACATGAAACCACATTATATTCATCCAACCTAGGCCAATTGCATCATGTTTGAATGTTCTATGGCAGTGATGGCTCACCTTTTTTTGATCACGTGCCAAAAGCGGGGGGGGAGGGAGCATGGGGGGGGGGGTCAAGCACGGGCGTGCCCACACCCATAATGCTATGCACGTGATTCTTCTTCTCCACCCCCACCCCCGCATTTGGCACACTTTTTTTGCCCTTCTCAGGCTCCAAAGACTTTCACCATCCCAATTCTATGGGCTTTTATTGTATACTTTAATTGGCTAAAAAGAGTGGATGTTCCAAATGGATATTGACCCAGGTACTGGAGCATCCCAGAAAACAATTCCTTGGTGTAAGAGTTTCTTCTTCTTTCTGTTCATTAATTTCAGAAGCTTGGAGGGTGCCTTTAAAGGTGTCACCTGAACTTCAAATGGTACGTAGTGTTGCTTTAAACATCTTTATGTGTGGGGAACAGAAAAAAGAATGCATGTGAAAAAGCAAAGAGATCTTGGACTATAAAATACATTGTTTAAAATATTTTGTATTACTCTTTAGTTAAAATTTTGCTATCCCTGATGATTACATTTCTTTCCTTCCTTGGAAATCAGTTACAGTATCTGTATCAGTTACAGTGCCCAGTTGACCGGAAATTTCCTGCTTGGTTATGATCATTAATTGGGACAAAAAGACTGCCAGTAAGAAGGGGCTTCCATAAAGTGCCAGTTCCTGGAATCTGTTGTACACTCTTTTGCATTAATGTTGCACCCTTATTCCCCTCATTTAAATCTGATTCTCTTGGCATGAAATGCAGTTCTACTTTATTCTTCCTCCTACACAATGATGAAGAGGGAGCAAATCCAGGGACGGTTTTCTGAGGGGGAGGAAAAGGGATGCCAGCATCAGTTCCTTCTGAAATGAGGTGTTGACCAGTCATCTCCCAATGCAGTGTATTACATGCTCTCATTGTTAAGAGGAATGTGTCTCCAGCTTACAAGTGGCTAGGAATAAAGGAGTATCCTGTCCAAGACTCCCAGGCCATAAAATGTCCCAAATAACAGGGCAAGATTCAATCCCAGTAACCACATCAGACTCACCCAGGAGAAATTGGCAACTTCATCAAAAAAGTGCTGTGCAAATTAGTTGCAACAATCAAATGGGACATCTAACATCTAGTTCACTCCCAAGAAGTGAACTGCTCACCCTGAGCAGCGCCAACAGCTGATAGCCTATAGCACAATTTGGGAGAACAACTACATTTAAGTTGCTTCTTGCTACTACGGTGTAGTTTTGAAGTTATATTTGTGCTTGGTCAGAATCCCTTTTGGTCTTCCTGCATCATTTCTGCAACTACATCTCCCAGAGCTCAGCAAATCAGGAAGGTACCATGGATCTCTCAGCACAGAGAGAGGAGCCATCACATTAGGTATCCCATGTATATATATATGAAAGTGAGTCTCTGTGTTCATGTCTTGGAGGCTTGACTTCTCTACTATGAATATTTTAGGTGCTTAAGTAACAATTGATGAACTAAGCTAGATAATACTTTAACTAAAGAAAATTGTTTAGAAAGCATTACAAAATGTTTAAGTACATAATCCATGTATATTTTTCTACTACAGCATTATGACTAAAATATGGTTATTTTCCTGGAATTTAATTTTATGACTTGGCAGGGGGAGAGTTGTTCTGTATACTGACATGATTTTAATACAGTGCATGTTTTAATATATATATTTAAATATATTGATATAAAACTCTAAATAGTTCTTAAGAAAGCCAAATGTATACCTTGTCTAATTGTAGAACATGAGATTACCGCTTAAACCAAAGCAGAATGAACCAGTAATTCAACCTACAATCAAGAGGCCAAGGTAAGAAAATGACTGCTCAAGTAGTTCAATATTTGCTTGGAAATGGTACTGTTACTGAAATGAAATTATTTTTAGATTTTAAGCATCATACATTTTTGAATTACACATCTCTGGAAAAAAGTATAACTATGGGGACAAATCAAGCAGCAAATATTTGGAACTGAGAGACATGTCAAAGGAATATGAAACATCACAGCAAAAGCAGACATCCCTTTTATTTTATAATCTACTAAATGAGAAAAAAATTCTTTAATTTAGATATTTAGCATTGCAGAGCACTATATGAGTTGTCCTAATTTTGGATTTAGGAAATGATGATTAAGTTACTTGATTGAAGAAGTTAAAAATAACATTAAGTTAATTTTATATTTCTAGAATTGAAGACTTGCCAACACCTACAAAAAAACTGCCACCAGAATTGACACCAATGATTCTTTTTACAGGATTTGAGCCTGCTCAAGTACATCAATACATAAAGGTGAATTCCTTCTTGAATTAAAATTTCATGTGACTTTAAGATTGATTGTACAATGTGCTGGTTATCTCCACTGACAAATTGAAATTTGTGACTGGATCAGGCCATGTATCAAAACATCACTTTGTAATAATTGAGCATTGTTTTTCAAAAGTATTTTTTTTCATGAACATGCTTGTCCATTGAGTGTATAATCACAATTCATTCTCTAGTCTGTTGTCCTATGACTAAAAGTTCTAAAACTCTGTTTTTCCTCCTTTTTCTTTCATTTTTAGAAAGTCCATGTTCTTGGAGGTGGTGTAGCAGAGTCTGCTCAGAAGTGTACTCATGTGATAGCTAGTAAAGTAACCCGCACTGTAAAATTCCTGACAGCAGTTTCAGTTGCAAAACATATTGTAATACCAGAATGGTTGGAAGAATGTTTCAAGTGTCAGAAATTTATAGGTTAGTAAATGCCATGTTGAACAAAGTAAGAGTTGTATTGTGGAGTCCTTCCTTCAAATGTGACAGTGGAACTTTGATTGGAACTGTTGTCCTTTGGTTTACAAGTAAATTAACTTCACTGAAGTCATTAGAATAAATGTTTTTCCTCTAAAATACTATTTTTATTATGTTTGACTAGAATAGAATAACTGCTGTGTTATTTTGAAACTGGTCTCTTACAAGTCAATTCACCTCAAAATCCACTTTTTACTCTACCTCTAACCACTCTGTTTTAGTAGTCTAAAGAGTGTAATATAATAGAAAGGCAGGGTTGGAAGGGACCTTGGAGATCTTCTAATCCAACCCCTTGCTCAAGCAGGAAACCTTACATCAGACATAATTGCCTAATCTTTTCTTAAAACCTCCAGTGTTGGAGCATTCACAGTGGAGACAAGTCATTCCACTGATAAATTGTTATTGTCAGGAAATTTCTCCTTAATTCTAGATTGGATCTGTCCTTGATTAGTTTCCATCCATTGCTTCTTGTCCTTCCCTCAGGTGCTTTGAAGACTAGGTTGACCCCCTCTTCTTTGTCCTCCCTCCTCTTCTTCATTTTTCATGTGGTCCTTGGCTTATGTTCATTTGTCAGTGACTGTTCAAAGTTTAGCAGTGCTGAAAGAAGGGATGTAGGTAGGATCGAACCTTGAAGTTTTGGCTGTTGCATTTCCATGGTCACACGATTGCAATCAAGGCACTTGAATGCCCTGCTTGTGAATTGAATTGAATTGAATTTTTTATTGGCCAAGTGTGATTGGATACACAAGGAATTTGTCTTTGGTGCATGTGCTTTCAGTGTGCATAAAAAGACAAGTTACAATATTGCAGTGAGCCACAGCCATATATTTGCCATTTGTGACCTTTCCTATCAGCTTTTCACAGGAAGAATTAGTGGCAAAGCTGGCAAGGAAGGTCATAAGTTGCTCTAGTAAGTTGTCATCAGGGATCTTGTATTCTGTAACACTCATCCGCCTTCCATAGTGCCTGCCCGCCCATAGCAGCCTCCCACTCAGCCAAAGTTTCTACCAGTCCATTTGCATTTTATAGCACTTGGCTGCATCCCCCACTCCCTCCCGTAGCATCCGCCACTCCTTGCCTCTTAACAGTTAGCATGGTCCTGGGTTTATGATGGCAACTTGTACTGCCATGATGGCCGTCAGTAAGCAGTGTGACCAAGTGATGTTGCACTTCATGCTGCACTGCTTAGTGACTGTACTCCTAACCCAAGAACGTCCTGTGTTGCAGTTTTTACATGCATGCTTTAAAGGCATTAATGCAACTTTATTTAGTCAATCCAATGTGTGATCTTCCTCTCTGTAAACTTTGTGAACATCAATGGAGTATTTAAAGTGAAGTATTTTGACTGCTAGTGGTAAGGTACCTTGTAAGCATCTCAAATTTTCTCAAAATAATTCTTAAGAATGAGTAAATGCTTTCACCATCTCCTTTTTTGAAAAATTAAAGTTATGTTCCCTCCACCTACATCTTGTTATAGAAGAACAAAACTACATGCTCCGAGATGCAGAGGCTGAAGTCCTTTTCTGTTTCAGTTTGGAAGAATCTCTAAAGAGAGCACATGCAGCACCACTCTTTAAGGTACAATTAGGTTTGTTTACTGAGAGCTACAAATTTATATATCATCACATATTGGCGGGTAAGATCAGCAACATAGTTTATAGAAACAAAAAACCCAAATTTTTAAGAATAATTCAAAGGGAGAAATCTATATCATTTAATCTAAACAAAACCCACAGGAAGACTAACCTGAAAGAATTGGGAACCAGAAAACCAAGTTGGAAAGGAAATAGAATTTAATGTCTTGAGCAGGGCACCATTTGCTTCAAAAGTGAATCTACATCTATATCCAAGCACAAATAACTAATAGGCCAAAATTAGTTGGAATTCATGTTATTAGTTTCTAAAACTAAATGGATTAGAACTGCATTAGTGTTACCAATAAAAGAGAATATTTGTAGCATGAAATGAGGGTTCTGTGTTCTCTGAGCTTGTTTGCTTTCTTACAAACGTTTCATTAACCAAACTAGGTAACATCATCAGTGATGTTTGCTGTCATTTTATATTCTGGTATCTTCCTGGTCTTTGTGGTTCGGGGTGGAGACTGGGTTGGACTGTTTACCGATGGCTCTTTGGCAGTTTCTTGATTGTTCGTCTGAAGTTAACCTTGGAGTTAATTTATGCTGATCTGACTGCTGATCGCTGAGAGAGAGATGCTGGAAACTTTCCCTTTTGCATAGTCTGTAGATGTTGTTAAGGTCTATGTGTCTATTGATGGTTGATTTGTCAGAGTGACATGCTTCTAGAAATTCCCTGGCATTTTTGGATTTGGCCTGGTCTGGGATGGTCACATTTTCCCAATTGAAACTGGTTAAATCTGTCTATATGTTGTGAAATTAAATAATTTTCATCATGTTTTCTGACTGACAGTTGGTGTTCATGGATGCGTTCAGCCAATCTTCTGCCTTCTTGTCCTACGTAGTGGTTGTTGCAGTTCTTACATTGTATGTTGTAGATGACTCCTGTTTTTTCTTCTGGAGTTGCTGAGTGTTTAGGTTGACTTAGGAAGTTATGAAGGGCTTTAGTTGGCTTGTGTGCTGTGCCGATTCCATGTGGTTGTAGTGGTCCGTTGGTGGTTTCTAAAATATTCTTGATGTATGGCAGTGTAACTCTTATTACGGTTTGTGTAGGTTGTGCTGTGTTGGGTTGAATGGTCAGGGACTTTCTGATAAAGTTGCGTGGGTATCCATTGGTTGAAATGTGTTGTATGGATGCTCCATTTCCTGTTTCTGCTGTTTTGGGTTGCTGCAATGTGTTTAAATGAGCCTGTTTAATAAACAGCCCAACCAAAGAATCTCTAAGACTGCTCCCTCCCACACAAACAGGCAAGTCACCAGAATATAAACTAACTGACAGCAAATAGCATCCCTTAATACTAGCACTGAGGATGTTAGCTAATTAGGATAATGAAACATGTGCAAGAAAACAAGTAAGTACCAAGCACCCCACATTTCAATCCTGAGCCAGAAATATTATCCTTTATTGATTAATTCTGTTTATAGGCCAGTCACAAGTCACTGTCTTAATTTGACATATGTGACATGACTATTGTGCTTAGGAAGTCATAAAGTGGAATCAATGACTTCTCTAGAAAAATTCTATAGGGACAGTTAATTTCAGAAAAATCTATATTATAGAAAATCTTTATATTTTCTATATATAGATTATATGTATGGTAGTTTTATATGTTGACTCTTGGTGGCAGTGTGAATTCTTTGTTTAAAGTCTATGATGGAGAATTAACTGAAAACAAGACCTACTAGGAAATTGATTGTATAAGCAACTTCTAATATGTTGCAACATTTATAAAACTATCCATTGGCATTTTGATTTATGGAGCATTCCATTTGTATTTAAAGGAGCAACTGTTAGTAACATGTTAAGAAGTCCTAACCTGTAGGATTGTGCCTCAAAACTTAATTTGTAGGAGAAAAGGTGATGCAGAGCACTGTTTGCATTTCACCTATGGTCACATGTATAATTTAAACACATTTTTCTTGGATGTGTTGAAGGAATTGTATGATTGACAACACTAGCTTCTAAGCCGATTAACTTTGTCAGAGCACTTGTCATATTCTGTAACAAATGCTTTTAAGCAGCCTGGTAATGTAATAAAATCAGAAAGGAAAAATAAATCTGTTTGGGCTAGTAACTCAGTATCTTCCCAACTTCCCTCTTAGCAAAGGGTGTTTTAGGGGAGAAAGATCTCTTGGAAACCTCATAAATTTCTGGAGGAAAGAGTGGGATATAAAACAAACAATTTCAAATCAATCAATCAAGTGTACTTTATGCATTAAAACCACCTATCTGCCGGAAGTGTTCCTAGTCAAGTTTCCTTCTAGAGTACAAGATTCATTTAGAGTTTCTATAAAATAGTGAACAGAGAAGTCATTACTAAAAATTTTCTAGAATGTTAATGTGCAAAGGATGCATTATTTTCTGCTTGGCAAAAACATTACAAGCATTACACCCCCATATAGACAACACACACACATAAACTATTATAGAATAAGGAAGAAAAAATAGAAAAAAAATCAAAGAGAAAGCTAAAAGTGGAAAGAAAAAAGTCAAAGTAGAAGAAAAAAAGGTACAAAAAATGACGTCTGATCTTTATAACAGTTATAAGTACAATTTTAAATTTATCTCTTCTTTCTATAAACTATGCTATCTGGTCTTCAAAATCATAAATCATAAGTTCAACTTTTTCTGTTTTTTTGCAAAAGTCCACATGGGTCAGGAATAAATGTAGGTATTGTCTTTTCTGTGATTCTCTGAATGGATATGCGCCCCATCTTCTTTCGTATCTAGATTTCGTATCTTAAACTGCAAGAACGAGGCCACTTGTTTGGCTTTGTTGGCCAAAAAGAAGTTATTATTGGTATATGTTTCTGGTAGTAGTTGACATACCAGCAGATGGGCTGGGCTCTGTGTCTCTCCACATTCACACCACTTGAGCATATTGGTCTTAAATTTAGACAGTCCAACTGTCAGGGTCCTCCATGTAGTATAAGGGAAGTCATATCATCCAGCCATATCCTCTACTGTTATTTCTTACTCGATGGTCTCCTTCCTCCATCTTTTAATTCAGTTTTGTTCCTTGTGTGCCCCCAATAGTGTTTTTTTTCTTGCCATAATGTTCCTATATCTGAGCCAGTGGGCTTGGGGCACATGGCCATTTAGAAAATATCAAGAATTATTCTCTTGCCTAGTTCTCTCAGCTACTTATGTCCTGATCTTAGCTGTCACTATGTGTATTGTTCATTGACTGCTATATCAACTTGTTTTGTGTATGCAGAGAAGCGCCACATTGGAGCAACATACCGATGTGCGCAACATAGCTGGTTACATTACCCACGTATAGCTTATCAATTTCCTGATGATACTGTTCCTCGAGCAGATTTAGCCTTAGTGTTCAGGCACGGTTGTTTAAAAAAAAGCATCCTGTCAGGTGTCACACCGAGATATTTTGGTGTTGGACACGGTTATAGTCGGTTCCCTTGCCCCATAGCATCCAACTCTTCTCTTGCATCTTGATTTCAAAGGTGGAAAGCAACACTTGGGTCTTGTTTGGGTTAGGCTTTAAATCGTTGATGTTGTAATATCGTCCTAATATCGTTCTTCAAGTGCTACCATACTTTTCTCAGCTACCTCATCAAAAGTTAATCCTGCTGAGCCCACTGCTATATCATCTGCATAGATGAATAGACATTTATTGTAGGGGATTAGTATATCCCCATACTAGTATATTTCCATATATCATTCGTATAAATGTTATGCAATGTTGGAGACAATATATTTCCTTGTGGCAGCCAGTTCTCATACTTCTTCCATCTACTGTTCTTACCATTCAGGATCACATAAAAATCACAATTTTCCATGATCAAACAAGTTCATAAATACATTTTCTAAAACAAAAAACATTTGTTACAAAGGCTTTTGTGCCTGTAAACGTCCCTTGAAAAAAAAGTAGAAACATATAAATACTTTTAAATACATACACAGAAATGGGCCAAATGTAAATGTTCTTTGAACTTTTCTTGTTTTAGGGGAAATATTTCTATATTACTCCTGGAATTTGTCCTAGCCTACATACTATGAAATTGATTGTGGAGTCGGCAGGTGGCAAGTTGTTATCTAAACAACCTTCTTTCAGAACAGTTATGGAACACAAGCAAAATAAGGTGGGTGTTATCTCTATTTTTTATGGAATATTTTGCTGTAAGCTTTATCAACTAATTCAGTTCCTTTTTTTTTTAATGTAGAGCTTGTCAGAGATTATCCTTATTGCTTGTGAAAATGATCTACACTTATGTCGAGAATACTTTACCAGGAACATAGGTAGGTGCTTAATATCCTTAGGTGATACTTACATGTTTAAACATGCAATTTGATAATAATATATATGTATTTTGGGATTTATTTATGTATTGCATTTTGCCTCATCACGCTCTCTCAGACTCCAGAGCTTCATCATAATACAAATGCTAAAACACTGCATAGGATTTTCTTAATGGTTGGTTCTCTTTTGCTGTTTATTTATTAAACTTGCAAAACAGTAATGTAACATGAGAATTGCCTGCACAGCTGCATTCTGCAATGGCTGAAGCTTCTGATACTCTTCAAGGGCACCCCCATGTAGAATACATTGTAGAAGTCCAGCCATGAGATGACTAAGCACAGGGACTCCCAATCCAGGAAAGGGTGCAACGGGCGCACAACACAAAGGCCCTCTTAGACATGATCACTACTTGCTCATTGAGGAGAGTTGCAAGTCCAGGAAAATCTCCAGATTGTGCAGTGGGTCTGTCTGTGATAGAGCAAATCCCATCCAGAACTAAATATGTTAAATCCTGGAGCTGGAAACTAACGCACCCAAAGCCGCTTACTCTTACCAGAGTCAAGCTGATGTCTGAAAAAAGTTCAGAGAAGAGCAACCAAAGTAATCAAAGTCCAGAGAAGAGCAACCAAGGTAATCAAAGGTCTGGAGACTAAAACATATGAAGAACAGCTGGACGATTTGGGTTTCATTTGTCTAAAGAAAAAAAGGACTAGGGGAGACATGTTAGCAGTGTTTCAGTATTTGAGGGTCTGCCACAAAGAAGAGTGGGTCAAATTATTCTCCAAAGCACCAGAGGGCAGGACAAGAAACAATGGATGGAAACTAACCAAAGGGAGAAGCACCCTGGAATGAAGGAGAAACTTCCTAACAGTGGGGACAATTAATCAGTGGAATAGCTTGCCTTCAGAAATCGTGGACACTCCATCACTGGAAGTTTTTAAGAAGAGACTAGATAGTCACTTATCTGAAATAATATATGAATTCCTGCCTGAGCAGGGGGCTGGACAAGAAGTCCTTCAGGGTCCCTTCCAGCTCTATTCTGTTTTCCTCCATCCACACCCCCTCAGCCTCAAGACATTGCTTGGGTCTCCTGGGATGAAGATGGCAATTTAAATATCATCAGCAAACTGTTAGTACCTCACCACATGATGGTGAAAGATCTCACCCAAGGACTTCATGTAGATGTTGAAAAGGAGTGGAGAGAGTACCGAGACTATGGACTGGATCTCTCACTCCCTATCAACATCGATTGGGACTGGCCTTAGAGGAAGGAGTTAAATCAGTGGAAACTACGCAACCCAACCCCAAACCCCACAGCTGGCCTCAAAGGATACTATGATCAATGGTATAGAAAATAATTAAGAGGTCAAGGAGAGCAATGATGAATGTACTATCCCCATCCCATTCTTGCCAAAGATCACTTGTAAGTATGGCAATGCTTTTCCTGCCCCATACCCAGGTCCAAAACCTAACTGGAAGAGGTCAAGATAATTCATTTCATCCAGGACCCTCTGAAGCTGCCAAGCAATCACCTTGTCTACCACCTTCCCTAAAAGGGTGAATGGGAAACTATACGAAAATTGTCCAGACAGGTAGAATCAATCATTGATTTTTTTTTTTTTGAGGAGGGGGCAAACCAGTGCTTCCTTAAAAGGTCCTGAAAATGTGCCCTCCTTTATCATTGCCTGAACTTATCTGGCTGTTGCTGTTCTGGAGGACTTCACCGACCAGGAGGGACAGGGATCTAATTGGCAGTTGGCTGCACTGATAGCATTGAGGAAGGTGTCCTTCGTCAGGTTCAACAGAATCAAACTGTTCCTAGATAAACTATGTAAGACCTTTCCTTAGGTATCTCACGCCGCTCTGCGCCACACTTAAGGCTTCAACTGAGAATGAATCTGAGCAATCTGTCCATCAGGTGCTCCACAAATTCCTTTACATGACTGAAGATGATCACCTGAGCCTTCATGTTCTAGGAAAGACCAGGTGATCCCGAACAGGGCCACCAAGTGACACTGTATGGGGCGCAATAAGGGCTGATAAATGATGGTGTTTTGCTGCTGTTATTGCTAAGAGGTAGGCCTTAATAGCAGCTCTGAGTTGTGTCTTGTTGGCTTCATTCCTCTTTTTTCTGCGGCAGTGTTCAAAGTGTTTATTATCCTTTTCAGAGCCTTGCGTCTCCTCTTCCGTGAGGATCACAGGGAATGTGAGGTCATGAGAAGCCCCTCAGGCACAGTTCTGTCCCAAGCCTCAGCTGCCCTTTGGTTTTAGGACGTGACCAGAGCTTTGGCAGGAGAATGCAACAAATTTTGTTTGCTATTAATGTAAGCTGCCAGAGTCGCCTCGGATTCAGGCAGCATCTAAATTTCATAAATAAATAAAGGCATACTTAGTGGTTAAGATGTGGAGGTGAACATATTGTTTATCAGACAGTTTTTAATTTTTTTACAGTTGCCCCAAGCTACATGCCACTTCATGAATTTACATGAACCTGCTCTTAATTTGTCTTATTTATTTTCAAAAGCTGTTTCAGTATAAATACAACATCTAAATATTAATGCAGTAAGCAATATTAACAACCAAAACATCTTTACAAAATGGATTAGATAATAATTGTGCCTTTATCTTTTTTTTAATATTACCTATTTATTTGTGTTTTATTTCAAGCCTGAATGCAGTTTCATTTGAACATTACAGTTGGCTGTGATCCGAAAGGACAATTTTGGGATAAATTGTTCTGACCATAAGAAACAGTCGATGCTTGGAACAATTTTGGTACTGCTATTTTTCATTTCAGGGCAGCAAGAATAGATAGGATCGGCAGCCTACATAACAATTGACAATAGTGAAAGAAAGAAGAATGAAACATGCTAACGTTGACAATTATATGAAAGTTTAACAGCCGCCATTTAAAACCTATTGTTAGGAAAGGCTAGCACTATTGTTAGTCATTAAACACAATTATTATTACTATTATTAATGGTCAGGTTTCTATTTAAGAGTGCAATCTGCACATCTTTGTCATTAAAAGCTAAAATATAATTTTTATTATGTTTGCGGATTCCAAAAGAGAAGTCCACATTTGCAGTAAGATACCCCTGCAAGTAAAGATATCTTCCATTATGCCATCCAATAAGATGTTAAAATAGTTTTAATAGGAAAAGACATTTGACTTTTGTGAGAGGTCATTTTATGACTTGAAATCAAGAGAATTCTTAGGTGTGGTATATTTATTTATTAGCCAAGGCACTGCGTGGGTACATCTGGCAGATGCCCAGGATGACTTGCTACTATTTAATCTGGTCAAACGCACCATCTGCCTTTTAGCCATCTTTTATTGGGATCCAGCTGCTAGGTTTCCCTAACTGATTAAAATTTTATATTAATATCCTTTATATTTGTATGTTCTTTTGATATTTTGCAGATGTCCATGGTGCAGAATTTGTTCTGACTGGAGTTCTAACTCAAACACTGGATTATGATTCATATCCTTTTGTATGCCGTCTCCCTCCTTAAATATTACACTGATTTCTGCAAGAACACCAAACTCAATGAAATAGGTTTGGTTTTCAGTGTTCGTCATAATGGATATTGTATAAAATAAATATATGCAGACCAGAAATTATAATGCATTATAGGTAATCCTTGAGATATGACCATAATGGAGCCTGCCATTAAGATCTCATACTACAAAGGCCATTAAGCAAATCCTTGCTCTCCCAGATGCAGCTATTAAATGAACGTGCAGGTCATTAAGTGGGGCACAGGATCTCTGGGGTGGAGGAGACCCTTGGAGGCCTAGCACAGGATCATGCCTACCTGCCCCAGGCCTTCCAAATATCTACATAATACTCACTCCTCCTATTCTTTCCCCCCATAATAATAATCCTCTGAGGTGGGTTGGTCTGAGAGGGACTGACTGGCCCAAAATCACCCAGGCGTTTTCGTGCCTAGGACGGGACTAGAACTCACTGTCTCTTAGTGATTGGCCCAAAGTCATCCTGCCAGCTTTCATGGCTAAAGCAGGACTAGAACTCACAGTCTTCTAGTTTCTAGCCTGGTGTCTTAACCACTAGACCAAACTGGTTTATGTTATTACATAACATAATGACATGTGATGAAGCATGATGATATCAAAATTATGATATGTCATGAGACGAATGCTGAAATTATGTACTTCTATCATAACTTGATGTTGCCAGAAATAAGTTATTTGCCTCACGTACCTGAGACTTGTTTAAACAAGTTGATTCATCTGTATCTACATACAGTATCTGTCATCTGTCTATCTATCTCTATAATCTCTTTTGACAGTGAATTTTTCCCTTAACTAAATCTACATATAAATTCACTTGACTCTAAGTAAAATGCCTTATTTTGCTTCAGATTTTTTGAAGCCATCGTCTGAGCTTTTCCAGCCTGTGGATTATTTAATCAGGACTTTGTTGAATTCTTGTTTTCTCTTGTTTTGCTGAAGAGCGAAGAACAGTTGAAGCAGGAAAGGAAAATTTTACTGCATCTGTTTAGGATGTGTCACTTTTATTATTAAACTAATTATGTTTTTATACTATAATGTAGACCAGAGAGATTACTTTTTATATTGCAAAATAGTTTCCTGATTTTTTTAATTTTTAATGATCGGCAGTATTGAACCAAAATCTTGATTAAAATGTAAAGGAAGAAGGGCTTGTGGCATGTTTAAATTAAGGAAGCAAAGATTTTGTACTTATTTTATTATGCTGTTTTATTAATACTATCTCACGTTTTAAATAAACGTAGTTTTAAATGATGTTTCCTTAAAATTTAGTGGTTGTTTTTATTTTTTAAATGTACAATTATAGCACTTTCTGGTAAGAGTAAACACTCTGTTCTCTCAAGTGATGTAATATATTATTCCATTTATTTTACCAGATGTGTTTCAATATTAAAATCCGGGTATTTTAAGCAGAGTTTATTTATGTTATGTGTGTTCCTGCTGCAGTTAAATTGAATTCACTCATATTCTGCAGTGATATACTTCATTTGTAATTTTTATGGAATAAATATGCAAAATGGAATTCATGGAGGCAGTTATTTCATTCAAGTTTAATTGGTCTTAAAATGTTATTGTTAATCTATTATTAATTTAATCCATTTAATTTTAAATTGGATATTCATCATTTTAGGAGTAATTCACATGTAGCTATTTCAGCAAGTTTGCATAAGTTCCAGTTAGCTTGCAATTTTATCTGATTCTAAAGACTTGTTGAAAAGATAAAATGTTAAAATCATTTCTATGTGTTTGACTTTCTTTTTAAAATAACATTTTTCATGTTTGCAACTACGGTGACACATGAGTCTCTATTGATTATCTTTAAATTGACAATAGTTCTAAGAAATTGGTGCCTTGGATTTAAAAGTATTTAAAAAGTACTAGCAATTTACATAGGCTGAAATAATTGTATATTTCTGAATGTGGCTCTTAGAAAAGAGCCATGTATGGCACCATGTCTTCACATAGAAAATCTACTAAAACATCTGGCGACTGGTTGAACCTGATAAGAATGATTTAACTATTTACCATTTTTTTACTGAAAACTCCCTTATAGTTTTGAAGACAGTGTTTTAATTTCCATCAGTTAATTTTGGTAACTTTTCTCATACTGGGACCATGCATGTTTTCAAGTGAAAATACCAAGTTACATCAGTGTCTTGGGTGATCTGTGGTTTTTTTTTTTTAAAGGGTTAATGGTTCATCTGTGTTAGCCAAATGAATGGGTTTTTTAAAAAGTGGCAGGCTTTACAACTCTTAGTTGAAATGAATGGGCTCACCCCTCTCAAGATTGGCAGCTGATTTGCAAGCTAAAAACAAATTTTTCCTTTTTTTTAAAATAAAACTCATTTTTAAATTATAACAATTATTATATTCTGTCTCCTTGAAAGGAAACAGGTCTGCTATTTTCTACCCACATGCGTCAACGTTTCTATGGCTGTCAGTTGTCGCTATTAGAGCTGGTTTGCTTTTCTGGTTTTTTTCATCATCATCACCATTATTATTAAGCTCAAATTGCAGGTGAATATGTTGCATAGGCTGAGAACCCTCCTTTTAGAAGGGGACCCTGGCCCAATGTTTCATTCCTCTAGAAAGATGGGCAATGGCAGCGGCAGCCTTCTTCCCAGGCAGAAGAGATACAGCCTGCAGAGCCAATCCTCCTCAATCACTTGCAAATATTGCATCCTCCCTCTGGTTTACAACACAAAAATATTTTTCTTTTTTGCTCCCTCTGAAAAATCAGCAGCTGACCCAAAAGGGCCAGTTAGACCAGATGCATTTTCCATCAAGAACTTCCCGTTGTCAAGTTCTGAAGCAAAAAAGGGACATTGTCTTGTTAGGAAGCTTTATATAGGAATCTCTTCAGAGAGAAATGAAGGTGAAGACCGGCCTTCTTTCTGGAGAAGGAAAGGAAGGAGTAGGGTGAATCTACTGTATAAAATACATACCGTATTTATTCGAGTATAACGCGCACACGTGTATAATGCGCACCCCTAATTTTAGATTAAAAATCGGTATTAAAAAAACGTGTTTTTTTCCTTCGCCCTCGCGTACAGTGAGCAGCTGCAGCCCGGAAAAGGCGCAGTGTGAACTCACAATTCACCTGCGCCCTCAATGGACCGTCCCTCGTTTATAACGCGCACCCAAACTTTGATTTCTTTTTTTGGTAGAACATTTTGCGCGTTATACTCGAATAAATACGGTACTATATTTTTTTTAAGAAGGAGACAAGGGATTAGAAGCTGGCAACAATAACCAATGTGGTGGAGGAAGAAAAATAGGATGCTAGGGGAGAAGTTTAATTTGGGAATATTCATGCTCTGTTTGTGGTCCATTGCAGAGAGCCTGTGTGCCTTTGCTCATGGCTTCCCAAGGGCTAAAAGGTAGAAAGTGGAGTTACTGTCACACATTAGATTCAAAAGTAACCACTTATGAATCTTTTGATAAACATGCTGGCATGGTAGGAGTCACGCACTGTATACACAATTTGATAAGAATAGGGTGGGATCTTGGTATTGCCTACCCACGGGATTTTCTGAGCTCAAGGTTTTGGAGACGGCCAGAAATGTATAGAAGCTGAACTCTTTCCCTGGATGGGGGTCCCTTTGTGTGTGTATATCTGATGCCCAGGAGGAATGGCAACTGCCCTCATCCTGTCCTCCCCCCATCAGTGTATCTTGGAGCTGGTCTATTGGAAAGTGCTTTGTATAAATGACAAATGATAGCTGGTCATTTGCATCCTTTTGGAGGGTGGTTAAAGCCCTTGGAGGTTTATCTGTGTCCTCGGGGTCACCTGAGTGGTGCCCCTGGTTCCTATAGCTTGCCATTTTTCCTCTGGAAATCCATTCCTACTCCCACACCACTCCAAGGGTGTTCATCCCAAATTGTATAGCTAAAAGTAGGGATTCTCAGTCATCCAGGTCATGGTTGTCCCAAAGGTGCTTTTTCAGGAGGCAACTGGACTTCCTTGCAGATTACAGGAGCCAGGAGCACCACTCGGGTGACCCTCAGGACACAGATAAACCTCCAAGTGCTTCAACGATCCTCTAAAACAGGGATGTCCAAACTTGGGAACTTTAAGACTTGTGGACTTCAACTCCTAGAATTCCCCAGCCAGCTATGCTGGCTGGGGAATTCTGGGAGTTGAAGTCCACAAGTCTTAAAGTTCCCAAGTTTGGACATCCCTGCTCTAAAAGGATGCAAATGACCAGCAGTCTGCAAGTAATATAAATCCTTCCATTCCCCAGTATCCTGTCAGAGCTAAAGAAGCTTCTTGGATGAGAAGCAAAATGTCTTCAAAAGAAATAAACAAAGTCCAGTTGCCTCCTGAAAAAGCGTCTTTGGGACAACCATGACCTGGATGACCGAGAAACACTACAGATGCCATAGCAATTATCTTCAGGCTTTTTAACATGCCAGGAAAGCAGTTTGCCCACAAAGGCTTCTTAAAATATTGGCTCCCAAGTGCCTTGAGTATAGGTGGTACCTTGCTCAATAGTAGCAACTGTGAGAGGGATCTCGGAATCCTAGTGGACAACCATCTAAATATGAGCCAGCAGTGTGCAGCAGCTGCCAAAAAAGCCAACACAGTTCTAGGTTGCATCAACAGAGGGATAGAATCTAGATCGCGTGAAGTGTTAATGCCACTGTATACTGCCTTGGTAAGGCCACACTTGGAATACTGCATACAGTTTTGGTCGCCACGATGTAGAAAAGACGTGGAGACTCTGGAAAGAGTGCAGAGAAGAGCAACCAAGATGATTAGGGGACTGGAGACTAAAACATATGAAGAACGGTTGCAGGAGCTGGGTATGTCTAGTTTGATGAAGAGAAGGACCAGGGGAGACATGATAGCAGTGTTCCGATATCTCAGAGGGTGCCACAAAGAAGAGGGAGTCAAACGTTTCTCCAAGGCACCTGGGGGCAGGACAAGGAGCAATGGGTGGAAACTAACCAAGGAGAGAAGCAACTTAGAACTAAGGAGAAATTTCCTAACAGTAAGAACAATTAACCTCTGGAACAGCTTGCCTCCAGCAGTTGTGAATGCCCCAACCCTGGAAGTCTTTAAAAAGATGTTAGACAGCCATTTGTCTGAAATGGTATAAGGTTCCTGCCCATGCAGGGGGTTGGACTAGAAGACCTACAAACTCTGCTATTGTATTATTGTATTATTGTATTATTTTGACAGAAGCACAGAACTGTCTACTCACGAAGCAGGAGAAAATGTTGGAATGGATATATTGCTTCTAAGGATTAGAGGCCACCGAGGTATGTGATGGTATTGCAGGATTACCACTTGGAGCTTGTTCAGAAACTTCAGCTTGTAAAAAAATATCCAATCTCTTAAGGCTGTTAATAGAAATAAATGTATACATTTTGCTCTTGGGCACTTTACAGGCCCTGTTGAGTTGCTAGTCACAAAACAGCATGTTTAATGCTTAGTTTTAAATGAAACTGGCAGCAGGCAGTTTACTTTCCCTAATTCTGAAGAACACCAGCCTAATCGGCCCTTCTACCCACGCAGATACTATGCATGGCGGTGGTGCCATATGCTACGTTCATTTAGTGCAACAGCCGGTTTGCTACAGGCTTCTGAAGTAAGATGTGTGATGGCTTTTTTAAAAGGAACATATTTAATCTGACAATTAGGGTTACAGTGGATCGTAAGACATTTTTTAATTGCTGTCAGCTTTCTGTGCGTGTATAAATTCGTAGTGGACTATTTTAGCATTGCATTTTTAAAAAATGCAATACAGGTAGTATTGACTTACCACCACTATTGGGACCCAAATTTCATTAACTGAGTCACAACTTATTTTATTACCTTTTTTGCCATATGCTTAAGTGAACCGTGTGGCCTTTAATCATGAATCCAGCTTCCCCCAGTGACTCTGCTTGCTGGAAACTGTCTGGACAGGTCACAAATGGTGATCACATGACCCTGGGATGCCGCAGCCATCATCATAATAATAATAATTTAATTTATAACCCGCTCTCTCTCCCAAAGGGACTCGAGGCGGGACACAGGGAAATTAAAAATACATATAAAAAACACAAACAATACAGTATTAAAAAGAATTAAACTAAAACCCTGCGCTAAAATCCCATGTTAAAACTAAGATAAACCCCTAAAAAACCCTAAAAACAGTTAAGCTATCCCAGGCCGGCCAAGCAGAAGAAATGTGTTTTTAATTTTTGACGGAAGGAGCGGAGGTCCGTGGTTGTTCTAATTTCGGGGGGAAGGTCGTTCCAGAGGGTCGGGCCCGCCACAGAGAAGGCCCTTCCCCTGGGCATCATGACAGTTGCTAAGTGCCCAAATTCTGATCATGTGGCTGTGGGAATGCTGCAAAGGTTGTAAGTGTGATGGCCAGCTGTAACTCACTGTTTCCAGTGCCTCTGCAATTTTGAATGGTCATTAAATTTATGATTGTAAATCAGGGATTACTTGTAAACTGACGTTTGTATTTTTATTGCAATTTTATCGCAGCATAAAGTTTTGTTGTCACAATATTCAGTTTGGTCTGCATTAGAAGTAGAAGACTAGGAAATGACAGCTACGAACCCTAATTATAATCTGATTATTGTGCCAATCCATGTCATAATATGGAGATCAAATTGGCTCATTTCAGAAAGACAGAAGGAGCAAAAAGATTGTATTACATAGAAATGCTGAAAAACCTGCAAACTTTTCCCTGTGCTCAATAAGTAAGTGGTCAAAATAACAAGGAATCGAACACTAATCAAAACGTCTCGCACCATTGCTTTTGCAAGTATCCATGTATTTTAAAGAATATAATAATACCAATAACTAGTAGTCTAGTCTGAGAAAAATGATTGGGTGATTCTAATAAGTTTTTCAAATAGTCACAAAGACCTAACAATGAAACAAAATTTCATTAAAGGCTGGGCAGCCTTTAAACAGAAGGATCTGCCATTAGTTGCACCAGGTCATGGGTTCTCAATCTTGGCCACTTGAAGGCCACTAGAGTTTCTGGTGCAGCATTGCTAGCTGTGGAATTCTGGGACACATCTTGAAGTTTAAGAATCTTAAAGGTTGAGATGACTCAAGAAAAGTATCCACAAGCCTTAAGAGGTTTTCTCTGCCGGAAGGGAGAACTGGGTATGTCTAGTTTCAAGAAAAAAGGACCAGGGGTGACAGGATAGCAGTCTTCTGATATCTAAGAGACTACCACAGAGATGAGAGGGTCAAGATATTCTCTAAAGCAACTGAAGGCAAGACAAGAAGCAACAGATGGAAATTAATCAAGGAGGGAAGCAGCCTAGAACTCAGGAGAAATGTCCTGACAGAACAATTAATCAGTAGAACAACTTGCATCCAGGAGTTGTGAATTCTCCAACACTGGAAGTTTTTAAGAAGAGATTGGATAACAATTTGTCTGAAATGGTGTAGGGCAGGGGTCCCTCCAACCTTTTTGGCACCAGGGACCGGTTTTCATGTTAAAAAAATTTCGTGGACCGGTGGCCATGGCTCGGCCAGCATGGAGGGGGAGCGGGGGAGAAGGGGAACAGGTGGCGCATGTGCGCGCGGGGTGTGTGTGAGTTGGCTCATTTGCCCCTCTCAGGCCCCCAATGGCGCAAGCGCCTGCGCCTGCGCTCTCCTGCCCCTGGTGTGCGCTCTGCCCAGGGGGCTGCCCCCACCTCCCTCCTCCTCGCCGGCCCTTTCTAAGAGTGGCGCTGCTCACTGCGGCCCGGTTCCTATCAAGCCACGGACTGGCACCGGTCCGCGGCCCGGGGGTTGGGGACCCCTGGTGTAGGGTTTCCTACCTAAGCAGGGGTTGGACTAGAAGACCTCCAAGGCCCCTTCTAATTCTGTTATTCTATTGTATTTTAAGTAACCAAACATTTGATTAAATAATCTACTTTCTTGGTATTGGATGGCACATGATTATTGCCTCATGTTACATAAGGGATGGTTTGAGTTGAGTTGACACATTTAATCCTTAGTTTTCAGGAATCCATTAATTCAGGCTAAGACAAGTCTTAAAGAATTGGCACCTTTGTTTCAGACTTAAAAAGGCTTGGAAAAAAATGTGCTGTTTTGATTAATAGTTGAGAATTGCTGTGCTCATATAAGGTACAGAGTACTTCATTCCGTAACAATGTCCAGAGGAACTAAAAATCTTCAGAATATATATACTGTGCACAGATGGGAGACATACAGGAAGCCAAATTCCTATGAGGAAAAGCTATGGAGAACAAATAACATTCTTTCTTTTCCTTTCTGAAAAAAACAAAACTTAAATTGCTAAAGTGCTAGGAAAGCATTATCTATAATAAACTAAGAAAACGAGTGTGCATAGAATATCACAATATAAACATAAAATTAATGTGGAATATTCACGGGGGGAAATCAACTTTTTAGTCACTTGAACAGTTTGATGTTAAGGACACCCAATTTGGCCTTTGCTGCCATCTTGTGCCTAAAATTAATGTGTTCAAAAAATTGAATTTACTGATTCGCTGGCTTTCAATGCTGGTATTTTATTGTGAAATATAGTGTTCTATTCCTTAACCTGTAATATCCATTTTTATTACACCAACCCCACTTTTCTATACAAATAACAGGCATTAAATATTGAATTTTGGTATTGTGATATTTTTCACATTGATTTTAGCTGGCAAAACCTTAGTGTGCCAGTATTTACCAGTAAGTAGAAATAATTTTTATTGTGTGCCAAATATCAAAAGTGACTATTAGTCATTGACTTAGTTCAGTTAGCTGTCAGCAGTGAGATTTTGGTTGATCTCAGAAGGCTAAACAGTCAAGACTATTATCTGCTTGGGGTAAAACCTGTATAAATTCAGCTTCATATTTAGAGATTTTCTTTCCCCAAATTTCATTTTGCAAAGACCTAGCTCTGTGAAGCTCTTGGAAAGGTAGAAGGTAAGAGAAGAGGATGACCCAGGGTGGATAGACTCGGTGGCAAAGATGATGGGCACATCATTGGAAGGACCAAAGAACCAAGCTGGGGACAGATCTTCCTGCAGAAGATCTACGTGGTCACTTAATCTCTCCACAAAAATGGTATTTTTTAAAATTCCCCAGTGAGAGAAAATTGCCTTCCTTTAAAGCACTCCATGGCTTAGGACCTGGGTACTTATGAGATCGCCTTCTGCCACCAAGAGCCTCCCACCGGCCAGTACGCTCCCATAGAGAGGGTCTCCTCATGGTGCCATCAGCTAAACAATGTCGACTGGCGACACCCAGGGGGAGATCCTTCTCCGTGGGAGCACCAGTCCTCTGGAACGAATTGCCCCCGGAATTAAGAACTATCCCTGACTTACGCACCTCCCATCATGCTCTCAAAACCTTTTTTTTTCCAACAAGCCAGGCTGGCATAAAAATGAATGCTTAAATATGAATTTTTATTAATTTTAATCGGGGTTTGTTTCGTTTTTTAATTTTAAGAGAGGCCAAATTGTTTAATATGCTTTTAAAACTGTTTTTAACTTTTATATATCTGTTTTACTTTGGCTGTACACCGCCCTGAGTCCTTCGGGAGTAGGGCGGTATAAAAAATTAATAAAACCTAAATCTAAACCTAAACCTTTGACTGCTTGGTTAGATTCCTACCAAGAAATTGAAAGTGAGACAAAACATATCTGCATTTTCTCAACCCTCCTGGTGATTTCTTTTTGTCTTCATCTAAAAGTAGAGATTTTCCCCTCCCATTGTCAAGAGTATATCTATAGTGGCTAGTTTGAGGACAAGGCAGGGCAGAAAGAGATATAACTTTTCTGCTATCAGATTCTTCTTTTTAACTTCTCTAAGTTGGATTTTCCTGGCTTTGGAGAAATATGGCTTAGGAAGGTGCCATACTGCTACGGACGGGTTTTCTGTGACCAAGTGACCCTTCAGCCTACTTTCTGTGACAATATAGCAGCAGATTTAAAGTGTTTGCAAAGTTACTGCTGTGATTTTGTTGTTATTTTCCTGTTTCTAATTTTAAAACTTGTCATTTGAACCTTCCGGATAAATTGGTTGACAGGTATTTTGTAATCCTGTTCAATGAGATGTCTCCCCTCAAGATGCCTTGAAAAAACCATTTTATGTAGGTATGAATTGCTTATTTTTAACTAATTACTTTAAAAGCTGCTGATAAGTTCTACAGAGGAATCATTGAGTTTGTCATCTGCACCTCTATAACTGCCTGGTTTGGCTCTGCAACCCAACAAGACAGACACAGATTTCAATGGATAATTAGAACTGCAGAAAAAACAGTTGCTACCATTGCAACCTGCCTTCCATTGAGGACCTGGACACTGCATGATTCAAAAAGAGGGCTGTGAAAATATTTACAGACCCCTCGCATCCTTATTTATCCCAATAGACAGGAATGGTGATGTCAAGTAGCAACATAAATGTAGAATGGGCTGTCCTCCCTCTTTCCATTAACGTCACCGCAATTCCTTAAGAGGTGATGGTCAGAGCTACTTCTTCCTGAGCCCTGATTTCGCCGACAATTAAATTAGTTAAAAATGTTTTTTTCTGTGCCTCCAGAAGCATAATTTCTAATGCTGGATTTTCCTTCATAACAGAGGGAGCCCCCCTTGTGGAGTACCGTGAAGCTATTACCATGGCAACTCCACTGTGCTATATAGTAGAAGCCATTTTAAGGCAGTACAGTAGAAGCCATTTTAAGGCACAACAGGCTATATCCTAACAGAACACACACCCTGAGGGGTGTTAGGGGTGTCTTACCCCCAGAGTATATTTTTCCAGAGAGTATGTCATCTGTGTGCATGTATTTATGTGTGTGTGTGTTTTATGTTTTTGTGCTGATAAATAAATAAAGGGAGACTAGTATAGATCTATTTCAAGCTATTTAGCTCTCATCAGTTAGCCATACCCTTACTGGGATTTGAATCTGGGAAATATTACATGTGAGGCAGTTGTAATTGCAGGTTCTCCTCCTTGATCAACTGAGCCAGGGGAATAAGTATATATTGTGTCACAACACCCTGGTATGCCCCAAATATGGGAGGGAGCAGAACTGTGGGTAGATAGATAGATTAGATAGATAGATAGATAGATAGATAGATAGATAGATAGATAGATAGATAGATAGATAGATAGATAGATAGATAGATAGATAGATAGATATGTAACACACACACACACATGCTTGGCCTTATTTTCTGGGAGGTCTTATTATTTTTGAGGTGCAGGAAGAGGCAAGTGTGGTCACCTCATGGCTGCTGCTGTGTTGCAATATTTTGGGGAAGGGCTTATTTCTTGGGACGAGCTAATTTCACCTCATACGCCCAAAAGCCCAATTGGGTTTATTATCCAGGGAGGTCTTATTATGAGGGAAACAGGGTGGTGTGTGTGTGTGTGTCCTGTTTCACTGAAAATACATTCATACATACATATATATCCCTTTTCCTAGTTCAAAGGCTTGTTTTAACATAGAACAAATGGCATTAATCACTGAATTCCAACTCGTGACCCACTTGTGAACCACAAGGGTGTTTCTAGTTGTGGTTGTTGAGATGTCAATAGTATGCAGGGTCTAACCCTTGCAATATTTCCGCTTTTGTATTTTATCCTTCATGATATTTTGGCATCCTGCCTTCCAAATTTTACAAGAGGTCAAAGCAGAACCCCATGAGATGTTGAGATCAGATCATCTATTAGCACTTGCGTACACAGGAAAACATACAGATACTATGTCCAAATGCTGGGATAGCGTGTAGAAAAATGGGTTCATGTGTTTCCATTAAGAGAACATTGAAAAATGGGTGGACTTCAACTCCCAGAAATCCCCAACCAGCATACTGGCTAGGGAATTCTGGGGGTTGAAGTTTTCCCTTTTAAAATTCCTGAGGTTGCAAAATATACATAGCTTACTTCAATAAAGTACGCTTCTAATCTTCCTGTGGGGTTTACCTCAAGGACCTGACAATTATGGTCATTTAAACTGAGGTTTTCCTCTGTACATTTGTGGCTTGTTGTCAGCCTCCCAAGGTTATATATTTAAGATGGGTAGCCTGGCAAATGTCTTACCTAAATACAGAATAGAATAGAATAGAATCAGTTGGAAGGGACCTTGGAGATCTTCTAGTCCAACCCCCTGCTTAGGCAGGAATCCCTACACCATTTAAGACAAATGTTTGTCAAATCTCTTCTTAAAAACTTCCAGTGCTGGAGCATTCACAACTTCTGGAGGCAACGTCTGTTCCACTGATTAATTGTTCTCACTGTCAGGAAATTTCTCCTCAGTTCTAAGTTGCTTCTCTCCTTGATTAGTTTCCACCCATTGCTGCTTCTTCTGCCCTCAGGTGCTTTGGAGAATAGTTTGACTCCTTCTTCTTTCTGGCAACCCCTGAGATATCGGAAGACTGCTATCATGTCTCCCCTGGTCCTTCTCTTCATCAAACTAGACATACCCAGTTCCTGCAACCGTTCTTTATATAAGTATAATCTTTATTGTTATTGTACTTGTTTACAACGAAATATCCCTAACCCTTATTTTGGAAAGAAAGCTGTAGTGAGCAATTGTGAACACTAGGAGGAGCCATGTCTATGTTCAGCTTATATTGGCAAAAGAAAAAAAATGAGGAAAAAGGATTCCTATTTTTGCTTTATATCCTTAGATGCTTGGCTGGAATGAGGATGAGATGGAATGAAGGAGAAAAAAAGCTGTCTCACCATAAAAGGCCTTAAGTCCATTCATAATACAAAACAATACAATACCAGAGTTGGAAGGGACCTTGGAGGTCTTCTAGTCCAACCCCTGCCTAGGCAGAAAACCCTATACCATTTCAGACAAATGGCTATCCAACATCTTTTTGAAGACTTCCAGTGTTGGGGTATTCACAACTTCTGGAGGCAACTTCTGTTCCACTGATTAATTGTTCTCATTGTCAGGAACGTCCTACCTCCCGATCTCCGTACCACCTCGGACCTCCGCCTATTCCGCCAGCGTTTAAAAATGCACCTGTTTCAGCAAGCCGGCTTAGGGTAAATCCACCCGATAAACGACTGAGGGTTAGTTATACAAATTTTTAATTAGAGGGTTTTAAACTATATTTTTAGCGCAGGAGTATTTAATTTAATAGGGTTTTAGGATGTTTGTATATTTTTGTATTGTATAAATTGTGTTTTAAATGCCTGTGCGCTGCACTGGGTCCTATTGGAGATAGTTGTGGGATATAAATTTAATAAAATCAAAATCAAAATCAAGGAAATCTCTCCTCAGTTCTAAGTTGCTTCTCTCCTTGATTAGTTTCCACCCATTGCTTCTTGTTCTGCCCTCAGGTGCCTTGGAGAATAGTTTGGAGAATATTAAAATAGCAGAATATTTCCCTTAAAAGGGAGGCAGAAACTCAGCCCCCAACCTTTGCCAATGGGCCATTAAGGCCTGGGCCTGACTATTCTACATAGCAAAGATCTCCCCCCTTAAGGCAGAGCCATAATAGGAATCCCAAAGCTCTTTCATCGCATCATCACCCAGCAAGGCTCAACCAAACATGGGACCCAAAACACAGCCTGCAGAATTGTCCCTGCATGGACCCATGGGATTCTGACAACCAGTCAGAATACAAGCTTAAATTCAAAGCCCAACAGAGGGTATAAATATCTCTCCCTCCCTCCCCCCTCTCCCCCCATGTTCCTTTTTGCCCAGGACCTCGAACCACATGGTCTTGTCCACCATTAAAACCATCCTTCCAAGCAGCCACGATGAACCCAACGTCTTTTTCCCCACTTGGAACTGAACCCAGGTAGACATGTCTTCCAACAAGCTTTTGACAGCAAAGGGGTCAAAGCAGGCAAGATGGCAGCTGTGGCATCATAATTAAAGCCCAGCCCCTTTTTGTGTGGGGGGCCTCCATTGCTATGCTGCAAGAGCCATTTGTCCTGATTTGACCTCCCTTGTAGATGCCACTGCTGGAGCTACTGGGCAGAATGATGCCAGGATTGAAATAGGAGTAGTCCAAAATTTGCAACTAGGTTGGAATTCCTGTCACAAATCATGATGTTCATCCCCTGAGGCAGGGGTCTGCAAAGTTGGCTCTTTTAAGACTGGTGGACCTCAACTCCCAGAGTTCCCCAGCCAGCTATGCTCTGGGAGTTGAAGTCCACCAGTCTTAAAAGAGCCGACTTTGCAGACCCCTGCCCTGAGGCATCCGCCTGACTGACCCTATTTTACCACCTTGTTTTGCAGTGGTTGTTAACTCAATGCAGTGGTTGTAAAACGATTGCTTTGGTCATACACTGAATCTATGCATTCCTTTGGGTATTTTTGCTGGAAATTGGCTGAAAAGGTTGGAAACTGGCGAAAAAGTTTGCAAAATGAGGCCACACGACCACAGGACACTGTAATCGTCTATAAAAGTGAGATGGTTCCCAAGTGTTTATTTGGTATAAAAGAATTTTAAATAGGATGGCACGCTATAATTCTTTTATTTCTTTTTGCATTTCTCTTTTGTAATTGTGCCACATTAGTTTAAGCTGAAAGAGATTCTACAGAGAATCCAGAATGCTAGGATCTACAGAATGGAGATCGTAGCACTGAGAAATGTGAGGTAATTATTATTTATTATTAAATTTATTTGCTGCCCATCTTGTAATGAGATGACTCCAGATGGCTTACAACGTAAAACATTAACATTGCCACATATAAATATATCTACAACAATAAAAATAGAAGTCCCCATACTGATACCAATGCCTTGGTAAGGCCACACTTGGAATCCTGCATTGAGTTTTGATCGCCATGAAGTAGAAAAGACGTGGAGACTCTGGAAAGAGTGCAGAGAAGAGCAACAAAGATGATTAGGGGACTGGAGGCTACAACATATGAAGAACGGTTGCAGGAACTGGGTATGTCTAGTTTGATGAAGAGAAGGACCAGGGGAGACATGATAGCAGTGTTCCGATATCTCAGAGGGTGCCACAAAGAAGAGGGAGTCAAACTATTCTCCAAGGCACCTGAGGGCAGAACAAGAAGCAATGGGTGGAAACTAATCCAGGAGAGAAGCAACTTAGAACTGAGGAGAAATTTCCTGACAGTTAGGACAATTAACCAGTGGAACAGCTTGCCTCCAGAAGTTGTGAATGCTCCAACACTGGAAGTCTTTAAGAAGATGTTGGATAGCCATTTGTCTGAAATGGTATAGGGTTTCCTGCCTAGGCAGGGAGTTGGACTAGAAGACCTCCAAGGTCCCTTCCAACTCTGCAATTGTATTGTATCGATTCAATTATAATAAAAAGATGAGGGAGGGAGGGAACAGGATATGAATATATATGTGAAGGGTGGAGTGGGATTGCCTCTTAATTCTGCCAAATTTAGACCATGTGACCCGTATGGGGTTTACTTGTGTGCAGTTGGAGCCAAATTTGGTGAGTTTGTTATAACTTCCAATTGTTGCTAAATGGTTAAATGAGGACTGAATTAATTGAGTTTTCATGACAGCAGTGTTCCAATATCTAAGGGCCTGCCCCAAAGGGGGGTGTCATCCAATTCTCCACCGTGCCTGTAGGCAGGACAAGAAACAATGAATGAAAACTAATCAAAAGAGAAGCAACCTAGAACTAAGGAGAAATTTCCTGACAATTAGAATGTCTTGCATCCAGGAGTTGTAAATGCTCCAACACTGGAAGTTTTAAAGAAGAGGTTGGACAACCATTTGTCTGAAATGATGTAGGATCTCCTGCCTGAGCAGAGGGTTGGATTAGAAGACCTCCAAGGTCCCTTCCAATTCTGATATTCTGTTATCATTGTCCTTCAGTCATATTATCTTATAGAATTAGTAGGTGGGACAAATCTTATTTCTCCTGCTTTCCGTTTATTTTAAAATGGCATAGTGGAAAACACCATCTGGTGGTTCCCTCCATGAATTCCGAGCAGGAGATAGATCTTTTAAAGATGTTAGCAAAATAAAATTAGAAAAATTCGTGGTCAGACAGAGGTCTTGTAAAATCTACATTGTCTACATCAGTGTTTTCCAAACTCCATAACTTTAAGATGTTAAGATGGACTTCTAGAATCAGTGTCAGGATTCACTTCTTCGAATACTCAAGAAAGACCACACTTAATCATAGTTTGGAATGAATAAGGTTACTTTTACTGAATACAGAAGATCAGCGTACCAAGGTGAAGCAGAAAGTAACTAGTTTAGGCGTGAAGCGTATATATTAAAGCTTAAGCCCACCCCAATAACCCAAGCCCCCTTACAGCAGTGTCCAATGCATTTTCTTCCAGGACATCAGGTGGGCCTTACGTCCAACGCCATCATCAGAATGGAATGTGATACCGTTAGGTTAGAGATAACACTGGCCCGTACCATCTTCCACCAGCACTCATAGTTAACCCCGTAATCCCACCCTCCCCATTTCCATGGCAGCCGAGCAGCAGCATAGCGAAGGCAAAGCGAAGGCTGACAATCAGCACCTAGCTGGGGAATTTTGTAAGTTAAAGGTCACACATCTTAAGAGTTGTCAAGGTGGAGAAACACTATCGAATGTATGAATGGAGAATTTGCTGCCAATGGAATTGATCTGGCCTGTTCTGTGAGGGCATCAGCTGGGGACTGACACCTTCTGTGCTTCCTGATATCCTTCACCTCTATCTTCATTTGGTGGAGGTAGTTTTGTGCCCCTGAGGCTTACAAAGCAGTGATGAATTTCAATTTTTTTAAACTTCCGGTTCTGTGGGAGTGCCTCAACTTACAATTGCACTTGACCTCAACATTCGCATTGCTAAGTAAGGCAACTGTTAACTGAGTTTTGCCCCATTTTATGACCTTTCTTGCCAGAGTTGTTCATTAAATCAGTGCGGTTGCTAAGTTAGTAACAGGGTTGTTAAGTGAATCTGGCTCCCCCATTGATTTTGCTAGTCAGAAAGTGGCAAAGGGGGAATCACATGATCCCGGGACACAGTAATGGTCATAATTATGAACCAGTTGCCATGCGTCCGATTTATGATCATGTGACCATGGGGATGCTGCAATGGTTGTTAACTGTGAAAAATGGTCATAAATCACTTTTTTTCAGTGCTGTTGTAACTTTCAAGGGTCACTAATTGAATGGTTGCAGGTTGAGGACTATCTAGACACTAAATCACCTTACAGTCTGCCATATTTGACAGGTTAATGGACAGCAGACATAGATTTAGAGGTAGGCAGTTTCTGGTTGATTGTTAGGAAGAACCTGTGAGTAATCTACAGAGATGGTGGTTGTCTGTCTACTCTTTATATTCAAGTGGAGATTGTACAGGATGCGTTAGAGCAATGTTTCTCAACCGTGTCAACTTGAAGATGACTGGACTTCAACTCCCAGAATTCCCCAGCCAGCGAATTCGTTTGCTGGGGTATTCTGGGAGTTGAAGTCCAGACATCTTCAAGTTGACAAGGTTGAGAAACACTGTGTTAGAGAACCTTACGTTGCATCCCTCTATAGAACAGGAGTTTGGATTCAAAGACCTTTTCCAACTAAGAAGTACTGCAGTGTAACAGAAATTTACTCTACTATAGTCTGCAAAAACTCATCCTGAATAAGGATTGCAATGATGGCCCACCAACAACAAGTCCGTGTTAATGTCAAAATCCATTTTAATGTCCAAAACACAGGCAATTAATTATTGCCTTGTTTATCCAGTCTGCACAGCTGAAAGCAACCCTTTAATTTCCACGAGGGTTTTATTTTCTCTAAATTAGTGTTTTTCTAACAGGACATAAAAATGCAGTCAAAAATCACTGTCAGATCCTTGATGCACAATTGAAACCTTCCTGGCAAGGCTGATTAAGTCCGACAGTGGGCTCTCGTTGTTCCTGACAAAACAGCAGGAATAAAATTAAATGAATGGTAGCTTTTTGTGGCCAGAACGGTGATATTAATAAGTGTCATGCTGAGTTTCGTGCCCAGGAAGATGCATAATTTATCGAGCTTTATAAATATCAAAACATGCCACAGCTGTTAGGAATTTTCAGAACAAAACCCACAAATATTGCTTTAATTATTTAGCAGCTCAGCTTAGCAGAAAACATTTGCCTGCGCTGGAATTAAAAATAAGGTGGATAATAATATGGATTCGTCACTAGAAGATGTATTAGGCTGGAGTATCTAAAGGTAGAAGGTTTGAAGAACGCGGCTGACCGACTGTCCTGGCATTTCCTGAAAAACGGCTAACATCATAAGATAGACGCTTAAGTGGAACAACTTAAAATATTTGAAGTATTATCACCAAGGGAGAAAAGCAAACATTTCTAGTGCAGTTAAATCCAATATTCAATATAGGTCCTTGACTTATGGCAGATTGCTTAGTAAGGGTGAACCTTTCTAGTTCTGAAGTTCCATGGCACTTAGCAGCTAACCAATATTTAGTCATTTGCAGCATTCTGCAGTCACATAGCTGCTGTTCATAATGGCGTTGCTGAAACCTGTTTTTTTACTTCCAGTTTTCAGCAAAACTCACCCATCGTGATTCTCTTAATCATTGATTCACTTAACAACTACAGAGGGCACTTAATGACAGTGATGGTTGCTTCATAACTGCCATGTTTGCTTAATGATCACCCTAGAAAATTGGTAGTAAAATTTAAGGGGTCAAGTGGGTGACCCAATTTATGACAAGCATGACTTACGATGGGCTGGTTCCATTATGGTCGTAAGTTGAGGACTACCTGTAGCTAGGATTCTTAAATTCCTACTGTCCATAATTGTTACTTTGCTAGAACTACAGAATTTCAGAATTCTGAGGAAACGTTACACTAAGTACATATACATTTAATAAATGCTGGAGATAAACCACACTTTCTAAACAAGACCTTGGTATGAAAATATTTGTTTTCTAATCATGGTTTAGAACAGAGGTGGCTTTCAGCAGGTTCTGACCAGTTCTAGAGAACCGGTAGCAGAAATTTTGAGTAGCTTGGAGAACCGGCAAATCCAACCCAGTGCCTCCAAGCTGGTCTTCTTTGATTGCCCTGAACAGGAAAATAGAGGTGGAAAGCAGGATAGTGGGGTGAGGATAAGGTGACCGCTTCTGGCGGGACAGTCCCAGTTCAGCTTCAGATTTCCCACCCCCCGCTGCCTCTTCAAAATATCCCGCTTTTTGCAGGCAGGTGGCGGGCACTCTGTATGCACTCAGAGGCGCGCGCCTCTGAGCGCCGGCTCAAGCGGGGAGGGTGTCAGGGCTGAGGAGGGGCATCACGCGCCTGCGCAGAGGGTGTCAGGGTCAGGGCGCGCTCCCAGCCGGCTCCGCGGGGCCCTCTTTAAAGCCGGTGGCGGCGGCCCGGGCCTGCGGCTCTCAGCGCCACTGGGCCGCCGCCGCTGCCTTTAAAGAAGGCCCCGCGGGGACGGGTGGGAGCGCGCCCCAACCCCGCCGCCCTCTGTGCAGGTGCGTGACGCGCGGAGCGCACGCAGCCCCCCCTCCTCGGCCCTGACGCCCTCTGCACAGGCGCGTGACATGCCGGAGCGCGCCCCCCGCCTGTCGACGGTGTCCCGCTTTGGGTCTTTGAATATCTGGTCACCTTAGGTGAGGAGGGAATGGAGATTTTGCAGTATCCTTCCCCCTGGAGTGGGAAGGGAATATGGATTTTTCAGTATCCTTTCCCCTAGAGTGGGGAGGGAATGGGGATTTTGCAGTATCCTCCCAGGAGTGGGGAGGAAATGGGGATTTTGCAGTAACCTTCCCCTGGAGTGAGGAGGGAATATGGATTTTGCAGTATCCTTTCCCTGCCATGCCCACCAAGCCACAGAACAAGTTGTTAAAAATTTTTGAATCCCACCACTGTTGCACATCAGCTTGGAAAAGGATCCTGAACTCTTAGTCTTTAAAGGATGTTAATGTAATCTATGTGGAATTTTTTTTTAAAAAAAGAGGCACAATAACACTGCAGCAGCAAACATGGAGGAAATTTGTTGTTTGTTTGTTGTCATTCCATCAGCAGGGCAGAAGAATGCTTGATCTGTGTCATCGTAGATCAAGAGATGGTAGTAGAAGTCAGAAATTGGCCAGGACGGAACCCATTGGAGGGCAGCCAATCCGTCTTCATGGCTTTCTGATTATAAAAACACGGGGGCCCTGGAGGCAGAAAGGCAGTAGGGAGGGGGGACTCCAATGTCAGATGCCGGTCAGAGTTTGACTTTGGACGGTGAAATCCAATTAACCTTCTTGAAGCTGATGTAATGTGTACATTGAGTGATGCCCTAAAGAGGCAGCAGAGAACATTATGAATGAAGGGGAAAGAGAACTGATCACGTGACACGGATAAAAATGCAAATGACATGTACAAATTGGAACAAAGAGGGAACCTACATGGGAGAGGGGGAAAGGTAAGGAGAAATTAATTCCTGAAAAAGAAGGAAAAGAATATATTTTTTGGAGTATAAGACGCACCCTTTTCCCTCAGAAAAGAGGCTGAAAATCTTATACACTGAATACAACATTTTTTGCCTCCTGAAACTCTGCCCCTTCACCAAAATGGCTGTGAATAGCCTTTAGGAGGCTTCCAGTGCTCCTGGGGGCTGGGGAGGGTAGAAATGATTGCAAAAAGGGCACTCTACAAGCCTCCTAAAGGCTATTCGTGCCTCTTTTATTGAAAACAAAAAGGTTTGGGGAGGGTTGCAGAGTGCAAAACCTTTTTTTAATTTGCTTCTTCAAAACCTGGGTATGTCTTATACCAGTGGTGGGCAAAGTCATTAGTCAAGAGAGCCAAATATCAACAGTACCACGATTGAAATTTCTTTTGAGAGCCGGAAGGTGTGGCTTGTTTTGTGGGAGTGGCTCAGCGGTCACGTGACCGGATGGGCATGGCCAACTTGGAAAATGTGGTGAAACTCACTTAACGACGGTCCTGCTTAGCAACCAAAATTCTTTCTTTTTCTCTTTCTTTCTCTCTCTCTACCACTTTCTTTTTCTTTCTATTTTCTTTCTCTCTTTCTCTTTTTGTCTCTGTCTATCTCTCTTTATGTCTCTCTCTCCTCCCTCCACCCATCTGTCATTCTGTGTGTGTGTGTGTGTCTCCCTCTCTGATTCCCTCTCCCTCCCTCTCTCTCTGTGTCTCTGTCTCTTTCTCCCTCCCCCTCCCTCTCTCTCTGTATGTCAGTCTCCCCCTCCCTCTCTCTCTGTATGTCAGTCTCCCCCTCCCTTTCTCCCTCCCTTCCCCCCCCCCCCAAGCAGTGGAAAGCCCGGCACGGGTTTTCACACAGTGAGCGGGCGGGGGGAGAACCCGAGGCCGCGGCCATCCAAGCACTGCGGAGGCTGTCCGGCCGCCACATGCCCACCTCCGTCCCAGCCGCACGCGGCGGCCAGCCCCGGAAAGCATGGCTCGGCGCTCTCTGCAGGCGGCTGTTGCTGCTGCTGGCCCCGAGCCCTGTGACAGGCAGCTCCCGCCGTCCAAGCGCATCGGGCAGGACAGCCGGCCACGTTTCCACCAGGTCCCTCTTTGGCCTCTCGGGTGCGGCTTTTCCTCTCTCCTTCCCCCCCGGAGGCAGCGGAGGGCCCGGCATGTCAGCTGGGGGGGGCTCTGGCTGCCTCCCCCTGGAGCGAGAGAACAAGCGAATGGGTGGGGGTAGCGTCCGGTCTGCGGCTGCGCCGGAGCCGTCCGGGTGCAATGTGCCCGCCTCCCTGTGCGCGCGGCGCCCGCCTCCCTGTGCGCGCGGCGCCCGCCTCCCTGTGCGCGCGGCGCCCGCCTCCCTGTGCGCGCGGCGCCCGCCTCCCTGTGCGCGCGGCGCCCGCCTCCCTGTGCGCGCGTGGCGCCCAGACAGCTCCAGCGCAGCCACAGCTCCAGGCATTCCCCCCGCCCGTTGGCTCGCTCGCTCGCTCGCTCCAGGGGGAGGCAGCCAGAGCCCCCCCAACCGACATGCCGGGCCCTCCGCTGCCTCCGGGGGGGGAAAGGAGAGAGGAAGACCCACACCCGAGGGGCCAAAGAGCCGCTCGTGGCTCGCGAGCCACGGTTTGCCGACCACTGTCTTATGCTCCGAAAAATATGGTGTTTTTAGGAATAATTTCTTTGGCTTGTCTCATGGGAGGTCCACGGTGGAAAACAAATTGAGTGAAATAAATTCTCAAATACGGACAAGTGGGATGGAGGGCATCTAGAGACGAGACGTGAAGTATTCCTTTGCTGTTGCATAGTGTCTAATTTGGGACCACTCTCAGCTGCCGTTGCCTTCTTGGTTTGGTTAATGGGAATTGTAGTTTCTCATCACTTGTAGATGTCACATTCAGGGAGACGAGCTAAGTTTGCAGGATGGTCCAAGTCAGGGGTGGTTTCCGGCTGCTGATACTGCCGGTTTGCTCAGGGGCATGCTGAGCATGTGCTGGATGCGCGTTATGCGTACATGTGCAGAAGCAAAAAACAAGATGGCGCCCCCGAGAGAACCAGTTCAGGGGCGTGGCAGGCCAAGTTACTACCTACTCAGCTGAACTGGAAGGAACCCACCTCTAGTCCAAGTATTTCAAGCCATCTACCTTGTTCACCTGAAAATAAGACAGGGTCTTATTTTCTTTTGACCCCTGAAATAAGCACTTGGCCTTATTTTCAGGGAGGTCTTATTATTGTTGAGGTGCAGGAGGTGGTGAGTGTGGTCACCTCATGGCTTCTGCTGTGTTGCAATATTTTCAGGGGATGGCTTATTTTAGCGCATGCACTCAAAAGCCCAATTGAGCTTATTATCCGAGGAGGTCTTATTTTCAGGGAAACGGTATTAATCCTCATATAAGTCAGCTGTAAATTCTGGATTGCTGAAATAAAGGATTTTGCTTTTCTTCCTTCTGAATGAACTTTGATTCCCCTCATCTCTACTTGCCTCCTTATGCTTTCACTGAGGTTCTCCCTCAGACTGCATACAAAACTGTAGAGCCCTTGGGGCTCTCTATGCTTGCTCGTTTCTTGGAGACATTTCATTACTCAACATTTGATCAGTGCTACTAATGAAACGCCTGTAAGAAAACAGCCCAGTTCAGAGAGCAACGAGGAACCCAATTCAACCCTGAGTAAAAGTACTCTCTTTTATTCTCGGCTTGAGAAAATGTGCCTTTGGCTTGTTTCTTTAAATCACGAATGCTGATGTAACTGACTCAAATTGACAATTCCGTATTTAACCAAAGGGAAAACTGAAGCAGATCACATGTGGAATCTAATCCATGAAGAGCTACTCTCCATCAATGTCCTATTCTTTAAAAAAAGAAAGAAAAAAAGCCAAAGTCCCAAAGCTGCTCAGGGACATCCACAGTGTGTACCGTAGGTCAAAATCTGAAAAATGGTGAGAAAGAGATTGCGCAAGAGGCTGTGATTGATACTCCTCCCCCCCTCCGCCCTTTTGAACATGGGGTCAGGGCCTGGATCGACTTGATTGCAGATTTTGGGCCATATCCTAGGGAACCATCGGAGCCAGCATCTTCACAGGAGGTTAAATTGTGAATATCAAATGCTTTTACAGTCTTCCCCAAGATGGAGTGGTATCTATAATTTTATCTCTCTCATCCATCCATCATCTATCCATGTATGTATATATAAACAGGAAATCCGATGATTCTAGCTAATATAAATTGTGCGTCACAGCTGATCATTGGAAATGCTACTGGTTTGGGAGAACCGGTAGCATTTCACATCCATCCATCCACCCACCCACCCACCCACCTATCATCTATCTATCTATCTATCTATCTATCTATCTATCTATCTATCTATCTATCTATCTATCTATCTATCTATCTATCTATCTATCTATCTATCTATCTATCTATCTATCTATCTATCTATCTATCTATCTATCTACCTACCTACCTACCTACCTACCTACCTACCTACCTATCTTCTATCTATTTCTTTGGGAACATGGACCTAGTTAGCAGAATTAGGAGGTCAGCTGAAAAAATATCTGCCTTTGAAAGAGACATCTCCCTCTTAAGAAGTCAAAGGGGTGATGGCTTGACTCCTTTCAGGCAATGATTAAAGGCCCACCCCTAGATTAAGCTAATCATATTCAGCTCCCCCCAGCATTCAAACAAGGCCTGTTGGACAGAGCAACCTTCCTGACAGAGAATCTTCCGAAGCTCACAATGAACTTCAGAGACCATGAGTTAGATTACACCTCCTTTTACAGTCACGAAATAGCTAAGCAGGGCCACAGTGGCTAAGACATTGAGCTTGTCGATGAGAAGGTTGGCAGTTCAGCAGTTGAAATCCCTATCGCCGCGTAACGGAGTGAGCTCCCGTTACTTGTCCCAGCTTCTGCCAACCTAGCAGTTTGAAAGCATGTAAAAATGCAAGTAGAAAAATAGGGACCACCATTGATGGGAAGGTAGCAGTGTTCCATGCGCCTTTGGCGTTTAGTTATGCCAGCCACATGACCACGGAGACGTTTTCGGACAGCGCTGGCTCTTGGGGTATGAAACCGAGGTGAGCACCGCCCCCTAGAGTCGGGAACGACTAGCACATATGTGTGCTATTTACCTTTTAAATAGTTAAGAAAAAGTAATTTCAAACAACCTAGAAGGTAAAATAATGCTTTATTTCATGGATCAACAAAAACTATTGTGCCACACCAGGCTTCTTTACAAAATTTTATAAACAGAGAAAGGGGTCACCTCCTCTGGAGCAAGATCAGCTCAGGCATCCTGGCCTATAAGGTTAGCGAAACCTGGACCCGTACCATTCACATGGTCTATTTGGCATTTGGCTGAAGGAATGGATTATTTTGCAGTAGTTTTCTATAGAACAGGGGTCCCCAACCTTTGCAACTTTAAATCTGAAGGACTTCAGCTCCCAGAATTCTCCAGCCAGCAAAGCTTTGAGCAAAGCTGGATCAAAGCTTTGCTGGCTGGAGAATTCTGGGAGCTGAAGTCCTTCAGACTTAAAGTTGCAAAGGTTGGGGACCCCTGTTCTATAGGACTCTTGATGCAGAGTAAACTATGAAAGGAGGGAAACAAAATCAACGAGATTCCTGATTTCCTCCTCCCCCCCCCCTCACCTTGGGGTTTGGTTTACTGGTACATCTCCCAGGAGGATCTAATTGCCACCAACAGCTAACAATCTCAACCTAAAATAAAGCAGAGGCAGAAAGAAAGAAAAAGAATATCTGGGTGAAGCATATCACCAATTCTCCTGCTGCCTTGGATGTATCTCCTCTCAACAATACATGTAAAGATGCAGAAACATCCTGCACTGACATTCAAGCTGCCAAAAACAGTTTAAAAGAAAAAGAAAAAAAGGAGCCACAGAGTTAATTTAGTCTGCATGAACACCTCTGAGGGGGGGGGGGAGGTCTTAATAAGCAAAGAAGGGTTGTTGTTTTTCTCTCTCTCACATGCACGTAGAACACAAGACGTTAAGAGTAAGAATAATAATCCAAGATGCCGGAGCAGAAGGGAACTTGACAAATCTTCCAACTTTACATTCCTTTTATACACAACAAAATGAAGTATACAATATTCATATTAGTTGTACATTGGGTCAGAATAATTTACAGGGAGGAACAGTAGCAAAGCAAAAGAAAAGGAGGAGGAAAAGAGGAATTCCAGGAATAAAAATATGGATTGGGGGATCGTTTGAGAACTGTTTTAATCTTGTCTTTTCTGAACTTTAAGAAAGAAATGACTGTGTTTAAAATTCCAGGGGGGGAAAAAAAAAAAAGATGGTGGGGGTGGGTGAGAAAGACAAACCTGCAATGCCCCAACCCAGATTTTTATCATTACATTAACACAACGTACAGATAAGGCAGTGTGTTAAGGACTAATTAAAAGCCGTGTAATATTATGAAGGTAACAGTATAAATGACAGAAGCTGTAGCTATTGTTAAAAGCAAGAGAAGCAATTTCCATTTTCTGTTCACTTGCTGATACAAGACACTCCAAGCACGATTAAGACATGATCTTTTGAGAGCAACTTCTCACATTTTCCCAATCCTGCCAATCCGCGACAATAGGGACTAGCAACTTGGGGATATTGGAGGATGACGGCCAGTCATGCAGCTAACCGTGTCCCTCTAAAAAAGGGCTTTTTTCCAAAAAAAAAAGCAAAGGACAAAATATGGGTTAATATCAGACAATTCAAATCCATAAAGCTAAATTGCTGTTGGGAGCATTGAAGAAACAAATGGGAAGAGTCCCAGGATATCTAAAAAAAAAAAAGAAAAAAAAACTTAAGCGGGAACTCCTGTGGCTCACTAGGCTTTAAAGGGGTTTTCTTAAAGCCTAGAGCACATGACAGCAACAAAGTTTTAATAGAGCAAGGCTGAAGTGATAAGAGGGTGACAGCGAAAAACTATATAGAGAGAAATGCCTGTACAGTGCGTGGTTAAGCCAAGCTAAACGCCTGTGTAACTGAGCAGTTCTGCAGCAAATGCCTAATTTCTTGGAAATGCAGAAGACGACAGGTAAACAACACACAATTTCAGTACCCCTCGAAAAATAATTGTGCTATAATCTTTATTCCACGGATGGTTCGTTTTATAGGAAACAATGAGATGCTAAATAAGGGACCCCTAACACAGACGGAGGGTGGGTTTTATACTCATTTCTGGGACTTGCATTTGAGCAATGGGAAGGGTTGCTTTGTGGGCATCGGGGCCTTCAGACGTCCGTTTCCCAGTCAAGAACTCTTTAACCAGAAATCGCACTGCGGCCATTTTTGTTCGTAGGGATCGGGTTACTCAACAGCAGCGCCTGCTGAGTTCCTCATGCTTAAATATTTTTCCGTTTGAGAAGGCAGGAGCTCCGATACCAGCACCAGGACTGCTATTCCGTTTTCGCTTTTCTTAAATACATGCTTACACAACACTCCTTTCTTCAGGGAAGGGAAATCGGGAGGATTTAGTTGCATATCTTTTTTATTCTTTTTTTTTTTAGAAGTCGCCTTGTGCTTCTCAGCACAAGCCCAGAAAAGTTAATCTTCATCCTCGTCTTCTTTCGTGGAAACCACTGGGGCTTTGTCTGGGATTTTGAAACATTCCACAAAGAAGTTGACAATGGACTTGTACAAGTGCTGCTCCAGGGTTGGGCTGTTGAAGTAGTGGCCTTCGTCGGGGTAAATCTGCCAAGGAAAAGGTCATGGTTGAGATGGGTCTCACATCTTTGCTGGATGGGTGGGGAGAGGGTTTATTTAAAGCCAGAACATCCCGCAAGAAACAAAATGGCTGCCACAGCCGCCTTATTGAAGCCCCGCCCCTTGTTTACACGCCACATGGATAATAAAAAGGGGTGGGATTTCAATGAAACAATGAAGGCTGGTTGCAGGGCGTGGGGCAGGGGTGGGTTTCTGCCAGTTCTAAGCTCTTCTATAGAAGAGGCTCCACAAATCTACAGTGCCATTTAGAACCAGTTCCAGCTCCCTCCCACCGCCCGTCTGCCCATCATCAAGATGAAGAGCGAGAGGAGGAATTCTGGGAGTTGAAGTCCCCAAGTCTTAAAGCTGTCAACTTTGAACACCCCTGGGGTTTTTTTTCTAAAGGGTGAGGGATGCAAGGGTCTTGGAACTTGACAGCTTTAATACTTGCGTGCTTCAAATGCCAGAGTTTCTGAGCCAACATTTTGGTTACTAAGCAAGAGCATTGTTAAGTGAGTTTCACCACATTTTGCAAGTTGGCCACACCCACCCAGTCACATGACTAAGTCACCCCCACCCAGTCACATGGCTGGCAAGCCACTCCTACCCAGTCACAGGGCTGGCAAGCCACTCCCACCCAGTCACATGGCCGGCAAGCCACTCTCACAAAACAGGCCACACCTTCAGAAGAGGTTCTAAAAAATTTTGAAACCCACCACTGTTGTGGGGGCATTGCATTATGGGTGTGAGCACCCATACTTGAAGCATTTGACTACAAAAAGGTTAGCCATGACTGCACTAGATCAAACTGGCTTTAAAATCCTGTGAACTATAAACAACGTACATACCGGCACACGCATGCGTACATACACGTATACATAAATACAGAGAGGAAGGGGGAGAGTGAGAGAGAGACAGAGACAGACAGAGAAGGAGAGACTACATTTGTTTTTAAAAAAGTGATTATGGGACACACGGTACCTGCAAACTATAATTAGCTTTTGTCCTAATTAGATGAGTAATGAACTCTGCAGTGTGCTGGAAGTGAATTTTCTCTGTAAAATAGATTAAAGTAATTAAGTTCCAGGAAGTAAATAACTGAATTACCAAAAAAAAAAAACGCAAAACAAAACATTTATTGTGAGTAAAATAAAACTTTTATTTCGCTTTATTTGAGTGGGGAGGCTTGGTTCATATTAACTTACCATCAGCTGTCGCATGGATGATCAAAAAGTTTTGGTCTTTCACTGATGTGACTCGATGAGAGAGTTTAGTAATCTGAGAAGAATGGAAAAAAAATAATTTTCAATGTTACAGACACTTTAACCATCACCGCTATCAACATAGCACTTAGAGTATTTTGCTTTGGGTACTACCCATTTTTTTCTGTATGCCACCTTTGTGATACTTATAGAAAGCAGTATATATTTTATGAAACTATTAAGTTGTTATTTTCACCAAAAAATATTAGCTGCTGATAGAGTCCTACAGAGTAATTATTGAAACTGTTGGTGCCTCTATAACTGTCTGGTTTGGCACAGCCAAATGGGATAAGCACAGACTTCAGAGGATAATTAGAACTGCAGAAAACATAACTGCAACCAGCCTGCCTTCCATTGACGCCCTGTACATTGCACCAGTCAAAAAGAAGGTTGTGAAAAGATCTAAAAGACCCCTCACCTCCTGGACATAAATTGTTCCAACTTCTCTTCTCTGGATGATGTTATAGGACATTGCATGCCAAAACAATTATTGTTCCCCGCCCCCCTGCCCCCATGGGAACCCTCTGTTAAACACTTTCCCCACACCACTGTCTTCTCTCTAAAGATATTTACTCATGTAGTACTGTATTATTGTTATTTTTATCCTTATCTCCTTTGCTACTTCCTTTTATTGGTATCATTATTGTGATTATTATTACTCTGTTGCTTGCATGTGCATTGAGAGCTTCTACACTGGAAACAAATTCCTTGTGCGTCCAACCACACTTTACCAACAAAACATTGCATTGTATTGTAATATACTGTACTCTAGTCTGTTCTAGCCTATTCTATTCTGCTGTGTTCTACTCTGTTCTACTCTCTTCTCTTTCTATTCTATTCCCCCTTTTGATGCTTCTGGTATCTTTTTTATGAAAATATTTATTCTTGTCTTCAAATTAATAAATAAATTATATCAAGAAAAATAAAGATTTTTTTTTTAAAAAAAGAAATAACATTTGGAACCTTTTTCCTTAATATTATGCTTTCATATTATTATTATTATTATTATTTTGTTTTTGTCATGATTTCAATACATTGTGAATTTGCACTTTAGGATATCGTATCTTAAACAAACTGGAAGGCAGTTTAAAGAGAGTTGGCTGGTTAATAACTGAAATAAGCTAATTTACTATAGTTTTTGCCATTTGTTTCTTGATGTATATTTTAACTCCTAAAATAATCAAAAATATGAAATACAAGATCCTATTTTGATCTGGAAAAAAAAGCTTATAAAATAAAAAAATAAATAATGCATTCTAACTACTGCCATCCGCATTGCCTGCTTGTAAATAGCATTGTGCTTAATAAATTAATATTTATTAAACAACTAAGTAAATAAATCACAGTTAACCTGATTTACCTCATATATCTTATTATTGTCGAACCCTTGTAATCCCAAGTATCTTTCTGAAAAAGCTGAAGCTGAGGGAAGAAAAGAAAAGATAATGAAATTTAAATTCAAACTACTAATACTAAACTTGGATGGCATTTTCTGTGGTCAAATCTTCGCCTCACAGAATGAAAATTATACATATCTGGACAAAGGGTAACGCTAAAAATACTCCATAGGCAGGATATTTAATCAATTTTCATCAATGGGACAGTTTTCTGGAATATGGCACATGACTGGTGAAGTCTCATCCCAGAGAGATGGCATTTTTGGCCTCAATTTTTTTCCAAGGTTTCCCATTTTTTTCTTTAGCTATTTTTATTTGCGACATAATCTCAATATCTTGCAGCCATTCCTGGTGGATGGAGCAAGAGACTGCGACTCCCAGAATTGTTTTGGAAGTGAATAAAGAATTCTGGGTGTTGAAGTACAACACATCCAGAAGGTGACCGACCGAGAGAAAGCTTTGAACAAAAGAATAAAGTTAAACAACAATTAGGATAGTTGTCGCATTGGTTTAGTATTAGACCCTTCCCTTCCCTTCCTTCCTTCCTTCCTTCCTTCTTCCCATCAACTTCCTCCCTCCCTCCCTTTCTCTGCCCTTCCCTTCCCTTCCTTCCTTCGCCCAGTCCTTCCTTCCCTCCTTTACCTCGTCCTTCCTTCCTTTGCCCTATCCTTCCTAACTTCCTTCCTTCCTTTGCCGTCCTTCCTTCCTTCCTTCCTCTTCCCAGTCCTTCCTTCCTTTCCATTACCCTGTCTTTCCTTTCTTTGTCCTATCCTTCCTTCCTTCCTTCCTTCCTTCCTTCCTTCCTTCCTTCCTTCCTTCCTTCCTTCCTTCCTTCCTTCCTATAAAGCAAGACACTCTCCACCAACAAAAATGAGGGGCTTCTCATCAGCACAGCTGGAAAACATGATACATTGAGTATCAAAGCAGACTAATCATGAGAAAAAAACACCACACCATGAAGATTTGAGCCCTATTTGACTTCCTTGCACAGGTCATGATCTTTCTGAAATGCAAAAGGTTTGCTTCGAATGGCCTGATCTTGTACTCAGTGCAAGCCGTTCAAAGCTAACCAGATTTCTAAGGCAGGCAAATGAATACTTATGGCTGGCTTCTAAAGTTCCAGTCAATTTCCTTGTTAACCTCAGCCAGAGAAAAGTCTCCACCTAGACCTTTCACAGGCCTGGCCTGCATATTTTAATATCAATGTTTGCAACCTTAAAGAGCTCAAACCTGCTTTAGAGAGCAGAATGCTAAGATTCAACGCCATGCAAAGAAAAAACTGCTTTTATTCCTATCAGCCCAACGAGATCATTGTTTACCGTACAATCTGAAGTCTGACAATGGGGAAAGGGCAGCCCCACACGAGAAGGTTGGCTCTTTATTTTCTTCTCCAGAAAAGTGGATGTAGGAACTCAAGTAGCCACCATAATCCTGAGAGGCAAAGAGAAGAGGAAAAGAGATGAAAGGTGGGATGTGCAGAGCAGTGGTGCGTTGCAGGCGGTACGCCCGGTACGGGTGTACTAGAGCCTGCCCGGAGCACTGGATATCGTTCCTGAACGGTGCTCCGGAGGGCCCACTCCCCAGCTCCTTACCTGTGCTTTAAGCTTTTGGCGCTTCCGCACACACGCATGGTGCGTACAGCGCCTGTGCAATGCTCCACCGAGTAGCTAAAATGACGTGGAGGCTTGTGGAAGTGTCGTAAATAGGTACAACGTATGCGCACGCTGCGTGCATGCACCATGAGCACCCATGTACACCCACCATTGATGCAGGGGGAAAATAATAACCAAGCAACCCTCAGTTTCCATGGAGTTCTGGTTTGCCCCTTTTCAAATACTTAAGAAGTGACAATGTCTTTAGTAAAATCATGTCCCGGAACCTTGGAGTACCATAACCACAAGAAGGCAGTATGGACAGTGCTTGATGTATGACTGCAATGACGCCTGCCCATTACCGTCACAGTTGGAATTTGAGTCGGTGATCCAAGTGACTCGATTTTATGATCTCTTTTTTTTTTTGCAGCAAATTAAATGAACGAGACAGTCATAAAACGAATGCTACAGCCATAAAGTGAACTGACTGTTCTCGGTGGCTCGGTTTCGATAACAATTGGAATTAACTTCTGGTTTTCAGCAAAAAGTGGTCATGGGACTATGGGATGCTGTGAAGGACGACAAACGTGGCCACGATGCTGAGCGCCCGAACTGTGATGATGTGACCATAGGAGTAGGAGTTGACCTGACCATCAGAACTGGTTGTAACTCTCTTTTTCCAAGTACCATACTTTTCAGAGTATAAGACGCACCTTTCCACCCAAAAACATTGATTAAAAAATGGGTGCGTCTTATACACTGAATACAGCATTTTTGGCCACCCAAAACCCCGCTTCCTTTGCAAAAAAGGCTGTGCAGAGGATTTGGGAGACCTGTAAAGTGCTCCTGGGGGCTGGGGAGGGCAAAAACGAGTGAAAAACTGCCGCTTTTTGGTCATTTTTGCCCCCCCCCCAGTCCCCAGGAGCATCGTACAAGCCTCCTAAAGGCTATGCATGCCCTTTTAAAAAAAATAATGGGCCGGTTTTTGCTTGCTTTTGCCTCCCTCCAGCCCCTAGGAGCACTTTTCAGGCCCCTCAAAGTCTCTGCATTTATCACAAAAAATGAAGGTTTGGGAGGCCTGCAGAATGCAAAACCTTTTTTTAAAGCTTGATGTGTCTTATACTCTGGTGCGTGTTATAATCCGAAAAATACAGTATGTTGCTAAGCAGTTGGTTGTAACTCAAGGACCTTCTTTACAGACTTCACCTCCATGTTCTCACTGGTTTCTTTTTCATTTTTTTGCCCCATAATTTGGAGAGACTTGCCTGCAGGATTAGTGCTGCAAGGGCTTTCCCACAATTCAGTAGGGCAAAGCCTGTATCCTGCCTGCAGTCCCTTGATATCCCTACTGATGACCTTACAGCCATCTGTGTTCTCCCCCTCCCCACCCACCCCTCCCCAATTTTTTCTGCTAAGTCTTTGTCTCCCTGTGTGTAAGTGGATATTTGTGGGCAACATTTGAGAGCCACAACATTTTTCAGAAGTGGCTTGCCTTTCCAGTTGCATTTGTGTCTAAAGTGGGATTAGAATTCATAGCTCCTCCACCTTCATAGCTTCCCCCACTCCAAGCTTCTAGCCAACAACATCACAACGGCTCTCAGAATAAACCTTAAACATAGTCTGTCCAGCAAACTGCAGATCAAAATCCTGAAGGAATAGCAGTGAACACAAAGGAGGGTTTCACATGATTTTATCCCTGGCTCGCCGCACACTAAAACTGTGCGAGGGCACGCACACTCACTTAGTGAGCGTATGTGCCTTCTGCGTGTGCGCTTTTTGCACGCATGCACCCAGCTTAGAAAACATGGCCAAATAGGACAGCATAGCGCTGGGGGTGGAGGGAGCCACCCGCAGGGGGCGGTCCACCTTCAGGTCGCCACTATCGGTTCGCCTGAACTGGTCCGAACCGGCTGAATGAATAGCAGTGTTTCAAGGACACTCACCTTCCCAAACACAGCAACTCGAGTCTTATCAATAAATGCCTTTTCCAGCATAGCCCTGGAAAAACAAAAACAAAGCAGTTACGATTATGTTCAAGCTAGCTCCTGTTAACTATAGTAAGGCCCAGCTTTGCCTTGATACGTAGAAGTACAAATCAGTGGTGGGTTCTGGATCCCGCTGCAACCGGTATGCTGCAACGGGGCCGAGTGCCCACCTCGGGCACACATGCTGCTCACACATGCGCATCCACCGCCCTGCATTGCTCCACTGCTCGTCGGAGGTCACGCAGGTGGTGTACACTGTGCGCAGCTGCGCAAATAGCCTGGTTGGCTTAAATATAGGTAAGGAACACAGGTGGGTGGGTGGGGCCTCCAAAACACTGTTCCGGTATGGTGGCTGCTGTTCCCAGCTGCCACCGGTACGCCCGTACCGGTACATACCGGCCAGAACCCACCACTGTTACAAATTGCAAAAGGGAAAAAATACACTTGTACATTTGAACTCTTTGGCTGCTTTTTGATTCAGTGTTCAGATTGCCTTTCTGCAAAAATTTACAACTGATTTAGTATTTTGAAACAAATCATTGGAAGAATGCTGAGCATACAACTAGGGACTGGATTCAATTTCAGTGAGTTAAGGTCATTCACCGAACAGCCTCTGTCTGATCCTTTTCCTGAGCGGTGCCCAATTTTCTTTTGATGTCATGCAGGAGTTTAGTCCCTTGAAATCCACTTCCACGCCCGTCAAACTTCATCACGATGGCACCGTGGGAGCTGACCATGACACTTTCCCAGTTTACTTCAAACTTTTCTGTGACACTCTGGGTGCCAGGAGTCCCGTCCCTGAAACAGAAACAGAACAACTAAGTGATATTGCTGGGAGAATGGACCGGAGGGCCAGGAAAAACACCAGGGAGGGGGGTAATGTGGCGGGGAGGGCCGAATATGCCAGTGGACGGGCAAGCCATAAACTGCATTTTCTCTGACAGAGGGCTGCAGGAGGCCATCGTGGCTGAAAACAGAGCCCCAATGGGCCACACACAGCTTCCTCGAACTCCATTTTCGCTAGCAGAGGGCTGTAGCAGGCCATCTGAGTCAAAAACGGAGCCTCGATGAATGACATCAAGTTGGCCATGCCCATCCTGACCACAAACACACACCCATCTCCTGAGGTCAAACACAACCCTGATGTGGCCCTCAGTGAAATCGAATTTCACACCCCTGGTCTAGTAGTTAAGACACCAGGCAAGAAACTGGGAGACTGTGAATTCTAGTCCCACTCTTAGCAGCTGGGTAATCTTGGGCCAATCACCAGGACACTATGAGTTCTAGTTCTGCCTTAACCATGAAAGCCATCTAGATGGCTTTGGGCTAGTTACCAAAGATGGTGACATACTACTAGATGGTGAGTTCTAGTCTTGCCTTGGTCATGTGACTTTTGCCAATCACCAGGAGACTGTGAGTTCTAGTCCTGCTTTAGGCATGAAAGCTGGCTGGGTTACTCCAGCCCAACTCACCTCACAGGGTTGTTGTAGGGAAAATAAAGCAAGAAAGTGTATTGGGTATATTTGCTGCCTTGAGTTATTTATAAAAATTATAAAGGTGAAATATGGATGGATGGATATAGAAGGAATATAAGCTTCCTAATAAATAGGAAGCAGTAAGTGAAGTAGGGAAAACCACATCGAATATCCCTTCAATTAGCACAGGAGCCCCCCAGGGCTGTGGGCTCTCTCCATTATCCTTCTCTCTCTATACCAGCGATGGCAAACCTTTTAGACACCAAGTGCCCAAACCTCAGTTTTTGTCCCAGGAGGCTGCAGGGAGGGGAGGCCTGCTAGGCCAAAATGGGGTGTGTGGGTGTGTGCTGGAAGAAGCCACTGAAATGACCAAGTTCAACTTGTGCCATGCAGGGATAGCTAGTTGCCTCTCCCTCAGTCTGGAAGGCTCTTTCCCAAAGTTAAAGTCTGTCTGACTTTCCATCCCGAATCCTGCCTTTTTTCCTATTCTGCTTTCTTGGACCAAAAGGTGATTGTCCAAACGTGGGTTCCGGAAAGGCACTATTGTCGGTTTGCTCATGGGCATGCTGCACACGCCTTATGCAGTGGTGGGTCCCCAACTGGTTTTGACAGGTTTGGGGCGAACTGGTAGTGGTTTGGTGGCTTTGGTCGCTCGAACTGGAAGCCACTGAGGCCTGCCATGAAAAATGCCCACAAAAAGCTCCAAAACAGACTGAAAACAGCCTGGAAAACTGGGTTTTTTTGGCTGGTTTTCAGGTCATTTTCAGGGTGTTTTTCAAGGCATTTTCAGGGCATTTTCTGGTGTTCCGGCGCCTGTGAAGACCAGCTGGCCGGCGTGCAAGTATGTGCCGGAAACCAGAAGAGCAGCTGGCCATGGTACGCGTGCCCACAAAGAGGTCTCTGAGTGCCATAGGTTCACTCCTCTTTCTTTCTTACTTATTTTTCTTCCTTTCCTTCTTTCCTTCCTCCCCTCTTTCTTTCTTATTTTTCTTCCTTTCCTTTCCTCCCTCCCACCTTCCTTCCCTCCTCCTTTCTTTTTTATTTTATTTATTTCTTTCTTTCCTTCCTTCCTCCCTTCTTTTCCTCTTTCTTTCTTACTTTTTTCTTCCTTTCCTTCTTTCCTTCCTCCCCTCTTTCTTTCTTATTTTTCTTTCTTTCCTTTCCTCCCTCCCTCCCACCTTCCTTCCTTCCTCCTTTCTTTTTTATTTCTTTTTCTTTCTTTCTTCCCTTCCTTCCTACCTTCCTACCTACCTTCCTTTCCTCTTTCTTTCTTACTTTTTTCTTCCTTTCCTTCTTTCCTTCCTCCCCTCTTTCTTTCTTTATTTTTCTTTCTTTCCTTTCCTCCCTCCCTCCCACCTTCCTTCCTTCCTCCTTTCTTTTTTATTTCTTTTTCTTTCTTTCTTCCCTTCCTTCCTTCCTCAACGCATCAATCGATTAAAGTTCATTAGAATGTAGAAGTTTGTGGTTTAGACCAAGATTGATACTTATTATGAGCATCCTTAGCAAGAGAATTTGTGGGAACAATGCTATACTGATTGGCTTCAACTTACAACCATTTGCTTAGTGACCGTTTGAAATTACAATGGCACTATGAAAAGAGACGTGACCATTTTTCATACGGCCATTGCAGTATCCTTATGATCCCATAATAAAAATTCGGACACTTAGCAACTGGAATGACGGTTGATGCGTCTCAGCGGTATGTCATCACCTTTTGTGATAGCTTTCTTTGTTAGAAAGTCAGTGGGGAAGCCATTCGTTTAACAACGGTGTTACTACCTTAGCAATTGCAATGATTCACTTAACAACAATGGCAAGAAAGTTCGTAAAATGGGGCAAATTTCATTTAATTTACTTCTTGCTTAGAAATCAAAATTTTGGGCTCAACTGTGGTCGTACGGTGAGAATTACCTGTACTATATGAGAACTCATTGTATCAGGAATCTAAGTATAACATTTAGGATAAAACCATATAACTCTTTAAAATCTGTTTGAGAAGTAAGTGTGAGGTTATACAAGTTGTGGCCAACGTTTCACCTTTAAATTTAACTCTGAAACCTTTTATACTTTCATCCACTAGGACAGGGGTCCCCAACCTTTTTTGCACCAGGGACCGGTTTCATTTTAAAAAACATTCTGCGGACCGGCTGGCGTAGAGGAGGGGGGAACAGGTGGCACATGCGGGGGGAGGGGGAACAGGCGGCGCATGCGCATGCAGGGGGGAGTCGGCTCACTAGAGCCTCCAATGGTGCGAACGGCCGTGCTTGCGCTCTCCCGCATCCGGTGCGTGCTCTGCCGAGAGGGCTGCCCCCTCCTCCCTCCTCCTCCTCTCCGGCCCTGCGGCCCAGTTCCTATCAAGCCACGGACCGGCACTGGGCCACGGCCCGGAGGTTGGGGACCCCTGCACCAGGAAATCAAGAAAACACTGCAGGAACTGGCAAGGAGGATGAATGTATTTACAAAAAGAAGATTCTCTTTTCCTCACTTTTTTTGATAGCTGTGTAGAAAAACATCTTTTCCAGTTGGAGACCCTACACAGAGGTGGCATTCAGCAGGTTCTGACCAGTACTGGAAAACCGGTAGCAGAATTTTTGAGTAGTTCGGAGAACCAGTAAATACCACTTCTGGCTGGCTGCACCCCCATCTATTCTCTTCCTCCCGAGTCCCAGCTGATCAGGAGGGAATGGAGATTTTGCAGTTACCTTCACTGGAGTGGGGACGGAATGAGGATTTTGCAGTATCCCTGCCCTGGAGTGGGAGGGAATGGGGATTTGGCAGTATCCTTCCCCTGGAATGGGGAGGGAATGGAGATTTTGCAGTATCCTTCCCCTGGAATGGGGAGGGAATGGAGATTTGGCAGTATCCTTCCCCTGGAATGGGAAGGGAATGGAGATTTTAAAATATCCTTCCCCTGGAATGGGAAGGGAATGGAGATTTTGCAGTATCCTTACCCGGAGTGGGGTGGGAATGGAGATTTTGCAATATCCTTCCCCTGCCATTCCCACCAAGCCATGCCCACCAAGTCACGGCCACTGAACCAGTAGTAAATATCTTTGAATCCCGCAACTGCCCTACATGACTATATGTGCATCTCTCTGTCTCTCTCTCTCTCTCTTTCTCCCTCCCTCTTTGAGATCGAGTGATTTACATTTATTTAGGGCCCATCCAAGCTGTGCTTTCTCATTCTGAGGCAGTCCTAATCAAGTGTTGTTAGCTTGATGAGCACCAATCTTCCCTGGCTATTTGCATAACGAAGCACATTTTGCCCAAGAGATAATTTTGATGTGAAGTAAGTGGGAGGGTGTGTGAAAGAGTTTTTTGTTCTCCCTTTAGACTGGCACACACGCTTGGATATTTTAAATATATATTTATTTATTGCGTTTCAGAACCACCCATCTGCATCCAGAGGTGAAGTGGGGCTTCCAGTCCCCTGTCCTTTGGGAAAGTAGCCAAAACACAGGCTCTGCATGCTTGTATGGGGAGCCCCAAAGAAGCATGAAGCTGTGGGGTGAGGTGGCCCCTGAAAGGCCCTCCCTTCACTTTTACAACTGATTTTTAAGAGGGCTTAATTATTCCTGCCTCCCTCTAAAAAAAAAAAAAAAGCTCTGAAATTTTAATTCTAACATTTTAGTTTTTACATATTGTTTTTATATTCTGACATGTTATAGTATCCCCATCCAGAGACCACCAGTCTCAACTGAAAAAGGCACCAACCAGCCTCACGGCTGCATTCTCCTTTAAGCCCCCCACACGAGCATGCACACTTGTTTTGACTTCTTTCTGGAAGGCCAGGAGACTGGAACTCCTCCTCACTGTGGCGCAGTTACTTCTGCTGCCTGCCAGCTGCCTGAAATTTGGCAGTTCAAATCTCTCCAGGCTCAAGGTTGACTCAGCCTTCCATCCTTCTGAGGTGGGTAAAATGAGGGCCTGATTGCATGGCAACAATAGGCTGACTCTGTAAAACCTCTTAGAGAGGACTGCAAAGCACTGTAAAGTGGTATATAAGTCTATGTGCTATTGCTATAAACACCTTCAAATTCATTTATGCTACTCTTTTACAAACTTTAAGAACTATACCAACATTATGCACTAGACCAGGGTAGTCAACCTTTTTATACCTACCACCCACTTTTGTATCTCTGCTAGTAGTAAAATTTTCTAACCGCCCACCGGTTCCACAGTAATGGTGATTTATAAAGTAGGGAAGTCAATTAAATTAAAAAAAGGAAAGTGCTTCAGTATCGGACAAAACCCCTGGTCCCTACCGCCCACTAGTGGACGTTCCAGTTTTCAGGTTGAATACCACTGCACTAGACAAAAAAGAAAAGAAAAGAAAAAGAAAAGAATGCATTTTCAAACCCACTTTATAAGCATAGAAGCATGCATTAAAACTTTTCTGTTCCAATTGCACATGTCAGACCAATAAAAATTCATCCTAACCTGGGTTGATTTATTAAGATTAAGGCACTCCCTTTGGCTTTCCCTCATAGAACAAAATCTTTTCCTCTTCTTCTTTGGAATGTATATTAGATAAATATAACCTTTTTTTCCCCCTCAAGAGATTCTTAACCTTATTTCCATAAAGAAAAAATTCCCAGCTACTCTCTTGAGGACTGTAGATTAACTTGCAATTCTTCTTCCAATTGCAGTGAAGGACTTGTAATTAAGCCATCGTTATAGTAGATACCATTGGTATCCAGTCTGTACTCCAAAATTGCATTAAGGCCTTTGTACTGTCAAATACAATCATAAAGTGACCAATCTGATTTTAAGACTGGAAAAGCCTCCTTTTGCCCTCCAGGTTCCCTGGTTAGCATCCCCAAACGTCATGCATGTTAACTGTGTCCAAACATGCATGTATCTGAACATATCATGCTAAGTAAAGAAGCAGCATGAGGAACATAACACTCTCAACCCAAAACAAACATATTAAATTCTGTTGTGGGGCATCTTTGTTTTTTTGTTTTTTTGCCTTGGCTTAAAACATTTTTTATTTTATTTTATTAAATTTATATCCCGCCCTTCTCCAGAAGGACCCAGGGCGGCGCACAGGAATTAAAACATACAAATATAACAATATAAAAATTAAAAAATATTAAACTCCCAACCTGTGCTAAAATCAATTAAAATCCCCAATTTAAAACTGTCTAAAAGCAGTCACAGCGGAAGGTTACGCTAGGCCGACTTGATGGAAGAGGTGTGTCTTTAGACACTGGCGGAAGAGGTGGAGGTCAGAGATGGTGCGTAGTTCAGGGGGTAAGTCGTTCCAAAGGGTAGGAACATCATTTACAAGCAGCAGCCACAGTTTGGTCTACAGGGAAAGGCGCTGGGGCTAGAAACCAAGAGACTGTGAGTTCTAGTCCTGCCTTCGGCATGAAAAACAGCTGGCTGACTGTGAATCGCCAGGAGACCAGAGGTGGTATTCTACCGGATCGCACCGGTTTGTCTGAATCAGTAGTGGAAATCACGGGTGGGCTTCCCCATCTGTCCCAGCTCTATTTCATTCTATTTAGGGGCATTTTTTGAGCAAAGTGGATGCATAAAAGGCCATGCATACATTTGCAAACTGGTAGGGAAGATAAGTGAAAACCACACCTGCAGGAGACCATGAGTTCAAGTCAGTGGTGGGATTCAAATAATTTAACAACCGGTTCTCTGCCCTAATGACCAGCTGGGTGGGTGTGGCTCTGTGGTCATGTGACCATGTGGGAGTGGCCAACTCAACATCACTCAGGTCGATGGGCCCTTGGCCTTAGCTGTGACGATGTAATGAGGGTTAACCAGAGAGGCAGTTCCTGAAAGCAGGGCAATAAAGATGAGGCTAGAAAGAACACCATAATGTTTCCTTCCTGCCTTCCTTACAGGATTAGCCCTGTAAAGTGGGGAAAAACAAAAGGAGATTTCTTCCAACAACCGGTTCTCAAAACTGCTTAAAAAGCAACCAGTTCACCTGAATAGGTGCGAACCGGCTGAATCCCACCACTGGTTCTAGTCCTGCTTTAGCCATGATAGCCAGCTGGGTTACTTTGGGCTAGTAGGGTAAAACAGGAAGAGGTGGGGTTATAAATCATGTTCATCTCCTTAAAGTATTTATTTGAAAAAAATAATAAAGGCAGGAAATATTTAAAATAAGTATTCTTTCTAGGAGCCACCTCCCTATCTGCTAAGTTTCCACCCTGGTTTTCCTAAGAAATCCTCACCCTCCTGAAATACTCCTCTTCTCCACTTGGCTGGCATTGCTGGCTCTAACTGGGAAATCATACCATTGTTAACATTACTCACACAACGAGGAGCAAAGGGTAGTGCGTGTTTTCCATGAAAACGGCTGGCTTTAAAATTTGCAGTGGCAATTCTGAAGAAAAGAGAAGAAAGGAGAAGAAAGGAGGAGCATTTAAGCACAGGAAGGCTGTCATTACAACGAACAACCTTTTATTCCCTTTCCTTTTTAGTACACTCTGGTACTTCTTTTTGGTGGGAACAAAATGCCGTTTCAGAGAATGGCTCTGCAAATAACACTCTGGCAGAACAGAAAGAAAATTGGCACTGCTACACAAAAGGCCACACATCTAACAAGGTGGTTCTCCGAGGCGCTTGGTCATGAATCAAACATGCAATTAGGATGTGCTGATGTGTGTTTTCACTCCTCTCTCAGCAGGTGGAGGAATGTCAGCCCCATCAAGCAATGTTTGCAAGGAGAGCAAAGGAAGGAGAGACTCAAAATAAAATGCAAATCCTCTTCTCTAAAATGGAATACAGTTTTTTTTTGCCCCCCCCTCCTCACAAGGGATTTAAAATTAGGTTTTCTTCAAGGGCATTTTAAACTCCAGGGCCTGGACTGTCACCTCTTTTGCCCCTGGAAATGGTATAAATTGGATGAATTAAGAAGAGAAAATAGTTGCCTTCATGGAAACATGCATCCTGGAGTAACAGCTAAAGTGTGCTTTTTCTTAAACGTATATTGGCACAAACATAAATAGGTTGCTCCGAAGCTTACTTTATTTGGTTTTTAAAACGTGAACCGCTGGGCCAATTTACCAACAGGATGGCAATTAAATTTTTAATTAGTGGCATTTGAAGGGGAGTAAACAGCCAAATGAGTTTTAGTGGTAAGCCTTTTATTTCATTGGGTGTAATTTATTGTTGTATGAGACTTGTAATAGAGAATGGATTTGCAGCTATGATTCATATGGAGACCCCTTGGGAAGGCAGAATATAGAGAATTAAGCAATAAGGGCTACTCTTGTAAATCCTTTAAGATCACAAAGAAGGAATTGTGCACTATAAGTATTGCTTCATATTTGTGGCTTTTCCCATTAGCAAATGCTAAAGGTGAAGAGTTAACTTATGATACTCATTATGTGTGTTGAATTTTATACCCTGCATCTTGGTTTTGGATTTCTTGAGGACAATTCTAGGGGTCTTAGTGGACAATCAGTTAAATATGAGCCAGCAGTGTGTGGCAGCAGCCAAAAAAGTCAACACAATCCTAGGCTGCATTAAGAGAGGAACAGAATCATGATTACATGAAGTTCTAGTACTGCGTTTTCAAAGCCTTAGTGAAACCACACTTAGAATATTGCATTCAGTTCTATTCACCACGATGTTAAAAAGATGTTGAGACTCTGGAAAGAGTGCAGAAAAAGAGTGACAAAGATGCTAAAATATTTGAAGAACAGTTGTAGGAATTGAATGTGTCTAGTCTAGTCAAAAAAAGGAGTAGGGGTGACAAGATAACAGTGTTTCAATATCTCAGAGGGTGCCACAAAGAAGAGGGAGTCAAACTATTCTCCAAGGCACCTGGGGGCAAGACAAGAAGCAACAGATGGAAATTGATCAAGGAGAGAAGCAACTTAGAACTAAGGAGAAATTCCCTGACAGTGAGAACAATTTATGAATGGAATGACTTGCCTCCAGAAGTTGTGAATGCTCCAACACTGGAGGTTTTTAAGAAGAGATTGGACAGCCATTTGCCCAGAATGGTATAAGGTCTCCTATTGAGCAGGGGGTTGGTCTACAAGATCACTAAGGACCCTTCCAACTCTGTTATTCTTTTTTTTTAAAAATCACACTTATGGATTTAATCCAGATGTGATTGAATTGATCTGAATTGAATTATGATTCAGTCACAAAGTTATTGGAACAGGAATGATGGAAGGGCGTGAAATAGAATTACGGTTTCGTAAAATGCCTCTGGGATGCAAGAACAGCAAAAATATCATAAACTACATTCCTGTGATTATGAGGTGCTACAAATGCCACTAAATGCAGGCCAGTCACTGAGCACCTAGAATAGGGTCACCTGACCACAAAGGTTGGTAATTCTAGAATTTCAAAACTGAGTTGTAAGTCCCTTTTGGCCAGTCCTTCATAACTTCTAACAGTCACTAAGTGACGGTTCCTAAATCAAGAGGAACTTCAGTTAATTGCAAGGGTTTTGAATAGGAAACAGATTTCTTTGAACTCTTTACCAACCTATTGGGTTGGGCACTGTCTAATAAAATGAAATTCAATTGTGAAAAAAGTAAGGTCCTACATATAGGCAAGAAAAACCAAATGCACAAGTACAGTATAGGTGGTACCTTGCTCAATAGTAGCAACTGTGAGAGGGATCTTGGAATCCTAGTGGACAACCATTTAAATATGAGCCAGCAGTGTGCAGCAGCTGCCAAAAAAGCCAACACAGTTCTAGGCTGCATCAACAGAGGGATAGAATCTAGATCACGTGAAGTGTTAATGCCACTGTATAGTGCCTTGGTAAGGCCACACTTGGAATACTGCATACAGTTTTGGTCGCCACGATGTAGAAAAGACGTGGAGACTCTGGAAAGAGTGCAGAGAAGAGCAACCAAGATGATTAGAGGACTGGAGACTAAGACATATGAAGAACGGCTGCAGGAGCTGGGTATGTCTAGTTTGATGAAGAGAAGGACCAGGGGAGACATGATAGCAGTGTTCCGATATCTCAGAGGGTGCCACAAAGAAGAGGGAGTCAAACTTTTCTCCAAGGCACCTGGGGACAGGACAAGAAGCAATGGGTGGAAACTAACCAAGGAGAGAAGCAACTTAGAATTAAGGAGAAATTTCCTGACAGTAAGAACAATTAACCTCTGGAACAGCTTGCCTCCAGCAGTTGTGAATGCCCCAACCCTGGAAGTCTTTAAAAAGATATTAGACAGCCATTTGTCTGAAATGGTATAAGGTTCCTGCCCATGCAGGGGGTTGGACTAGAAGACCTACAAGGTCCCTTCCAACTCTGCTATTGTATTGTATTGTATTCTAATTTATTCCAATGTGACTTTTAGTGGGTTTGTCAGAAATCTGAAAGTAGAAAAATGTGCCAAACGAAATATAAATGGGAATTGCAGTCGGGCAATGATAGAAGAACGTATGTTTCTTCTATTACCGTGTTTCCCCAAAAATAAGACAGGGTCTTATTTTCCCTTGACCCCCAAAACAAGCGCTTGGCCTTATTTTCGGGAAGGTATTATTATTTTTGAGGTGCAGGAGTCCCCTTAACCTCTGTCAGTAGCCCATGTATCAGCTGGTCCAGAGAGAGCCGGAAGTTCTGTTTCTGCTTCTGGCACACTCTTGTGAGCCCTAGTGTCTCTGAGACTCCCGCTCTTCTTGTGGCTACCACTAAGAGAAAGGGTGCAGTAGCTAGGGTTTGCGGGAGGAACCTCCATGAGGTAATTCCGCGTGGATGGCAGGTGCATGTGGGGCTGGTGGGGCATATACCCCGCTTTCTTCCCAGGAAATGGTGGGGAGCGGCTGTGCATGTATTCAAATATTTTAGGGGAGGGCTTATTTTCAGTGGGAGGGTTTATTTTAGCGCATGCACTCAAAAAACTGATTGCTTATTACCTGGGGAAGGCCTATTTTGGGGGGAGGGCTTATTTTAGCGCATGCACTCAAAAAGCTGATTGCTTATTATCTGCGGAAGGCTTATTTTGGGGGAAACAGGGTAACTGGATAGATTCTTTGGTCGAATGACTGTTAGCCAAAGTATCTTGGTGGTGGAGTTGACCAATGAAGAAAGCAAATCACAAAAACTCTGGGGCTTCAGGAAGTGTGCTCTGATGTTGCACATGTCCAGAAAAAGGGAGAATCTTGTGAGATGATAGCCATTTTCATTATGTTGACAAGAGTTTTTGGTTCTGCTGACACCTCCACCAATGAAAAATATCTCCACCAAGGAGATCTTTTCAGCCTATCAAGGAAATGGGAAGATAGAATCAAAGAAGGTGAGGCAGATGGACAACCGGATGGCAAAAATTTACACTGCCCATGATGGAAGCAGTACAATAACAAGGGTGTCTGCAGGATAGCTAAAAAGAAAACAACCTGAAGTGGGTGGCCACAACTGTGTATGCAGGACAACCCATACATTTTTGCACATTACCACTCAAAAATAAAAGGGGCGGGGGCAGATGAGATTTTGACAAATTGTTTGATCACGCTCAACTTTTTTGACCTCTCTGGGGTCATTCTTGGCAAATAATAAGAGCATTAAGTTTTGGAAGTTGATTAACACAAGTCACGGAATCAAAACACACAACAATATCTTGTGAGAGCAATTTGGTCTAGTAGTTAAGGTAGCAAGCTAGAAACCAGGCATTCTAGTCCCACCTTAGGTAAGAAAGCTGGCTGGGTGGCTTTGGGCCAATCACCAGGAGACTGTGAATTTTAGACCTGCCCTTGAGTTATTTATAAAAATAATAACGGCAGAATAGAAGGGGAGACATGATAGCAGTGTTCCAATATCTCAGGGGTTGCCACAAAGAAGGGGGAATCAAACTTTCTCCAGGGCACTTGAGGGTAGAATAAGAAGCAATGGGTGGAAACTCATCAAGGAGAGAAGCAACTTAGAACTGAGGAGAAATTTACCAACAATTAGAACAATTAATCAGTGGGACAGAAGTTGCCTCCAGAAGTTGTGAATGCCCCAACACTCGAAGTCTTCAAGAAGATGTTGGATAATCATTTGTCTGAAGTGGTGCAGGGTTTCCTGCCTAGGCAGGGGATTGGACTAGAAGACCTCCAAGGTCCCTTCCAACTCTGCTATTGTATTGTATAAATAAACAAGCAAACAAATAAGTGTAGGTTGCTAGATCTCTATTGATCCTCTTATATTATAGCTATGGATACACTCTGCTTTTGCATTGGGGACTGCCGCCCATCTTAATTGATTTAAATTTCTATTTTGGTTTTTTTTTTGTGGCATTATGCTTTTATCTATTTCTTTCCTTTTAAAACTGCCCCACTAGAATATGAGTTTTTTCTGAATTAAAAAGGTTATAAACCCTTATATTCAACAACGGAAGTAATCAGAGTAACTTACTGTAATCCTGAATCTTGATATCAAGATATTCTTGCTTGGGCATTTGTCGTTCTGCGACAGTCTTCTGCACTCTGACATTTACTTCGAGATCAAAAAGTTCTGCAAGAAGGAAGAGAAAAGAGTCTCCTATCAGATGAGGCATTAAACCAATTACAGTTTGACTGAAAGAGCCACTATTGAAAGAAAGAAAGAAAGAAAGAAAGAAAGAAAGAAAGAAAGAAAGAAAGAAAGAAAGAAAAGAAAGAGGGAAGAAAGGAAAGAAAAAGAAATAAGAAAGGGAAGGAAGGAAAGGATGAAAAATAAAGAAAGAAATAGGAAAGGAAGATAGGACGGAAGGAGGGAAAGAAAGAAAGAGAAATAAAAAAGAAAGGAGGAGGGAAGGAAGGTAGGAGGGAGGAAAGGAAAGAAAGAAAAATAAGAAAGAAAGAGGGGAGGAAGGAAAGAAGGAAAGGAAGAAAAATAAGTAAGAAAGAAAGAGGAAAGGAAGGTAGGTAGGTAGGAAGGAAGGAAAGAAATAAAAAAGAAAGGAGGAAGGAAGGAAGGTGGGAGGGAGGAAAGGAAAGGAAGAAAAATAAGAAAGAAAGAAAGAGGAAAGGAAGGTAGGAAGGAAGGAGGGAGCAAAGGAAGGAAGGAAAGAAAAATAAGAAAGGAAGGAAGGAAGGAAGGAAAGAAGGAAGGAAGAAAGATAGCCAGACAGCCAGAATTTCCATTATGGAAGATTTGAAGCTTAGAGTCAGTTTTGAAAAGGGCAGTTTCTACTACTTTGGATATTGTTTTACTCCATCACAACAAGACAGCAGGAAGGAGATTCATTTCTTAGGATTTAGTCACCTGTTCTGGAGAACTTAGCACAAGGGAGACTCTTTCAATGCATTACTTTGACTGGTCGCAGCAGCAGGATTCATACCAGGCAGATCTTGGAGATTTCTTCCCCATGGCATTGGCCATTCCCATCCCTGATACCCAACTATAGGCTCTTGGATATTAAAGAGGGCAGTGAGAAGCTGGTATGTACAGAGGGTCCTTGACTTACAACCATTCATTTTGTCATCATTCAAAATTGCAACAGCACTGGAAAAAGGTGATTTATGACGAGTTTTGACACTTACGACCATTTCAGCATCTGCACAGTCAGCTGATCAAGATTTGGATGCTTGGCAACTGGTGTGCATTTACCATATTTTTCAGACTATAAGACGCACCTTTTTGCCTCTAAAAGGAGGCTGAAAATCTGGGTTATACACGGAATACAGCATTTTTTGCTTCCTGAAACCCCGCCCCTTCACCAAAGTGGCCATGCAGAGCCTTTAGGAGGCTTTCAGAGAGCTCCTGGGGGCTGGGGAGGGCAGAAATGAGCGAAAACAGGCCTTTTTTTGCCCTCCACAGCCCCTAACATCACTCTATAAGCTTCCTAAAGGGTATCTATGCCTTTTTTTTGGGACAAAAAACGGGCCCATTTTCATGAAAAATAGGCTGTTTTTTGCTCGTTTTTGGCTCCCTTCATAGGAGCACTCTACAAGCCTCCTAAAGGCTATCCATGCCCTTTTTTAAAAAAAAATCTTCCTCTTCCAAACCTTGCTGCGTCTTATACTCCAAAAAATATGGTACAATGCTTGCCGTGTCCTAGGGTCCTTGGACTGTCCTTTGCAACCTTCTTAGGAAGCTTCTTGAGCCCAAAGTTTCCATGGCTTGCCAAGACGGCTGTTAATCGAGTTGTGTCCAATTTTGCAAGCGTTTTTTTTTTTTTAGTGAATCACTGCAGTTTTTAAGTGGGCCGTGCTTTTGTTAAGTGGCTTTGGCTTCCCCCACTGACTTTCCTTGTCGGAAGCCGTTTGGAAGGTTGCAAAGGGGGATCATATGATTCTAATCAAGTGCCTGAATTTTGATCACGTGACCATGGAGATGCTGCAACGGTCCTAAGTTTGGAAACTAGCCATTGGTTACTTTTTTCAGTATTGTTGTAACTTTAAATGGTCACAAAACAAATGGTTGGAAATCAAGGACTATCTATACCCGTGATGGCAAACCTGTAGCATGCAGGCCACAGGTGGCACACGGAGCCATTTCTTAGGGCGCGTAAGGTGTTGCTCTGTCAGCTCCAGGGCGCATGTGCATGCTGGCCAGCTGACTTCGGCCTTCTTTTTTGGTTGTTTTCCGCCTCCTGAGACTTCCCTGAAGCCTCCGGAGGGCGAAAAACAACTCAACGCACAAAGCGGAAGTTCAGGAAAGGACTTGGCCTGGTCTAGGATTGCTAAGAGAACATTTGGGGGAATTTGTTTATGCATCAGCTACCTTATAGACCAGTTATGAACCTATCAGCCAGTTTTGGTCTAGGTCAGTGATGGCTAACCTTTTTTGGCTCGTGTGCCAAAAACGGGGGGAGCGCAGGAGGATCGTGCGTGGGCGTGCCACATCCATAATGCTACGTGCGTGACCCCCTGCTTTTGGCGCGCTTTTTCCGCTCTCCCCAGGCTCCAGAGGCTTTCTAGGAGCCTGGGGAGGGTGAAAACAGCCTCCCTCTCCATATCCAGAGGCTTCAGAAGCTTCCCTGAAGCCTCCAGAGGGTGAAAAAAGGCCTCAAAAGAAGGCCTAAATCAGCTGGCCAGTGCACACATGCGCGCTAGTGCTGACAGGGAAATGCCTCGTGAGCCCTAAGAAATGGTTCCGCATGCCATCTGTGGCACCAGTGCCATAAGTTCGCCATCGCTGGTCTAGGTGTTAAGACACCAGGCTAGAAAACGGAAAAGTATGAGTGTAAATCCCACCTCAGCCAGAAAAGTGATCTGGGGGACTTAGGGCCAACCACTCTCTCAGCCCAATCCACTCTTGTGAGGAAAATAGGAGGAGAAAGTAGTGTTGGATATGTTTACTGCCTTGAATTGTTTGTAAAAACAATAAAGATGGGATACAATAAAAATAATAATATAAGCAAGGCAGGGAAATACGGATTCTTTTTCCTCCCAACACTCTTCAATCACTTATCCGCAACCCACAAGTCTGCCTCTTGTGAAGTTACATTGCGAAATCAACCTGTTCCAAATACTGAATTTCCCCCTCCTCGTGGATATTTCGTTTTATTTATTTATTTGTTTTGTCAAGCATGTATAAGGCAATAGATGTAAGAACATGCAAGATTATGACTGCATGAAATGGATACAAATAAAGGGGGTTGTTAGGACAGGCACTGTAGGCAGGTTGGTGCGCTTATGCATGCCCCTTACAGACCTCTTAGGAATGGAGTGAGGATCCACAGTAGACAGTCTTAAGGTTAAAGTTTTGGGGGTTTGGGGAAGAAACCAGAGTCAGGTAGCGCATTCCAGGCATTGACCCCCCTGTTGCTGAAGTCGTATTTTCTGCAGCTGTGTTTGGAGTGGTTTACCTTACGTTTGCAGCAGTGGTGGGTTTCAATTTTTTTAGAACCTACTCTGTAGGTGTGGCCTATTTTGTGGGCGTGGCTTGGCAGTCATGTGACAGGGTGGGAGTGGCCACCTTTTAAAATGTGGTGAAACTCATTTAACAACGCTCTTGCTTAGCAACCAAAATTTTGGACTCAATTGTGATGATAAATTAATTAATTAATTAATTAATTAATTAATTAATTAATTAATTAATTAATTAATTAATTAATTAATTAATTAATTCTTCCTTCCTTCCTTTCCTTTCCTTTCCTTCCCGTTGGGTCACTGGCAGCGTCCGGCCAGATTTACTTGCAGGTATGCCGATGGAACCCCCTCTCACCGGTTCTCTAAATTTCACCAACCGGTTCTCGCGAGTAGGTGCGAACCTGCAGAAACCCACCACTGGTTTGCAGCTATTGTGTGCTCGTGTATTGTTGCGGCAGAAGTCATTGACAGGTAGAACATTGTAGTAGATAATCTTATGTACTATGCTTAGATCAGACCGAAGGCGGCATAGTTCTAAGTTGTCTAAGGCCTCTCTGTTGCAGAGGAGCGGAGGACTCTTCTCATGAAATATCTCTGGATTTGCTCAGTTGCGTTAATGTCCGATATGCAGTGCAGGTTCCAGACAGATGAGCTGTTTTCGAGAATTGGTCTAGCAAAGGTTTTGTATGCTCGGGTTAGCAGTACAATGTCACCAGAGAAGAAGATGTAATGGTTCCGTGTTAAAGTTCCTCCTGAAAAATCTCCCTCTCATTTTTGTTGAAATCATAACTCCAGCAAAAATGCCAAAGCATCAGACAATTAAGTCCGACTGCATGCTGGAATCCTCATTTAATTATCGCTTGCCCAATTAGCCTTATCAGCAAAAGGAGGCTGGCCCGTCTGGGACCCGAGAGCAGCCGTCCTGTTTGCTCCCATAATTGCATTCGCAGAAAAGCAAGGACAGGCGAAACAAGAGGAGGCTGACAGATCTGAAGATTTCTGAATGCATCTCCCAAAACCTTCCACCCGCTGGGAATTCTTGCCTGCGCTGTTCAGACAACCCGTCCTTAATTAAATATAAGCAGATGGTAATATTGGGTGGGATTTAGAGTTATCAGATTATTGTAGAAGGCTCTCATATTATGGGATAGAATTGTTTTGTGAATAAGGGGTGCTTACAATAGTTCCTCCTATTCATTACAGTTAGAGGGGCCTGCATAACGATACCATCGGCGTCCTTACCAAATGCACAAGAGACCACAGGGAGAATGGCTTCCTAGATACCGATAACTTTTTATTCGTTCTCTGCGGTCTTCCCTTAAGTGGCTTCTTTGCCCTTCTCTGCCCTTCTTAGTTCCTCTATCTGCTCTACAGCATTTCCTGCTTGCCCATGTGCATTTAGTGATTTTGGCATTTATTTATTTTATGAACTGGGTCAGGCCAATGGACCTTCTTTTACTGTGGTCTGCAATGTAGGAGTGTAAAACCCAACCCAACATAAGGTGAAGGTAAAGGTTCCCCTCGCACATATGTGCTAGTCGTTCCTGGTTCTAGGGGGCGGTGCTTATCTCCATTTCAAAGCCGAAGAGCCATCACTGTCTAAAGTCATCTTGATGGTCATGTGACTAAACGCCAAAGGCGCATGGAATGCTGTTACCTTCCCACCAAAGGTGGCTCCTATTTTTCTACTTGCATTTGTTTGCTTTCGAACAGCAAGGTTGGCAGAAGCTGGGACAAGTAATGGGAGCTCACTCTGCTACACAGCACTAGGGATTCGAACCACCGAACTGCTGATCTTTCTGATCGACAAGCTCAGCTTCTTAGCCACTCAGCCACAGTGTTCCTTCAACCCAACATACACTTTATTTTGTTTATCCTACATATTCTCCTCATCCCAGTGGTGGGTTCCTACCGGTTCGGCAGTGGTTTAGTGGCCCGGATTGCTGGAACCTGCAGAGACCCAAGCCTGCCATGCCCCCGAACCGGTTCTCCGGTGGCACCATGAAATCAAATCCTGATTTTTGCTTCTTCCCATAGCAATTTTTATTGCACTGCACATGCGTGCAAAGCGTACATCAAGCGTGCATAGTTCGCCCATGAGCAAACTGGCAGTAGTGACTATCGGAAAACCCCCCCTGCTCCCCCCCCCAAATCTGGTGCTATATGGAAAAAGTAGGATTCCTTCTTCGCCTTCTTTATATATTTTTAAAAAAAGCAGGAACAGTGATCCACCAAGGTTCCTTACAGGTAAGCAGATAAAATACTCATGCCACCGACCTGTCCACCTTGCTTCAGCATTATTCCAAAACCCAAACTTTTTTCCTTGATTTTTTAAAAAATTTATTAAAATTATATGCTGCCCATTTCAATTGAAAAAGCATGTACTGCGTTAAAACAATAGATATTAAAATAAACCAGATATAAAATAAGTTGAAAAGCAGAATGCAACGGGGTGGAGATGAGATCCGATTCATGGTCTACTAACCGCTTTCAATAGCTTCATTGTGGCCTAAGGCCAGTTGGCAGAGCCAGATGTTGAAGTTAATTATGGAAGGCCAAAAGGCTGAGGGAAGATCTCACCTCAAAGCAGACCTGAACATTTTACTGCTCTCGGACTACGTCCAGCCCTCTGGATGTCCCTGACAGGTTCACATGAGGTCACAATTGGTAGTTAGAAAACAAAATATAAAAATAAGTATACTGCAGGGGATGGGAGAAGAAGCCGAGTCATGGGTTTGCACAGTTACTGCGCATGCCTTTAGTCGGCTGACAGCCGCAGAAGGGTGAGGAGAGGAAACACTCACCCCTCGCCTTGAGGAAGTGGTGGTCATTGCGTAAGGGGATCCAGGCTTAGCCACCTACCGCTGCTTTGGTCAAAGTGCGGCCTTGCAGGCAAATGAAAAGAGTACATCTGGCAGCTATTGGGTTCAGTTCTCCAGAACAGTCCCTCATTTGGTCCCCTGGGTAAATTAATTTCTCACCCTTCCCTCAAGGGATACGATCTTCCATAGGACAGGAGCCACAGAAAAGAAGGCCCTTCTTCTGGACCCCGCCAGCTAGATTGATAGATTCATCAGCATGCCCTGTCTGAAGGGCAAATGGGATCAGTGATGGGATTCAGCTGGTTCGGGCCAGTTCAGGCAAACTAGCTGTCAAAATTCTGTGCTGCCCCTTAAAAGCCTGTTACCTATCACACTCTTGGGCAAAGCATGTGAGCCATTTCCTTCTTTCAGTGGTCCATGAAAATACATCTATAGTATGTAGGTAATAAAGTCGAAAAAAGGTGAACAAGATTTTTGCAGAACTATAGATATGTTGAGGCTGGGTGTGACAAGGAATGGCTGGGAGGGGAGGAGCCAGGCAAGGGACCCCTTGATGAGAATGACATGGAGTTGGCCACACCCACCCAGCCACAAGGCCAACCAGTCATGCCCTGGCTTGCAACCATTAAACATGAATCAGATACACTGTATGTTTCTTTACCTAATGGAAAGACCAGCTGCGTGATTCTCTTCCCCCAATTTCTCTAAGTTTATCTCATATAATAAAACTACTGTATTTTTCGGAGTATAAGACGCACCTTTTTCCCTCAAAAAAGAGGCTGAAAATCTGGGTGCATCTTATAACGGAATACAGCATTTTTTGCCTCCCGAAACCCCGCCCCTTCACCAAAATGGCCATGCAGAGCCTTTAGGAGGCTTCCGGAGTGCCCCTGGGGCCTGGGGAGGGTAGAAATGAGCAATAAACGGACCGTTTTTTGCTCAGTTTTGCCCCCAGGAGTACTCTATAAGCTTTACTAAAGGCTATCCATGGCATTTTTTTGGAGAAACGGGCCGCTTTTTGCTTATTTTTGGGTCCCCACTCCCCAAGAACACTTTATAAGCCTCCTAAGGGCTATTCATGCCCTTTTTTTGGAAAAAAAAAACCCGAGCCCGTTTTCGGGAGGTTTGCTGAGTGCAAAAAGTTTTTTTTCCTTTCCCTCTTCAAAACCTTGGTGCGTCTTATACTCTGGTGCGTCTTATACTTCGAAAAATACAGTAACTCCCACAAATATTATTTAGCTTTTTGCTCATTGGAACTCATTGGGATATCTCTCTCTGTCTTTTGATCTCTGCTGGGCCTGCTGTCTTTCCTTTCGAAGATCTCCCAATCTCAAAAGCCCCCCCACCCCCACCGCAAGTACTACTTACTTTCTGTATCGGATGTTCTGTGGACAGTTACCATTGGAATCCGTGGACCTTGAAAAGAAAGAAAGAAAATGCATTTATATTTAAGAAAATGCATCTAAAGTGATATTCAGGGCCAGACGTTAAATCCCTGCCCTATTACATGGAAAGCTGATCTAAGCAAACAGTTGCCCAAAGATAATTAATAGGCACCAACCAAAAACATTGGAAGATAGACAGACACTCCCAATGGAACACCGGCTTGCTTCACCTTCTCTAATTTGTCAATATTTTAATTAGTGCAAACACAATTAAAAGAATTTGTTTTAGATTATTTTAATGTCGTACTATGTATATGACACAAAGGATTATACTTCTCAGATAACTCCTTGCGCGAAGGAGAAAGCTCTAAGAATGCAAACATTTCTAGCGGGATATGAATGGATTTTTAAGCACTGCTTCCTGCCAGCTTTGTTTATAGCAGGGATGTCCAAACTTGGGAACTTTAAGACTTGTGGACTTCAACTCCCAGAATTCCCCAGCCAGCTATGCTGGCTGGGGAATTCTGGGAGTTGAAGTCCACAAGTCTTAAAGTTCCCAAGTTTGGACATCCCTGGTTTATAGTGATGTTGCCTTCTTTTCTTTAAAAAAAAATACAATCTCCTAAACACAGCGGTGGGTTTCATATTTTGTTACCACCAGTTGGTGGGCACATGCACCCCTTCCACACATAAGCTCGGCCTCCCCTGCATGTGCTTTGCTCGCATGTGGAGCCTCCGCGCCTGCGCCAGGCCTCAAAAACGTGCCTAAATAGGTTCTGGTGTACAGTGTTCTATAGCCTCCTTTTGAGGGTAGAAGTGAAAACAATTTATACCCAGGATGCGAGAGGTCTGTAGACATTTTCACGGCCCTCTTTTTGACTCGTGCAATATTCAGGTCCTCAATGGAAGGCAGGCTGGTAGCAATTATTTTTCTGCAGTTCTAATCATCCGTTGAAGTCTGTGTCTATCTTGTTGGTTGCAGAGCCAAACCAGACAGTTATAGAGGTGCAGATTTCTCTGTCTCTGTCTCTCTCTCTCTTTTTCACACACACAAACATACGTTGCTAAACTTCAATTCCCAGAATTCCTAAGCAGCCAATAGGACAGCATAGTGTCAGGGCGGATGGGCAAGCCCACTGGCGATTTCTACTACCGGTTCGGGTGAACCGGTCTAAACCAGCTAAATACTACCTCTGCCTAGACACCAAAATGCATCCACCCTGTTTAAAATAAATAAATAAACTTTTCCACGATGTAGAAAAGACGTGGAGACTCTGTGAAGAGTGCAGAGAAGAGCAACCAAGATGATTAGGGGACTGGAGGCTAAAACATATGAAGAACAGTTGCAGGAACTGGATATGTCCAGTTTGATGAAGAGAAGGACCAGGGGAGACATGATAGCAGTGTTCCGATATCTCAGAGGGTGCCACAAAGAAGAGGGAGTCAAACTATTCTCCAAGGCACCTGGGGGCAGGACAAGAAGCAATGGGTGGAAACTAATCAAGGAGAGAAGCAACTTAGAACTAAGGAGAAATTTCCTGACAGTTAGAACAATTAACCTCTGGAACAGCTTGCCTCCAGAAGTTGTGAATGCCCCAACCCTGGAAGTCTTTAAGAAGATGTTAGATAGCCATTTGTCTGAAATGGTATAAGGTTCCTGCCCACGCAGGGGGTTGGACTAGAAGACCTTCCAACTCTGCTATTGTATTGTATTGTATTGTATTGTAAAGTGATCCAGAAACCAAAACAGGACAGGTTAGGTTTGAACCAATTCAAATGGCCATGTATGTACTACAGCCAACTGCTCAATGGGTCAGCTAAAGCCACCCATGACACCCAGATGTTTGAAAGTTCCAAATGGGACTTCCAACCCCCAAAATTGCAATCAATCCATCTATTCCAAAAGTAGCACATGAAATGAAAATAAAGAAGAAATCTTTGTGGTCAAAGGAAGGGAATGCATAGCCCTGAATTATCGACAATAGACTTCCACTTGTGACTGGTCACTTAGTGGCTATTTGAAGTTATGGAGGACCTGCCAGGAAGAAACCCAGATAGTTTCTTCCCCCCTCCCCATGGTCATGTGACCGAACCTTCGGCACGCAGAAGTCAGCCTGTATTTATAGCTGCTCGTAGTGCCCCACAGTCACATGGCCGTATTTCAAGAGAGTTTTAGTGAAAAGTGACATTTATTTCCATTTTTTAAAGTAAAACGTCACTTCTAGTGAACCATTGGTTCACTTAAGGACCTGCCATTTGCTTTATAACCACTGTTTTCTTAACAACTGCCATGAATATTTTTAAAAATATGGCTGCCATTATGCCCGTGATAGGGAATCTCCCATTGTGAGCTATATTGGCAGCTAGCTCCACAATTACAGTCAAGACTACCTGTAATTCTGAGGTTAGCTGTATACCATATTTTTCGGAGTATAAAATGCACCTTTCTATCCCCCAAAAGAGGGTGAAAATCTGGGTGCATCTTATACACTGAATACAGCATTCTTGGCCTCTCGAAACCCCCCCCCCCCTTCACAAAAAGGGACGTGCAGAGGGTTTGGGAGGCCTGCAAAGTGCTCCTGGGGGCTGGGAGGGCAAAAACAAGCGAAAAATGGGCCATGTTTTGCCCGTTTTGGTCTTCCCAACCCATAGGAGCACTCTACAAACCTCCCAAACCCTCTGCACGTCCATTTTTGCAAAATACGGGGCCGTTTTCATGAAAAATGAGCCATTTTTGCCCCCCAGCCCCAGGAGCACTTTACAGACCTCTCAAACTCCCTGCATGCCGTGCTTTTTCACAAAAAAAGAAGCATGCAGAGGTTTTGGGAGGCCTGCAGAGTGCAAAACCTTTTTTTTAAAAATTTATCTCTCAAAAATCTCGGTGCGTCTTATACTCTGGTGCGTCTTATAGTCCGAAAAATACGGTAGATAATGTCAAGAACACTTATTTGGATTTGGAGCTCCAATAAGGTGCTCGACATGTTCCCTGCCCTTGCCATGTTGCTTTGCTCTCTCCGTTTTATTTTTTAACCTTCTTTAATTAAAAACAATGAATAATGCAAAGCAAGGCAATTCGATATAAATGCAGCCGCTTGACAACTGGCATGTGTTTACAATGGCTGTAATGGCATCCTATGGTTACTATCTACCATGTTCTCGGCAAGGTGAGTTAATGGGAGAACCAAATTCACTTAATGAATGTGTGATTCGCTTAACAACTAGAGCAAAAGGTAATTAAGTGAGGCACAAATCACTTAGCAACAGCTTTCCTTAGGAATGGATATTTTGGTCCCAATTGTTCTCATAGGTTAGGGATACCTGTATCACCTTGTTTTAAGTGCAATGGAACAGGTCTACAAAAATGAGTTGAGCTTGATTGTGCAGTTGTGGTGGCCATTGGGGTTTTTTTTTATACCCCTTCCTGCAGTTACCTCTGGCAGCTTCATAAAAACAAAAGCACCTTAATCTCAAGGGTATTTCAAAGGCCAGGCCCAGCACCTCTATTTTGAATTGAAACTGGGAACTACAGAAGCGCAACAAAGAGTCTGGATATCCAAAATATAGAACATGGAATCAGGGTATCCAAGCTTCAGTTAAGGATCAAATGGGAAATGCCATTTTGCTCCATCAAAATTGCTGAGAAGTAAAAGGAATTTTGGGGGTCTTCTAACAAGAGGCAGAAAGAGGGAAGAGGAGGGAGGAAAGTTTGAGTCTGGAAAAAGAGGTATTTTCTGGAGAGCACCAAGCTTGTTTTCTTCCTAAGTTGGTGGAGGAGTGTTAAATGATTTAAAATAGGCATTATTCCAGAAATAAATCTGAGTAAATTGCTATGAGCTATTCCAGGGGTGGGTTCTGGATTCTTTTACTGCTGGTTTGTTCAGGGATGTGTTTTGGGTGTGGGTGCGATTGATGTGCACTATATGTTCATGCGCAGAAGCAAAAAACAAGATGGTGGCGCCTTTAATATCGCCGATAGAAGCGGTTCGGGGTAGTTTTCTCCAAGGCACCTGGGGGCAGGACAAGGAGCAATGGGTGGAAACTAACCAAGGAGAGAAGCAACTTAGAACTAAGGAGAAATTTCCTAACAGTAAGAACAATTAACCTCTGGAACAGCTTGCCTCCAGCAGTTGTGAATGCCCCAACCCTGGAAGTTTTTAAAAAGATGTTAGACAGCCATTTGTCTGAAATGGTATAAGGTTCCTGCCCATGCAGGGGGTTGGACTAGAAGACCTACAAGGTCCCTTCCAACTCTGCTATTGTATTGTATTGTAGTGGGCGATCAAGTTATTACTTACTCTGCCAAACCAGTCCGAACCGGTAGGAACCCACCTCTGGGCCATTCTATACCAATCTTTCTAAAGACATTTGCATGCTCCCTTGAGATTTAGGGACTGCATTTTCTTTGACTGCATTTATATAGCGGTTTTCATCTCACAACCTGTTTTCTGCTTTTGCACAGTCCGTTCAATGATGGGTTCTGGATCCCGTCACAACCAGTATGCTGCAAAGAAGTCAGGTGGAATGGAATGGAATGTTTATTTGTATACCGCTCCCTCTCTCCGAAGGGACTCGGGGCGGTGAACAGGGAATATAGAACATAAAACATACAACAATATAAATATCTAAAATTAAATTAAATTACAATGACCCTGCACTAAAACCTAAAAAGCCTAAAACCCTAAACCCCTAAAAACCCAATTAAAAATTTAAAGGTACAGACCGGAGGTGTGAGAAATAGATTAGGCCAGGCCGGCCTGTTGGAAGAAATATGTTTTGAGCTTTCGGCGGAAGGAGCGGAGGTCCGGAGTTGTTCTGAGGTCGGGGGGTAGGTCATTCCATAGGATAGGGCTGCAACAGAGAAGGCCCTTCCCCTGGGAGTCGCCCGCTGGCATTGCCTAGTGGACGGCACCCGGAGAAGTCCCTCTCTGTGCGAGCGAATCGGTCGAAGGGATGTATGGGGCAGGATGCGATCTCGCAGATAGCTAGGTCCCGTGCCATGGAGCGCTTTAAAGATGGTAATCAGCACCTTGAAGCGCACCCGAAAGACCACAGGCAGCCAATGCAGCTCACGCAGGAGTGGTGTTATGTGGGAGTACCTGGGGACTCCCAGAAATGCCCGCGCGGCCGCATTTTGAACTAGCGCACACATGTTGTGTACGGATGTGCACCACTGCCCTGTGATGCTCCAGCTGCTCAGTGGAGCGTCATGCAGACGCCGTACACTGCAGGCGCATATGGTCTGGTTGGATCAAATACAGGTAAGGAGGGCAGGTGGGCGGGCCCTCTGAAGCACCGTACCGGAATGGTACATGGTGCTCCCAACAGGCACTGGTACGCCCGTAATGGGGCGTTCCAACTGTAACCACTACTGATCGTTTCTAAACTGAGGAAAACCCAGGGGGCCGGGAAACAATTAAGGAAGTTTTAAAGAAATCAAGCTTGTCATTTGATGTGCAGCCATTCTGAAATATTGTTCCATTACACTGCAAAACATTTTCCTTGCAAACATCCATGTATTTATGGTTTCCCAAGTAACAGCCAAATTCAACACCTCTAAACACTGGGAATGCATAATGCTTTTGTGTGTACACATGTATGTTACTTCCAGATGAATATAATCTTGCACTCAATATCTCTCTCTCTCTTCTTTCATTCAGTGATTGACTCTTTTCTCATCTCCCACATTTTAATATAGGTGTAAATGTACCCATAGTGATATTTCAGTTGATGTTGGCAGAAAAGAAAATCCATTCTATGAGAACACACAAAATGATAGTTTTTGCTATTCAAGCATTCATTTGCTCAGGGAATGGCCCCAAAAAATGCTTTTAGATGATGCTTTGCTTGCTGATTAATAGTTAATAATTTAATAATAATTTATTACATTTATAAACATTTATAAAGGGACTCGGGGCGGTGTACAGGAAAATTAAAAAACTATCTAAAAACATACAAGACATACAAAGTTAAAAACGAATTAAATTACCCTGCACAAAAATTTAAAACATTAAAATTATAACCCATTAAAACCAAATCGATAATTTGCAAAAAACAGACTGGGGCAAGAAGCGTCGATTAGGCCAAACCGGTTAGAAATAATATTAGAAATAATATTAAAATTATTTTATAAGGCTAGACTTTCTTTTGCCACCCCTTTTCCCTTATTTACAGTACTGCACCGGTGCTGTTTAAAAGAAATGCTATTTTCCATCCATCCATCACCCACCTAGATCTGGGCCAAAGGAAATAATAAAAATTTTAATTTAAATTTAATTTTCCATGTTTTTGGAAAGTCCTGTTTTTGCCTTTCCAAAGCACTGTGTGAGTTTGCATGCCTGTTTTTATTTGTATTTAAAGGAGTAACAACAGAGATGGGCAGCATATAAAATTTAAAAACTAATAAAATAATTAAACCTATTTTATAGTAAAAACCTATTTTTTATAGTGAAAACCTATTTTTTCCAACAGGCCGGCCTGGCCTAACTTACATCACCCAGCCTATAGTCTGCACTTAAATTGTTTTAAATTGGTTTTTAGGGATATTGTTTTAATATATTTAAATTTTTAGCACAGGGTTAATTTAATCTGGTTTTATATTTTGTATTTTGTTATATTTATATATGTTTTAAATTTCCTGTGCACCGCCCCGAGTCCCTTCGGGGAAAGGGCGCGGTATATAAATTTAATAATCTATAACTATAATAAAATAGAGCCAATAAAAATCATGATGAGGGGTAATCGGTATTCTGGGATAACTATCAAAAAACATAAAAATGTGGGGAAGGTTTTTTTTTTTTTAAAGGTGATAAGGAAATAATTGTTTTATTCTTGTTGTAATAGTTAAAAAGAAAAAAACTCTCTCCTTCAAATATTTTCAGAAAATTTCAGAGGCACAAATATTTCCCTACATAACCAAGAATGAAAATGCTCCACGCAGCCTCCATCAGGATATCTTTCCAGCAATGATGAATGATTTAAAAGAGCAGCTGGAGATATGGAGATCACAGGCAGCCCCTGGATGCTACAAAGGGGCTAATTGGCAAGCGCAGATCTCCCCTCCCTGCGGCTCCCCACTCCCCTCCCTCCCCAGCATATGGCTTCCGGGATCTCTTTATTTGCTAGGCCATGAATTATGGATCGCTATAATGCATTGAAATCTCATATACCAAGGCCGTATTATCATACTAATAAACAAAGACGCCAGGAGCACTTTTCAATCCCTGGCTGTAATTAAAAGTGGTGTGCTGCCAGTAATATTCTCTGAGTCAATAACAGAGACAAATGTTTGTGGCATTTGCTGAGGATCACAGATTTCTTTTCTTTAAGGTCCTGAATGGGTTGGTTTTTCCCCTTGAGCTTTGAAAGTATTGGCAAACAGCCCTCCTACCCTACATATTCATAGCTTTGTACAGGGGTAGCTGCAGGGGGCTGGGTCAAAAACCCCAAGATGCTATGGAAGTCCTCGCCATTTTTGATGTGTGTCACCACAGCATCCTTGCATTTTTTCAAATCTCTTCTGCAGACTTTCCGTCCGTCTGTCCATCCATCCATCCATCCATCTACACACACACCATATTTTCCAGAGTATAACACACTCCAAAGTACAAGACACACCTAGCTTTTGGGGAGGAAAACAAGAAAAAAAAAATCTGCCTCTGCCTCCCAGCAATTTGCCTCCTTGCAGCAAACAGCCCATTTCAGTTTCAGTTTCAGCACAGCCTGATTAGCATAAGCAGCTGATTGTCGCTTGGATGGATCAGTTGTTTCAGGCTGCAGGGATTGGCACAGCCTATTGCCGCCGCCACACGTCCCATTTTCAGCCTCCGCATCCTGTTTTCAGTCTCTGCAGGCCCTGTGTTCAGCCTCCATGCCCCCCGTTTTCTGCCTATCCTGGGAGGCGGGGATCGGAATGGGTGGAAAACGGGACGCATGGAGGCGGCAATAGGCAATGGCCATCCCTGCAGCCTGAAACAGCTGATGGTCAGGAGGCCGATCCAACTGACAGTCAGCTGCTTGTTAGCCAGGAAAGCCAGATGGGTGACCTTGGAGCAATCCTTCTCACACACCAACCCACCTCAGAGGGCTCTTGAGGAAAAAATAGGTAGAGAAGGTCATGTTGAATATCTATGGAGATTCTCTATTTTATTTTACTTTATTTTATTGTAAATTAGTAACAGAAAAAAGAACATAAATAAGACATTGACAAAACAAAGCAAAACTACACAGATACAACTGGGAGTAACCCACCCCCCATATGTACACAGTATGTACACAGTTACCAAGTAACATCGTATGCCATCTTACTACATTCCTAGATATTCTAGCTATTTCTATTTGTCTATATCTTACATTTATCAATTCCCCAATCTATGGAGATTCTCAATCATCCAGGTCTTGGTTGTCCCAAAGGTACGTTTTCAAGAGGCAACAGGACTTTCTGTGTTTTTGTTGAAGATATTTCACTTCTCATCCAAGAAGCTTCTTTAGTTTCTCATCCAAGAAGTTTCTTCAGCTTCTCATCCAAGAAACTTCTTTAGTTTCTCATCCAAGAAGCTTCTTTACCTTCATCCAAGAAGTTTCTTCAGCTTCTCATCCAAGAACTTTCTTCAGCTTCTCATCCAAGAACTTTCTTCAGCTTCTCATCCAAGAACTTTCTTTAGCTTCTTGGAGAGCTGAAGAAGGTTTTTGGATGAGAAGCAAAACTTCTTCAAAGAAAAAACAGAAAGACCAGTTGCCTCTTGAAAAAAGCACCTTGGGGTCATGTTGAATAAGTTCACCACCTTATTTGTAAAAACAATAAAGGCAGAATATAAATGAATACATAACAAAAGTGTGAGGAATGGTTTTAAGTCACTTTTTTTTAGTGCTGTTGTGATTTTGAATGATTACTAATGATTGTAAGTTGAAGACTACCTGTATTCATTTGTATTCCATTTCTTTCCCAATGAACTCTGAATGAATATGCACTTTTTGTGGTATCAACTTTTTTATGAAATAAATTGGTGATTATGTGTAACGCCTACCTTCACAGGTCAACAGGAAATATGCCATGTTGTGACTGAACGTTGCATGGAAGTAAGTGCAGTTGTTAATCAAATCACAAGAGAGACATTGTCGGTTGAAGTTCCCCTTGGTGCTGGCACTGGTAACAAACAAAGAAAAACAAAGAGAGGCTTAATTGTCAAAAAGCAAAAAAGGCGGGAAGAGTATTTATTAATTTTTGATCTAATCAACTAATCAAAGGAGAGAAGCAACTTAGAACTGAGGAGAAATTTCCTGACAGTTAGAACAATTAATCTGTGGAACAGAAGTTGCCTCCAGAAGTTGTGAATGCTTCAACACTGGAAGTTTTTAAGAAGATGTTGGATAACTATTTGTCTGAAGTGGTGTAGGGTTTCCTGCGTAGGCAGGGGGGTTGGACTAGAAGATCTCCAAGGTCCCTTCCAACTCTGTTATTCTATTCTGTTCTGTTCTGTTCTGTCTATTCTATTCTAGACCCCAAGGCAATATCTACCTCAAATTCAGTCTTCCCCAATCTGATTCCATCCAGATGAGTTGCAGCCCCCCTGGGGTGGGAAATCTGAGAGGTTATAGCCGCACATATTTCAAAAGGTGTGGGAGACTAAACTGGATAAGTAGATAGTATTGGGCCAGGCATATGAACAATCTCTCAAAATGCAAGGCAGCTTTCTATTATTCCTCATGACTAGATTCATTCATTCGTTCCTTCATTCATTTGTTTAATCCTACCTTTATTACTTTATCAATAACTCAAAGCAGTGGATATACCTAATACTTCTTCTTCCTCCTGTTTTCCCCACAACAGCCCTGTGAGGTGTATTGAGCTGAGATTGAGGGAGTATTCCAAAGTCACTCATCTGGCTTCCATGCCTAAGGCAGGACTAGAACTCACCATCTCCTGGTGATTGGTCCACAGTCACCAGCTGGCTTTACTGGCTAAGGTTAGACTAGAACTCACTCTCCTGGTGACTCGCCCAGTCACCAAGGTGGCTTTCATGCCTAAGGTGGGGCTAGAACTCACAATCTCCTGGTTTCTAGCCTGATGCCTTCAACTCCCCAAATCACCTGCCAGCCATCAACCTACAGGAACTGAGCTAGAGGAAGACTGAGATGATGGAAGCTTTTTAAAGTTTTAGGTCTAAACAGAACAAATTGGCAGATGATACAACAACATAATGATTTTAAACCAGAATTATTCTTGTTGGGGATTTCACCAGAAACCTATAGTAAAGTTATGATTATTCATGTCATAACTGAAGCTAAAATTGTATTTGCACCAAATTGGAAAAGTGAAGAGATTGCTACAGATGAGAACATGATTAAAAAAATTTTAGAATGTGCAGAAATGAATAGATTAACACTGGCAATGAAAGAAAAGGAAGAATTTGACTATTATAGTACATGGGAGATATTTTATCAATGGCTAGAGAATAAAAATAAAAATTAGAAATGAAACTAGAGGAGTGAAATAGGAAAATTGTATTAATAAAGCCAAATAAATTAAGAAAGGGATTGTTATAATAGTATGTTATATATTAGTATCAACGTAAGAATAGATAAAGTAATTAATACGGCTGTAATTTTAATTGTTACTAGCTATACCCGGCCACGTGTTGCTGTGGCCCAGTTTGGTTAAATGGCCAACCAATCTGTATGTAGATCTACACCTGCACACATACACACAACCACCGTATAACCCCCAACCTATCTACCTACTGTATTTCTCCCTCTCTATCTACCTCTACCTATCTACCTACTGTATTTCTCCCTCTCTGTCTATCCCTCTACCTACCGACCTACTGTATTTCTTCCTTTCTCCCTCTATGTGGCAGCCCCTGCCCTCTGGAATGACCTACCCCCTGAACTACGGACGATCACGGACCTACGCCTCTTCCGTCGGGCCCTGAAGACCCATTTATTTCGTGCTGCCGGCCTGTGGTAGTTTTTAAATTGATTTTAGAGGGGGGTTTTAATTGGCAGGCCAATCCATTTAATATATCTTAACATATGATTTTAGCTTTTGTATTATCTACTCTCACTGTTGGCTGTACACCGCCCTGAGTCCTGAAAGGGAGAAGGGCAGTAGATAAATTTAATAAATCTAATCTAATCTATTTACCTACCTACCTATTGTATTTCTCCCTCTCTATCCCTCTACCTACCTACTGTATTTCTCCCGCTCTCTCTATTCCTCTACTTACCTACTGTATTTCTCCCTATCTATCTATCCACCTACCTACCTACCTACCTACCAGCTACTGTATTTCTCCCTCTCTATCTATTTCTCTACCTACCTACCTACAGTATTTCTCCCTCTCTATTCCTCTACCTACCTACCTACTGTATTTCTCCCTATCTATCTATCCCCCTTCCTACCTACCTACTGTATTTCTATCTATCTATCTATCTATCTATCTATCTATCTATCTATCTATCTATCTATCTATCTATCTATCTATCTATCTATCCATCCCCTACCTACCTACCTACTGTATTTCTCCCTCTCCGTCTATCCCCTACCTACCTACCTACTGTATTTCTCCCTCTCTATTTATCCCCCTACCTACCTACCTACTGTATTTCTCTCTCTCTGTCTATCCCCTACCTACCTACCTACTGTATTTCTATCTATCTATCTATCTATCTATCTATCTATCTATCTATCTATCTATCTATCTATCTATCTATCTATCTATCTATCTATCTATCTATCCCCTACCTACCTACTGTATTTCTCCCTCTCTATCTATCCCCCTACCTACCTATCTACTGTATTTCTCCCTATCTATCTATCTATTTGGTGTAAATCGGTGCAGTAGTTTTTGAGATTAGCTGCTTCGTACAAACTATTTTACATTTTTATTTATATAGATTGCACAAAATATTTGTACCCAGACGACACACTATTTAATGAAAGATGGAATGTTTGTATTAAAACAAAATAAAAAGCTTAATGAAGAAAGAAGAACAAATTGGCTTTTTAAAAAGAAGGAATGGATTTAAGATTAAAATCTAAAATGACAGCAGGCAAGTACTGAGGGCGAAAGACATAATTATATATCAAGTGTGAAAAAAGGCTTTGGTTTCTCAACCTTGGTGACATTCAGGTATGTGGACTTCAACTGCCAGAAATTTGGAAATTCTGGGATTCAGAGTCTGTATATCTGAAAGTTGCAGAGTGGAAAAGGCTGGTGTAGTGGAGTTCGGAGACCCAAATTCTAGTCCTCCCTTAAATACAGAGGTTGACCCTTGACTGTGACATCTCAAAAAGGTCTATCAATCAGCTTGAACTGGACCAGAGTGGTAGATGAAGGTTCAAAACATTCAGGGAAGAGACTTCATCCCGCAGTTGGGCTGATTTGGGCTGATAATAACAAGAATATAACAAATGAAGGCAAACATACATGTCGCAGGATAATGTTGCTGGATCCAAACTGTGTTGGTCACTGGGCCCAGAGGTTTAGTCTTCTGAGATTTCAGATTTATGCTGGAAGCCATCCTCAGGAAACCTCTCCTGCCTAAGCATGGGGTTGAACTAGAAGACCTCCAAGGTCCCTTTCAACTATTCTATTCTATTCTATTCTTTTCTGTTCTGTTCTATTCTATTCTCTTTAAGTGAAGGTAGAGAGAGACGTTCTCTGAGGGGGTCCCAATAGGTGCCCTAAAGCTCAGAAGATTGAACCTCTGGTCCCAGTGACTGACCAAGATTAGATCCTGCAACAATAAATATCATTCTGTGTCAAGAATCTGATTAAAACAATGAGAGATCCAAGAGCTGCATTTGAAATTGCCTTCTTGGTGCACATCTATGCACTGAATCTTGATTGATGCATCTACCAGGGTCGCAGGGGTGGGCTGATGGGGGTTTGCATGGGTTTGTGAGATCCTCTAACTTGGATTATGCACAGTTTGACGAACCCACAAATGCCATCCCTGGCTGGCTACGGCCGCCCCCCTCCTCCCAGGAGTCTCCACGTGACCCGTTCTTCATGCCAGATAAGTGCAGAGCCCGTGTGGAGGCTCGGGAAGGGGGGGGGGAAGTGGGCCTACCGGAGGTTCTAGTAGTCCAGAAATGGCCTGTTTCTGGCCTCTGGAGGGCCTCAGAGCCTGGGAAATCAGTTTTCACCCTCCCGGAGGCTCGAGTAAAACATGATGTAGGACAGCGATGGCGAACCTTTTTTGTCTTGCGTGCCATAAGTGGGGGGAGTGCAGGAGGGTTGTGCGCGGGCATGCTCCACCCATAATGCAATGCACGAACCCCCCCAGTGTGCATGCACGCACTACAGGCACGACCTCCCAATTTTTTGCATGCTCTTTTCGCTCTCCCCAGGCTCCAGAGGCTTTATAGGACCCTGGGGAGGGCGAAAACAGCCTTCCCAGCCCCCCTGGAGGCCCTCCGGAGGCTTCAGCGACCTTCAGGAGGCTTCCCTGAAGCCTCTGGAGCACTCAAAATAACACTCCAAGCAAATCAGACGTCATTTCTGGTTTTGGCCACACGTCATTTTGAGTGCTCCGGAGTCTTCAGGGAAGTTCATGGAACCTCCGGAGGGCTTCTGGGGGGCGGTAGGAGGCTCTTTTTGCTCTCCCCAAGCCTCTAGAACCTGGGGAGGGTGAAAAGAGCATGCAAAAAAGGGCGAACTCAGCTGGCCAGCACGCGCATGCACGCTGGCCAGCTGACAGAGCATCGTCTCACGTGCCCTGACAAATGGCTCCGCGTGCCGCCTGTGGCACGCGTGCCATAGGTTCGCCATCACTGGTGTAGGAGGCCGACCAGGCCACACCCACCCAGCAACGGGGCAGCGAACCCGTTGCTGCAATTTTTGAAGCCCACTCCTGCCAAGGTATCCCGGATGGTTTACATGTGGAACATGAAGTTGACTGCAGACTTTTAAGGAAGGACTTCTTCAGCACCTGCCATCTGAGGGGATGACAGACAAGCCTAACCTTTTCGGCATAATAAAACAGACAAAACAAGAACGTTGCCATAGGCCATTTGCCTGCGGTGCTGCAAACGCCAGTCATTTGGGAGGTGATGTCATAATACGCTCCTAAAGATAGTGGGCAAATGAGAAAGGTCTTGCTATGTTGTTTATATTTTATAATGCATTTGGTTCTCTTTAAAATATTCTGTGTTGGAATGTTTGTTTGTTTATTTATTTATTTTTCGAATTTATACCCCGCCCTTCTCCTTGTTAGGACTCAGGGCGGCGCACAGGCATTATTAAAACCATAACAAAACAATATACACTATTAAAAAACATATTAAATTAAATTAAAACCCGTGCTAAAAACCCATTTAAAACCCTAAAAATTAAAATTTATAAATAGAGTCAGAAACGGGGGGCTACGCTTTCCTCCCTTCCTCCAAAATAAATGGCATAAATAAATAAAAACAATAAAAATTTTACTGTTATAGTTGTATTAGATGGCGATGAAAAACATGATTGAATGTACGAATTATACAATGTAACATATATGTATGCTTGCCCTTTGCTTTCTTTAAAAAATATTGTATTTGTATGAAGTTTTGGGATGACCACCACCTCCGGCATGGAAGCCTCTAAAATGTTATCTTAACCCAGGGGTCTGCAAAGTTGGCTCTTTTAAGACTGGTGGACTTCAACTCCCAGAATTCCCCAGCCAGCCTAGCTGGCTGGGGAATTCTGGGAGTTGAAGTCCACCAGTCTTAAAAGAGCCAACTTTGCAGACCCGTCTTACTTAACCCTACAACCCTTTCCCCACAAATACTGTAAAACCAATAAAAATTGTTTACCAAGAATAAATAAAAACAAGAGTCTTTTGAAGACGGAAACAAAGACCACAAAAGCTCCGAGTCCCCGTCGGGAGAGTATGCGGTTTATAAAAATAAAATTATTATTATTATTATTATTATTATAAAGACAGATAAATCATAATATCCCCAAAATAAAAGTTGGGAAGCTGATAGCAACATTTTTTCACAGTCTAAGTGGCAAGAGTCTTTTCCCCTAGAATAATCAGAAAGTTATCTTGGCATAAAACCAATCGTACCTGTATAAATGCCGAGTCCTTGGCAACTCTTCTGTGCTGAGAAAATAGCTGAAATAAAATACACACTTGATTAGATTTTTAGGAGCAACATTTCACTGATGTGAGTTTCCTAAGCATAAATTTCTTTTAAAACAGAAGTGAAAAACGTTTGGACAAAAGTTTCTTATGTACCAGAAACATTTTCCGAAGTGTTTGTTTCTTGATAAAGTCTACATTCCAGGTTGCTTTTTCTTAGGCAAGTCTCTAGTCCTCATGGCTAGGAGTTTGGGGGGGGGGGGAAGTGGGTGATTTTAGGTTTTCCCTTTCTTCATTGTGCTGTGTGAATATTCATGTTCTTTCCCAGACCTTCCCAAATGTTCATTTCTGTCTCCTGTTTTGTATAACTATTTTTTTCCAGTGCATATAAATATGTATTCAGCTATCAGGTGCCAAGGTGGAACAATATGGAGATATAAGGGGCCCCAATCAATGATGCAGGATGTATATAAAATATTGTTTCACTAGCGGAAACTAGCAGACAGGCTGACAATTGCAACTCTATTAATTTTTTTTTTGATGATTAAATATACTTCCATAGCTCCAGTGCAGGGGTGTCAAACTTGACTTCACTGAAGGCCACAACAGGGTTATGTCTGACTTCAGGGGGGTGGAGTGGGTGTGGCCATGCTGGGCGTGGCCAGTTTGACATTACTTGTGTCAGGGGCACCTCTGCTGGCCAAGAGCAGGACTTCCCTCAGACCCTCCCTCCCTCTCATTATAATCTCCTTCCTTCCTTCCTTCCTTCCCTCTTCATTCTCCTTTCTTCTCCCTTCTCCTTTCCTTATTTTTCCTTCCTTTTTCTCTTCCCATCTTTCCTTCTTTTTTCGTTCCTCTTTCCCTTTCTCCTTTCCTGTTCCTTGTTGGATGCTCAAATGGAAAAAGGGAAACATTTCTCCTTCTGTTTTGCTTTGCTTTTTGCTTGCAATGTCCGTGTGTGTGTATTTGTGTGTGTGTGTGTGTGTGTGGTGTGATCGCCATTTCTGTCCTTCCCAGCTGGCTGCCAGTAAGGAAAGTCAATGGAGGAAGCCAGGTTCCCTGCATGCAATACAACAACTGCACAATTCACTTAACAATTGCGGCAAAAAAGCAATATAATTGGGGCGACTCACTTATCAACTCCCTTACTTGGCAAAGGCATTTCTGGTTGCAGCCTTGGTTGTATATTGAGGACTTACCTGCATTGATTAAACTGTAGCATCATTTAAATTCATTCCGTTCTATTTTCACTGAGCCTCTTTGTCTACCAATGCTCCATTTTCTAGCACCCTACCAATTTGTGCTCCTGATTTCTCTACACTGCATTTTCTAAATTATGGGTCTATATGGATTTTCTAAATTATGGGTCTATATGGATGGTTGCAATATAAACAACTCCTCCTCCTCCTCCTCCTCCTCCTCCTCCTCCTCCTCCTCCTCCTCCTCCTCCTCCTCCTCCTCCTCCTCCTCCTCCTCCTCCTCCTCCTCCTCCTCCTCCTCCTCCTCCTCCTCCTCCTCCTCCTCCTCCTCCTCTTCTTCTTCTTCTTCTTCTTCTTCTTCTTCTTCTTCTTCTTCTTCTTCTTCTTCTTCTTCTTCTTCTTCTTCTTCTTCTTCTTCTTCTTCTTCCCAGCTAAAACTGTAGTTGGATGTTAGCTATTTCACAATTGAGGGCAACATGTCCATGAACTATATTTGAACACATTTGTCAAAATAACATGGAAATCAAGCAATTAAATATAGTCACGTGCAATTATGCTTTTCAAATTAGTCACGGCTTACTAACTGTCGGATGAAACTGACACAGAGTCTCAATGTTGATCAAAGCGGCAGAAAAATAACATTTCCATTGTGCTGGTTTAAACGGCTGCCTTAGCAAGATCGATGATTCAGCAATGAATCTTCTTTAACAGCTCTCATTCTTCTCCCCAAATTAAGACATTTCAGACACAAGGAATTATATCATCCAATGCATTTTAATACAAATTTTAACAAAAAAAAAAAGTCTGGAAATCCATTACATTTTCTTTTCTGACAACTGGATCAGTTCTGCCCAAAGATCAAAGGGCAAATAAGATATATCCAAAGTGCTTCTTTTATTGGAAATGTCACAGAATAATTAAAAAAAATATGCATGTGTTGCAAGGGACCCCGGAGGTCATAAAATCCAACCCCCTGTTCAATGCAGGAATTTGCTTAGCCATTCTGGGCAAAAGGTCTTCCAGACATCATTTAAAAACCTCCAGAAAATAATATTTACTGCTATCACAGAATTCCTCCTAAGGTTCAGTCTGAATCTTCCTCTTCTTAACTCAATTTATGGGGCTTAACTTGTCCCAAAGCAGGGAATGGATCTGACCCTTTTACTATGATAGCCTTATATAATGATTTATTTATTTATTTATTTATTAGATTTATATCCCGCCCTTCTCCAAAAGGACCCAGGGCGGCGCACAGGAATTTAAAATGCATACAAAATCGTAATACAAAATTTAAAAACCTATTCAATGCCTGTCCTGCGCTAAAAACCAATTAAAATCCCCGAAATAAAACTAGTCCCAGCGGAGGTTATGTTAGGTTATGTGATATATGATATCACATCAATCATATATGATATATGATTATATGATAATTGTATATACCATATTTTTTGGACTATAAGACGCACTGGAGTATAAGACGCACCATGATTTTAAAGAGGTAAATTTTAAAAAAAGTTTTTGCACTCTGCAGGCCACGTTTTTTGCAAAAAAAAGGGTGGGGACATGCAGAGCTTTGGGAGTGCTCCTGAAGGCTGGGGGGAGGGCAAAAACGAGCAAAAAAAGACCAGTTTTTTTTCAAAAATTGGCCTTTTTGCAAAGAAAAAGGGCATGTAGAGCTTTGGGAGGTTTGTAGAGTGTTGCTGAGGGCTGCCCCCCCCCCCCAATGACCAATATTTTGCTCTTTTTTGCCCTCTCCAGCCTCCAGGACCACTTTGCAAACCTCCCAAATTCTCCACATGTCCATTTTTGCGAAGGGGGGCGGGATTTTGGTAGGCCAAGAATGCTGTATTCAGTGTATAAGACACACCCAGATTTTCACCTTCTTTTTTGAGGGAAAAAGGTATATACTCCGAAAAATTCGGTAATTGATATTTTTAAAATGCTTTTGTAATGTAAACTTGCCTCTTCCCTCAAATTATTCCTCAAAGGGGATGAATTCCAGGATGGAATTAACCCCATAAGTTGAATGCAATGCAATGTTAATGAAGTCCAAGGTTGCATTGGCCCAATTGCATTAGAAATTATTTCAATGGCCCTATGGCAGCAGGAGGTTCTACATAACAACCTGTGATCCCTATGCCCATTTCACAGATTGGGACTTTCACCACAACCAAAATAAAACCGATACACATTTTTTGGCTTTCAGCAGAATGTCAACTCATAAATTTGCCATGGTGAGGGAAGGGGGTAGGAGCGCATTCCACACATACTTTCGGCTAGAGTTGGATCTCAGATTACTACAGCAGGCTTGGGAAGGATGCACCTCATTGGGGAACGTGATTTATGACACAGACTGGGGGGAGGGAAGGAACAGGGATATAGTTCAGCTATAATTCAAATGAGGCTCAGATCTGACTGCAAAGTGGTATTGCCAAAATGGTGCTCCTAATAAATGACTGGATTTCTTTTGAAACTTGGCTCGAGGCTATTGAATTAATTTAGGGCATCTTTTAGAAACCTGACTGACACAGATGCTTTCCACTGATCAGGTTATCATATGTCAATCTCAAATCAGTGATACAATACCACTGGCTTTGTTAAAGGAAAAAAAAAGATCAGCTTCCTTTACTGTACAAAAAATTACTTACATTTTATGCAGCTTCTCATCATAGCCCAAAATTTTGGACACATCCCAGTCACCCGATGTAATAGACTGTAAATTGTCATTGGTGCTATTGGGCTGCCAAGAAAAAGAAGAAAAGCAGAACTTCAGAAAGATTTAGCACAACCTCTTATCACTGAAAATTAAATTTATCTTTTTTTTTTACAAACACATCCCCTGAAATTCTCTACGGCAGTCTGAAAAATAGCATTATGCTTCTCCTTTCCTCTACAGCCTTAAAATATAAATGCCATGTAAATAAAGGGGCATATTCCATATTCAAGAGCAGGGGTGTCAAACTTGATTTCATTGAGGGCCGCATTAGGGTTGTGTTTGATCTCGGGGGCACTGGGTGGGCATGGCCAGCTCAATGTCACTCTTGTCGGGGCAGCTGAGTGGCTCCCGAGCTCCGTTTCTGGCTGCGACGGCCTCCTGCAACCTCTACCAGTGAAAATGGAGTTCACAAGGGCTGTGCATGGCCTTCCCTAGCTCCATTGTCACTGGCAGAGGCATCGCGGCCCAGTCCTTCACTGCTTGCACGGCGAACCCTTGGGTCAAATTTAAGCATCCCGTGGACCGGATCTGGCCCACAGGCCTTGAGTTGGACACCCCTGCTCAAGAGCAAAAGAGGGGGGAAAGTACTGTGGGTAGTTTTTGACTTAAGACTGTCATTGAGCCCGGAATTATGGTTGTACGTTGCTAAGATCATAAGTCGAGGCACCCACATGACTGGAAGTAAATTTCTGGCTTTTTCTGTTATTAAGCAAATGCTGTGGTTATACCAATACAATACAATACAATACAATACAATACAATACAATACAATACAATACAATACAATACAATACAATAGCAGAGTTGGAAGGGACCTTGGAGGTCATCTGGTCCAACTCCCTGCCTAGGCAGGAAACCCTATACCATTTCAGACAAATGGCTATCCAACATCTTCTTGAAGACTTCCAGTGTTGGAGCATTCAAAACTTCTGGAGGCACCTTCTGTTCCACTGATTAATTGTTCTCACTGTCAGGAAATTTCTCCTCAGTTCTAAGTTGCTTCTCTCCTTGATTAGTTTCCACCCATTGCTTCTTGTTCTGCCCTCAGGTGCCTTGGAGAATAGTTTGACTCCCTCTTCTTTGTGGCAACCCCTGAGATATTGGAAGATTGCTATCATGTCTCCCCTAGTCCTTCTTTTCATTAAACTAGACATACCCAGTTCCTGCAACCGTTCTTCATATGTTTTAGTCTCCAGTCCCCTAATCCTTTTTGTTGCTCTTCTCTGCACTCTTTCTAGAGTCTCCACATCTTTTCTACATCGTGGTGACCAAAACTGAATGCAGTATTCCAAGTATGGCCTTACCAAGGCCTGATAAAGTGGTATTAACACTTCATGTGATCTTGATTCTATCCCTCTGTTAGATTGAACAACTCTGTGGTTGTTAAGCAAATGTGGCGCCTGTTAAGTGAATGCAGCGGTTGTTACACAAAATCATTCACGGACATTTTTTGGCCCAAAACCAGCAAAAAAACATTACAAATGTGAGTGCAGAACACCCTAACAGCTTGTAAAACCGACTCACATGACTTGTAGGCAGATGACCGCATGACCATTTATGATGGCCAGGGATACTTTTCAGGCGCCAAAGTGCCCATTCTATGGCCGTTGTAAGTTTGAAAGGCCATAAAATAATTGGTCATTAATTGAGGACTATCTGTACTGAGGTCTTTCCATGTGGAGGACAGAAAGAACCACTTGTCAGTTTGTCACTGCTGCCCTTTGTTCACCTGTACAATTCTGGATGCAACATTTTCCAAAGGTTGAATTTTTGCAAGGAAAGGTACAGATCAGGGGTGGGCTTCAAAAATTGCAGCAACGGGTTCGCTGCCCTGTTGCTGGGTGGAAGTGGCCATGGTGGGCGTGGCAGGGGAGGGGCAGAATTTTTTGCCCTTTCTAGGCTCCAGAGGCTTTCTTCCTCCGGGCTTCAGAAGCCCTCCAGAGACTAGAAACAGGCCCATTTTTGGACTTCCAGAACCTTCAGTAGGCCCCTTTTTCTCCTCTCTGAGCAGGCCCTGCACTTACCTGGCATGATGAATGGGCCACTGGAGACTTCTGGAAGGGGATGGGTGGGTGGGGCCAGCCAGGAGTCCGCCGAATCACGCAGAATCTTTGCTAGAGGTTCGCCTGCACCTGTGCGAACCCTCAGCAGCCCACCCCTGGTAAAGATAGTCCTGTAGGCTCAACTGGCAGAATTTTGAATCCGGGTTGTAAGTTCCCATTTTTGGATTGGTTGCAATTTTGAATGGTCACTAAACAAGGTCATAAATTGAGGACTGCCTGCATAGGCTCATGGAAATATCTGGACAGCAAACCTGTTATAAAAACTAAAGCAGGTTTTCTTGGGCCCTGATAACTTTTGACTTCCTCAAACTCCCAGAAATAATACTTAAATAGCAGCAAGAGAGAAGACACACTAAATTCACATTTTTGCTCCATCTATGCCCCAAATTCAACAGCTTTTTTTCTGAAAAAAGAGAGAGTATTTGAGTCGTATTTGATGAGATCAGAGGACCATCAACCAATTATTAAAATTTTAACACGTTAAGCTGTAGTACCCCCTGACTGTTATTTACATATCTTAACGTACACATTTTTGAATGCATTAATAATTGGTGGGTTCCACTGTAAAAGTCAGAGAAGTGGAAAGAATTACATTACAGTTGCTACATTGGTTTCAGAAGTGTGAATAGTAAATTCTATTAAAGTGGGAACAAAATGCATTTGTTCGCATATTCCTCCCAGGGTGGGTAATCATAATCATGTATTTATTCTACTTTGGCAATTGTTGCATTTCTGTCTCCTCCAAGAAGCTTAAAGAGTTCTAGCCCCTACTTAGGCATGAAAGCTGGCTGGTGACTTGTGGTAATTCGTCTCTCTCTCAGCCAGTGGTGGGTTACTCTCCCCGTCGCTACTGGTATGCTGCGCACGGGGCCTGGCGCCTTGGCCGTGCATGCGCCCTGTGCATGCATGCATACTCCATCGCCCTTGTGACGCCCAGTTGCTTGTTGGAGGTCGCGCAGGCGCCGCACGCTGTGCCACTATATGGTGGCTGCTGCTCTGCGCTACTACCGGTATGGCCGTACCAGCTGGAACACACCACTGCTCTCAGCCCTGTGTGGTTTTTGAGGAGAAAACCATGTTTATCAACTTATTGAGAAAGACTGTCATAAATCATGCTGGGTGCTTAGCGGGTCATCAGGTGTCCAACCTGGGTTTATTATTTTTTGGGGGGAGTGATTATTAATTAAACTTATTGATTGCATTGGGCATTTTTTTTGCTGAAAAACTAGAAGCAAATTTTGGGAACTGTGGGACAATGAAAATGGCCATAAATAAGTTGCCGCCGGCCCAAAATGCAATCACATGACTGTGGGCGAGAGAGAGAGAGAAAGGAGTGTCTTCTGGAACTCCAAATTTGCATCGTAAGTAGGATTGGTTATGACTTGGATCACTAAGCGAGGACTACCTGCAAATCCTTCCAGTCAATGGTGCCTTCAACTTCCACCAGTAACGAATCGGCTTTCTTTCCACAAAACTTTGGGTCATAGTCAGATATTGTTGGCTTGGGCAGAGGGCATTCTGAGCGTGACTTAGGTCCTGTCATAAGAATTTTTAGGCATATTTATTTTAATCTCACCCACCAGCTCTCCAAAGGCAGACTCACCTGAGATGATGACATGGCAATATGGTAGAACTCGCCCCGTCCCCCTTGGGGAATGGCTCGGACAAAAAAGAACTTCTTGCCATCTTTAGAGAAGACGGGCTCTTCATTCTGCAAAACAACAGGAAGGTGCAAGCGAAGTTTATAAGGAAGATGTAAAACAGGCAGCGAGAGGGAGAGGAGAGAGAGAGAAAGAGGGAGAGAGATGGACACAGGGATGGATGAGAGGCAGGGAAAGAGAGAGGGGGAGAGAGATGGACACAGGGAGGGAGGGGGAGAGATGAGGAGAGAAGGGAGAAAGAGTTAACGGGAGAGAGGGGGAGAGAGAGGAAGGGAGAGAGAGGAAAGAGGGAGTGGGGAAAAGAGAGGAAGAGGAGGAAAGGGAGAGAGGGGGAAAGAGAGAGGAGGGGAGAGAGGGGGGAGAGGGAGGGAGTGGGAAACAGGAGGAAAGGAAAGAGAGAGGGGAGAGGGAGGGGAAGAGGAAGGGAGGGAGAAAGACAGGAAGAAGGAGAGAGAAAGAGAGGGAGAGGAAGGGAGAAGAGAGATTCATGTCAAATGCAGCAGAGTCAATTCTCATTCCATCTTCTTTAAAGAATTTGCGTTTCTTCCGCAGTAGCTACGAACTAAACCAAATCACCATGCAGCAGAGTATCTAAGGATCCCGCTCTAGCGACTCATTAATAAAATAGATCTGATTTTCTTTTTGATTTTTGTAGGGCCCTTTATCAAAGGAAGGAGCCCCGAAGAGATTTGAGGGCACCTGAAACACCTTGATCTTCAAAGACGTTTTCTTCTGGCAAGGTTTTTAAAAAGCTTCAGACACACGTGCAGAGGTCTACACAGAAATAGCCAGAAGACACCTCACATCTACTTTAAAGGAAACGACAGCTCCATCCTCCATTTCTGCCAAAATTATGGGCTAAGAGCTGTAATAACTGGACCAAATTTGTTTATATTTTAGAGGTTGCTCCTTCACCTTCTTTGCAAAATCCAAACACACGCAGCGTTCTGGCCCAGCTTCGGCAGAAAGCAAGAAACGGACTCCTGATCATGGAAAAACCCTCTATTTACCTTGTGTGAATCCACTTCGCGCAGCTAGCTGGCTGCAAAGCACCATAGCACAATCATATGACGATGTGGGTGTTACCATGGTTGCAATTTTGACTTCAAACTGTCACTAAACAAATGGCCACTAAGCAAAGACTACCTCTATGGGTCACGGAGAACCAGTTTAGTGTAGTGGAGAGGGCATCAGGCTAGAACAGGGGTGGGCAAACTTTGCAACTTTAAGTCTGAAGGACTTCAGCTCCCAGACTTCTCCAGCCAGCTTTGTGCTAGAAACAGGAAGTTCTGCGTTCTAGTCCTGACTTGGGCACACAGCCGGGTGGTTGACCTTGGGCCAGGCACCCCCTTTAAGCCCCAGGGAAGAGGCAATGGCAAACTACTTCCAAAAACCTTTCCAGGAAAACTGCGGGAATTTTCCCAGGAGTCCCCAGAAGTCAAAAACTTGCTCAGAGGCTGTGTGTGTTGTGTGTGTTTGTGTCTAGCCACTGCATACATATTTGATACAAGTCTATAGAATACATGTTATCAAAGAGATTTCATGAATTTCGAATATATAACCGGAAAGTACATCAAATATTCCAGCTCTCATGTTTATATAGGGACCCGGTGGCTCAGTGGCTAAGACGTTGAGCTTGTTGATCAGAAAAGTTGGCAGTTCAATGGTTCAAACCCCTAGCACCACATAACAGAGTGAGCTCCCGTTAGTTGTTCCATCTTCCGCCAACCTTGCAGTTTGAAAGCAGATAAAAAATGCAAGTAGGAATCACTTTTGGTGGGAAGGTAACAGCATTCTGTTTGCCTTCGAAAATGAAAAATGTTGAAAAACTTCTTATTCTTTAAGAATAAATAGAGTGATATAGATCAGGGGTCTCCAACCTTTGCAACTTTAAGTCTGAAGGACTTCAGCTCCCAGACTTCTCCAGCCAGCTTTGCTGTCTGGAGAATTCTGGGAGCTAAAGTCCTTCAGACTTAAAGTTGCAAAGGTTGGAGACCCCTGATATAGATGATACTGTAAAGGTTTATTATTATTAAATAGACTAGGATGATGTAATGGAATGATGTTGTATGTATGAATCCAATATCTGGAATATCTTGTTTAAAATGAAGGAACAACAACTGCAGCTGAACAATTGATGTATAATGATAATAATGCATTTATGTTTATTTGATGGACAATTTGCGATTCTATATACAATTGTAAGTGGTGATTATGGAAAAGGAACACAAAAACCAGTAACCAAATGACACACTATATGTAATGTTGCTGAAGGTTGTACGTTTTCATGTTTTGTTTGTTTTTGTATGTCTAAAAATAAAAAAACTTTTACCCAAAAAAATGCAAGTAGAAAAATAGGAACCACCTTTGGTGGGAAAGTAACAGCATTCCGTGTGCCTTTGGTGCTTAGTTATTCCAGCCACATGACCACGGAGACATCTTCGGACAGCACTGGCTCTTTGGCTTTGAAAAGGAGATGAGCACCGCCCCCTAGAGTTGGGAACAACTAGCACATATGTGCAAGGGGAACCTTTACCTTTACCTAATGCTTATAAAGCATTAAAAGGGATGCAGAGACTTCTAGGGGAAAGTCTCCGTTACAACCAATTGTAACATTGATCTCCTGACTTGTGTGAGAGGATCGAGATCCATTTTCAAGTTGTGTATTTAGAACAGCGATTGCTCTGAAACTACTTTGCTGAACACCTTTGCAGTTCTCTTTACAGAATGAAATCAAAACGCTTTCAAAACCACAGTTCATCTGCAACAAAGTATGAGTTTATACCTCTCTTAAATCTTCACGTCTGTATAAATATAATCCCTGCTCTAATGAAAATAGTAGAACATTTCTATTGGTGAAAATATTATTTTCTTTTGTAAAGTCAAAGAACACGGATCCCATTTTTTTTAAAAAATCTTCTATTACCTGCCGATGCAGCCAGGCTGTGCTTTCATCCTCATGTTTCTGAAACGAAGAAACATAATTAAAGTATTATGCTATACTTTACATTTATTATATTTTGCTCATCAGTGCAGAAAGCAATTTGACTCCCTTCCAACCGCGAATGAAGAAAAAGAGATGAAACATCTGAGCAGACTTTAGAGGAAGGCAACACAAAGGATACGCAAGCTATTCTTGGTCTGGACTCTTGTTAAACTAGTGTTGTTCCCTAGTTAAACAAGGGAATGCATTTATAACTCGCCAGTTGTCCATGGAGATATTTATTTATTTAAAACATTTGCACAGCCACCTACCTTATAGCAAACTCAGGGCAGTTCCCAATCAAAAATTAAAATAACATAAACACTATATTACAACAGTGCTGAAATTCAATATTTTTTTACTGCTTGTTCTGTGGGCATGGCTTGGTGGGCATGGCAAGGGAAGGATACTGCAAAATCCCCATTCCCTCCCCACTCCAGGGGAAGGATACTGCAAAATCCCCATTCCCTCCCCACTCCAGGGAGAAGGATACTGCAAAATCCCCATTCCCTCCCCACTCCTGGGGGAAGGATACTGCAAAATCCGCATTCCCTCCCCACTCCAGGGAGAAGGATACTGCAAAATCCCCATTCCCTCCCCACTCCTGGGGGAAGGATACTGCAAAATCCCCATTCCCTCCCTACTCCAGGGGGAAGGATACTGCAAAATCCCCATTCCCTCCCCACACCAGGGGAAGGATACTGCTGGCAGAGTATTGCCGGAGGCGGGCGCAGCCAGAAACGGACCTCGGGAGCCCGTTTCCCTGGCAGAGTGCTTGGGCGACTACAGGCACCCCCAACACAAGTGACATCAAGCTGGTCACACACACCCTGCCCCCGCCCCCTTCTCCCCAAGGTCAAACACAAACATGATGTGGCTCTTAATGAAATCGAGTTGACACTCATGCTATATTCTATCATTGCAATGGCAGAGGTCCGCCATGTAATATAAATGATAATACTAAATCCAAACACTAGAAGTTAACACAAAGATAAGCTTATTTTGCAGGTGTTGGATTGAAAGGTACGCACATATTTTTCACGGGGTGGCTCCTTCTTAAATCTCACATTCATCCTTTGGAGCAGAGTGCAAATAACAGATAAATCTGCAATGTAGAGGTGATTTATATAATGGAGCTTCCCCATCACAAGAAAGTTATGCTGGTCATAAAATGATTTTATGACTCTTTTTACGGTGGTTGTTAAGCACAGGCGGCAATTGTAAAGCTGCAGTGTAACCTGTCCATTAACTGTTAACATTAACAGGGTTTGCTATGGATGTGCTGAAGATTGGAAGTAAATGCTGGTTTTCAGTAAAACCATAGTAAAATTTGGCCGTGTGACTGTGGGATGCTATTTGCAAGACCGCCTCCTGCTACCTAATACCTCCCACCGACCAGTCCGCTCCCACAGAGAGGGCCTCCTCAGAGTGCCGTCGGCTAGGCAATGTCGGCTGGCGACTCCCAGGGCGAGAGCCTTCTCTGTGGCTGCTCCTGCCCTCTGGAATGACCTACCCCCTGACCTTCGCACGATCACGGAACTGCGCCTTTCCCGCCGGGATTTGAAGACCCATTTATTTCGTGTGGCCGGCCTGGCGTAGCTTTTAATTGGTTTTAGAGAGAGTTTTTAGATAGGGCTTTTATCAAAATCAGGTGTACTATTTAATAGATTTTTAATTGTATTTTAATTGTTTTATATTAGTGATTTTATACTAGTTGATTTTTATTGAGGCCTGTACACCGCCCTGAGTCCCCCTGGGAGAAGATGCGGTATAAAAATTCAAAAATAAATAAATAAATAAATACAGTTGCTGAGAATCTAAAATTTGGTCACATGACTGCAAGAGGGTGGGACTAACCATCATAACTTTGAGTCAAAAAGAGAGTTGTGAAAATATCTACAGACCTCTCACATCCTGGACATAAATTGTTTCAACTTCTACCCTCAGAACGACACTATAGGGCACTGCACACCAGAACAACTAGACACAAGGACAGTTTATTCCTGAATGCCATCACTCTGCTAAACAACTAATTCCCACAATACTATAAAACTACTGACTAAGAATGTAGTACTATTCTTCTTCTCATCCTTCCTATTACTTATCTCCTTTTTTACTTCTGACTGAAACATTGTTGCATGTATCTTTACGGTTTATATTGTTTTATTTAGTTTCCTAGTATGATTTTGATTGCTTATTTAATATCCTTTGACTATCACTAAATGTTGTATCTTATGATTCATGATGAATGTATTTATGATGACTTTGATCAAAGAGGAATTGTGTGTCCAATCAAACTTGGCCAATAAAGAATTCTATTCTATTCTATTCTATTCTATTCTATTCTAGTCTAGTCTAGTCTAGTCTAGTCTAGTCTATCATGATTTATCACTTATGTTTTTTATATACACAGAAAGCTTATGGACTCGACTTTCGGTTTTCGTAGGTGACGGACGTGTTTTGGTACTCGTCCGCCGCTTGCTCTCCTGGTGGGCCCCCCTGGGGGCACAGGGGGTTCTGGAGGAATCCCCTGCTGTACAGGTGGCTCGCTGGAGACCCCCAACCAGGCGGCAGCTGGTGGGGTGTGCTTCCAGCCTCGCCCCAGGAGCCGGGAAGCAGAAGGGGGGGGCATTGCCCTTTCGCCGATGGACTCCGGAATCAACGGAAGAATTTGAAAGCTGGCTGGAGTACCGGAGATGGAGGGTCTTTCCTAATCTCCTGGTCTGCAATTGAGGGACAAGCGAGCACTGTGAGTTTTACTTTCAATCAACTTTAAAAGGAGAATGGAGGGGGGAGTTTATTTGGTTTAATCCCCCTCGGAATAAAGCGGTGGTTGAAAAAGCCAGGAATGGGGAGAAAAAGAGGACTAGTCTGTCATCTGAAATAACAAGAGTAAAAAAAATATTGTATCTATATTATCGTAGTTGCAACATATATCGTGGAAACTTTTTACAACAAGAAAATGAAACTTTCACTCTCCTTCCTGTGAGGAGGTGGGGCGAATGGCTCCTCTTTGTTCCCTGCCGAAAAACTTTCCTTTGTTCGTGAACTCTTCCTTCGGCGTTTGAGATCGCAAGACTTAAAATTTTCCACCTTAAATTCTCCTCGGGAAACCTTTGGTATCTCTCCCAATACGTGGACATCTAGATTTTGATAACACAATCCTTTTTTCTTGGTTTTATATGCTACCTGGACTGAACTTTTATCCGAGCTGTTCCGATACCTTGGACTTCATCGGCTGCCTGCTTTTCTGATGCCATTTTTTCTACAAATTAGAACTTATAATCGGGACAATAGCTTCTAAAAAACCACCTATTGGAAAGTCCTTTTCTGCTCCATCATCAGCTCATTCCAGTCCAGTTATGCAACAGACAAAGATCACCGCATTGTTGAAAAGAAGGGACTGGTGAGAGCACCCAGGAATTGTCAACAAATGAGATGCTTCAGAACATAATAAAAAATGTACATGAAATGCAAAAAGAGCTGACAAGTCTAAAAATAGAGCTGTTGGAAACACAAAGAAATACAATGGATAACAAACAAAAAATTGAGGCGTTAGAGGGGGGATCAGCTGAGATGAGGGAAGAGGTAAAGGAAATTCGGAAGAGGGAACGGGGGGGGGGGGCATGGCCCTGCCCGTCGATGGGAAGGGAGAAGAAGAATCAATAGCAAAAAGACTCAGATCTCAAAAATGATTTTATTTGAAATTTCTACTGTGATAGTTGAAATTAGATGGCAATGAAAAACATGATTGAACGTATGAACTATACAATGTAACATATATGTATGCTTGCCGTTTGTTTTTTATAAAAAAAAATTGTATTTGTATGATGTTTTGGGAGGACCACCACCTCTGGCATGGAAGCCACTAAAATGTATTATTTACCCAACAACCCTTTTCCTATACATATTGTAAAAACCAATAAAAATTGTGTTTTGTTTTTTTTAAAGAAAGCTTATTCAACAAAGACAAATTCCTTGTATGTCCAATCACACTTGGCCAATAAAGAATTCAATTCAATTCAATTCAATTCAATTCTGATCTAGTCTAGTCTAGTCTAGTCTATCATGATTTATCATTTATATTGTTTATGTACACAGGAAGCTTATGCAACAAAGACAAATTCCTTGTGTGTCCAATCACACTTGGCCAATAAAGAATTCAATTCAATTCAATTCAATTCAATTCTGGTCTAGTCTAGTCTAGTCTAGTCTAATTATCATGATTTATCACATATTTTTTATGTACACAGGAAGCTTATGCAACAAAGACAAATTCCTTGTGTGTCTAATCACACTTGGCCAATAAAGAATTCAATTCAATTCAATTCAATTCAATTCAATTCAATTCTGGTCTAGTCTAGTCTAGTCTAATTATCATGATTTATCACTTATATTTTTTATGTACACAGGAAGCTTATACAACAAAGACAAATTCCTTGTGTGTCTAATCACACTTGGCCAATAAAGAATTCAATTCTATTCTATTCTATTCTTCGAATACAAGGCATATGTAATCCCCAGAGAGGTCCGTCATAATGTCAAACAGTTACTAAGTCGTAAGGCAAGGACTACCTTTATTTTTTTTTAAACAAAAACCTGGGTGCTGTAATACCCCAGAATCAAAAGCAGCTGCAAAATTGCACCATGCACCTTAAAGGTGTGTGTGTGTTGGGGGGGGGGGGGAATCTCTATGGATAGAAGTGATAGTCAAGACTGATTTTTTCTTTTCTTTTCAGTGTTATATATTTTCGTGATATTCCATTTTCAGACTTGAAAAATGAAAACTAACCATTAATACCACAGAAAAAGGAATTGTTCAGATGCTAGCAGGATTTTCCGTATTTATTTATTTGATTGTATGCTCAGTCATTTTGGGAATTAAAACGAAAAAGCAGCTTTTGTTCACGGAAAAATAATAATAATGCAAATATATACCTTTGTGCAGACGCCTGTGGTTGCATCACAGAGAGTCAGAATGGAAACATTCTGGGCTCTATTTAGCCAGTTGACTGCAAACTTGGTACTGGTTGCCCACTTCACCATGGTTATATAATAATCCCTGAAAAACAAACAGGGGCATTTTAAAAAACATTTTTGTTTAAAAAAAAACCCCACCTTAGGTAATAACACAAGGCAGCAAACATACCCAATACTGTATTCTTTCCTCCTCCTATTTTACTGACAAGAACAATCCTGTGAAGTAGGTTGGGCTGAGAGACGGGAGCGATCAGCCCAAAGTCACCTAGCTGGTTTTTATGCCTAAAACAGGATTAGAACTCATCAACTCCTGGTTTCTAGCTGGGTGTCTTAACCAGTAGACCAAACTAGCTCTCTTCATTTAAAAGTTTCCATTCTATACATTTTGATGTTGTTGTTAGTTGCAAAGTCGTGTCCAACCCATGGACAACGTTCCTCCATGTCCTCTACCATCCTATGGAGTCCATTGAAGCTCACACCTACTGCTTCGGTGATTCCAGCCAGCCACCTCCTTCTCTCTTGTCCCCTTCTTCTCTTGCCCTCAGTCTTTCCCAGCAAGAGGCTCTTCTCCAGGGAGTCCTTCCTTCTCATTAGATGGCCAAAGTATTTGAGTTTCCTCTTCAGGATCTGTGCTTCTTGGCGTACATAAAAACTAGTTTTCTAATTGACCATCAGATCATCAGTATTTCTTATACAGTAATTAACACGCTCTGTTGCTAAGGAGCTCTACTCTCCTTCCCCACTTGAAAATAACTGTCAGTTGCCTTATATTAACACGCTCCGATGCTAAGGAGTTAGATATTCTACTCCCTCTTCCCACCTAAAAAGAACTCTGTTCCAACTGCCAGTTGCCTCACATTCCATTACCTCAGTTCAAACTGGCAGTCGTTCCACTCCTTCACTCAGGAGCAGTCTGGGGCTCCTTTTAGTACTAAACAGTGGTATCTCACAAAAATGTCTATGGCTTCCACCTTTGGAACTGCTTCCGGATTCAAGGCAGTGGGAGCGATATTCCCTTATGTGTTTCAATCACCGGCCACCACTGAGCCAACGGATTGAACCAGAGTGAACAGGATTTCTCCTGCATTGCCCGATCACACACACACACACACACACACACACACACACAACATGACTTCACATAACAGAATCTCTGAGTGTTAAATTGTATACCAATGAAATTAAATCAAACAATAAAAATGCATACAGTGGTACTTCAGTACTCAACGTTAATTGGTTCCAGGAGGCACGATGAGTACCAGAAATGATGAGTACCAAACAAACTGTTCCCATAAGGAATAATGTAGTGAGTCACAAGCCTGCTGATACGCACAAATTCTAGTTTCTGAACTGAGCACCAAACAAATGATGAGTACAAATTTTCATGTTAAAATGCATTGAGTACAAATTTGATGAGCTTCAAAGCGGTTGAGTACCAAGGTACCACTGTATCTGTATCTCTCTGCTCTGACAGTTCAAGGTAATGCTTCCCAACCACTGGTCAATTTCCAGATGTATGGACTGGACTTCAAATCCCAAAATTCTGCTTCATGACCATGCTGGCTCTGGAATTCCAGAAGTTGAAATCCACATGTGTGAGAATTGCCACGGCTGGGAAACACTGGCCTAAGAGAAGGCAGATTACATGTTCCCTTTGGATAACTTCTGTGTCTATTCCTTCCAGCAACAGGTTAATTCCTAAGGCTAATGTACCATATTTTTCGGAATATAAGACGCACCAAGGTTTTGAAGAGGCAAATTTTAAAAAAAAGGTTTTGCACTCTGCAGGCCTCCCAAAAATGGCCCGTTTTTCACAAAAATGGGCCCATTTTTTTTCCAAAAAAGGGGGCATGAATAGCCTTTAGGAGGCTTGTAGAGTGCTCCTGGGGGATGGGAGTGGGCAAAATTGAGGAAAAAATGGCCTGTTTTTCACTCATTTCTGCCTTCCCCAGCCCCCGGGAGCACTCTGCAAGGCTTCTAAAGGCTATGCGTGGCCATTTTGGCAAAGGGGGCGGAGTTTCGGGAGGCAAAAAATGCTGTATTTAGTGTATAAGACGCACCCAGATTTTTAGCCTCTTTTTTGAGGGAAAAAGGTGCGTCTTATTCTCCAAGAAATATGGTACATTATGAAATCATCTAAAGTGCAAAAGTCTATGAAATCAGTTCCGAGTAGAGGGCTTGAAGTGGAATTCAGCTGGTTCCCTCTGGTTCAGGTGAACCGGTAGCGACAGCTGTGGGAGACTCCACCCACTTGCCCTGACATAATGCGCGAGCACTGAGCATGCACTGAAGGTGGTGTGCATGCGCAGACATGGTGTGTGTGTTCACATTTGCAAGATGGTAAGTGAATCCCACCACTGGTTTGAATCCCACAGTTTGACATCCCAACCAAATCCCATTTGTAGAGATCATGTGACCAATATAACGGAAAACAACCTCTACAAATTGAATTGGAAACAGGCAAAACCAGGAGCGGCTGGTCTCCTACGTGCTTTCTCTTGCAGAGCTTATGAGACACATACTGATGGCATTACCTAGTTGGGTAACAAAATGTCTGCAAGAGAACAACCAAGCTCAGGCATCCTGAGCTGGAATCAGGTTCAATTCCATTCAGCCCATCTCCACTTATGACTGTGCCTAGCCATGATTCTTTTACTAGGCATCATTACATAATACTCTCTGCTCAAATTTGCCTTTTATCTCCTCTATCGTCTCCCTTTTGTTCTGCAAAAGGGAGAACACTATAATGTTAAATGCTAAATAAATAATTGCAGCAAGCAGGAGAGCAAGCAAGTAACATCTTTATGATCTCCCCTATCACCGTACAATGTGAAGTAACAAAACACACATGTCGCCAGTAAACAGCTTATGCTTCTAGACTTGCGATGCCACTGTTAATTCAGATCAGCTTTGTGCAAAACTCTGCAGCTCAGGTTCAAAATGTTAATATTACCTCCATCTCACTCTGTGTCTCTGTCTTTCTTTCTTTCTCTCTGTCTGTCTCCCTCTGTCTTTCTCTCTCCCTCTTTCTCTCCCTCTCCCTCCCTCCCTCTCTCCCCCTCTTTACCTCTCCCTCTTTCTCCCTCTCTCTCTCATACACTCTCTCTCCCTTTCTCTCCCTCTTTCTCCCTCTCTCTCTCCTACTCTTTCTTCCTCCCTCTCTCTCTATCTATCTCTGCATAAGTCTGGGTTATGAGACACTTGTTTCAGTGACCAACTTTGAATAGTCACTCAATGGATGTAAGTAGTGCACTTTTTAACTGTGGTTTTCCTCTACAGTAGGAAGACTGGGCTGGAGAGAGAACAATCAGCCCCCAAATCGCTCGGTATTAAAAATCTGACCTAAATCTCCCTACTCCAACACCTGAATCATCCCAGTGATTCTCAGTATGCTTTAGTCTGCAATGAGTCACCTACAGCCCCCTTGAGTGTTTCTAATCACCTCTAGCCAAAGTACAGAAGCCCATGGAGACCAACAAAAAGCCTTAATAAGCTACAGCAGATCACAAGAGACCGAGGTCTATAAATGGTCCCTTTAGCAGCTGAAGGGGTGATCAGGTGTCCTGGTTATAAAAAGATGGTCCTCTATTTGAAATCCAGGTCTGGTATAAAAATAAGGATATTTTTTTTTGTTTTAAAGGAAGAGAACCAGAATCTTGATTTCAGTTAGCTTTTGGTATCTAAGCTGCAAATGGAACAGTCCTTCAAAATTGACCTAGTCAACTTTCTCATTGTAGTAGGACGATGCCTTCTTAAATTATATTATTTTGGCTTTGTCCATCTCAGAAATTCCATCTCACAAAGGATGTTCAATCTTCAGGCAGGATGTAGGAGTTTTATTTGGTGTTAGGTTTTACTGTAATATCTGAGACCGAATACGGACAGATTTTCTGCCTAGAACTGGAGAAAGGGGGGCGGGGCGGTTGGGATGAAAAAAAAGAGCCCTCCCCAGCAGGAAGACTGACAAACCACGATGCCTGATCATATTCAAGTGGTACCTGCAGGTCAAAGCCATCTTTAAATTATCATACAATAGCTTTTCATAATGTGTACAGTCCATACAATTTTTATGAGTTCATTTGCTGGCTATAAAATATGCATAAGGAGCCATTGCTCTCATTGGGATTAATCTGCTGCATTGCTTGAGAGAGAAAACTCCTGCGTTTTGGAAAAGATTGGCTATGCATACAAAGGAGTTGGGAATCGAGAAAGGAAGGCGAGAAATAATAAACAAGATTCTGCAGCTGTCAGCAAGGTTTAGCCCAAGAATTCAGCTGCAGCTTGGAGGGTAGGATATACAGAATTTGGTCATTTGCCAGAGACAGAAATTGGCAGAAAAACTCAGTGACACAGTGTAGGTTGGACAGGTTAAATATTCCCTCTTGTCCCAAATTCGCCACCAAAATGAAAGACCTTGGTGCTTCCTTGATTAGGCTTCTGTTTACAGTTTGATTGTCTAGTCCTATCCTTGTTATTCATCTCAGTTTATCTGGGTGTTGATTGCTGGTGAGAAGGTGCTTTAGTCTTTTCATTTGCCTTTTTAGCTTTTTCATATGTGTATATGCCAATGTGTTGGGCAGTGTTAAACTTTGTACTTTAGTGGCCATAGTCCAGACATCGGATTTCTTGCAAGTCAAGCCCCAATGTAACATGGTTGTAAAATATAACATGGCTATTTTTCCAAGCGGAGTTTTTAAAAAATTATTTCACAGCTACAGACGACACAGTGGCTCAGTGGCTAAAATGCTGAGCCTGTCGATCAGAAAGGTCGGCAGTTCGGCGGTTCAAATCCCTAGCGCCGCGTAACGGAGTGAGCTCCCGTTACCTGCCCCAGCTTCTGCCAACCTAGCAGCAACCTCGAAAGCAAGTAAAAAATGCAAGTAGAAAAATAGGGTCCAACATTTTTCATTTCATTTTATTACATTTATATCCCGCCCTTCTCCACAGAGGACCCAGGGCGGCGCACAGGAAATTTAAAAAACATACACAGTAGAAGATAGACAAATAATTTAAAATATATATTAAATAATCCCCAATCCTGTGCTAAAAACCAATTATTAAAAACCCAATTTAAAACTTTTCTAAAAGTCCCCATGGGAGGTTAGGCTAGGCCGGCTTGATGGAAAAAATATGTCTTTAAACATTTGCGGAAGAGGCGGAGGTCGGTGATGGTCCGGAGTTCAGGGGGTAGGTCGTTCCAAAGGGCAGGGCCCGCCACAGAGAAGGCTCTTCCCCTGGGTGTCGCCAGTCGGCATTGTCCGGCCGACGGCACCCTGAGAAGGCCCTCTCTGTGGGAGCGGATCGGTCTAAGGGATGTATGGGGCAGGAGACGGTCTCGCATATAACTAGGCCCCGAGCCATGGAGCGCTTTAAAGATGGTCGTCAGAACCTTGAAGCGCACCCGAAAGACCACAGGAAGCCAATGCAGCTCGCGCAGGATTGGTGTTATATGGGAGCTTCTGGTGGCTCCCGTAATTACCCGCGCGGCTGCGTTTTGGACTAGCTGTAGCTTTCGAGTGCACCTCAAGGGAAGCCCCATGTAGAGAGCATTATAATAATAATAATAATAATAATTTTAATTTCTATCCCGCTCTCTCTCCCCAAGGGGACTCGAGGCGGGGCACAGGCAATTAAAAATACAACAAATACAAAATACAAAGTTAAAAATAAATTAAATAAATCCTGCGCTAAAACCCATAACTAAAAATTACCCCTAAAAAACCCTGACCTAAAAAGAGACTACCCAAGGCCGGCCAGACGAAAAAAGTGCGTCTTTAATTTTAAGCGGAAGGAGCGGAGGTCCGTGGTTGTCCTGATATCGGGGGGAAGGTCATTCCAGAGGGCTGGGCCCGCCACAGAGAAGGCCCTTCCCCTGGGCGTCGCCCGCTGACAAAGTCTAGTGGACGGCACCCGGAGAAGTCCCTCTCTGTGGGAGCGAATCGGCCGTGAGGATGTATGGGGCAGGATCCGATCCCGCAGATAGCTAGGTCCCGAGCCATGGAGCGCTTTGAAGATGGTGACTAACACCTTGAAGCGCACCCGGAAGACGACAGGTAGCCAGTGCAGCTCGCGCAACAGCGGTGTTACATGGGCAAACCTAGAGGTGCCCATAATTGCTCGCGCGGCTGCATTCTGGACCAACTGAAGCCTCCGGGTACACCTCAGGGGGAGCCCCATGTAGAGAGAGTTGCAATAATCCAGTCGGGATGTCACGAGAGCATGAGTGACTGTGCGAAGGGCGTCCCGATCCAATAGGGGGCGCAACTGGCGTACCAGGCGAACCTGGTAAAACGCCCTCCTGGCCACGGCTGTCACTTGATCTTCCATGGACAGCCGGGTATCCAGGAGGACACCCAAGTTGCGCGCCCCATCCACAGGGGCAAGATGTTCGCCCCCTATGGCCAGCGTTGGAGAGAGCTGGTTGAATCGGGCAGCCGGAAACCACAGCCACTCGGTCTTGGTCGGGTTGAGCCTAAGTCCGTTACTTCCCATCCAGATCCGCACGGCTTCCAGGCACTGGCACATCACCGCTACGGCATCGTTGGGGTGGTTTGGGGTAGATATGTACAGCTGGGTGTCATCAGCGTACAGGTGGTACTCTACCCCAAAACCACGGATGATCTCGCCCAGCGGCTTCATGTATGCGTTAAACAGGAGAGGCGAGAGGACCGACCCCTGAGGCACCCCGCATGTGAGGGGTCTCGGGGTCGACCTCTGCTCTCCTGCCCGCACAAATTGCGATCGGCCAGAGAGGTAGGAGGAGAACCACCGTAAAACGGTGCCTCCCACCCCCAACCCCCCCAGCCGATGCAATAGGATACCATGGTCGATGGTATCGAAAGCCGCCGAGAGGTCTAATAGGACCAGGATGGAGGAACATCCCCCATCTCTGGCCCTCCAGAGATCATCTACCAACGCGACCAATGCCGTCTCGGTGCTATGCCCGGGCCGAAAGCCGGACTGGCGCGGATCTAGATAGTCAACTTCCTCCAGGTGACGGGGAAACTGTTGTGCCACCACACTCTCAACAACCTTCGCCAAGAAGGGAAGGTTGGAGACTGGACGGTAGTTGTTCAAAAGAGCTGGGTCCAAAGAGGGCTTCTTGAGGAGGGGCCTCACCATGGCCTCTTTTAGGGAGGCAGGCAAGGAACCCTCACTCAAGGATGCGTTGACAACCTCTTGGAGCCAGCCTCGTGTCACCTCCCAGGATGCCAGTACAAGCCAGGAGGGGCACGGATCCAATAAACATGTGGTGGCTCGCAGTCGCCCACGTAGCCTGTCCATATCCTCGGAAGTAACGGAGTCAAACTCCTCCCAAACAAGATCTCCCCCGTGGCATCCCACTGGGCCATGAATGGGGGTTAGCTCACTCTGTATCTGGGCGGTTTTCTCCTGCAGAAAAATCACAAATTCCTCTGCTCTACCCTGTAGCGGGGCTTCCCGCTCCCTCTGTTGAAGGAGGGAGCGGGTCACCCTAAACAGGGCGGCAGGGCGGTTTTCTGCGGATGCTATGAGAGTGGCACAATGATGACATTTGGCCACCCTCAGCGCCACAATGTAAGTCCGTAAATGGGCTCTTACCTGTGTCCGGTCAGATTCAGAGCGGCTAGCCCTCCATCTTCTCTCTAGGCATCTCTTGCGGCGTTTCATCACCCGCAGCTCCTCAGTGAACCAAGGAGCCAGGGTGGTTCGCCGCCGCAAGAGAGGCCGCAAGGGCGCGACCCGATCTAAGGCTCCCACGGCCGCACTATTCCATGCGGCCGTGAGGTCCTCCATCGGGGCGCGGGTCAGGGATACAGGAAATGGCCCAAGCGCTGTCTGGAACCCATCTGGGTCCATCAAGCGCCTGGGGCGGTACCAGATTGGTGACTCTGGTTCCGCCTCCCCGCGGAGGGGAGCAGCGGTCGGAAAGTCGAGCCGGAGAAGTGAGTGGTCTGACCATGACAAGGGTGTGATGACTATATCCCCTGTACCCAGATCACTTTTCCATTGGCCCGAGACGAAGATGAGGTCCGGCGTATGTCCACCCTCGTGGGTGGGGCCCTGAATTACTTGGGTCAGGTCCATGGCCGTCATGGAAGCCATGAACTCCCGAGCTACCACGGATGATTCGCCCAACGATGGCAGGTTAAAGTCCCCCATGACTATAAGTCTGGGGGTCTCCACTGCCACCGTAGCGATCACCTCCAGGAGCTCGGGCAGGGCTGCTGCTACATAGCGGGGAGCCAGGTATACAACCAGCAAGCCCAACTGCCTCCCTAGGCCCCACTTCACGCAGAGGGACTCACAGCCGGAAGTCTGAGGCACAATGGTCTCTCTCGGCTCAAGGCCTTCCTTAATAATGACCGCTACCCCACCACCCCTGCCTAGGGCCCGCGGCTGATGAAATGCGCGGTAGCCTGGTGGGCACATTTCAACGAGGGGATGTCCTCCCTCGTGGCCCAACCAGGTCTCCGCAATTCCTACCAGGTCCGGCTCCCCCTCTGACACAAGGTCACTAATGAGGGGGGCTTTGTTGACAACGGACCTGGCGTTGCAAAACATCAGCCGCAGACCCTGGCTCTGTATTCCCTGGCCACCTAGCCTGCGGGGGTTGTGGCACCCAACCGTTTGTAACCAACGGCTACGTGCCTCCAACCGGGAGGAAGGAACTTGTCTCCCCTCGGTCCTGCCCCTCCCCACGACCCTCTGGATGGAGAAGCCCTCCACCGGAATGACTTGTGTTTCCCCCCTCTTAACGGAACCATCCGCCTCCCTCCGTCGTCTGCTGGCTCGGCCCGTTCCCTTCTGGCTAGTCTCAACCTGTCTAAACCCTCCCTCCTCCCTGGTACCCCCTAAAACAGACAACAGCTTTTTTACTAAAAAACCCCTACACCTGCGCTTTCGCCACTTCTCCTGACTTACTAGTCCCTCATCAAAGTGTGCCCTTGATAGCACAGCGGGCCATACCTGCGAGAGGGGGGACTCTCGCAGTAACAGTAGGTCTGCTTTAGAGTACATCTAATAAAATGGGTCAAGCTGTTAATCTAGGGCTACAAATTGGCTACGATGATGTTAAAAACTGTGAAAACAGATGTTATAAATACATAATAAAGATGTTAAAATGAATAATAGAATAGATGTTAAATAGATATTAAAAATAGATATTAAATAGATGTTAAATAGTATTTAAATAGCTGTTAAATACATTAAATACAATAAATACACTAAGATTCATTGTTCACAGTATGCAAGGGAGAAATATATAGTCCGGCTCAGCACTTGTTCACAAAATCGAGGGTGGTAGGAATAGTTCATCTAAGTGGGTAAGTCTGAGGCCTAGGCCAGATCTTCCACTCCAACTCCAACCATGGCCTGGCCACCTCACCCAATCCGTCCAGTTCTCCAAACAAGCCAGGTTTCAGCCTAGTTGTTCCTCGGCCTCCCAGTCCAAACTCTCTTCGGCCTTCTGGTCGTCTGGTCGCCAGGCCTGGTCGCCAGGCCCAACTCCTCAGCCTCCCGACCCAGCCCGGCCCGGCTCCAGAACGGCACTCCCGGCCCAAACTCCTCACCTCCTGACCCGGCGCGGAACGGTGATTTTCGGCCCTTACAGTAGTCGAGACGGGACGTCACGAGAGCTTGAGTGACTGTGCAAAGGGCAGCCCGGTCCAGTAAGGGGCGCAATTGGCGCATCAGGCGTACCTGATGAAACGCCCCCCTGGCCACGGCCGTCACATGGTCCTCCAAGGACAGCCGGGAATCCAGGAGGACACCCAAATTGCGCGCCCTCTCCACGGGGGCCAGTGTTTCGCCCCCAATGGCCAGAGTTGGAGTAATCTGGCTGAACCGGGGTGCCGGAAACCACAGCCACTCAGTCTTGGCAGGGTTGAGCTTGAGTTTGTTACCACCCATCCAGATCCGTACGGCTTCCAAACACCGGGACAGCACTTCGGCGGCATCGTTGGGGTGGTCTGGGGTGGATATGTACAGCTGGGTGTCGTCAGCGTACAGATGGTACTCCACCCCAAAACCACGGATGATCTCACCCAGCGGCTTCATATATGTGTTAAACAGGAGGGGCGAGAGGACCGACCCCTGAGGAACCCCACATAAGAGGGGTCTCGAGGTCGACCTCTGCCCTCCCGTCAACACATATTGCGACCGACCAGAGAGGTAGGATAAGAACCACCGCAAAACGGTGCCTCCCAGCCCCAACCCCCCCAGTCGGTGCAATAGGATACCATGGTCGATGGTATCAAAAGCCGCCGAGAGGTCTAATAGGACTAGGATAGAGGAATACCCTCTATCCCGCGCCCTCCAGAGATCATCAACCAACGCGACCAATGCCGTCTCGGTACTGTGACCGGGTCGGAAGCCGGACTGGCGCGGGTCTAGATAATCAACTTCCTCCAGGTGTTGTGGAAACTGTTGGGCTACCACACTCTCAACAACCTTCACCAGAAAGTGAAGGTTGGAGACTGGACGATAGTTCTCTAGTAAAGCTGGGTCCAGGGACGGCTTCTTGAGGAGGGGCCTCACTACCGCCTCTTTCAAGACGGCAGGCAAGGACCCCTCACTCAAAGATGCGTTGACAATGCCCTGGAGCCAGCCTCGTGTCGTCTCCCAGGATGCCAGTACAAGCCAGGAGGGACACGGGTCCAATAAACATGTGGTCGCTCTAAGTTTCCTTGACAGCCTGTCCATATCCTCGGTGGTAACAAAGTCAAACTCCTCCCAAGCAGGAACCTCAAGACTAGCCTCGGACAGTCCCACAGGACCACTGTCGATGGAGGGTAGCTCATTCCGAATCCGAGTGATTTTCTCCTGCAGATAAATCCCAAATTCCTCTGCTCGCCCTTGTAGAGGGGCTTCCCGCGGCCTCTGGTGAAGGAGGGAGCGGGTCACCCCAAACAGGGCGGCAGGGCGGTTATCTGCGGATGCAATTAGGGTGGCACAATACTCACGTTTGGCCACCCTTATCGCCACTAAGTAAGCCCTAATATGGGTTCTCACTAGTGTTCGGTCGGCTTCGGAGCGAGAGGATCTCCATCTGCTCCCTAGGCGTCTCTTGTGGCGTTTCATCCCCCGAAGCTCCTCAGTAAACCAGGGAGCCTGGGTGATTCGTCGCCGCAAGAGAGGCCGCAAGGGCGCGACTCGGTCCAAGGCCCCCGTGGCCGCACTTAACCATGCGGCCACTAGGTCCTCAGTCGAGTCGCGGGGCAGGATCACAGGAATTGGCCCAAGCTCCCTCTGGAACCTTTCCGGGTCCATTAGAAGCCTGGGGCGGAACCATCTCGGAGTGTCCGGTTCCGCCTCCCCGCGGTGAGGTGGAGCGATTGGAAAGTCCAGCCGGAGGAGAGCGTGATCTGTCCATGACAAGGGAGTGATGACTAAGTCCCCTATTCCCAGATCGCGACTCCACTGTCCCGAGACAAAGATGAGATCCAGTGTGTTCCCCCCCTCGTGAGTGGGACCTAAAACTACCTGGGTCAGGTCCATGGCCGTCATGGAGGCCATGAACTCCCGAGCTGCTCCAGAGGCTTCGCCCGCCGACGGCAAGTTAAAGTCCCCCATGACTACCAGTCTGGGGGTCTCAACCGCCGCCTCGGCTATCACCTCTAGGAGCTCGGGCAGGGCTGTTGTTGCATAGCGAGGAGCCAGGTATACAACTAACACGCCCAACTGCCTCCCTAGGCCCCATCTCACGCAGAGAGATTCACACCCGGTTGTCTGGGGGACCGTGGTCTCCTTCGGCTCAAGACCTTCCGTGCGCCTTTGGCGTTTAGTCATGTCAGCCACATGACCACGGAGGTGTCTTCAGACAGCGCTGGTTCTTTGGCTTTGACACAGAGATGAGCACCACCTTCTAGAGTCATGAACAACCAGCATGTATCTGCAAGGGGAACCTTTACCTTTTCAGACAAATTTAGCACTCAGATAGTGAAGGTGTCTCACAAGAAAAATATATTTCACAAGTGAAGTCTGCTGTCTTCATTCCGTTTCTCTCACACATGACTGAGTTACCTCTTGGTCCTCCAGAATTTTTACCCTTCCTCCAGCAAATCCACTCCTTATTACATGCTGTTATATCTACTCTGTTCTCTGTTGGCCAGGAGCTGACCAGCTTTTGAACATAGTGGAAATTGCTATTTTATGAACCCTTTGCAGGGAGGCTCTGCCTGGAGCAAACTCGTGGTAATCCTTGCCTTCTCCTTGATTGGGAGTTGAGTTTGAAGGAGCTTCCCCCTTGACCACAGCCATCAGATCCATGAGAACAGAGCTGGCTTCAGTCCTTCACCGGTTCCCCAGTAGCCCTATATTTTCAGCCTGGTCCGTTCTGTGATCTGCTGTGCAGGAACTTTCATCATTATCCTGCTGTTGCTCCTAACAGGACCCATTAAGACATGAACTTTCCTTCCATTGTATTTTTCACTGTTTCTGAAAGCTCATTGCCCCATTCAAACCTTAGAGCTCCTGGGGGACGGGCATTCTATTTTCGCCCAGGCTGAGTGAAGCCCAGTCTCCTCCCTCTCTACTCACTCATAGCAAATATTCCTGTTCCTTCCCTCCACCCCACTATTTCAGTCGCAATGATTACTGAATATATAAAGCTGCAATGCAATGTAGTACTGGAAAGAGTGCAGAGAAGAGCAACCAAGATGATTAGGGGACTGGAGACTAAAACATATGAAGAACGGTTGCAGGAGCTGGGTATGTCTAGTTTGATGAAGAGAAGGACCAGGGGAGACATGATAGCAGTGTTCCGATATCTCAGAGGGTGCCACAAAGAAGAGGGAGTCAAACTATTCTCCAAGGCACCTGGGGGCAGGACAAGAAGCAACGGGTGGAAACTAATCAAGGAGAGAAGCAACTTAGAACTAAGGAGAAATTTCCTGACAGTTAGAACAATTAACCTCTGGAACAGCTTGCCTCCAGAAGTTGTGAATGCCCCAACCCTGGAAGTCTTTAAAAAGATGTTAGATAGCCATTTGTCTGAAATGGTATAAGGTTCCTGCCCACGCAGGGGGTTGGACTAGAAGACCTACAAGGTCCCTTCCAACTCTGCTATTGTATTATTGTATTATTGTAAATCTACAGTGGATGCTCCTGGATCTCACCCCTACGGAACTGGGTTGCCTGTTCTTGCTTGTTAAGAATTTTCTACGGCCCTCTTATGGAATGGAGATGAAAGGCCAAGATGCTCTCCTTTCGTTGGATCTACGGTAGCATCAGAGCCAGAATTTATTTATTTACACTCTGCGTTTATTATTTGTACAAATAACTCAAGGCACTGAACATAGCAAATACTTCTTCCTTCTCTTATTTTCTCCACCACACCAGCCCTGTGAGGGGAGTTAGGCTGAGAGAGGAGGACTGACCCAAAGTCTCCAGCTGGGTTTCATGGTTTAAGATGGGGGCTATCCACTATCTCCTAGTGGTTGCCCTTAGACACCCAGCCGGCTTTCATGCCTAAGGCAGGACTAGAATCCTGATGATTGCCCAAAGTCATCCAGCTGGCTTGTATGCGTAAGCCAGGACTAGAATTTACTGTCTCCTGGTTTCTCTAGCCTGATGCCTTCACCACTAGACCAAACTAGACCAAATTGGCTATTGGATGGTACACTAAGGCAGTGGTCGGCAAACCGCGGCTCGCGAGCCACAAGCGGCTCATTGGCCCCTCGGGTGCGGCTCTTCCTCTCTCCCTCCCCCCCCAGGCAGCAGAGGACCCTGCATGTGGACAGGCTGTGGGGGCTGTGGCTGCCTCTTCCTGTCTCTGCCTCTTCCTGTCTCTTCCTCCCTCCCCCCCTGAAGCAGGGGAAAGCCCGGCATGCCGGCCGGGGAGGCCATGGCTACCTCCTCCCGCAGCGAGCGCACCCGAGGCTGCGGCCACCCAGCCCCGTGTGGCGGGCAGCCCTGGAAGGCGCTCCTCGGTGGCCGTTGGAGGGAGCTGGTGAAGAGGTGTGCGGCTGTTCTGCCCGATGCGCCTGCTGGGTGTACTCGGACGGCGGGAGGTGCGTGTCGCATGGCTCGGGGGCAGCAGCAGGGCTCGGGGCTTGCAGCAGCCACTGAGGCGCGCTTTCCGGGGCTGGCCGCCGTGCGCGGCTGGAAGGGAGGTGGGCGTGCAGCGCCCGGACGGCCACGGCGGCGCTTGGGTGGCCGTGGCCTCAGGTGCGCTCACTGCGGGAGGAGGCAGCCATGGCCTCCCCGGCCTGTGTGCCAGGCTTTCCCCTGCTTTGGGGGGGGAGGGAGGAAGAGACAAACAGAGAGAGACACAGGGAGAGAGGGAGGGAGAGAGGGAATCAGAGACAGACAGACAGACAGACAGACACACACACACAGAATGACAAATGGGTGGAGGACGGAGAGAGAGACAGATAAAAAGAGAGATAGACAGAGAGAGAGAGAGACAAAAAGAAAAAGAGAGAAAGAAAGAAAAATAGAAATAAAAAGAAAGTGGGAGAGAGAGAAGAAAGAAAGAAAGAAAGAAAGAAAGAAAGAAAGAAAGAAAGAAAGAAAGAAAGAAAGAAAGAAAGAAAGAAATTACGACCACAATTGAGCCCAAAATTTTGGTTCCTAAGGAGGACCATCGTTAAGTGAGTTTCACCACATTTCCCAAGTTGGCCACGCCCACCCGGTCACGTGACTGCTGAGCCACTCCCACGAAACAAGCCACACCTTTTGGCTCTCAAAAGAAATTTCAATTGTGGTACTGTTGATATTTGGCTCTCTTGACTAATGAGTTTGCCCACCACTGCACTAAGGGAACAACATCCCAACTAATACTGGATGGACTGAAAGGTACTGAAGTATGAGTATCATTGCCAATAGTCCATTGGATTCCATTACCTTCATAGACATTTAACCATATATATATATATATATATATATATATATATATATATATATATGTAGGTCTTTGGTTGTTCGGGTTTTCTCCCGCGTAGAATTGGAAGTATCTTCACGACGTTTCGATGAAATCTCATTCATCATCTTCAGGCTGGTGCTTCGGGCTTGGTGCTTCCACCCAAGAAGCAATGGGTGGAAACTAATCAAGGAGAAAAGCAACTTAGAACTAAGGAGAAATTTCCTGACAGAACAATTCATCGGTGGAACAACTTGCCTCCAGAAGTTGTAAATGCCCCAACACTGCAAGTTTTTAAGAAGTTGTTGGATAGTCATTTGTCTGAAATGGTATAGGGCTTCCTGCCTAGGCAGGGAGTTGGACTAGATGACCTCCAAGGTCCCTTCCAACTCTGCTATTGTATTGTAAGACTACACCTTGAGTGTGGTTTGTCACTCAACTTCTATCACTACTATTATGTCCCTGTCCCCAGCACCCATAAATCTGGGTCAAAAAAACTAGACAAGGCCATCTAATATCCAAAAATATACAATCACCACCCAAAAATGGGTATGGAAGTGAAGAAAAAATAGAATTAGAAAACCTAAGGATAAAGGCAGCTCATTATACACCAGAGCTTCATCTTATATTCTCATCCTTAGTTTAAGGTAGTACCACACAAACCTCATCCGTGGATCATCTGGTGGAGTCATCTCTAGAACATGAGGAGGTCCATTCAACACAACTGCATGTAAGGAAATGCTTGGATTTTCTGTCCCGACCTAGAAGACAAAAGGAGAACCTAATGATAGTTTGGACAGAAAGCTACCATTGAGTGATTTTTATGTGTTTAGAGTGGGAATAGTCCATAAACCACAGTTTCACATAAAATGCCCTATTTTCCATCCCAAACCCATTGATCCTCTGGTCATTTTGAAGCCTCTGGCCCTAACCTAGCTGAAAAAGTGGCCTAAGCTCAGTCCTCATTTAGCAACGACCTCTTTGACGTTGTGAAGGTGATGACAAATTAACTTCGTGACCAATTCTTGCATTTATGGCTGTATGCAAAGGAAAGCTGAAGTAAGACTATGAGCACAGTTGCGCTTAGCAACCGCTTTGCCTCATGACCCAATTGTGGTCGCTAAACAAGCACCACCAGTATTACAGATTGTGATTCTACAAATAGGACCCCGAAGACTAAACTTAAAAGATCCATCCAGAAATAATCTAGCTTTTCTAACTGCATTCGGTTAACTTTGAATTGTATCTCCCAATAAAAGTAACCAAATCTTGAATGTTAGATGAATATAGGAGTGGGCTGCTACGTATTTGCCCGGGTTCGGGACAATCTGTAGTTAACATTATGACCAGTTCAGAGAACCTCCAAATCCCACCCTTACTAGCCCCTCCCACCCATCCCGCCCCTCCTAGGAGCAGCCCATTTTAGATGTGAGGTAAGTAGTGCAGGGCCCGTGCAGAGGCGAAAATGGGCCTCCGGAAGTTCCAGAAGGCCAGAAATGGGCCCATTTCAGGCCTCTGGAAAGCCTCCAGAGCCTGGGGAAGGCAGTTTTCGCCTTCTTGGAGGCTCAAGGACAGCCTCCAGGGCCTGGGGAAGGTGAAAATGGCCCTCCCACCGTGGTTCAGGAGGCCAACTAAGCCACGCCCACAAGACCACACCCACCCAGCAACCAGGCAGAGAACCTGCTGCTGAAATTTTTGAAGCCCACCCCTGGATGAATAGTAAAATCTATCCTACCTTTGGGTAGTGGTAGGCTTCCGCTTTTGGGTAAAGGCTTCCGGTGAATGTGGGTATCTCCATTAATGGGACCCGGGAGTCATTAATAGTTGCGTAGGCTAATCTTGTGCCATCAGGAGACCACCAGTGAGCAATTTGGGTTTTCAGGATCTCTTCTAGAGAAACGAGAGAGTTGAAAAAATACTGTGATATCAAAACTGTTAGTTAACAAGGAAATGTAAGGATAGATTGAAGGAAAAATTCTACTTTATGGGCAGGATATTATCCCTGGGAGGGTAAAAGTAATGAGCAAAAGAATCTGTTTTATTGATCCTCCTGAATGGCTTCCCACCTTGATGAATTTCCTTTGAGGTTGTGTAAAATAATACCTCATCAAGAGAAGAAAGAAACAGTTGTACGGCTGTTGAGCCCAATGATTCATATATTTTGCTCAAGTTTGGAAGAGCTTACCTTGCAGCATTAAATTGGGAAAATTCCACTTACTACCAAATCATTAATTCCAGTGTTCTGAAGGTGTTAGAATCTATCTTTTGCTTTGGGTAATATACAGTCATAAAAAGTACAATCCGACATTTTAATTGCTCAGCATGATTAACTGCAAAATTTCTCACAGCTTTCTGTAAAACCTTTGCTCAGGAATTTGCTTTTAGATGTTAACCATTGGCTGAACTCTGAATGAATTATGGGAATGTATGCAGTGGTGGGATTCAAGTAATTTAACATCCGGTTCTTTGCCTTAATGATTTCTTCCAACAACCAGTTCACCAAACGGCTCAGAAAGTTAACAACCGGTTCTCCCAAATTGTTGCGAACTGGCTGAATCCCACCATGGGATGTATGGAATTCTCCTAAGATGTGGACTCCATTTGGGTAAGCACCATCTCAGGGACCATGCTCCAAAAACTAATGGATGGGGCAAATTAAAACTAAATTTGCTTTACTTTCATTTATATTTGATTGAAATTAAATGTAAATGGTACGAATATTCTCCATCAAAACAGGATATACTTTTCTCCTTTTAATCCTGCAGGCCGAATGAGTCACGTGCTGGTCATGCCCATATAGGGCAATTGGCAGTTGGAACAGAGTTACTTTCAACTGGGGAGGGGGAGTAGAATGTCTAATTCCTTAGCATTGATGCGTGTTAATATAATATAATATAATACTGTATAAGAAATACTGATGCACCTAGGAGCCAAGAGGAACGTATGCGCCACATTTCAAGTTTGTAGGGTTTATGGTTCTGGAGATTTCATGATGAGGCGTTTTTCACTTTTATATATATAGATTTAACTATTTGAGAAGCTTCTGTTCATGAGTTGGTGAACTACTGGCCTACTTTGTAGAGCTTTTTGTAACTATTACGAATGATATTAGATGATTGGCATGGCATGGAAGCGGTACCTCTCATCCAAGAAGATGATCGAGCTGGAATCTCACTCCACATTTTATCATCCAACAATACTAACTTGATAGGTTAGATGAGGCACAATGAACTTCATAGGGTGAATGAAGGTGTGAATAATAATAATAATAATAATAGAAAGAGAGTAGGGGGAAGCGGAGGAGGACATGTTGCTAAGTAGAGTAATTAATTAAGTAATTAATTGGGACTTGTTTGGCAGAGTAACAGGAATACTAATTTTTTTATTTTATTTATTTTATTTTATTTTCACATTTATAACCCGCACCTTCTCCTAAAAAAGGACCCAGGGCGGCGCACAGGAAATTTAAAAACTATACATATATATAAACATACATCTTAAAATATGCCTTATTATATGATTATTAAAAACCTATTAAACTATAACCCTGTGCTAAAACATTTTAAAATTCCCCTAATTAAAATTTACAGCTAATAAAAGTCAGTATCGGGAGGTTATGCTAGGCCGGCTTGTTGAAATAGATGCGTTTTGAGATGCTGGCGGAAAAGGCGGAGGTCCGAGATGGTGCGTAATTCGGGGGGCAGGTCGTTCCAGAGAGTAAGGCCCGCCACAGAGAAGGCCCTTCCCCTGGGTGTCGCCAACCGGCATTGCCCGGCCGACGGCACCCGGAGAAGGCCCCATCTATGGGATCGGATCCATAATGCAGTCTAGGACAGGAGTCCCTAAACCCTGGTCTGTGGACTGCTACCTATTCATGGCCCATTGGCAACTGGTCCACACAAGCAGCAGGAAGAACCATCTTAGAAAAATATAATGGGAAATTATAATTATTAATTATGTGAGGAACTCAGTGGGATTGGGCCAGAGGTGGGTTCCTAACGGCTCGGGCTGGTTTGGCCGAGTAGCTAGTAACTTGGCTTGCCATGCCCCTGAACCACCATCATCTTGTTTTTTTAACTACTGCACATGTGCGCGTAGCGCACATCAAATGTGCATGTGCCTAAAGCACAGGCGCGCCCAAAGAGAACCAGCAGTAACAGAAGCCGAAACCCAATCCTGGATTGGCCCACCCTGTTCGCTCCATTAGAAGGGGCATGCTGAGGACCGCATCAGGCATTTCAGCTGGGAGAAGAGCCTTTTCTGCTGTGGCCCCCTTCCTTTTGGAACAGCTTACCCCCGGGAAGTGAGATCTGCCTCCACATTTTTGGCCTTCTGGAAACACCTTTAAACCTAGCTTTATTGATTGCCATGAGGCAGAAGTGGATTTCACATAATTTTACCATTAGTTTAGTGAGCACGGAAAATGTGAGCGCATGCACGCCTACCATGCATGTGTGAGGCCTTTCACACATACACTTTGCTCACACATGCAGCTTGGACGTATGCACACAATTTAGAAAACATGGCTAAATAGAATGGCATAGGGCTGGGGTGGGGTCACAGGTCGTCATAATGGTTCACCTGAACCAGTCCAAACTGGCTGAATACCACCACTAGCGTGTGGTCTGGATGGAGACACTCTAGGCTGGAGGTGACCAGTGGAGTAATGGAGAAGATACCACCTCTGTAGCACTCATGTGCTTAGCTTGTATGTGATTCTTGTTGCTTTTTTTGGTAATGTTCTTTTGTTTATGTTTTTATTGTATTGTAAGCTTCCTAGAGTCATTTTGAGAACTGAGGTGGGTTTCTACCGGTTCGGCTAAGTAGGTAGTAACCCGGCCTGCCACATACCTGAACTGGTTCTATTGGTGGTGCCGCCATCTTGATTTTTGTTTCTGCGCAGGCGCAGAACAATTTTCATTGCAAAAATGAACATTTCCCCCCCTTTTCTAACATTGTGTACATGCGCACAGACCTTTTTTAGGTGCAAATGCACATGCGCGTAGAGCGCATGTTTGGTGGGCACGTGAGCGAAGCAAGGTCGTGAGCGCAAAATTCTTTGCGCGCCGAGCCGACAGTAATGCTGGCAGCAACCCACCCCTGGTTGAGAGATGGGCAGGATGCAGGCTTAATTAAATAAATTAATGCTGCCAGCAAAACCACGTAGACATGTCTGTGCACTCGCCAGGAGTTGCGGGCTCAACTCAACATGACATTCTTAATAAGAACAACTCATCCTAGAGATGAAATCTTGAAGAATTCATAATGGAAGAACAGGGACCTGAATCTCAATCAGAGCCAATAATTTTAGCCCCAGGCCCTGTCTTTATTGGCCACGAGGCTGCTGGTTCTCCATAGCGCCTATAAATTATTCCAAGGTATAATTTGAGCTTTGCGTTCGACATGCACCGCGAGCCTCCGATGCTCCTGTCTTTCTTCTTAATATTATTTGACATGACGCTTTCATTAACTTTCCTATAAAAAGATAATAGTATCCTATTTCTCCCCCTCTCCTCCCAGCCTCCCCCCACCCCCCAATCCCATCTGCCACTGAAAAGGATCGATAGTGCGCACTTATAAGCAGAAGAAAAACAGGCCTCTTCCCTTCAGCCTACATGGTTTCCAACCCCTCTTCAATTTTCTTACAGCACAGCTGTCACTCAGATTTGATGTAGTGCATGATATATTTATTACAGACGATGTGGTGCCTCCTCACGGGTGAGATCATGTGTTTTCAACAGCTCTGAATGGCAGCTCATGCAGGGAAGCAATAGGTATTCATTAAGCCCGCGTTCCAATGCAATGGGGCATCCCCATCAGCTGTGTTTCTGCAACCGAGGAGCAATATTTGAAGCAGCATCCGAGTAATAAACCTTCCTTTCTTTCTTTCTTTCGCTCCCTGATTATTATATTTTATTTACAGAAAAGACTGCCTGCCAGCTTTTGTCTGTTTGGTGCCTTTTGAGAGCCTGGATTATTACTCCCACACTCTCTGGGCTCATGCTGGATGGGAGTTAACAGAGCTATAATCCGGAACTTCTGGAAGACTGGAAAAGCAACAAGTCTGGAAATTCTTCTCTAATTTACTGAGCAGAGACACGAATCTTGCATGTGGAGCACTTCTGCTTCTGGGTAAGAATTCCTTTGAGTTGGGACCAACTCTTGATGACTACAAGGACTTCTTGGCAATAGTATGGAAGTGGTTTGTGATTTTCTTCTCCCAAGATGCATTCTTGACGTTCTAGCCTTGCCTACAGCCCTGAGATTTCCTCTGGTTTCCCATCCAATTACTAACCAAATCTGACCCTACTTAGCTTCTCAAGATCAGCCAAGGTTAGCTAGGTGTTGTTAGCTAATGGGACCATGCAGGAAAATCCAAATTACTGTTGCTGAAATTCAGATCTTTCAGCCAAACATGAATCTCCCACTTTAACCTAATTCATCAACTAACTGGGGAGTTACACCACATTAATCCCAGAGTTAGGCATATTAAAGCCTTAGGATCACAGGCGATTGCTGAATCTATTTTTAATGTCCTACTAGGAAATCTCAGGAATAGGGGCTACACGGGGAAGTCAAGGCATATCTTGGAAGAAGTCGGGCAGACTCACTGGGAGTTGGGCGACAAGCCAGTTTAATAAATTTTTATTGTTACTACTGCTACTGTTATTATTATTAGGAAGAAGGCAATCACTTCCATACTGTGGTCAAGATATTCATGGTCCCTTGGAGCAGTGGTGGGTTTCTGCAGGCTCGCACCTACTCGCGAGAGCCGGTTGGTGAAATTTAGAGAACCAGTGAGAGGGGGTTCCACCAGCGTACCTGGAAGTAAATCTAGCCTGCCGCTGCCAGTGACTCAACGGGAAGGAAAGGAAAGGAAGAAAGGAAAGGAAGAAAGGAAAGAAAGAAAGAAAGAAAGAAAGAATTTATCATCACAATTGAGTCCAAAATTTTGGTTGCTAAGCAAGAGCGTTGTTAAATGAGTTTCGCCACATTTTAAAAGGTGGCCACTCCCACCCTGTCACATGACTGCCAAGCCACGCCCACAAAATAGGCCACACCTACAGAGTAGGTTCTACAAAATTTGAAACCCACCACTTCCTTGGAGCCAAACCCAACTCAAAGCCTAATACCATAAAAACTGGACATTTCTGGCACTGTTTCCCATCATTGAAAAGACATCAATTGAAGTGTAACATTAAACAACACTCAACATAGCTTTTAAAAATGAAGAATAAACTTCAAACTTTCCTAATCCAGAAAAAAATCTTGGCTCAGAGCAGATGCAGGATTTGGTCCGGGGTGTGTGTGTTTCCAGCTGCTGCTACTACTCATTCATGCAGGGATACGCTGCGTGCGTGCTTTGTTCGCATGTGCAGTACTAAAATGTTTCTGAGCATGCTCAGTAGGAAAAAACAAGATGGCGGCGCCTATGGCACTGCCGAGAGAACAGGTTTGGGGACATGGCAGGCTGAGTTTACTACCTATTCAGCCAAACCAGTCCGAACTAGTAGGAACCCACTTCTGATTTGGTCCTGTTTACTTCTACTCCACATTCCAGGGATTGAGGTGCAGCTACTGGACACCCAAATGGTGGCTACCATTAAGCCTAACTTGGTTGTTTTCTTAACTGAGCCCAATGAGTGAAGCAAACAATCCTAGCCTAATATTACATAACTGGGAAGAATAAACAAAAGATGAGGCCGAATTATAGGGTCTACCTAGAGTGAAGTTGGGTTTCATATGAAGTAACAAATTTAAAATATGTAGGACGGTAAAGTGAAAGAATATGCAAGAAGAGACTTAATGCATATACCCCACTTAATTTCCCCTCTCATCTAGCTCAGTGTATTAAAAGGGACAAGAGATACAATTTCAAGTTTCTTTACTGGGGTTTCTCATCTAGTTGAACTCGAAAAGAGTAAAAAGCTGACCGAGATTAACCAAAGTTTTATTTGTCACAACTTGGGAAACACTATATGGCTGTAACAAAAATGTTCCAAAGAAGAACAGCCAAGTTGGCCTATCCAATAAATGAAGTCTGTCTCTTTAAAAATCCTGCTCCTCTTCAGCCAGTGATGGGTTGCAGGCAGTACGCCCCAATAATGGCGTACTAGAGCAATGAATACTGTTCCGGTACGGTGCTCTGGAGGGCCCACCCTCCCGCCCAAGCTCCTTAATGGTTTTTTTTAATCTTCGGCACTTACACGCACGGCGCTTATAGCTCTACTGAGCAGCTGGAGTGTCACGGAGGCTCGCGGAGGCGTCCATGTAGACGCCACTGGGCCCGTTCCAACCATACCAGTTGGAACGGGATCCGGAACCCACCACTGTCTTCAGCCTAGTATCCACCACTGCAATGTCTGTGAAGATGCACAATGAATTCAATCTTAAGCAGTGGGGGAGAATACAATGTTTGTTCATGGATCTATAATCTTATCATGGCACTAACTGCAATCCAGCTGGGGAGCATGAGGTACAGGCATAAAAGGGGAAAAAAATCTGGCTTAACATCTCAGGAGCATTTCTGCACTGACGTGTCGGAAGTTAGCACCCACCCCTCTCCTAGAAAAAAGAAATGTTTTAGGAAATATTAAAAGGACAGAGCCCTAAAAGAGAGGCAGAAACTCGACCTTCCTCACCTTTGTCCCCTGCATGGCCATTAAGGCCTGAGCCAGACTATTCTGCATAACAAAGATCTACTTCCTTCAGGCAGAGCCACAGGAGGAATTGCTCAAAGCCCTTTCATTACATCGGCGCCCAGCAAGAGTCAACCAAGCTTGGGGCTCAGGACAGTCTACAGAGATGCCCCTGCATGGCTCCATGGGAGTCTGACAACCAATCAGAATACAAGCTCTAATTCAAAAGCCCAGAGAGGGCATAAAATCCCAGGCACTCTCAGCATCTCTGCCCGTTTTTCCTTCGCCCAAGATCTTCAAGGCTTGTGATCCTGTTCATCAATAAACCTTCTTTTTAAGCAACTTCCATGAATCCGGTGTCTTTCCCCGCACTTGAGACTGGACCCAGAAGGATATTTCTTCCAACAGAAGATTGCAAGAAAGCATGTTCAGAGGCGCCATTTCCTCCTACTTCCCAGTTTCCCTTTTGCAAACTAGCAGATCAGCCTTCTGCCTTCAATGGCTCTAAATAGAACCTTAGTCCTCCTCTGGCACAGGCCCATCTCCATCAGTGAGAATTCCTGCCTCCACACTGATGGATCTCAGAAGCTGGCACCAGTAAGAAAGGAAGCAGAAGAAAAGTATGCCAATGTCCAAATAAACCTAGGATACTTTGGTAGCACCCAAAACTGTCTGGATTCAAGCATTTAGTTCAGTGTTGGCAAACCTTTTCGGTATAGAGTGCCAAAACGGGAGTGTACACGCTGGGGAGCAACAGAAAACGAAAGAGCAGCTCCCCAGCGCGCATGCAATGGGAGCACCAGAAAACAGAACAACAGCTTCCTGGCGCACATGCACGGGAGTACCAGAAACTGGAAGAGCAGCTCCCTGGCGCACATGCACAGGAATACCAGAAGAGCACCTCCCTGGCGCATAGGCATGGGAGCACCGGAAACTGGAAGAGCAGTTTTTCCTGTTTCCGGCATATGAATGCACACTGGTCACCTGGTCTTCTAGTTTCTGGCATGCATGCATGCGTGAAGACCAGCTGGCCAGAACCAGCTACCCGAAACATGCGCGCTGGAACCCGGAAGAGCAATGGGTGATGCTGGCGTTGCCTGGAGAGATGGCTCTGTGTGCCACTTCCGGCACGCATGGCATAGGTTTGCCATCATGGATATAGTTAAATTTATCTATTTCTATTGATTTGACTTGGTTTCAAGAATATTTACCACCTCATTTGAGTGTGGCTGTAGCTGTTTCAATCTCTTTTTCTTCTGCAGGGGCAACATCCTACAGTATATGCAACTTTCATCCTGAATTGCCTTTTTGGTGACATTCAAAAAATAATAGTGCACGTTGGGAATTTCCTCATCCTTCTTGGCATGATGCTCATTTAATATCCTATGTTTTCTGTTTTCTCCATGCTTTGCAAATGTGCGTGGCTTTAAAAAACCAGATTTAAAAAAAGATATCTCTTTTCTGCAGGTAATTATAAACTGGGATGTACAGTAGATTTTTTTTAATGTAATGAGATGGTAGATTCTGTGCCCTTGGCATTCTTAAAGCTAAAAAAAGAGAGGCAAAGTTCCATAAATTATATATGATGGAAAGTCCCTTAGGAAAGAAGTAAAGTTGCTGTATGGCTCCAATAAGAACCAGATAGCTTCATTTTATTTATTCTTTCTAGTGGTGAGGTTTCAAGGGAGTTTCCATGGCTGCGAGAGAATGGATTTCAAAAGTTTATCGTAGAACCAGTGGCAACTTTAATTGAAGCATGACGGAATAACTAAACAGGATACTTTTCTGATCTTTTCCTCCATGTTCATGGATGAATTCCTAAACTGAATTGCAACTCCCTGGGGATCATAAGCAACTTATGGGGAGAATTGCAATTTTATTTAAAATGAATAGGGCTTGCAGGCAAACTCACTCCAGCTTTCGTCAAGCTGAGCAGTAAGAGAAGTCTAGAGTAAGTTTAGAGGCACGGTTAAATCTATTGAGTTTGTCAAAACCACTTGCCAATTACATAAGTCCCATATATTATTTACTTACTAGCTGATAACCCAGTGTTGTCCCGGTATTTATTTATAGGAGGGAAATGTCTGGACCAAACATAATTTCTAATGTTGGAATTTCCCCCTTACCAGGGGGAGCCTCCTGTGAAGCTGTTACCATGGCAACTCCACTGTGCTATACAGTAGAAGTCATTTTACGACAGTACAGTAGAGGTCTTTTGAAAGCACAACAGGCTGTATCATAACAGAACACACACACCAAGGGTGTTAGGTGTGTCTTACCCGCACAGTATTTGTTTCCAGAGAGTAATTCATCTATGTACCAAGTTTGGTTGAAATTGCTCTAGGCCAGTGATGGCGAACCTTGTCCAATCTCTTCTTAAAAATACCCAGCATTGGAGCAAACCACAGCTTCTGGAGGCAAGTTTTTCCACTGATCAATTGTTCTTTCACCTGATACATAATAGGCTATACTGCAAGCCTTTTTTTTTTCTTGTCAGAACCTGCTGAATTTCACCGCTGCCTTTATCAATAAATAAAGGTGATTGGTTAATTAAAAGAGAATGTTTGGTGTTGTAGTAAGTTAGCACCCACCCCTCTCCTAGAAAAATGAAATATCTTGGGAAATATTGAAACAAAAGAATATTATATTTCCCTGGATCAGAAATGGAGAAACATGTTTTTAGGCAGGAAACAGACTCACTCTTAATAGCCGCCACCTTTCTCAATGGGCCATTAAAATGCTTCACCTAGTCTATTCTATATAACAAAGATCTCCCCCCTTCAGCTCCAGGGTGATGGAATTAAGGCATGATAGTATTAGCCCTTTACCCATCTCACCACAGGGCACCTGGGAAGAAGCAACGCTCAACCAAGCTTGAGACTCAAAAGACACACAACCTACAAAGTTAGCAAAAATCACCGCTGCCACTGGGAGTCTGACAACCAATCAGAATACATTTCTTACACAGGAACAGGAAACAGAGAGGTGGGGCCAAGCAGAGTATAAAAAACCCAGCAAGTCCCCTTTTCTCTCCTTTTCTTCTTCACCCAACATCTGGAAGCATGTGACCTTCCTTTTCTGTTCAGGGGCTCAAGCCACATTGTTATATCCTCAGACTTATGACCGTGCCAGTAAGTCTGGTGAACGCTAATTACCACATTCCTGAATGGAGCAGGCAGCCGCATCTGATTGGCTGAGACGCGGCTGGCCGGATTCAGTCTATCTCTTGCAACAATTGTTGCAAGGAGGTTGCATCTGATTGGATAAGACGCGACTAGCCGGAATTTGCCTTGCCGCCTCGTTGAGGCTTTTCCCGCCTGACAGCTCTATATAAATTGCTGTCAGGCGGGAAAACCCTCGCCTTCACTACTTTGCACTTCGCCTTGTATACAGTTAATAAAGAGTTGTGTTATGACTACGCCTGAGTCGGAATCCTTCTTGCAATCTAACACACGTGATCCAGTCCACCATTAAACCATCTTTCCAAGCAGCCTCCATGTTTCCAGTGTCTTTTTCCCCACTTGGAACTGAACCCATTTCAGGACATTTCTCCCAACAGTGTGACAGCTAAAATCTGTACATTTACACAACATATTGAACCACAAGCTAACTATATGGGCTAAAATATTTTGGTCTATAATAAATGGAAGGGATTATTGGTAATCTGTAAAATTAAACCCTAATTCCAATCATTTTAGTGTTATTTGATAAGTGTCCAATGCTTTCAAATTGGTTCGGTTTGAATTCAATTATGCTTCCAGGGTTGCTCAGAGGGGAGAGGGATTGTTTATAGATACACTTTAAATACCCCTGCTAATTAAATACCATCGATTTAATCAATAGGTCTCCTCTCATACTAAGGCAAAGCCAATCCCCTTTACTGTCGCTAATAAATACTCTTTCAAATCACTGAAAAAGATGAATATAATCTAGCCTAATAGAGGCATCTGGGAAAATCATCTTGATATCAGGCAGGAAATTACATCATTGCGCAAATGATACAGGTTACACAATTAGCATCCCTCACAGGCAACGCAGATTAGATCACATGTGATCTAATCGGCCCTCCCTTGTGGCTGCTGCTGAAATACATATTCATTGGAAGTTTATAAAATAAAAAAAAGAAATGGAAGAATTCCCTTCTTGTCTTCTTCTTTTCTAATTGTCCTGTTTAAATGGGGAGTGTGCAGTTCCATAGACACCAGAAGCTAATCTTGGATCCTCTCTAGCACGAAACAGCCATTTTTAATGAAAGCCATCCTATTTGCAATTTTACATGGTTAAGACGACTCACAGCTGGAAGCGTTTCATATTAGGGAAACAAAAGGATGTGCCTAAGGGCCCATATAGAATCCATCTCAGTCGCCAGATGGAGCTTTAAAAAAACAACAACCCGTGGATTAAATAGGACAGATGATTTTCGATAGTTTGTTTGCAAGCCACAAACTGCGTACAGACATGCTCAGTGTGAGATCTGAACTCTACTTGACAGCAGCAAAAGATCCCCTTAGGATGCCCTTCTTCAGCCTGATGCCTCCAGATGTTTGGGTCTACAAGTCCCACCATTCATAGCTAATTATTAGTGATTAATAAAAATCAACCAAAGTTACTAATTACTATCAAGCTTAAAGTATTGACAATGATGTAAATATAATGGTGATATGAAGAATTCTACATCGCCTTCCTATCGGTTTTAATATCTGTAATAGTGTATTAACAGTTGTACTAACAATTGTAATAATATTAATACACTATTACAGATATTAAAACCGATAGGAAGACAATGTAGAATAGAGAACTACAAAAGCTAAACATGTAAGCCGATACAGAAGACTGTAAAACTATTTTATATTGTTATGTTTGTCTTGTTTTTTTCTGTATTTGTTTCCCCCCCTGTTTTTAAAGGTATTAGTGATTCCTATTATTAGGCTGCATCTTAAAAGAACCATCCTTCACATTGTAAGAATTATCCCTACCCATCACAACCTGAAGCACCGTGAAAACACCCTCTGTACCCATCAGGGGAGGTATTTACTTACTGTCCATACCTAAGGTGACCAGATTTTGAAACTTCCAAAGCGGGACACCGTCGACAAGGGGGGGGGAGCGCGCACGCGCCCCCCCCGGCACAACATGCGCCTGCACAGAGGCGGCGGTGGTGACCCGGTGGCACTGAGAGCCGCTGGCTCGGGCGGGAAGGCGGCCCGAACCAGCCGCTTTGAGCTCAGGCCATCACGCCGGCATCACGCCGGCACCGCTCCGAGTCCCCTGGGGGAGAGGGAGCGGTCTATAAATTAAAGTTTATTATTATTATTATTATGATGGGCTGACAGCGGCCGGCTCGGGCTGCCTTCCTCTACGCCACCAGTCCGCCGCTCACCGCCGCCTTTAAAGAGGGCCCTCGCAGGGCCCTCTTTAAAGGTGGCGGCGCTGAGAGCCGCTGGCTCGGGCAGGAAGGGGAAAGGCGGCCCGAGCCGGCCACTGTCAGCCCATCATGCCAGCGTGATCACTGATGGCCTGAGCTGAAAGCGGCCGCCTCGGGTCCTCTGCGCAGGCGTGTGACGTGCTGGAGCGCGCACGCCCCCTCCTCGGCCCCGATGCCCGAGCCGTCCCGAGCCGGCGCTCAGAGGTGCGCGCCTCTGAGCGCGTACAGAGCGCCTGCGACCTGCCCGTAAAAAGCGGGACATTCTGAAGAGGGGACGGGGCGTGGGACATCTGCTGGTGAACCAGGACTGTCCCACCAGAAGTGGGACGGATGGTCACTTTATACATACCGGTTCGCAAATGTGAACCTGCGTGCATGCACTTTTCACTAAAAAAGGGCCTAAATGGGATGCCATAGAGCTGCCCATGATTTCTGCTACCGGTTCGGCTAAACCAGTCCGAACCAGTAAAATACACCATCTCTGAGAGTTGGTGAGTGCTGACTTTAAATAGAAATATTCCTAGTCAGAATTTGGTATGATTCACTGTTAACCATTTACCATTTCGTAGAAAATCTAACATCACATTAGGAGGAAAGCATCAGTACACAAAACACATGCACGCATGCACACACACACACACACACACACACACACACACACACACACGCATCCCAGCTGCAATAATGATAGCAATTGCAAAATTAGCAATACAAGTAATCCTTGATTTATGACTGTAATGGAGCCTGGAGTTCCCATCACAAATCTTGACAACCATAAGTCAAGGCACTGCATAGGCCTGGACTCAATTTAAGACTCTTTTTTTTTTGCAGCAGTAATTAAGCAAATTCTGCAGACATATAAGCAAATCTATATATTCCTATGGACATTTTGTGTCAGAAACTGACCATAAAGGCCAGAATCCGGCAAAAAAACCATCATCCTAAATCATGGACATAGGATCTTGGATTGCTGCAGTGATGGGTTCCTGGAGCAACTGGTACGGTGTAACGGGGCTCGGCGTCCACCACATGAATGCGTGCAGCACGCGTGCACACACACGGAGCGCACGCATGCGTACTTATCGCCTGTGATGCTCCGTGACACCTCTGCGATGCTCCAGATGCTCAGTGGAGCGTTGCGCAGACACCATATGCTCCCTGCACACGCGCGCAGGGAAGCCCCGAACAGCACAAATACTGGTAAGGAGCACAGGCAGGCGGGTGGGTTGTCCGGGAGCACCGTACCAGAACGGTACCTGGTGCTCCCAGCAGGCACCAGTGTACTGGGCCTAACCCCCCACTGGATTGCTGCAACAGAGGGATAGAATCTAGATCACGTGAAGCGTTAATGCCACTGTATAGTGCCTTGGTAAGGCCACACTTGGAATACTGCATACAGTTTTGGTCGCCACGATGTAGAAAAGACGTGGAGACTCTGGAAAGAGTGCAGAGAAGAGCAACCAAGATGATTAGGGGACTGGAGGCTAAAACATATGAAGAACGGTTGCAGGAACTGGGTATGTCTAGTTTGATGAAGAGAAGGACCAGGGGAGACATGATAGCAGTGTTCCGATATCTCAGAGGGTGCCACAAAGAAGAGGGAGGCAAACTATTCTCCAAGGCACCTGGGGGCAGGATAAGAAGCAATGGGTGGAAACTCATCAAGGAGAGAAGCAACTTAGAACTGAGGAGAAATTTCCTGACAGTTAGAACAATTCATCGGTGGAACAAATCAATGGAACAGCTTGCCTCCAGAAGTTGTGAATGCCCCAACACTACAAGATGTCCTCCTGCCACTATTAACTACTTAATCCATTAGAGTGGGTGGGTCCTTCTTAAATTTCTTGCTTTGACTATTAAGCCCCTGAGGTCTCCTTCTCTGGTCTGATCATTACCTTAGGCCTGGGATGGCGAACCTATGGCATGCGTGCCACAGGTGGCACACAGAGCCCTCTCTGCAGGCATGTGAGCTGGCACCCCAGCTCAGCTCCACTACGCATACTTGTGCACTTCCCACCAGCCAGCTGATTTTGATGCTCTGCCACGCATGCACAGGGATGGGGCGCATGTGGGAGATGTATATGCTTAGGGTGGGCGTGTGTGCATGTGTGAGGGGCCATGGAGCTGCAACGTGGGCCCCTCACGGCCCATTTTTGCTCCCAGGAGGCTGGGGGGTGGTCTACTAGGCCCAAAATGTAGTGCAGGGCAGGAAGACCACATGCATGTAGGGGGATCAGGAGTGGGTCATGCATAAGGTGACCAGACGTCCCGCATTTGGCGGGACAGACCCACATATTCATAATTAGTCCCGCGTCTGGCATCCCTTTAAAAATTTCCCGATTTTTTGAATATTCCAAATCTTCCTCCTTCTCCTCCTCCTCTTCCTCCTCCCCACCCGCCACTCCTCTCCTCCTCCTCTTCTCCTCCTGCGGTCCGACTTGCCTGCCTCGGCGGAACATCCGGGTCGTGAGGCGGGAGCAGGAAGTCGGGATGTAGTCGCCCAGCTAAGCAGCAGGGGGTGAGGCAGGCAATGGCGGCCGCGGCAGCGGGTCGCTGAATCTGGAGCGGTCCGGCTGCCCCACGGCATCAGCCCTACTAGTTTTAAGTAGCATTCAAATTAGATTTGGGATCTCTTGTCAATTATATAATCTCTGCTTTATTACAGGGATCTGACTGATATTTTGAAGCCTGGCCTTGTGGGGAGGAGGGGGAGGAATGGAATCACACCACTAGATGGCGTGTCATATCCAAAAATATTATCTCAGAAATAATGAGTATTTCAGGACACAAGTATGGCCTGTGAAACCATGGTGATGAGGAGATTAATGCTGTCACACTCAAGAAAGAAGAAAATTATCTGCCAAAAGAAGAAAAAAAAACACCAGGCTACAAGAATCAAAGATCGCAGCTGTTTGTCAGAAAGTTTGGCTCTAATTTTGGGTAAGCCATTTACTTCACAGTAGCTCAATAAAAGTTATTTATTCACGGGAATAAACAACTCCAAGATGCTATATAAGGATGCATGTTCCATGCAAAATCCCAAAATGCAGATTAGTTCCCTCTTAATGTTTTCATCCAATTCCCTCATCCCCATAGTCAAGACAATGAAAAAAAGTAGATTTATTTCCACTTTTCAGTTATGTTTATAATAGAGTAACAGAGTTGGAAGGGGCCTTGTAGGTCATCTATTCCAACCCCCACCCACCCAAGCAGGAGACCCTACACCATTTCTGACAGGTTGCAGGCCAGTCTCTTCTTGAAAGCCTCCACTGATGGGAGCACCCACAGCTTATGAAGGCAAGCTTTTGATTTAGTTGATTGTTCTTACTGTTAGAAAATTTCTCCTCATTTCTAGGTTGAATCTCTCTTTGATCAGTTTCCATCCATTGTTCCTTCTCTGGCCTTTGGGTGTTTTGGAAAATAGCTTGAGCCCCTCCTCTCTGTGACAGCCCCTCAAATATTGGAAGACTGCTATCATGTCTCCCCTGGTCCTTTCCTTCACTAGACTAGCCAGTTCCTGCAACCATTAAGTTTTAACCTCCAGTCCCCTGATCATCTTGGTTGCTCTTCTCTGCACTCTTTTTAGAGTCTCAACATCTTTTTTATAGTGTAGTGACCAAAAATGGATGCAGTATTCCTGGTATGGCCTTACTAAGTATTTATAGAATGGTATTAGTAGTTCACATCACCTTGATTGTATTCCTTTGTTAATGCAATTTAGGATTGTATTGGCTTTTTTGGCTGCCCTGCACACTGCTGGCTCATATTTAACTGGTTGTCCACTAAGACTCCAATATCAAATGCCCCTCAGACATTGCGACCATTGTAAATAGATGCTCGTGGCCAAGTGCCTGAATTTTAATCACACAGCTTTGGGGTCGCTGAAACAATTATTAGACACCGTTTTCAATCCTTTTGTAACTTTGAACAGTTGCTAAACGCATTATTGAAAGTTGAGGATTATCTGTATGTACTTCCCATTGATTGAATTATGAAACATCTTGTATTAGTGATTGCAAATACTGAGTAAGAAAGTGTAAAATGGGATTGATTAATGCAGAACGTAGAACAGATGTCATCCATGTAGGATCGGCTGTGGTTCAGCACGTATTTTCTTTATAGTTGGGGTTCATCATCATTACGTCAAGTTGCTTATGCTTAAAAGCTTTTGCTTAAAAGCAAAAGCAACATCACAAAATGAATTGACCTTCATCATTGACCAGCTCTGTAAATAGTTAATAATCTATGGCTTGGGGGAAAATTGCTACTAGGGAAGGCATGAACTCTTCAACGCCTTCATTTTTTTAATGGGAAATTCACAGCCTGTTCAGCCTGGATGAACTTTGTGACTGCTTCTATTGATTCACATTGATAACCATCACAGATGACGTTTAGAACCTTTGGAAACAAATGAAAATTGCAATAACATCACTTAAAAGCAAAGATGGCCCATTGAGCATCAAGTCAGATTGTGCTGGCTTTCACCCATAGGAGCTTTAAACTGCCATGAACCTAACAAGAAGCATACATTTAGAGATGATTTGAGTTCTTATGGCCTGTAGGGTATTTAAATATCCAGCAAGATTGCAACTAGAATATTACTTAAAACTCTCTGAGCAAATGCTGCATGAACTACAGGGAACAATAGGTAAGAATTTATTCATCCTAATGATGTTTCAACCTATGCAAAGAATCAACAGTCTTGACCTGTGCATAAATCTATTTAGAACAGTGATGGCTAACCCTTTTGCCGTTGTGTGCCAAAAGCGGGGGAGAGCATGCATGCATGTGCCCTCCCCCCATACATGCACATGACATCCCAAAAAGACCTCATAGCAGGCCATGCATCTGCCAACATGGAAGAGACCTATTGAAGGTACTACAGCTGTAAATAATCCATTAAAAACCCTCAAGAAGTAGAGACTAGCTATATTTCAGCAAGCTACTGATCAAAACTGTGGTAAACTACCTCTTCTCCGAGATATTGCAAAACTGTAAGTACAGAAAATATGAGGCATCAACATAGAAAGTATTATAAAAGCCACAGAAAAGTAATGGTTGGCTGATCTTTCTGGGTTATATTTCCTCAGGAGCAAAAAGAACTCAGCAATGGTGCTTGAGGCACAAACTGACACTAAGATTTGCCAAGTGGCTCTCTTGCTACAAACACTGTTTTTCCCATAAAATATTTATATGATGGATAAACGTTCAGGTGACCTGAAGCAGCAGGAAATTCTCAGCAATGCACTTATACAATAACTCAAAGAGTCAGCTTAGCAAACTTTAAGACCTATTTCTTCAAACAACCCAATGGCAGTTTGGCCAGTTGTTTTTATTATAATTATTTATATTCCAATTTTTCAAGTTAACAGATCTTCATGCCTTGCAGGCAACATAAACCATAGGATGTGGTTATATTCCTATTATTTAGTACTATTCCTATTATTTGAAAATAAGGGAAAAAGGAAGGAAGATTGGTTCCTGGAATCCTCTCATGAGGTATTTAAGAGTCATGGTCCTGCCTGAGGGAGAAGAGAAGGTGGACTGCAGCAGAAACGGCTTCAAAGATTGTCGTCACCATTTCCCTTCCTTTCCATCCGGGATTTCTAGACCACTCTTTCTTCCTTAAAATCCTTCCTGTGTACAGAGACCTCCTCAGGTAAATGATATTTAAACACGTCTTTTAGAAAATGAATAACAAATTGGATTACAGTTATGCCTCAACATCCGACTGCTTCAAAACACACTGAATTTCATATTCGACATGTTTTGAAGCAGAAATCTTATCTCGACCCTCATCTTTCTCCTGGTAATGTGTTCCCCCCCCCCAAAAAATAAGACAGGGTCTTATTTGCTTTTGATCCCAAAAATAAGTGCTTGGCCTTATTTTCGGGGAGGTCTTATTATTTCTGAGGTACAGGAGGTGGCGAGCGTGGTCACCTCATGGCTGCTGCTGTGTTGCAATATTTTTTGGGGAGGGCTTATTTTAGCGCAGTGGTAGCCAACCTGGTCCCTACCGCCCACTAGTGGGCGTTCCAGCTTTCATGGTGGGCGGTAGGGGTTTTGTCCGATACTGAAGCACTTCCCTTTTTAAAATTTAATTGACTTCCCTACTTTATAAATCACCATTACTATGGAACCGGGCGGTTAGAAAATTTTACTACTAACAGAGATACAAAAGTGGGTGGTAGGTATAAAAAGGTTGACTACCCCTGTTTTAGCGCATGCACTCAGATGCCCGATTGCGCTTTTTATCCAGGGAGGTCTTATTTTTGGGGAAACAGGGTAGTTGACAGGGAAGGAAGAATTTGCTGATGTTGGCTGCCTTATGACTTGCTATTTCTTGTGGCCGAAATAGTGGGTCACGTGGTAAGTCACATGTATCAGGGTTCCAAGTAACACCCCCAACGAAATAAGACTCCAAGGCTTGAAGTTCCTTGAAGTTCCGCTTTATTAGAGATGCCATATTGGCACATCTCGGCGACGAATCACCCAGGCTCCTTGGTTTACTGAGGAGTTTCGGGGGATGAAACGCCACAAGAGACGCCTAGAGAGCAGATGGAGATCCTCTCGCCGACCGAACACTAGTGAGAACCCATATTAGGGCTTACTTAGTGGCGATAAGGGTGGCCAAACGTGAGTATTGCGCCACCCTTATTGCATCCGCAGATAACCGCCCTGCCGCCCTGTTTGGGGTGACCCGCTCCCTCCTTCATCAGAGGCCGCGGGAAGCCCCTCTGCAAGGGCGAGCAGAGGAATTTGGGATTTATCTGCAGGAGAAAATCACTCGGAATCGGAATGAGCTACCCTCCATCGACAGTGGTCCTGTGGGACTGTCCGAGACTAGTCTTGAGGTTCCTTCTTGGGAGGAGTTTGACTTTGTTACCACCGAGGATATGGACAGGCTGTCAAGGAAACTTAGGGCGACCACATGTTTATTGGACCCGTGTCCCTCCTGGCTTGTACTGGCATCCTGGGAGACGACACGAGGCTGGCTCCAGGGCATTGTCAATGCATCTTTGAGTGAGGGGTCCTTACCTGCCGTCTTGAAAGAGGCGGTAGTGAGGCCCCTCCTCAAGAAGCCGTCCCTGGACCCAGCTTTACTAGAGAACTATCGTCCGGTCTCCAACCTTCACTTTTTGGTGAAGGTTGTTGAGAGTGTGGTGGCCCAACAGTTTCCGCGATACCTGGAGGAAGTTGATTATCTAGACCCGCGCCAGTCCGGCTTCCGACCCGGGCACAGCACCGAGACGGCATTGGTCGCGTTGGTTGATGATCTCTGGAGGGCGCGGGATAGAGGTTATTCCTCTATCCTAGTCCTATTAGACCTCTCGGCGGCTTTTGATACCATCGACCATGGTATCCTATTGCACCGACTGGGGGGGTTGGGGCTGGGAGGCACCGTTTTGCGGTGGTTCTCGTCCTACCTCTCTGGTCGGTTGCAATATGTGTTGACGGGAGGGCAGAGGTCGACCTCGAGGCCTCTCTTATGTGGGGTTCCTCAGGGGTCGGTCCTCTCGCCCCTCCTTTTCAACACATATATGAAGCTGCTGGGTGAGATCATCCGTGGTTTTGGGGTGGAGTACCACCTGTACGCTGATGACACTCAGCTGTACATATCCACCCCAAACCACCCCAACAATGCCGCCGAAGTGCTGTCCCGGTGTTTGGAAGCCGTACGGATCTGGATGGGTGGTAACAAACTCAAGCTCAACCCTGCCAAGACTGAGTGGCTGTGGTTTCCGGCACCCCGGTTCAGCCAGATTACTCCAACTCTGGCCATTGGGGGCGAAACACTGGCCCCCGTGGAGAGGGCGCGCAATTTGGGTGTCCTCCTGGATTCCCGGCTGTCCATGGAGGACCATGTGGCGGCTGTGGCCAGGGGGGCGTTTCATCAGGTACGCCTGATGCACCAATTGCGCCCCTTACTGGACCGGGCTGCCCTTCGCACAGTCACTCAAGCTCTCGTGACGTCCCGACTCGACTACTGTAATGCATTCTACATGGGGCTTCCCTTGAGGTGCACTCGAAAACTACAGCTAGTCCAAAACGCAGCCGCGCGGGTGATTATGGGAGCCACTAGATGCTCCCACATAACACCGATCCTGCGCGAGCTGCATTGGCTTCCTGTGGTCTTTCGAGTGCGCTTCAAGGTTCTGACAACTATCTTTAAAGCGCTCCATGGCTCGGGGCCTAGTTATATGCGAGACCGCCTCCTGCCCCATACATCCCTTAGACCGATACGCTCCCACAGAGAGGGCCTTCTCAGGGTGCCGTCGGCCGGACAATGCCGACTGGCGACACCCAGGGGAAGAGCCTTCTCTGTGGCGGGGCCAGCCCTCTGGAATGACCTACCCCCTGAATTACGTACCATCATCGACCTCCGCCTCTTCCGCCAATGTCTCAAGACATATTTGTTTCAACAAGCCGGCCTAGCCTAACTTCCCATGGGGACTTTTAGGTAGTTTTTAAGTTGGGTTTTTAAAATTTGGTTTTAGCGCAGGATAGGTTTATTTAATAGTCTTTTAAATTATATTTATTGTATTTTGTATGTTTTTAAATTTCCTGTGCGCCGCCCTGGGTCCTCTGTGGAGAAGGGCGGGATATAAATTTAAATAAATAAATAAATAAATAAATACATCTGGGAAACTCTGAATCTGAAGGCTTCCAGGTTTTCCCCACCCAAATGAAAGTCCAAACATCTAGCCAGCACCCACATGTCCGTCACATGGTCCCATCAAGCACTGTCCCAACTGGAGATGCCTCCCAGTCACACCAGGTGCAGGGCAGAATGTCCTTGAATCTCAGAGAAAGGAATGTTATTTTGACTATATATCTCCCATACTCCATATAATTCCCCCTCCATTTGGAAAATCCAAATGCAAAGGTATAGAATAGGTGATACGTGGCTCATTGGCATTAACTGAGAGGGGGATCTGGGAGCCGTAGTGGACAATCACTTGAATATGAGCCAGAAGTGTGCTGCAATGGCCAACAAGGCCAATGTTGTCCTGGATTGCATTAATGTCATTAATATCACTTTATAAAGTTTTAGTAAGACTACATTCAGAATATTGCACCCGGTTTTGGGTCATCAAAATACAAAAAAGATGTGGAGACTCTAGAAAGAGTGCAGAGAAGAGCAACAAAGATGATTAGGGGACTGGAGGCTAAAACATATGAAGAACGGTTGCAGGAACTGGGTATGTCTAGTTTAATGAAAAGAAGGACTAGGGGAGACATGATAGAAGTCTTCCAATATCTCAGGGGTTGCCACAAAGAAGAGGGAGTCAAGCTATTCTCCAAGGCTCCCGATGGCAAAACAAGAAGCAACAGGTGGAAACAAATCAATTTAGGACTAAGGAGAAATTTCTTAACAGTGAGAACAATTAACCAGTGAAACAACTTGCCTCCAGTTACTGGAGGTTGTTAAGAAAAGCAACAACTTGCTTACTGGAGGTTGTTAAGAAAAGATTGGACAACCATTTGTCTGAAACGGTATAGGGTCTCTTGCTGGAGACTAGAAAATCTCCAAGGTCCCTTCTAATGCTGTTATTCTGTAGCTTTTGTAAGTTCTATGTCCTAATGTGGAATTAAACATAAGGATCCAAAGCAAATAATCAAGGCCTACTACAGTGTTTATTAGACAGCACATACTGGGAGACTCTCTCCAAAGAATTTATTTATTTTATTTTATTAAATTTATATCCCGCCCTTCTCCTACAAAAGGACCCAGGGTGGCGCACAGGTAAATTAAAACACAACGTACATAAATAGATCAATTATTAAAATCAATTAAATTAAGTTACCCCGTGCTAAAAACATTTTAAAATTCTCTAATTAAAATTTATAACTAAAAAGTCCAGATCGGGTGTTTATCCTAGGCCGGCTTGTAGGAATAAATGCGTTTTCAGACGCCGGCGGAAAAAGCGGAGGTCTGTGGTGGTACCGAGTTCAGGGGGCAGGTCGTTCCAGAGGGTTGGGCCTGCCACAGAGAAGGCCCTTCCCCTGGGTGTCACCAACCGGCATTGCCCGGCCGACGGCACCCAGAGAAGGCCCTCTCTATGGGAGCGGATCGGTCGGAGGGATGTATGGGGTAGGATACGGTCCCGCATATATATGGGGGACACCCCCCCCCAAAGATGCACTCATATTTATATATGTCAGAAAAGTGGGAGAGACAAATGATTAAGTAACCAATGATTGGAATGGGACAACTCATCGTGGGAGATGTTGGAGGCAAGGGGGAACCTGCTCTTCCTCCCCTCTCTCCCTCCTTCCCTACTGGAACTGGCTTATCCCCCCCACACACCAATCCGGGGTGAGTTCCAGCCAGGGGTGGTTTCCTGACAGTTCTAAGCTCTTCTATAGAAGAGGTTCTACAAATCTACAGTGCCGTTTAGAACCGGTTCCATCTCCCTCCCCCCGCCCATCATCAAGATGAGGAACGAGAGGAGGAATTCTGGGAGTTGAAGTCCACAAGTCTTAATGCTGTCACATTTGAACACCCCTGGTGTTTTTTTTCCTTAAAGGGTTAGGGGTTCAAGGGTCTTGTAACTTGACAGCTTTAAGACTTGCGTGTTTCAAATGCCAGAGTTCCTGAGCCAACATTTTGGTTGCTAAGCAAGAGCGTTGTTAAGTGAGTTTCACCACATTTTACAAGTTGACCACTCCCACCCGGTCACATGGCGGGCAAGCCACTCCCACAAAGCAGGTCATACCTACTGAAGACCTTCTAAAAAATTTTGAAACTCACCGCTAGTTCCAGCTTGTGTTACTGCCAGTTCACTCAGGGGTGCGCTGCAGTGCTTGATGTGCACATGCACAGTAGTTAAAAAATTGCTTCTTCGCATGTAAAGAAGCAAAAAACAAGATAGGTGCCACCAATATAATCAGTTCGGGGCCAAGTTACTACCTACTCGGCCGAACTGGGCCGAACCTGTAGGAATCCACCTCTGACCCCACTATCCCTTGATCTTTTTTCTGATTGGAGACGGGGAAGTCTCTCTCCCCCCCCCCCCCGCTTTCCCCCCCTACTGAGCTACAGAGGAGGAGGAGGAGGAGGAGAATGTTCCTTTCGCCTCTGACAATCTCCTGCTGTGAGTTGTCCTATGGTGAGTAGCCCACGGTGAGTTGCCCTGTAGTGAATCAGTTGGGTGAGGTGGCAGGGGCGGCATCAACATTGGCAAATTGTCCTAGACCAGTGATGGCGAACCTTTTAGATAACAAAGTGCCCAAACTGTGTGCGCCGCATGCCCAAACTGAAAGGCGTGTGCATGGGAACATGCACAGGCATGGACCTGTGCAAATGCACGCATGCACGTATACGCAGCAGAGACCCGAAAACCAGCTGGCCATTGGGAGGCGGGTCATCCCAACATCGGCAGCGGTAAGATCTTTCTCTTTTGTGAGTTTCTGCTTTGCTGTGTGCAGGGAAACAGACGCTCATGAAAGAAATTCCATGGAGCTCTGACCTGGGGTGAGAGTGCGCGCACCAGCAGAGAGGGTTCTGGGTGCCACCTCTGGCATGTGTGGCATAGGTTCGCCATCACAGTCCTAGACCCACCAATGATGCAATGATGTTCTGACCCAGCCTTCACAAGCAGTGAGAAACACAACCAAAAGTAATGAGGCACAAGCTTTTCCCCTTCTAAAAACAGGGCAAGAAGATTCTCTGTACACACCAGCTGAAGCAAATTCACTCCCTATTATTTCCCAGCAGGGAGATTCCATTGGTGCCTCAAATATAGAGCAATTAGTCCCAACAAACCTGGTTCTGGCAAAGGAATCCGATGTGATTGATGTACCCTGGGAAACGAATGGTTGTCTGTGACAACTGGCTACTCCCAAACCCCTAGTATTTATTTCCCAGCCAGCTAGCGTCTATATCTTCTTTTCCCGGAGAGCCGGGTTATTGCTTTCCATTGCTCTCCTCTACTTTCCTCCCTATGCATATGTGCCTCTGGGATGGACCCCATCTATTCCTCCCCCTCACTCAGCTCAGGTCCCAAAGAAAGCTGCCTCTCCACCTGGGGTAGGATGGCACGCCAGGGGTCTGCATATGCCTCTGATCTTGCTTCCTCGTCAGAGCTTTCCAAAGCCTCCAAAGCTCGCTCAGGTTTCCCCTCCTCCTCATCTGACTCTGCTGCTAGCTCTGCTGGCAGTCGATGGGCCGCAACAGAAGCATTTATATTCATAGGTGTTCTGACTCCCTCCTTCACAAGACAAATGACTAAACTGACTGATACTTGGCAGCTTGCCCGGACTGACCTTGACTAGGCCTGAAGATTCTTAACGAAAGAACTTGACACACACGAAAACTTTGACTCTTCAGATGATACGTTGTTTCCTGCAAACCTACTCTTCACAGAAGATTTCTTTTAAAGCCTCTTGGGAGGGACCGGTCAATTAGGCAGCTGATACTCATTATCTCCTCCAGTTGCGTCTTTCTGCTAATTGATGTTGCCTCCTCTCGATCCTTCTTAGCCTGACATTAGCGACAAACTGGGTTTCCTCCTCCCCACTACACCAAGCCCCAGGTGCCTCATGATGCCTAGCCGGGCTCTCTGCTGTCTCACTCTCAGCCTCCTCCTCTAGAGCAGACTCATAGGACTCCTCACTAGAGGAGTCCATCAGCAGCTCATCCGGAGCCGGCTGGGCCACAACACATAGGTAAACGGTCTGAAGTCAGTATACTGTAGGTAACGGAGCACTGGTTATTCCTGTGCCTGTTTTTCTTCAGAAACCAAAAGGGATGGATAAAATAACAGGATAATAAAACAGGAAGGAAAATATCTCCCATAACTCAAGAGGCAAGGCCGTTAAGGGAATGCCAGGAGCCAAGAAGAAAACACATCTTGTTGCAAATCTTTGGGTTTGTTCTAATAGGATAACAAACTTTGGTCTTATATATTTAGACATCAACTTAATGTAATCAATACTAATCATCTAAGAGATAATTTTCTCCATACTATCTATGATGCTAGAGGTTGATCCTGACATGGCACATCGCCAGCAGTAATGGCTTCCTCTTATCTTTGCTATCGTTTTGGAACTGGAAGTGCTCACACACAACGCTTCCGCGCATGTGCAGGATCTTCTGCGTATGCACAGAGCGTCTGGGATGACGTCTGTGTGAGTGGGCGGAGCCTCCCGCCACCGCTGCCACCAGTTCACCTGAACCGAGGCGAACCAGCAGAGTGCCATCTCTGATCACCAGCCAATCATACTTTACCCCAAACATGTAGAAAAGAAAAAAAATAGGAACAAACATGTAGAAAACACGTAGAAAAGAAAAATATATAACTTTTTGCTGTCTCCTGAAGTTTATTTCAGGAAAAAAATATCCAAAAGGTGTTCCTGTCATAGCAAACAATAGATTTTACAAATGGCAATTTTAGCCAATGCCAATGCCAATTTTAGCTCCCCAAAATCATTATAATCTAGCCTTTCATGTTACAATTAATTTGATTCTCAGCTTGTAACCTCCTGGCTAAATCCACTTAAGTAGATTATTCCATTACATCAGGGCTGATTGATTTGACTGTATTTCTGGTTTTCCATCAGGAGACAACTTAAGTGTAATGTTTTGAAGAGAAGTTTTACCTGATGGCAGATTTATGTAGGGTGCAAGGAAACGCATCTTGAATGCCAATGAACATTTGCATTTTAAAGAGAAAATTCTGGGTTTATAAAATAAATGGCATATGTTTGTGTATCGCTCTCAAGGTATACAAGTAGTCTTAGAGATACAACTTAACAGCTGTTTAAAGTTACGGCTGACCTCTCCCCACCCAAAGCTACTTACGACCCATTTCAAGTTACAGCCACTGCAGTGTCTCGCCTTTAGGATCAGTCATAGGGCCTCCCTCATCCTGAAGGCATCCCTTATTCTGCTTAAGGACTCATGTGCTTGTTGAACAGCTGCATTATGGAGAACATGAACCACATGCTCATTAAGAAGTTGGATGGGAAAGTACAAATGGTTAACAGATTAACAGAGTTGGAAGGGACCTTGTATGTCTTCTAGTCTACCCGCCCCCCCCCCCCAAACAGGAGACCCTACACCATTTCTGACAGTTTGCAGTCCAGTCTCTTCCAGTGATGAAGCTCCCACAGCTTCTGAAGGCAACTTCTGTTTCATTGGTTAATTGTTCTCACTGTCAGAAAAATTTATCCTTATTTCTAGGTTGAATCTCTCTTTGATCAGTTTCCATCCATTATTCCTTCTCTGGCCTTCAGATGCCTTGGAAAATAGCTTGAGCCCCTCCTCTCTGTGGCAGCCCCTCAAATATTGGAAGATGCTATCATGTCTCCCCGGGTCCTTCTCTTCACTAGACTAGACATACCCAATTCCAGCAACCATTCTTCATATGTTTTAGTCTCCAGTCCCCTAATCATCTTTTTTATAGTGTGGTGACCAAAACTGGATGCAGTAATCTAGGTGTGGTCTTACTAAGGCTTTATAGAGTGGTATTAGAACCTCCCTTGATATTGATTGTATCCCTTTGTTAATGCAATTTAGGATTGTATTGGCTTTTTTGGCTGCCGCCGCACACTGCTGACCAGGGGTGGTTTTACTACTGGTTTGCAACCCCTGCACGTGCCAGACATGTGTTACATGCCTGCCAGATGCGTGCTGTGTGTGTGTGCTGTTCTGAGTGTGGGCAGAACAATTTACAGTGAACTGCGCATGCACAATCACTAAAATCCAAAATGGCGGTAGCCCGGCAGTGGAACCGGTTCAGGGGCGTGGCAGGCATGGGTCGCTGGCGATTCTGCGACCCAAGTCTGAATTCCACTACCGGTTCAGCCGAACCGGCAGCAATCAATCTCTGCTGCTGGCTCATATTTAACTGGTTGTCCACTAAGACTCCAATATCAAATGTCCCTTGGACATTGCGACCCTTATAAACACATGCTTGTTACCAAGGCCCGAATTTTAATCACAGGACTTTGGGGTTGCTGAAACAGTTATTAGTCACTGTTTTCATTCCTGTTGTAACTTTGAACAGTTGCTAAACGAATTATTGTACGTTGAGGACTAACTCTATGTCCTTCCCATCTTTTCAGTTTTATTCTCTCTCTCTCTCTCTCTCTCTCTCTCTCTCTCTCTCTCTCTCTCTCTCTCTCTCTCTCTCTCTCTCTGAGAACTCCGTCAACACAGGTTGATCAAGCCAGCTGGAGTTAGCTATTGACGGTCCGACAAAAGGAACAAATATCACAATATTACAAGCTGCTAGCTGATCACCCGGCACTGCCCGGGTATTTATTTATCCCAACTCTCCTTCCATTAATGTTGCCGCAATTTCTAATGTTGGATTTTCTCCCCTTACCACAGGGAGCCCCCTTGTGGAATACTGTTACCATGGCAACTCCTCGGCTCTGTACAGTAGAAGCCATTTTAAGGCAGTACGGAAGAAGTCATTTGAAGGCACAACAGGCGGTATCTTTACAGAACACACATCCCGAGGGGTGTTAGGGGTGTCTTACCCCCCCCCCCCCCCAGTATTTGTTTCCAGAGAGTAAGTCATTTATGCACCTCGTTTGGTTGAAATTGTTATGCTGGAACGCACACACACATCTTTTTATATATAGAAGAAGTAAGAGTAGGCAGGTATATGCCTAAAGCAGGCATTTCTAAAACAGGTATATCTTATTTTGAGGCTTTCCAACCTCAATAGCCTGTGAGTCAAGACAAAGAAGGCTATTTATCCGTCTCAGCAAGGAAGCTGCCTATTCACTCCCTTATTACATTGCTTTATGGGGACAATTAGCTCATCCTTCACCATGCAAGGAAAACATCTTCAATTTCTCAACCAACCAGCTGATACTGTCTCTCCCCTCGAGTGGTGAAGACAGTCACTCCAGCAGGAAAGGAGGGGGGGCTGAAAGCATGGCCTGGATGTTTTGAAAAACATGCCAATCTTGACACGTTATTCCATTTATTCATATTGCCCCCTCACCTCATCATCCAAGAAATGCCGACAGAAGCTTCGTGATCTGGCTATACAAAGCAGCATTTGATTGATGGACGAAAGGAGAGGCCATGTAGCTGGAAATATAACTTGGCATTGCATTATAACTCTATAAGCAGATATGAAAGGGCCATCTGCCATGTTTGATCCAGAGTGGCCTTTCTTCAAACACAAGGGCTTCTCTGCTGACAGCATAATCATCACTTAACAACTGTGTGCAAATGTATCCTGGCATTCCAGAAAGAAGAAAACAGCAGCTACCCTAAAGTTGCGAGCGAGGGCATGTCTTAATTAAAACCGATCGCAACTGAAATGGAAATGGACACATTATCTAACTTTCAACAGCCCAGTCTTCAGATTGGGGCACCAACCTTTTCCAAGGTATTTAGATATTTTGATGTGAAAGCCTGAATCCAGCAGAAGATTAAAACTAACCGTAATAGACTGTAAAGTATCAGCCCACCTGGATAAACCAGGCAGAAAACAGTAGATGGGCTAAACCTACTTTATTGAAAGTTTACCTTAACAGATGAAAGTTTACCTTAACAGATAGAAGATGTGGGGACTCTAGAAAGAGTGCAGAGAAGAGCAACCAAGGTGATTAGGGGACTGGAGACTAAAACATATGAAGAACGGTTGCAGGAACTGGGGATGTCTAGTTTAATAAAAAGAAGGACTAGGGGAGACATGATAGCAGCCTTCCAATATCTCAGAGGCTGCCAGAAAGAAGAGGGAGTCATACTATTCTCCAAAGCACCTGAGGGCAGAACAAGAAGCAATGGGTGGAAACTAATCAAGGAGAGAAGCAACTTAGAATGGAGGAGAAATTTCCTGACAGTTAGAACAATTAGTCAGTGGAACAGAAGTTGCCTCCAGAAGTTGTGAATGCCCCAACACTACAAGATGTCCTCTGCCACTTTTAACTACTTAATCCATTAGAGTGGGTGGGTCCTTCTTAAATTTCTTGCTTTGACTATTAAGCCCCTGAGGTCTCCTTCTGTGGTCTGATCATTACCTTAGGCCTGGGATGGCGAACCTATGGCACGCATGCCACAGGTGGCACGCAGAGTGGCACTCTACAGGCATGTGAACTGGTGCCCCAGCTCAGCTCCACTACGCATAAATGGGCACTTCCCACCAGCCAGCTGATTTTGAGGCTCTGCCGCGCATGCACAGGGATGGGGCGCATGTGGGAGATAAACATGCTTAGGGTGGGCGTGTGTGCATGTGTGAGGGGCCATGGAGCTGCAATGTGGGCCCCTCATGGCCCATTTTTGCTCCCAGGAGGCTGGAGGGTGGCCTACTAGGTCCAAAATGTAGTGTGGGGCAGGGAGAGCACATGCATGTAGGGGGATCATGAGTGGGTCATGCATAAGGTGACCAGACGTCCTGCATTTGGTGGGACAGACCCGCATATTAATAATTAGTCCCGTGTCCCGCATCCCTTTAAAAATTTCCCGATTTTTTGAATATTCCAAATCTTCCTCCTTCTCCTCCTCCTCTTCCTCCTCCCCACCCACCACTCCTCTCCTCCTCCTCCTCTCCTCCTCCTGCGGTCCGACTTGCCTGCCTCGGTGGAACATCCGGGTCGTGAGGCAGGATCAGGAAGTCGGGCGTAGCCGCCCAGCTAAGCAGCAGGGGGTGCGGCAAGCAATGGTGGCCGCGGCAGTGGGTCGCTGAATCTGGAGCGGTCTGGCTGCCCCATGGCCAAGGAGGCAGCCATAGCCTCCCCAGCCAGCATGCCAGCCACTCGTCTGCTTCCCAGGGTCTGAATGGGCTCCGCGGGGGGAGGAAGGGAACTGGCTGCCGGAGCCAGCGGGTGGGGTGGGTGGGCGCGCAGGGCACTGCGGCGGCGCCCAGCAACAGAGGGAGAGAGAGAGATGGTGAGGGAGGGAGGGAGAGAGACAGAGAGAGGCACAGAGAGAGAATGACAGAGGGAGGGATTGAATTGGAGACAGAGGGAGGGAGGGAATCAGAGTGAAAGACACAGGGAGAGACAGAGAGAGGGAGGGAGAGAAAGATAGACAAGAGACACAGAATGAGTGATTAAGTGAGTAAATGACAGACAAACAGACACACACACAATGACAGATGGGCGGAGGGAGGAGAGAGAGACAGATACACAGAGAGACAGACAGACAGAGAAAGAGACAGAAAGAAAAAGAGAAAGAGAAAGAAAAAAAGAAAGAAAAAACGAACTTATGACCACAATTGAGCCCAAAATTTTGGTTGCTCAGCAAGACCGTTGTTAAGTGCGTTTCACCACATTTTCCAAGTTGGCCATGCCCCCGGTCACATGACCGCTGAGCCACTTCCACAAATAGGCCACACCTTCTCTCCCCCCCCCCCCGGTCAATGGTGTCCCTCTTTACCAATGTTAAAATCTGGTCACCTTAGTCATGCATGCATGTGCAGAGGTGGGGGGCACATGTGCACATTGCATTATGGGTGCAAGTGTGCACACACGTGCTTTCGGCACGCAACAACAAAAAAGTTAGTCACCACTGCCCTAGGCAGCATCTCTTTTCCTTGCCCTCCAAGATCATCCACACATTCTATTACAGGGGTGTCAGACTGAAGGCCTGTAGGCCGGATCCGGCTCACAGGGTACTTAGATCTGGCCCATGGGGCTGCCCTGGAAACAACGAAGGATCAGCCCACGGCCCTCCTGAGCTCCAGGAGCTCTGCCATTTTTACTGGAAGAGGGTTGCAGGAAGCAGTTGCAGCCAAAAACGGAGCTTGGGAGCCCATTTTCGCTGGCAAAGCGCTCAGGACATCTGCCCCTCCTCTACTCTTTTAGTTGCACCTTCCATCAACTCAGGATCTTTTTCCTACTCAATCTTGGGATTCACTAGATGACTTTGGGTCAGTCGCAGTCTCTCACCCCTTGTTGAGAAGCACCCAGGGAGTGAAGCACAGAGTTACTGGAGTCACTGTGCACTGCAAAAGGGCTAATATTATATCTCCCATTCCCCCTCCACTCCCAAAGTTCCTTAGAGTCATATCTATTTGTTCCCCAGAGTAGGCTATCAAACTGGGAAGTTTCCTGTATAATAGGCAGAACGTAATAAAGTAGTTAGAACAGAGCAGACTGCCGCACAATTCAGCTGGGTTATTCCTCCGAAGAAACACGGAAATGAAAATTTCTTCAAACGGCACACAAGCACAAAGCTTGAAGATCACCGAACCGGTTGTTAAACCAGGAGGATCCCACCACTGATCATAACTTGTAATAGCTGATGAACATGTACTTGGTAAGGAAGGACTATCTGTACAGTGTTTGCTCTTGAGTGTGTGCTTTTTGAGAGGGAAGGAAAGAAAGAAAGGAAAAAGATGGAAAGAAGAAAGGAAAGGAGGAAGGAAGGAAGGAAGGAAGGAAGGAAGGAAGGAAGGAAGGAAGGAAGGAAGGAAGGAAGGAAGGAAGGAGAGCAAGCAAGCAAGCCAAACAAGCAAGCCAGCAAAAGTTTGGAGAGAAAACTATGAGAAAAAAAATGAAAAATTGAATGTATCTCATACATACAACATGATTGAGAGGTGTTATGAATAACTGTCATACTGAAGATGGAACAAAGTTGTTTTCTGTCATTCCCTGTTTCAAAATAAAAAAATGATTTTGACTAAGAGTTAGTCCGAATGGTACAAATTGCAAGGCAATAAAAGAGAGGAATTTAGAATGGTGTCGACTTTAGTCCATTAAAAGTTTTTACATTTGAATCCAAGCTGTCGTCCTAGGAAATTGGACCAGAATCCCTTCCTATCGTATAATTATTTCATGTAATTTCTAGTAATGGGAAAGAGGTCATCTCAGAAATATTAAGCATTCAGCCAACTTTTTCAATTCTCATCTTACCTTCATACAGCCAATCGCTGAGTCCGTTAAAAATAACTTTGTCCTTTCCAGTGGAGACGACACGGATTGCTTGTTTTCCGATATGGGCACAATAGTAGATGTTGTTTTCAAATATAAATATCTAGGCAAAAATCGAAAAATAAATCATGATTAACACAGAAAGCTCAAACTTTGCTGTAGTCATTGGCGTTCTCATAGGTACATGACAGTGGTGAAATTCAATTTTTTAAATTACCGGTTCTGTGGGCATGGCTTGGTGGGCGTGAGAGGCCAGCCAGAGGTGGTATTTGCCGGTTCACCGAACTACTCAAAATATCAAACTACCGGTTCTCCAGAACCTGTCAGAGCCTGCTGAATTTCACCCCTGATACAAGACCTGGTACAAAACCAATTTCATTGTAATTTTTACAATGACAATAAAGATTATTATTATTATTATTATCTCCTCTTTGTAAACCAAACATCAACATCCACTTTTTATAATTGAGGTTATTTTTCTATATGATGGTTAACTGTGATGGATAAAATTGCTTGGTTAATTCACCTTGAACATAACTCCTTAGTACATGATAACTCATACATTTCATGGAGGACAGTTTTATGTTTGTGTGGAGTTTTAAAATTAAAACTCTACTTTAGGGAAAGCAGTGTTGCAATTAGGACATAAATGTTGCATGTGAACAAGGCTATTTGTGATTCAAACTTTAGAGCCTTCAATTTAATAATCATAATCATAATCATAATAAAGTAGGTAGTAATTTGTGGGACGCGATGGCTCAGTGGCTAAGACGCTGAGCTAGTTGATCAGAAAGGTCGGCAGTTCGAATCCCTAGCGCTGCGTAACTGAGTTCCCGTTACTTGTCCCCGCTTCAGCCAACCAAAAGCCTGTAAAAATGCAAGTTAAAAAAATAGGGACCACCTTTGGTGGGAGGTAACAGCGTTCAGTGTGCCTTTGGCATTTAGTCATGCCAACCACATGACCACGGAGATGTCTTTGGACAGTACTGGCTCTTTGGCTTTGAAACGGAAACAACTACCAGATGTAATGAAGGAGGATTCTTTTTTTGTGTTTGAATAAAATAGCAAATAAATCTTTGAAAAAAAAAAGAAACGGAAACAACTAGAACATATGTGCGAGGGGAACCTTTACCTTTACCTTATGTAGTGATTAATAGGGAAAAATGCTGGGGAATCAAAATCTGCACGTATACATTTATATTGCCTTTTCATAAATTCCTAAGTTTGGGGACCAGCATTTCTAATGCTTATTATTGATTAAAATTAATTGTTACTTGTTAGAAATTCCCATTGATTAAAACATTAAAAAAATAATGCTATTCTTCTGCTTAGATCAGGGGTGTCAAACTCAAGGCCTGGGACCTGGATCCGGCTTAGATCTGGCCCATGGGGCCACCCTGGAAACAGCAAAGGACTGGCCTCTATTTGCAAAAACAGAGCTTGGGATGGCTGCGAGCTCTGTTTTCTCTGTCACAGCTGAGAACGGAGTTCGGGGCCCCATTTTCTCTGGCAGAGAGCTTGGGCCACTACAGGCACCCCCAACATGACGTTGTCGGGGGGATCTCCGTTGAGAGACAGAAAAGTTGTGCAGCAGAATGTGCAGCTAGAGAAACATTGCTAGTAAACACACAAATAGTATCTCAGACACTGCTAGTAAAAAAGTAGCTTTACTGGTGGTGTAAAATTAAACTAAACTACTGCTTCACAAGCGGAATGTGCAGCTAGAGAAAAACCCGTTGCTAGTATACACATGACTAGAGTCTTGTGCACTGTTAGTAAAAACAAGTAGCTTTACTGGTGTGTAAAACTAAACTACTGCTTCACAAGCAGTGATATTAGATAGTGAGTCAAACAAAGTCCTCAACAAACAAACAATTGCTTACAGTCGCAATTCACAATTCTTCCTTCTTCCAACAGTCAGTCATGGTCGAGCAATCAGGGAGCAATGAAGTAGAGAGCAATCAGCAGAGAGAGAGAATGCGCTCTGCTGACTTCCTCTTATTGCCGAGATAATTACAGTTTCTAATTGCATTCAAATATCTTAAAGCAACCAGGATCATTTGTCATAGTATTATATATTGCCTACCCAACACTAGGAGTCTACTCCTAACAGACGTCAAGCTGACCATGCCCCGTGGCCATGCCCACTCCAGCCCCTGAAGGTGGAACACAACTCTGATGCTGCCCTCAATGAAATTTGAGTTTGACACCCCTGGATTAGAGGGTACTTATTTATTTATTTACCAAATTTTCTATGCTGCCCATTTCACTACTGCCCATTTCTAGATGGCGAATAATATTTATTGTAATATTCTATGCTACATTAGATTATTAAACTATAATATTGTAATAATTTAATAGGTCAATTTATTATATGATCTAGGAGAAATCAGTGGCTTACTAGGAGACCTTAATCTTTCTTTTTCACCTGGAGACCATTTTCTAAGAGACTATATACATTAATAATTGAGTAACATTTTTGCTATCTACAAAGTCATCAATAGTAAAGAAATGAATGTGCACATTACCAATGGCTGCTCAGTGGTGTAGTGCAACTCTCAACTTGAATACTGCATACCTTTGATATAGATAAATGCTATATGAGATTTATATAGTTCCTTTCCAAATAAGAAGGAGATAGGACCCAAAACAACAAAAAAATAATATCTGGTGTGCAGTTTAGCACTTCATAAATCAGAACGCATTGATGGGCTGTCCTCAGATTTTACAAAATTCCTAGAGCCAACAACATAAATCAGGTTTTAAGTTTATTACTATAGTTAATCTGCATTCCTTGTTTAGCTTTAAAAGACATCTAGGATTAATTTAATATGGATAAGTCCAGAGATATCAAGGTTTTGACGACCATCTTCAAAGCGCTCCATGGCTCGGGACCTAGTTATATGCGAGACCGTCTCCTGCCCCATACATCCCTTAGACCAGGGGTCTGCAAAGTCGGCTCTTTTAAGACTGGTGGACTTCAACTCCCAGAGTTCCCCAGCCAGCTATGCTAGTCTTAAAAGAGCCGACTTTGCAGACCCCTGCCTTAGACTGATACGCTCCCACAGAGAGGGCCTTCTCAGGGTGCCGTCGGCCGGACAATGCCGACTGGCGACACCCAGGGGAAGGGCCTTCTCTGTGGTGGGCTCTGCCCTGTGGAACGACCTACCCCCAGAACTTTGTACCATCACCGACCTCCGCCTCTTCCGCCAGTGTTTAAAAACACACCTCTTTCACCAAGCCGGCCTAACATGACCTCCGCTGGGACTAGCCATAGATAGTTTTAATTCGGGGATTTTAATTGGTTTTAGCGCAGGATGGGGATTTAATAGGTTTTTAAATTTTGTATTGCTGTTTTTTGTATGTATTTTAATTTCCTGTGCGCCGCCCTGGGTCCTTTTGGAGAAGGGCAGGATATAAATTTAATAAAATAAAAAAAATAAAAATAAGATATAACAGGCACATCATCATCAGAGCAATGTGATTTGGAAGACTATTTATTTACCGTATTTCTTTGGAGTATAGGACGCTCCAGACTATAAGATGCACCAAGCTTTTGGGGAGAAAAACAAAGAAAAAAACCCTGCCTCTGCCTCCTAGCATCCATCAGGTATTCATCTGGCCCATTTGCCGCAGCCCATTCGCATGGCCCGTTTGCCGCTGCTCATTCACCACCATGGTCTGTTTGCTGTTGTGGCCATTTCTAGAACAACTGATTGGCGCTACACTAACTCCCCTCCCTCCTCACCACCATGTTCGCTGTATAAGATGCACAGACATTTACACCCCCTTTTTGGGGGTGGGTGGGTGGGGGCAAAAGTGTGTCTTAAACTCCGAAAAATACAGTATTTATTAACAAAAGATCTAAGCCTATCCATTCCAGTAAAGCTTGGAGTGAGTTTATTCTTTATCTTTGCCTATGCCTTAAGGCTTGGTGGATGCACTTTGTCTATCTTGAAGAGACGCAGGCACTGATATGCAGAGGAGAAATATATGCCATGTTCAGACATTACAGAGGTCACTTTGACTGCTCATGTGCAGAAACAGTCCTATATGGTCTGAATCAAAAGAAGCAGAAGGCTACTTATTTAGGAACACAGAAGGAGTGCAGGGAAGAGAAATAAAAATGGCAAGAGATCTAGAGACTAAACCCGATGAGGAACGTTGCAGGGAACTAGGTATGTCTGCCTAACAAAGAGAAGTTTTAGGGATAACATGATAGTAGTAGTCCCATAGTAACTGGCTTTCTGTTCAGATGGCACCAATTACAACAGTGAAAATAATGGAGATACGTTTCAGCCAGAGGAAAAGGTTGGAATGGATACCCAAGTGCAGAGATTATATTTTAGTTTCCACAGCTGTTTTAATGGGTTAATCTGGGGCTAAATCATAAAGCAAGGATTAAAACAAAACTTCATGTTACAAATTTCAATCCTTCTCCAGAGTTATCTTTTTAAAAAAACAACAACAACCCCAGTTTCATTCAATAAATATATAATAAGATATAGTCACACAAAATGCCCCCTGCTTTCCAAGCCATTTCTGTAATGGGAGACATTGGAACTAGCACAAAACAGAATGAAATTCAATTAAGGAGGCAGCATGGTGCATCAGCTGTGATAGAAATGGACTAATTGAGAGAACGAAAACTCTGCCAATTCTGTGGAAGCTTGGAAAGGAATTGGAAGTCCCTTTGTGCCGTTCGTTTGATTTTCTGTGCCTAGAGTCTTAGGCCTAAACTCAGGAATCCAGAATTTATTGTTAACACACAAAGCCACTCATCACTTCTCATCCAAACTTACAGGACTTCTGTGAGAAAGAAAAAAAAAGATAAATTGCCCTGTATAAATGTAGTGATGTGTGAGTTACTACTAGGAAGTCATTACCATTCGTAATGTTTGTATCAGCGTTGGGTTGCACTTACTGTCACTACCGGCTCGCTGATTGCTCACGCATTCCATTTGTGCACGCACATGCGCAATTCACTATCCCTGCGATAACCAGCTGATTGTCGGGGCTTGCGCAGGCACCACACACTATGTGTGCATGCCCAAATTGCCTTTTGCCATAAAAATAGGTCTAGAGTACAGGTGGGCAGTCTAAAAGAGCCACCGTACTGGTTCACTGTCAGCTTCTGTGGGCCGCTACCGGTTTGGCCAAACCAGCAGCAACCTACCTTTGGTTTGTATGATGACTGGGGTTTAGGGTTGTCACTCAAAGCATGGGAATGCAGGGTACCTCCTCCCAGGAAATCATTACTATTGATAATGTTTGTGTGATGATTGGGTATTAGAGTTGCCACTCAAAGCATGGGAATACAAGGTACCTCCTCCCAGAAAGTCATTACTAATGATAATGCTTGTGTGATGATTGGATTGGGTAGTACAGCTGCCACTCAAAGTATGGCAATGCAAGGGACCTCCTCCCAGAAAGTCATTACCATTGACAATGTTTGTGTTATGATTGGTCTTTACAGCTGTCACTCATAGCATGGGAATGCAGCATGGGAATATATTCCCAGTATATATTCTGGAAGGAAAGTGAGCCAAGGGGAGATGACACTGAGAGATGAGAGCAGAAGACAGAAGAGTTTGGAGTCCTAATCATGGGAAAATGTCCAACTGACAGGCAGGTGTGGATATTTATTCTGTATACCACTGAGTCCTTGACCTATGACCACAATAAAGTCTGGAATTTTGATCTTAAGTTGAGGATTACCTGTATTGCTATGGTTTGTATGTAAGTCAAAGGTTTCCTTCGGGGAGCATTTATGCAGACGGAAAAAGCGTGAAGTACACAAAGGACCTAGATAATATAATACACAACATGCAGGCTGTACTTAAAATAAGGTTATGACTGAGCAACAAACAAGCCCAATGTTCTTATAATAGTGGCCGTATGTTATTTTAAAAGGCTATTTTTCACGTCTGGCTCTCCATCTGGAAATACTAAACTCAATTTGGTGCCATTGTAGCTATTTTAAGATGAGCTCTTTGCAAATACATGTTATATCTGTAGCAGTGATTTTTTATTTTTATTTACTGTAAAATGCTTAACAACCTATTAGGGAAATGGATGCAGTTTCTGCCTCTTGGTAAATTAATTTTAGACAGCCTTTTTCTTCCTGGCAGGGCCTCTTAGAACCGATGAACAAAAATCAGTAAAATACTGATAAGTAGTAAAGTCTCCACAATAATAAGGAAGAAAGCTAGACTAGAAACCACTACATACAGCTAAGTCCTCGTCTTGCAACAGTTTGTTGAATGACCCTTCAAAATTGCCTCAGCAATGAAGAAGGTGACATAACCATTTTTCACACTTACAACTTTTGCACCATCCCCATAGTCACATGTTCAAAATTCAGACTCTTTGCATATTTATGAAGATTGCAATGTTCTGGGTTCATCTGATCCCATTTTGTGACCTTCTGACAAGCAATGTCAGTGGGTTCACTTAACCGTGTTACTAACTTAACAGCCGCAGTGATTCACTTAATGATGAGAAAAATAATAAAACGGGGCAAAACTCACTTAACAAATGTCTTGTTTAGAAAGACATGCTTAGAATAGACACAGGGAATTGTTGGTAGTGACCACTCAGACAAAGATGATTAGGGGAGGCTAAAACATATGCAGGAACTGGGTATGTCTAGTTTGATGAAAAGAAGGACTAGGGGAGACATGATAGCAGTCTTCCAATATCTCAGGGGCTGCCAGAAGAGGGAATCAAGCTATTCTCCAAGGCATCTGAGGGCAGAACAAGAAGCAATGGGTGGAAACTAATCAAGGAGAGAAGCAACTTAGAACTGAGGAGAAATTTTCTGACAGTGAGAACAATTAACCAATGAACTTGCCTCCAGAAGTCGTGAATTCTCCAATACTGGAAGTTTTAAAGAAGAAATTGGATAGGGTTTCCTATCTAGGCAGGGGGCTGGACTAGAAGACCTCCAAGGTTCGTTCCAACTCTGTTATTCTATTCTATTCTATTCTATTCTATCCCCCGACCTTTGTACAATCACGGACCTGCGCCTCTTCCGCCGGACATTAAAAACACACTTGTTTCATGCGGCCGGCCTGGCATAGTTTTTAGAGTCTTTAGTAAGGGTTTTAAATCTAATTTTAGCACGGGTTGTTACATTTAATCTATTTTTATTCTATTTTTACTGTATTTATTATTACTGCTTTTACGACTTCTTGTGCACCGCCCTGAGTCCCGTCAGGGAGATAGGGCGGTATATAAATGCAATAAAACTAAACTAAACTAAACTAAACTAAACTAAACTAAACTAAACTAAACTAAACTAAACTAAACTAAACTAAACTAAACTAAATTAAACTAAACTAAACTAAACCTATTCTATTCCATTCCATTCCATTCCACTCCACTCCAACCTACCCTACCCATTGGAGTTTTAGCCTGCAGACTCACCATCGCTTACCCCAGGGGTCCCCAATGCCCAGGCCATTTGGAACCAGGTTGCACAAGCGACGTGTGAGTGTGTGAGCGGGTGCCTCTCCCCCTGTGTGAGTGATGGGCACACACGCTCACCTACTGCTTGTGTGGAACTATCCCCTCTCATACTTCCCCACAGCTCCCAGCACTGGTCCAGAAAGCTGGAAAGATCAGGAACCATTGGCGTACACATACGACAAAGCAAAAAAAGTTAAAAATACAAAGAAGACTAAAAGTCATTAAAAATGCAACAGTAAACCAAGGGGCATTCATGTGCACCCAGTGCCCTGCGACGCTCCAGCTGCTCAGTGGAGATCGCCCAGGTGCCTTACACTCTGCGTGTGTGCGCAAATGGCCCAATTAGTTCAAATAGAGGTAAGGAACGAGGGCAGGCGAGTGGGCCCTCCAAAGCACCATTCTGGTATCGTGGCAGCTGCTCCCAGTTGCCACTGGTACGCCCATACCGGGGCGTACCGGCCGGAACCCACCACTGATGTAGGTATAGATCTAATCTCAAACAGGAGGTCACTCCAAAGAGCCTTGCACTGCTACCAAATATCACTTCTTTCGACAGCATCTCCAGCTGAGTATCATCAGCAAAATGATGATCTCAGACCCCAAACTACTGAATTACACAAACCACAGCTTCGTGCAGATGCGAAATTCATACAGCTCTCACTTAACAACTGCCCTGTTTAGTGACAGTTTGAAGTTATGAGGCAAAGGTAAATTTACAAGGTTGGCTTTGTGCTTGCAACTGTCAGAGCCTTTCTAAGGTCACATGATTGACACCTGAGCAATTTGCAACTGGCAGTACTTTAGTTCTTTAAAGTGTCACACGATTGACATTTGAGTGCTTTGTAACTGACTTGTGACAATCAAAACCAATGGAGAAGCCAGCAGTGAAATCACAAATTGTAATCATGTGGTGTCTTGTTTAGTGACCATCCCAGTGATGTGTGTAACAACCTCGAATGGAAGTGATATCATAAATTCATCTTGGTCACATGATGTCTTATTTCATGATTGCAGTGCCTAGAGATATACGTTGCTGATGCTATAAGTGGTCATTAAGTGAGAACTACCCAGGGGTGAAATGCTCTGAAGTCTGCTACTGGTTTGCTTTGCGCGTGCATCGGCGCCAAACACGCGCATCATGCACATGCACACTGCAGGCACTAAGTGTCTGCAAAGGTAAGTAGAACATCTGTGTCGCGCAATTCCTTCGGCCGATTCGCTCCCACAGAGAGGGACTTCTCCGGGTGCCATCCACTAGGCTATGGCAGCGGGCGACGCCCAGGGGAAGGACCTTCTCTATGGCAGGCCCGACCCTCTGGAACGACTTTCCCCCCGAAATTAGAACAACTATGGACCTCCACTCCTTCCATCAAAAACTAAAAACTCACTTCTTCTGCCTGGCCGGCTTGGGTTAATTGACCCATTACCTCTAGCTGGATATTTCAAATTGTTTTATTAGGGTTTTTAGGGGTATTAGTTTTAGCCAGTTTGGGATTTTAGCGCAGGGTCTAGGTTTAATTTGTTTTTAAATTGTATTATAATGTTTGTTGTTTGTATAAGTATTTTTAATTCCCTGTGCACCGCCTCGAGTCCCCCCGGGGAGAGAGAGCGGTTTATAAATTAAATTATTATTATTATTATTATTAATTTAGATTCACTAGAAAGCAGGATTTCCTGCTTTATATTCGCACGGCACAGCTAATTGTTGCACAGCTGATCGTCGGAACTTGTAAAAAACTTTTAAAAGCCTTTTTTTACTACCAGAACCAGTAGTAAAAAAAAAAAGCTCCAACGATCAGCTGTGCAACAATTACCATATTTTCCAGAGTATAAGATGCACCTTTTTTCCTCTAAAAAGAGGCTGAAAATCTGGGTGCATCTTATACTCCAAATACAGCATTTTTTGCCTCCTGAAGACCCGCCCTCTTCACTAAAATGGACGTATTTCTCTCTCTCTATTTTTCTCTATCCTCTACCTACCAACCTACCTATCTATCTACACACTCTCTCTCTCCCTACCTACTGTATTTCTCTCTCTCTCTCTATTTCTTTCTCCCTTTCTATCCCTCTATCTACCTACCTACTTTTTTTTAAAAAAAATGCCTCTTCAAAACCTGCGTATGTCTTATACTCCGGTGCGTCTTATACTCCGAAAAATACGGTAGCTGTGCTGCGCAATTTGATAGATATGACTTTCCACCTTGACTTTGCTTTTCAGAAGTTGGCTGGGAAGGTCACAAATAGTGGATTACACAATCCTGGAATGCTGCAACCATCAAAAATATATGCGGGTTGCCAGATTTTAATCACGTGAGGATGTGTGACAGTCATAATTCATAAGTGTGAAAAATGCTCATGTCACTTTTTTTAGTGCAACTGTAGTTTTGGTCACTTTACAGAAGGTTGTTAAGTCAAGGACTACCTTATCTGAGACTGAATTTGAAATGCACAGAATAAATGCTCTAACCACTGATTTATGGCGACTTTGCATAAACTTTAAAACTGTGTGAGGTAGCCTATATCTTTCTAATGCTGAACAAGCTCTAAAGCTTCTATTAAAACTAACATAGGTTTTATTTTAATTTTTGGAACAGCGGCTCATATTAATCTTTAAACCCCAGAAGGACTTTCTGCATATAATATCTTTAATACCCCAAAAGCTGACAACGTTGGGAGCAGAAATAATGTTGTGCAGCTGCCTGATCTGCAACAAAAAAATCGTCCTCTGACTTAATGCTGAATTAAAAAAAATAGCTCATTTGGAACCTTAAAAATTATCATTATGTTGATGTTTCTCTGAGGGGTTTTTAGCCTTATAATCTCTCCTCTGCATATTTATTTTTTTAAAGTAATCTAACTCTCTCTCACACACATCTCTATCAGGACTTTTGCAACACATCTTGCAATAATTTGTATTTTGCACAAACTCTCTTGCACATTTTAGCTGAGTACAGAAGTAGAAAACACTTTTTAATGTTTTCAGATGTTTTATTCACCTTTAATAACTTTTATGGCTGTGTAGAATATTGTTCCTGGGCTTCTAAACCAGGGGTGGGATTCAAATTTTTTTTACTACTGGTTCTGTGCTTGGTGGGCATGGCAGGAGAAGGATACTGTAAAATCTGCATCCCTCCCCACTCCTGGGGAGGTTACTGCAAAGTCCCCATTCCCTCCCGATCAGCTGTGACTCAGGAGGCAGAGAATAGATGGGGGCGGGACCAGTCAGAGGTGGTATTTACTGGTTCTCCGAACTACTCAAAATTTCCACTGTAATTTCCATTGCTAAATGATGTAGAACTGTAATTTCCATTGCTAAATGATGATGTCATTAAGTCACATGACTGGACCTGATTTTACAGTCACGTTTATTATGGTCGTTAAGCAAATCTGGCTTCCCTAATCCCAACATTGTTTGTTGGAAACCAGCTGGGAAAGTCAAAAATTGCAGTCACATGACTGCAGATTGTGCAACCAGTTGTATGTGTGAGCTGGTTGCCGGAGTGGTATGATGGTCATAACTTCAAGGACAGATTGCAAATCACAGATTATATAAGGCTAAAAGGCTTTTTGTAACACCACCGTTACCTGGGTTGTAAGTTGAGGACTACCTGTATTTTTGCATGCTAACGGTCTTGTTATATTGTTCCCAGAATTTATTAACCAAAGTGGCCTTTAATATGCAGTCTGTGCTTTAAATTTCTGCAAGATGAAATATCTTGTATTCGGTAACCTAATATCACCGATATTTATGTAGGTCACCACTGTAAATTAAATTTTCTTCTTGTGAAATGATACACCCTGGTTCATTGATTATACTCCATTGCATTAGGGATATGGAGAGCACATGGTTTTGTGGTTGGCATAAATGATTAAGAGCTAGGATATGGGCTATGCATTGGCAGAGTGGTTTGACAAGGTCAAAACAAGGTTTCTTTGAAGAGGGTGCAGAGCTAGTGATGAATTCAGAAGAACAAAATTAAAATGTGGAAAATTCCTGCCTCCTCACGGTTGAGAAAGCCCACCCGGAAATATCTCTTGGTTAGGATCTCCTCCCAGTCAGTGGCTCAACGACCTGAACTGACAAGTTGAAATCTCTACTTTGTGAAGTGCCTCGGGGCCATCTTCTCTCTTCACTTCTTTTTAACATCTACATTAAACTGCTGGGGGAGGAATCTGTTGATATGAGGTCTTATATTTTCTATGTGCTGATGATACCCAGCTATTTCTCTTGGCCCCAGGCCAAACGGGCAACAGAGTCAAAATGCTGACTCAGTGTCCGCAGTCAGTCAGGGTCTGGATAGGGAAGAAGAGATGCAGATTAAATCCCTCCAAGACTGAGATACTTTCGTTTGGTAGGCCCACGTTTGTAGGCCCATTGATTCCTGAAAAACACCATCTTTGACTATGAATGGAATTGTTCTGACCGAGGCATCACTAAATCACAAAGCAGACTCCTTGTCGTGAAAAAACTCCTTTTTATTAAGCTTAATGTAAATTCATCTCATTCGCATCCAGCAAAGTCCCAGCAAACAGTCTATTAAGGGTGAATTTACAACCACAGACCTTATCAGGCTTGGAGAGCTGCCAGGCCGATATCTTCCAAACGCAACGCTGTGCAAGAAAATACTTGGCAAGGAGTCTCTGAGAGTCACGAACAAATCTTCACACTAATTAAGTGAACTCATTGTCTCCTGCAAACTCCACTCCCCTTTCGCTCCTCTTTATTCCCTGTGGGAGGAGCCATTCAGCATCCCCCTGTGCCTTTACTCGCGAGTCAGCTCTTGTTCCTTAGCTGTTCCCTTATCCTGGCAGCTCTGCACATGTGCACATTGGGAACAGGCTCCAGCTGTTCTTCTGCCCCACTGATCTCTGACTCTGAAGGCAGAGGATAACTGTCGGACGGCCCTGGCCCCATCTCTGCCTCCGATGCCAGAGCACTCATCAGAGCCTTTCCTAGATTCCAGGACTGGCCCATGTTCCTCCCCAACCTCCACACGGTCTGAGACTGCCAGCTCCACTGGCGTGTCACAACAGGAATTGTACTCTCCTATTCAGAGACAGCTAGTAGTTTGGAGATCTTCCTAAAGCCATAGCTCCTATTTAATAAGGAGGTTGGAGCTTTAGCAAGGAAGCTCTTTGCCTAGATATATCATATGTGTTAAAGGTGGCCATGCTTGGGTCAATAGGCTCTTCTCACACCCTAATCATCTGTTGCTTAGATTACTACATTTCATTGTGCACAGGTCTGTCCTTGAAGAATATTCAGATGGCACTTTTCATAAGAAACATGCCTGTCTGGGTGATAACATCTGTATCTCAATATACCTGAGTGATCCTACTGCTAATCGCTGTGCCAGCGGGCGACGCCCAGGGGAAGGGCCTTCTCTGTGGCGGGCCCAACCCTCTGGAACGACCTTCCCCCCGATATTAGAACAACTACGGACCTCCGCTCCTTCCGTCAAAAATTAAAAACACACTTTTTCTGCTTGGCCGGCCTAGGATAATCAACTGTTTTTAGGGTTTTTAATGATTAATTTTTAGTTTTAATATGGGATTTTAGCGCAGGGTTAGTTTAATTTTATTTTATATTGTACTATGTTTGTGATTTTATATGTATTTTAAATTCCCTGTGCCCCGCCTCGAGTCCCTTCGGGGAGAGAGAGCGGGTTATAAATTAATTTTTTTAAAATAATAATAATAATAATAATAATAATAATAATAATAATAATAATAATAATAATAATAATAATTATTATTATTATTATTATTATTATTATTATTATTATTATTATTATTATTATTATTATTATTATTATTATTATTATTTGCCAGTTGGATATATAGTAAATTCAATTGTAAGTCTCTTCCTGGTATTAGACCTGGAGGGAACACCTTATTTAGTATTTATCTTCCTGTGCACCTATGAGATTTTCGCTCTGTTTATATACAAGTGGCTTGCCTTGTCAGTGTTGGTGGGAGTGGTCTTTTTTATTTTTTTAATAAAAATGTCAAATTAAAGTGTGAACAGTGTGGCATCTGGGCAACGTACATTCCAATACAAACAAAACCAATCAGATTGCGTATTATTATTACATTCAATCAATTTACATAATTCCCATAACAATATACATCTATATTAGGTTACAATCTTCCATTATCCAGTTATTCCGTCTATTCCTCATTATTACTTTCATTTGATCAAATAAAAATACAGTACATCAATATTCCCCTTATTTCTACCACTTAGTCGAGCTTTTAATCATATCACCCTATCACCTTTCCTGTCTAACATCTAATCATGTTACCTGCCTACAAAAAGAGGAAGAAAAAAGCATAGAGAGGGAGGGGGGAACAGTTTGAAACAACAACGATTAAAGGAATCATCCTTCCATCATCACTTCCTGTTTTATGCTTTAATTGTTATGCTTTGAAAGAAAGAGGGGGGAAAGGGGAAAAAACCAAGTCAAAACAACAATAAGGAAGGAAAATAGCTCAACTAGCCTTAGTCTCTTGCCCGCTTCAAAACATCAGTTGCTGCATTTTTATTTTTTAAAAATATAGAGTGTCCCTCTATATTTCTTGGATGTCCAATCTAAGTGTTCCATTGGTGGGAGTGACCTTGATGGCGTTTTTATTTGACTGTTGTTTTCCATTTGATCTTTTGTCTGAGCTAGTACTTCCTTCATTGGAGTATTGTTGACTGCTTGGTTGTTAGTCTGGTATTACTCCTGGTGTTAATCCAAGAGGAAAACAGCACTGCCACCAACACTGACAAGGCAAGCCACTTTATATAAACAGAGAGCAAACTCTGTTGCCTTGTAGCACTCATGATGTTACCTAGTTTGGTAATTAAAGGTCTGCAAGAAAACCACTAAGCTCAGAGACCGCCCAGGATCTCACAGTTAAACTCTGAGGTACAAATATTCTTCTTCATTGATTCCTTAAACCAGGGGTCCCCAACCCCTGGGCCGCGGACCAGTTCCGGTGCATGGCTTGATAGGAACCGGGCCGCAGTGAGCGGCGCAACTCTTAGAAAGGGCCGGAGAGGAGGAGGAGGGAGTAGCTCCCTGGGTAGAGCACACACCGGGGTGGGAGAGTGCAGGCGTGGCCGCTTGCGCCGTTGGGGCCCCGCGAGGGGCGAGTGAGCTGACACACACACACACCCGCGCGCATGCACATGCGCCACCTGTTCCCCCTCCCCCCGCTCCCCCTCTACGCCGGAATTTTTTTAACATGAAACCGGTCCCTGGTGCCAAAAAGGTTGGGGACCCCTGCCTTAAACTGTTTGACCTGTCACCCATTTTCCAGTCTTGAATAATGCTATTGTCACCCCGAGAAAACAAGATTAAAAATTACTCCAAGAGGCCCAGGATATGTCCAAATTACTCCTATCACTGCTCTAGTGCATGAGGAGAGGAGGAGCTGATTGCTAAAAGGGTTAATGAGGGCACATCATTCTATTTTTGATTTGTCTTCTTTAATGTATGCTCAAATTAGTTTCCCTTTCTCTTATAGATGCCTTCGTCTTATAGTGAGATTGTTGGCTGCCTAGGAAATTGCACAGCACACAATTGAAACAAACAAACACACTACAGGCAGGGGTGGGTTCCGGCAGTCACTACTATTTTCTATTTTATTATTTTATTAAATTTATACCCCGCCCTTCTCCTTGTTAGGACCCAGGGCGGCGCACAGGCATTACCTAAGAACACAAAACACAATAAATATCTATTAAAATGTATTAAATTAATAAACCCGTGCTAAAACCCAATATTAAAACCCTTGCCAATTATAAATTATTTTCTTAAAAAGTCAGAAATGGGGGCTATCCTAGGCCGGCTTGTTGGAATAAATACGTCTTAAGACGTTGGCGGAAGAGGCGGAGGTCCGAGATAGTACGGAGGTCGGGGGGTAGGTCGTTCCAGAGGGCCGGGCCCGCCACAGAGAAGGCCCTTCCCCTGGGTGTCGCCAACCGGCATTGCCCCGTCGACGGCACCCGAAGAAAACCCTCTCTGTGGGAGCGGATCGGACGAAGGGATGTATGGGGCAGGAGGCGGTCTCGTATATAGCTAGGCCCCGAGCCATGGAGCGATTTAAAGATGGTCATCAGCACCTTGAAGCGCACTCGAAAGGCCACAGGCAGCCAGTGCAGCTCGCGCAGGAGAGGTGTTACGTGGGTTTGCCTTGTGGCACCCATAATCACCCGCGCGGCCGCATTCTGTACTAACTGTAGCCTTCGAGTGCACCTCAAGGGGAGCCCCATGTAGAGAGCGTTACAGTAATCCAGCCGGGATGTCACGAGCGCTTGAGTGACTGTGCGAAGGGCTCCCCGGTCCAGTAAGGGGCGCAACTGGCGTATCAGGCGTACCTGATAGAATGCCCCCCTGGCCACGGCCGCCACATGGTCCTCCATGGACAGCCGGGAATCCAGGAGGACGCCCAAGTTGCGCGCCCTCTCCACGGGGGCCAGTTGTTCGCCCCCAATGGCCAGAGTTGGAATAATCTGGCTGAACCGGGGTGCCGGAAACCACAGCCACTCGGTCTTGGCCGGGTTGAGCTTGAGTTTGTTACTACCCATCCAGATCCGTACGGCCTCCAGACACCGGGACAGCACCTCGACGGCATCGTTGGGGTGGTTTGGGGTGGATATGTACAACTGAGTGTCATCAGCGTACAGATGGTATTCCACCCCAAAACCACGGATGATCTCACCCAGCGGCTTCATGTAGGTGTTGAACAGGAGTGGCGAGAGGACCGACCCCTGAGGAACCCCACATGTGAGGGGCCTCGGGGACGACTTCTGCCCTCCTGCCAACACCCATTGCGACCGACCAGAGAGGTAGGATGAGAACCACCGTAAAACGGTGCCTCTCAACCCCAACCCCCCCAATCGGTGCAATAAGATACCATGGTCGATGGTATCAAAAGCCGCTGAGAGATCTAATAGGACAAGGATAGAGGAACAACCTCTATCCCGTGCCCTCCAGAGATCATCCACCAACGCGACCAATGCCGTCTCGGTACTGTGACCGGGCCGGAAGCCGGACTGGCGCGGGTCTAGATAATCAACTTCCTCCAGATGTCGGGGAAACTGTTGAGCCACCACACTCTCAACAACCTTCACTAAAAAGTGAAGGTTGGAGACGGGACGATAGTTCTCTAATAAAGCTGGGTCCAGGGATGGCTTCTTGAGGAGGGGCCTCACCACCGCCTCTTTCAAGACGGTGGGCAAGGACCCCTCACTCAGAGATGAATTCACAATACCCTGGAGCCAGCCTCGTGTCACCTCCCAGGATGCCAGTACAAGCCAGGAGGGGCACGGGTCCAATAAACATGTGGTGGCTCTAAGGTTCCTCCGCAACCTGTCCATATCCTCGGTAGTAACAAAGTCAAACTCCTCCCAAGATGTTATCTCAAGACCAGCACCGGGCACCTCGACCGGATCACTAGTGGAGGGCAGCTCGTTCCGAATCTGAGTGATTTTGTCCTGCAGAAAAACTCCAAATTCCTCTGCTCGACCCTGCAGAGGGGCTTCCCGCGGCCTCAAATGCAAGAGGGAGCGGGTCACCCCAAACAGGGCGGCAGGGCGGTTTTCCGCGGACGCGATAAGGGTGGCACAATACTCACGTTTGGCCACTCTTAGCGCCACTAAATAAGTCCTAATATGGTCTCTCACTAGTGTTCGGTCAGATTCGGATCGAGAAGATCTCCACCTACTCTCTAGGCGTCTCTTACAGCGTTTCATCTCCCGAAGCTCCTCGGTAAACCAAGGAGCCTGGGTGACTCGACGCCGCATGAGAGGCCGCAAGGGCACGACTCGGTCCAAGGCCCCCGTGGCCGCACTATACCATGCGGCCACTAGATCCTCAGTCGAGCCGTGGGACAGGGACACAGGTACTGGCCCAAGCTCCCTCTGGAACCTTTCCGGGTCCATCAGGCGCCTGGGGCGGAACCAACTCGGTGTCTCCGGTTCCGCCTCCCCGCGGTGGGGTGTGACGGTTGGAAAGTCTATCCGAAGGAGAGAGTGATCTGTCCATGACAAGGGTAAGATGACTAAATCCCCTGTTCCAAGATCACTAATCCAGTGTCCAGAGACAAAAATCAGATCCAGCGTGTGTCCTCCCTCGTGCGTGGGGCCCTGAACTACTTGGGTCAGGTCCATGGCCGTCATGGAAGCCATGAACTCCCGAGCTGCCTCGGATGTCTCGCCCGCCGATGGCAGGTTAAAGTCCCCCATGACCATAAGTCTGGGGGTCTCCACCGCCATCGCGGCGATCACCTCGAGTAGCTCGGGCAGGGCTGCTGTTACATAGCGGGGAGCCAGGTATACAACCAGCAAGCCCAACTGCCTCCCTAGGCCCCACTTCACGAAGAGGGACTCACAGCCGGTCGTCTGAGGCACAGTGGTCTCCTTCGGCTCCAGACTTTCCTTAACGATAACCGCCACCCCCCCACCCCTGCCTAGGGCCCTAGGTTGATGAAATGCACGGTAACCTGGTGGGCACATTTCCACGAGGGGTAGACCCCCCTCGGGGCCCAACCAGGTCTCCGTAATTCCCACCAGGTCCGGGTCCCCCTCTGACACAAGGTCATTTATGAGGGGAGCTTTGTTCACCACGGACCTGGCGTTGCAGAACATCAACCTAGGGCCCCGGCTCTGTAATCCCTGACCGCCTAGCCTACGAGTGGAGCACAGGGGGTTGGGGCAAGCGATCACTCGTAACCAGCGACCACGAGCCCCCAACCCATGATGGACATCCTGTCTCCCACCGCCCCTGCCCCTCCCTAAGACCAACCGAATGGGACGGCCCTCAACAGAGACGACCCCTGATCCCCCCTCCCTAATGGACTCCTCCTTTATCCCACTTCCGCCAGCCGGCCCTATAACTTGACCCCCCTCTGACTGCATAAACCCTCCCCCCATCCCAGGACCCCTTAAAAACCGAATTAAAAATTTGCATAAAAACCCCCTTAGTTTACTGCTGGTTTGCTCATGGCTGCGTGCGTACTTAATGCGTGCTGTGCATGCATGCACAATAAAAATAGCTCTGGGCATGCGCAGCAGCAAAAAACAAGATGGCGGTGCCTATGGCGTCACCAGGAGAACAAATTTGGGGGCGTGGCAGGCCTGGGTCGCTGCCGGTTCCAGCGACCCAAGCCGCCAAATCACTAGCGGTTCGGCTGAACCGGTCCAAACTGCTAGGAACCCACCACTGACTACAGGTAGTTCTCAACTTACAACCATTTCTTTATCCCAAAGGTGCTTTTTCAAGAGGCAACTGGACTTTCTTGGTTTTTCTTTGAAGACGTTTTGCTTCAGATGAAGAAGCTTCTTGGATGAGAAGCAAAACGTCTTCAAAAGAAAACCAAGAAAGTCCAGTTGCCTCTTGAAAAAGCACCTTTGGGGCAACTATGACTCCGGATGAATCTCCATAGGCAATCATTTGCTTAGTGACCCTTCAAAGTTACAGCAGCACTGAAAAATGTGTCACAACACTTTTTCACATATATGTTGTAGCATCAGCATGGTCACGTGATCAAAGTTTGGATGTTTGATAACTGCCTCATATTTATGACGGTTGCAGCAGTGTCCCTGGGTCAGGTGATCCTCTTTTGTGACCTTCTGAGAAAGCAAAGTCAATGGGGAAGCCAGATTGACTTAACAACCATGTTACTAACTCAAAAACTACAGTGTCTCACTTAACATGATTGGCAAGAAAAGTCATAAAAATCGAACAAAACTCACTTTACAACTGTCTAGCTTAGCAAGAGAAATGTTGGGCTCAGAATGTGGTTGTAAGTCAAGGACTACCTATAGCTGAGTCCAAAGCAGCATCTGAAGAGCTCCTGAGATTCCTAGAGGGAGGTTCTTCCTTGCCAAGTCCAGGACAATGTCTAGAGATGAAGATCCTTGAGTTTTAGTCAATTAAATACAAGGAATGAAGGGTGGGAAGCAGCAGAGATAAGTTGGCTCTGTACCAAGAAATCTTTTCTGTCCACCATAATGCCTTGATCTTTCTTCTTCTAGTTCTGCTAGGTTTTCCTTCATACTCAGTAGCCTTTAATGATTGAGGGAGGACTCAAAATGTGGATCTCCCCACTCTTAATTAATGAGCATCGCCATGCATCTCCCCAGACTCTGCAACTCACAGAGAGAGACTGGCTCTAGTCCCCCAGGGGAGGGGTCTCCAAGCGTGGCAACTTTAAGCCTGGTGGACTTCAACTCCCAGAATTCCCCCAGCCAGCAAAGGTGGGAATTCTGAGAGTTGAAGTCTGGGAATTCTGGGAGTTGAAGTCCACCAGGCTTAAAGTTGCCAAGGTTGGAGACCTCTGCCCCAGGGAATTTCTGTGGCTAAGACATTAGATTACATAGATAGAATAGATAGAAATTAGATAAGATTAGAACCACCTCTCAATTATAGTCCTAACCTCTTCTGCTCTGCGTATGAATTCTTCGGATCATACAAGAATCAAATTGGTCTTGCTATTAGACAAGAGTTATCAGTGCTGGATTAAGTCCTGACCTATCAGCAACGGGGCTGCATGGTTAAATCATCAAAGTAAGCCAAGAGACCATGTGGTGTAGGAATATAGAAGAAAGGATACGTAAAGACATGTGCAGCAAACTGCCATGATCTCAGTAGCTGGTTACCTCTTAACCTATGAGCTCACCTAATTAGCAGAACTAGATGTGGGAAGAGAGGAAAGGTTACGTACAGACATGCGCAGCAAACTGCCATGATCTCAGTGACCGATTACCTTAACTGTTTATGAGAACCAGGTAGTACCAGGAACCGTCTGGATATGTGAAGCCTCTACCCTGGCTTGGATGGTCTTAGAGATTGACAAGGAGAATGTACCAATAAGATGCTGTTGCTACCTACAGTATGCTCTTGCTTTGCTTGTGAAAACTGTATAAAAGCCAAATAAACTCTGCGTAAGGCAGACAGACATTTTGGACACCACCTGCTGTGATGGATTTCTGAGACCTACAATGTGGGATCCCTCTTAATTCACGTTTGTGACCGACTTTGCAGCAAAGGAAGACAAGAAGTCATAGTGAACAGTTTCTTACCAGCTGCTGGCCTTTGGGTCCCCATCCCGCATATTGGAGCTTTGCATTGCTAACCTCGGGAGGGTAGAGATTTTGAGGCTCCCTGTAAACGAATAAAACATTGGGAGATTTTAATAAGATCCTGCACCTCCACTGTCCTTAACGGGATCTACTGTGACAAGTTCAAGTTCACCACTATGTTATTTACTCTTCATAGAACTGGAGGAGGCAGAGCCATACTACTCTTCTGTATGCCTGTGAAACATGGACTTTCTATTGAAGGCATGCAAAACCCTTCAACCATTTCCACACGACAAACCTTCATAGAATATCAGATAAAGTACATGTAGTCCTCGACTTACGTCCAGACCCTTCGCGATCAGTTGAAGTTACATTGGATGCCCCCACCCCAAAAGTACTTACAACTCAGTTCTGAAATTACAATGACAAAAATATCCCAGTGCATGCATAATCAGGGTTAGGGCATCAGCTGTGAATGCTTCCAAGTTTATCTGAGCTGAAAATAATTATGCATAGTTTAGCTAAGTAAGAATGAGTTTTCCACTGAGTTAGCCTAGTGGAAGGGGATCTTAGAGGTCTTCTAATCCAACTCCCTGCTCAGGCAGGAGACCCTATATCCGTAATGGCGAACCTATGGCACGGGTGGAACCATTTCTTAGGGCACGCGAGGCATTGCCCTGTCAGCTTCAGCGTGCTTGTGTGTGCTGATTTAGGCCTTCTTTTGAGGCCATTTTTCACCCTCTGGAGGTGGGGGGGAGGCTGTTTTCACCCTCCCCAGGCTTTTGGAAAGCCTGGGGAGGGTGAAAAAGTGAGCCAAAAGCAGGGGGTCGCGCACATAGCATTATGGGTGTGGCGCACCCACGCACAACCCTCCTGCGCTCCCCCCGCTTTTGGCACACGAGCCAAAAAAGGTTAGCCATCACTGCCCTATATCATCCCAGGCAAGTGGCTGTCCAGCCACTTAAAATCCTCCAGGGATGAAGCACCCAGGACTTCTGAAAGCGAGTCGTTCCACCGATTAATTGTTCTGACTGTCATGAAATTTCCCTTTAGTTCTATCTCAGGGTAATGGTGATTTAAAGCTGACCAGTCAAGGTAAGGCTAATGCAACTGTAAAGCTGATGAAATGTAAGGCTGATGCAATGTAGATGAATCAGCATTGGTAGAACCACTTGAAGACCACGAAGGGGTCCACACGAGACTTTACCACTTTAAGAGGTGTCTATATAAAGGAGGCCACGCCATGAGAGGTGGTGTCTCTCTCTCTTTGTGTATCTCTCTCCTTGTGCCTGGTATCCATTTACTAAGTTCTCCGTGTGTTGTTAAGGAGAAGATAGGTTACTTGTCAGGAATTTGCTACCATCTATGTATCTGTGCATGTCTCGTATACAATACAATACAATACAATACAATACAATACAATACAATACAATACAATACAATACAATAGCAGAGTTGGAAGGGACCTTGGAGGTCATCTAGTCCAACTCCCTGCCTAGGCATGAAGCCCTATACCATTTCAGACAAATGGCTATCTAACATCTTCTTAAAGACTTCCAGGGTTGGAGCATTCACAACTTTTAGAGGCAAGTTGTTCCACTGGTTAATTATTCTAACAGTCAGGAAATTTCTCCTCAGTTCTAAGTTGCTTCTCTCCTTGATTAGTTTCCACCCGTTGCTTCTTGTTCTATCCTCAGATGCCTTGGAGAAATGTTTGACTCCCTCTTCTTTGTGGCACCCTCTGAGATATTGGAACACTGCTATCATGTCTCCCCTTTTCATTAAACTAGACATACCCAGTTCCTGCAACCGTTCGTCATATGTTTTAGCCTCCAGTCCCCTAATCATCTTTGTTGCTCTTCTCTGCACTCTTTCTAGAGTCTCCACATCTTTTCTACATCGTGGCGACCAAAACTGGATGCCGTATTCCAAGTGTGGCCTTACCAAGGCATTATAAAGTGGTATTAACACTTCACGTGATCTTGATTCTATCCCTCTGTTTATGCAGCCTAGAACTGTGTTGGCTTTTTTTGGCAGCTGCTACACACTGCTGGCTCATATTGAAGTCCACTGGAACTCCAAGATCCCTCTCAGAGTTACTGACATTAAGCCAAGATTCTCCTAGTCAGTACCTATACAGTTGGGTTTTTTTGCCTAAGTGCAAAACCTTACTTTTATCTATGTTGAATTTTATTTTGTGGTATAGGTCCCAATCTTCAAGTCTGTCAAGAACTTTTTGGATCTTGAGATTGTCTTATGGGCTGTTGGCCCATATTCCTGCCAGCTTACTGTCATCTGCAAATTTGATGAGTTCCCATTTTATTCCCTCGTCTAGATCATTTATGAAGATGTTGAAGAGTGCTGGGCCTAAGGCATAACCTCGGGGAACCCCACTGCTTACTTCCCTCCATATAGATGTAGTTCTGTTAATGACTACATGTCAGTTACAAACCGATCTGGTGGCAGTGCTGTATATCTCACATTTTTCTAGCTTGCCAAGAAGTAGGTTTGCGATCTACTTTATCAAATGCTTTACTAAAATCTAAGTATACTATTCCACAGCATTTCATGATCCAGTAATTTGCCAAAGAGTGAAATAAGATTTGCTTGGCATGATCTGTTTTTGACGAACCCTTGGACTGCAAGGAGATCAAATCAGTCCATCCTAAAGGAAATCAACCCTGACTGTTGTTTGGAAGGACAGATCCTGAAGCTGAAGTTCAAATACTTTGGCCACTGAATCAGAAGAGAGGACTCACTGGAAAAGACCCTGATGTTGGGAAAAAGTGAAGGAAAAAGGAGAAGATGACGGCAGAGGATCAGACAGCATTAGATGCAATGAACCTAAATTTGAGCAAGCACAACAGTGGAAGACAGAGTGGTCTAGCATGCTATTGTCCATGGGGGTGGCGAAGAGTCAGACACCACTTAGTGGCTGAACAATAACATACATTCTTTCCTGCCTATTTCTTGTTGACCTTCTGTATGTTCTTTTGGCTTTTCCATCTTTAGTAAATGAAATCAATATACCGTTGAAGAGTCTATTTTCCTTGACTCTTCAATCATTCCTTTATGATCTAGTTTGTAGAGTCTTGATCTACGAGGAAAAAGGTATGGTGTACATTTGCCACTATAACAACGAATACAGGAATGTCTCTGCGATTCCTCTTAAGTTCAAGGTAATTTGAATTTAATGGTATTATTTAACTATTTAGCATTAATGATGTTAATTACTTTGATTTCATTTACTTAATTTTTCCCAGGATATTTATTTAGTTGGAATGCAAGTAGTGGCCAGCTCTCAAAAATCGTGTGTGTGTGTGAGAGAGAGGGGGGGGGGGGGGAGAGGGAGAGAGAGAGGAGGGGGGAAGGAGAGAGATTGAGATTATATCACATAATTTAGTCATGGTGCAAATCTATCTATAGGGTTTCTTATTATTTTAATACAGGTTAAATTTATTTAATTTAATTTTAAATTTATCTATTGGCTGTATTTATATGTATTTTATCCTTTATTATTCCTGTGCACCGCCCTGAGTCCCTACGGGAGAGAGGGCGGTATACAAATCAAATTAATAATAATAATAATAATAATAATAATAATAATAATAATAATAATAATAATAATAATAATAATAATAAATGTTTCAGTATTCTAGTCCTTGACTTACAACTACAATCAAGCCCAAAATTTCTGTTACTGAGAGAGGCATTTGTTAAGTGAGTTTTGCCCCATTTTACAATCTTTCTTGCCACAGTTATTAAGTGAGTCACTGCAGCTGTTAAAATAGCAAACATGGTTTTTAAGTGTCTTCCCCACTGATGTTGCTTGTCAGAAGATTGCAAAAGGCGATAACATGATCCTGGGACATTGCAACCATCATGAGTAGGAGTCTGTTGCCAAGCACCTGGATTTTGGTCACATGGCCATGGGGATGCTGCAATGGTCGTAAGGGTGAAAAACGGTCATAAGTTGCGAATGAAGACAAATATACATGTCCCAGGATAATGTTGCAGGATCCAACCTGGGTCGGTCACTGGGACCAGATCTTCCAAGCTTTTGGACTCGTATGGGAGCCCACCTTCATGGAACCTGACTCTGACCAGGGGCCTGTTTCCCAGGCTTCAATGGGTTCCTCCTCAGTTCAACAGGCGGGCTGATTTACCACCAGCTTATCAAGCACTTACGAAGTGAGGCAGAGGTGGGTTGCTCCCAGTTTGGCCGAACCGGTAGTAGAATTCAGGCCTGGGTGGCAGAACTAGCAGTGACCTAGGCCTGCCACGCTCCTGAATCTGTTCCCTCGCTGCCACTGGGGTGCCACCATTTTGTTTTTTAGTGACTGCATGTGTGCAGTTCACTGTAAATTGCTCTGCATGTACACGATGAACCATTTACATTGAACAGTGCACTTGCGCACACGAGCGAAGCTGTCACGCAGATGTGCGTTGCGTGTGGGTTGCGAACTGGTACTAAAACCGGCAGCAACCCACCCCTGAAGTGAGGGGTTGGCAGCAGAAGCAATCAACAGCCAATGACTTAATAGCCAGCCATCAACACCCCAATCAACATCTAAAAAGCCACATATAGCCGATGCCATATAAATACAGACCAGCCCAAAACACACTCTCTGCTAGAGGGAAGTTAGCTGAAACTGGGTACAGTATGAGTCCAAAAACTCAGAACACTGTTGTAAGAAATGTCCATCTGGGTTCAGTTCCAAGTGGGGAGAAAGACACTGGAAACATGGAGGCTGATTGGAAAGATGGTTTTAATGGTGAAGCAGAACCACCAAGCCTGTGTGACTCTGGATGACTGACCACATGGAGTGGAGAGTGAGTGTTATTTATACCCTCTCTTGGGCTTTGAACTTGAGCTTCCTGTTCCTGTGGCAAGGGCATGTGTTCTATTGGCTGTCAGATTCCCAGGAGGCTTGCAGGGATCACAGCTGAGGTTGTCTGAATTAAAGTTGGTTGAACCTTGCTGGGTGATGTAATGTCTCCAGGTGATTTCGCAATGCAGTGTGCCTGCTGCTAGATGGGTAGAGGGCTAATCCTATTATGTCCTGGATGGTCCTGTCTTAATCCCATCCCAACTTCGCTGAAGTTCTAATTGTCTTGTAGATAAACTGGCCCAGTCTTAATGTGCACTAAATATCGGCTAGAGCCAGGGAGCTGCTCTTTGACTTTAAAAACATGTTTCTCCTTTTCCCATCCAGGGAAATATAATATTCTGCCTTTTTAATATTTCCTAGAATATTTCATTGGGTGCTAACTTTCTGCAGAACAGTCACTAAATAAATGGTTGTAAGACAAGGACCCTTTGCACTTGTCATTGGTGGCTCCAGTTCTCTCAATTTTGTTGTACTAGGTTCATATCTTGTCAGTGACTATAACAAAGCGATCTATTCTAAGTTCCCTTTCAAATGCAAAAAGGAATGTCATCCAGCTTTAAAGGCATGTGTGTGTCACTCCTTCCTTCTTCAATTTTGCAATTTTGGCTGGGAAATTCTAGAAGTTGGAATCCTGCCAGCTAAAAAGGTTTTATGGTTAAGAAACACCGCTCCAAACTAACAGTAATATTTTTACTATCCAGAAGTAAAACAAGAAATAAAGAGTGCAAGGGGGTAAAAAAAGGGGTTACATTGTGAAGTGACATTTGGATGGGCTATTTCATAATTGTATGCAGCAATTGGATGACTAATTTGGCATCGTGCGCTGTGATCTATTTTGGTGGTCTGTTTCTATTTCTTTCCTGGGCAGAGTTATCACAGCTCATTAAGGAAATCAGGCTTCTAAATAATGACCTGGAATGGCTTTTCTTCACCATTCCGCTCTCATTAATACTGCTTTTTTTAAAAATAAAATGTCAGGTTCGAGGCACATAGAAAACTGCTTGAATACACTTATCTTGAACCAGCTGTTTTTTAACAGCAGTTTTGTTTTAATATCCTGACCCAGGCAAACTCAGTCCCAATTTCAGCTTGGAAACTGTTGATTAAGCTAAATCCAAACAAACAAACCAAAAATGCTAAGGAATTAGTTGCTATAGAGATATGTCTCCCCTATCCCACTCTCCCTCCTTGAACTCTCAAGACTAACGAGTTTACAACTATTAATTTTGTCCGGACCCTGTACTAAAGCAGGGGTCTGCAAAGTTGGCTCTTTTAAGAGTGGTGGATAGTGATAGTGACAGACAGACAGATTGACGGACGGACACACTCCCTTCTCACGCCTGTGTGTCTTCCTCAATCTTGGGTCCTCTACCGGAGGCCTGGAAGTTTGAGGATCCTGCACATGATTTCAGCTGTCCCTACACATCTGCGATCAGTTGGAACTCCCTCTCCAGTAGTGGGTTCCCGCCGGTATGGCCCGCTACGGCCGTACCGGTAGTAGCCGGGAACAGCTGATAGCGTACCAGTACGGTGGCTCATTTGGCCCACCCGCCCGCCTGCATTCTATACTGGTTTTTAAAGCAACTGGCTGATTGCACACGTGTGCACATCGTATGCCATCTGTGTGAGCTCCAACAAGCAGCTGGGTATTCACAGGGGCGGTGGATTGTGCATGTGTGCACAGTACACGTCACGTAATGTGCACAACGCACATCAGGCTCGTGCATGGACAGACCGCGATCAGCGTACTGGTAGCGACGGTAAGAGCAATCCACCACTGCTCCTCTCCCAGCTTAGGAGTCACAGCCAGGAGTGCTCCTACCATCATTGGGAGCACTTCTGTTCTGGCCTGTCAGCTGTCAGCCCCTCCCGCAGCCAAATCGGAGGAGGAGGAGGAGGCGTGGGAGTCAGGGTCAACATCAAGGCAACCTGAGAGCTCTGAGGGGGAAGAAGGAATGGAGCTGACAGAGAGAGAGACAGACAGAGACGGAGCCTGGGCCAGACCTCAGCAGGAGAGTCAAGAGCCTCCAGGTCTGGAGGTGGCTGATGAGGAAGAGGAGGAACAGCTGGGTCTAGTGGCTGATGCACAGAAGGCAGAGGAGAGGAGAGCAGTGGAAATCCATAGGCTGATACTTGGGAAGGAAGCCCCACCCTAGCTCTTAGGGAAGCCCCACCCTAGCTCTGAGGGTAAAAAGCAGGGGGCAGAGATGAATAGAAGTGGCAGACAAGTACTCATCTTCTGGCTAAATGGACTTGTTAGCCTGTGGTGAGAGAGAAATTTTTTGCTGGGGCTGCCGACACTCCTAAAAAAGAAATATTTGAGTTAACTTCAGAGAGTTTTGTTGTGGTCTGCTGGAGGCCTGCAGAGCTGGCAGTAGACTTGGACAGTGATGAGGTTGGGGAGGAACATGGGCCAGTCCTGGAGTCTGGGGAAGGCTCGGATGAGGGCTCTGCATTGGAAGCAGAGAGGGGGCCAGGATCATCTGGGAGTTATGTGCTGCCTCCGGAGCCTGACATCAGCGAGGCAGAAGAACAGCAGGAGCCTGTTCCCAGTGTGCTCATGCGCAGAGCTGCCAGAAGGCAAGAACAATTAAGGAAAAAGGGGCGACTTGGGAGTAAGGCTTGGAGATGCTTGGCCTCTCCCATAAGACGTATAAGAGGAGCAAATGGACGTGAGCCTTTGCAGGAAGCAATTAGTTCATATGGTCGGTTCAAGCTCCGAGAAGTCCTGTTTGACTCTGTGCTATGCTTGGCCTTGCAAAACTAATTGGCAATTAGGTCTCTGGCAGCGTTTCAAGGGAGATAAAGGTGGGTGCTTATCAACATTGCCCTGAAAGACTGTGGCAACTCGAGCAGACATCTGTCAGACTCTTCAAGGACTGTTTGTGAATCATTACGGGCTGTGAATGACCATAATTCATAGCCATATAAATAATTAAGGGATTAAGATTGTGGTTTATGCTTTCTCAGGAAGCCTCAGTCAGAACAGGTTTGTCATGTTTGGGGGCAGAACAACTTTGGCCTTGACTTTCCCCACTCCCTCCAGTTCCTCATTCAAGTCCTTCTACTTTTTCAGCTTCTCATTGTCCTTCTTCCTGATGTTGCAGTCATTTGGCACCTCTACATCTATCAGTTCTCTGGTCTTTGTCTACTACTACAATGTCTGGTTTAATGGCCAGAACTTGCCTGTCTTATTTTATTTTTATTTATTTATTTAAATTTGTATCCCGCCCTTCTCCACAGAGGACCCAGGGCGGCGCACAGGAAATTAAAAAGACATACAAAACACAATAAATATAATTTAAAAGACTATTAAATAAACTTATCCTGCGCTAAAACCAAATTTTAAAAACCCAATTTAAAACTACCTAAAAGTCCCCATGGGAGGTTAGGCTAGGCCGGCTTGTTGAAACAAATATGTCTTGACACATTGGCGGAAGAGACGGAGGTCGGTGATGGTACGTAATTCAGGGGGTAGGTCATTCCAGAGGGCTGGCCCTGCCACAGAGAAGGCTCTTCCCCTGGGTGTCGCCAGTCGGCATTGTCCGGCCGACGGCACCCTGAGAAGGCCCTCTCTGTGGGAGCGTATCGGTCTAAGGGATGTATGGGGCAGGAGGCGGTCTCGCATATAACTAGGCCCCGAGCCATGGAGCGCTTTAAAGATAGTTGTCAGAACCTTGAAGTGCACTCGAAAGGCCACAGGAAGCCAGTGCAGCTCGCACAGGATAGGTGTTATGTGGGAGTGTCTAGGCGCTCCCGTAATCACCCGCGCGGCTGCGTTTTGGACTAGCTGTAGCTTTCGAGTGCACCTCAAGGGAAGCCCCATGTAAAGAGCATTACAGTAGTCGAGTCGGGACGTCACGAGAGCTTGAGTGACTGTGCGAAGGGCAGCCTGGTCCAGTAAGGGGCGCAATTGGCGCATCAGGCGTACCTGATGAAACGCCCCCCTGGCCACGGCCGCCACATGGTCCTCCATGGACAGCCGGGAATCCAGGAGGACACCCAAATTGCGTGCCGTCTCCACGGGGGCCAGTGTTTCGCCCCCAATGGCCAGAGTCCACTTGGATCTTGGATCTGTCCACTTGGATCTGTCCACTTGGATCTGGAAGTCCCACAGGATCTTAGTCCTCTTATTCTTCATGACTTTCTGTGAAGTCTCCTACTTGGGATAGTGTGGCATGTCACGTCTTTCAACTTTCAATTTCCCAACATTAAGGGTGCTCAAAAGTTGTGACACGCCTTTTCATATTTTGGTTACCTTAATATGATTTGGATGTGCTTGGTAAGTAACTACGTAAACATCAAAACGTTTTAAAACATTTTGTTTGTTTCATTTGGGACAGGGTCTAGTCCAGTGATGGCGAACCTATGGCATGGGAGCCACAGGTGGCACGCAGAGCCACTTCTTAGGGTACGCGAGGCCTTACCCTGTCAGCTCCAGAGGCTTGTGTGTGCTGGCCAGCTGATTTAGGTCTTCTTTTGAGGCCGTTTTTCACCCTCTGGAAGCTTCAGGGAAGCTCCTGAACTCTCTGGAGGTGGGGAGGGGAGGCTGTTTTCACCCTCCCCAAGCTCCTAGAAAGCCTCTGGAGCCTGGGGAGGGTGAAAAAAGCGTGCCAAAAGCATGGGGTCACGTACATAGCATTATGGGTGTTGCACGCTCATGCACAAACCCCCCCCCCCGCGCTCCCCCCGCTTTTGGCATGCGAGCCAAAAAAGGTTAGCCATCACTGGTCTACTCCATGCACTATGAAGATATTCTTGCATACAAAACTAGCTATTGGGTTGTGTTCCTGAGTGATTGCTGCTCCTGCCTGCATCTTATACCCTGCCACCAGGGATGAAATTCAGCCGGTTCTGACAAGTAGTGGAGAACCAGTAGCGGAAATTTTGAGTAGTTTGGAGAACCGGCAAATACCATCTCTGGCTGGCCCTAGAGTGGTGTGGGAATGGAGATTTCGCAATATCCTTCCTCTGCTACGTCCACTAAGCCATGCCCACAGAACCAGTAGTAATTTTTTTTAAGAACATAAGAACAGCCTTGCTGGAACAGACCACAGCCCATCCAGTCCAGCATTCTGTCTCCCACAGTGGCTCCCCATTTGCTTCAGAGTCTTCCCAAGCAGATGCCTTCACCTTATGATTCCCTGCAAATGGCATTGAGAGATATCCTGCCTATCTCTCCAACCCGGAGGGTGTCCTTAGGCATCCCTAATGATAGCCATGGATACCCTTGTTCTCCATGAACTTCTCTCATCCTTCCTTCCTTCCTTCCTTCCTTCCTTCCTTCCTTCCTTCCTTCCTTCCTTCCTTCCTTCCTTCCTTCCTTCCTTTCAGAACACAAGAACAGCCTTGCTGGAACAGGCCACAGCCCATCTGGTCTAGCATTCTGTCTCCCACAGTGGCTCCCCATTTGCTTCAGGGTCTTCCCAAGCAGATGTCTTCACCTGCTTATGATTCCCTGCAAATGGCATTGAGAGATAACCTGCTTATCTCTCCATCCCGGAGGGTGTCCTTAGGCATCCCTAATGATAGCCACGGATACCCTTGTTCTCCATGAACTCCTTCCTTCCTTCCTTCCTTCCTTCCTTCCTTCCTTCCTTCCTTCCTTCCTTCCTTCCTTCCTTCCTTCCTTCCTTCCTTCCAGAACATAAGAACAGCCTTGCTGGAACAGGCCACAGCCCATCTGGTCTAGCATTCTGTCTCCCACAGTGGCTCCCCATTTGCTTCAGGGTCTTCCCAAGCAGATGTCTTCACCTGCTTATGATTCCCTGCAAATGGCATTGAGAGATAACCTGCTTATCTCTCCATCCCGGAGGGTGTCCTTAGGCATCCCTAATGATAGCCACGGATATCCTTGTTCTCCATGAACTCCTTCCTTCCTTCCTTCCTTCCTTCCTTCCTTCCTTCCTTCCTTCCTTCCTTCCTTCCTTCCTTCCTTCCTTCCTTCCTTCCTTTCAGAACATAAGAACAGCCTTGCTGGAACAGGCCACAGCCCATCTGGTCTAGCATTCTGTCTCCCACAGTGGCTCCCCATTTGCTTCAGGGTCTTCCCAAGCAGATGTCTGTACCTGCTTATGATTCCCTGCAAATGGCATTGAGAGATATCCTGCCTATCTCTCCAACCCGGAGGGTGTCCTTAGGCATCCCTAATGATAGCCATGGATACCCTTGTTCTCCATGAACTCGTCTAATCCTTTCTTAAAGGTGTCGAGGCTGACAGCTGAATTTCATCACTGCCTGTCACTAGGTGTTGGGACTGTCTGAGACATCTTTGCGTGTGCGGGCGGGCGCACACCCACCCACCCAAGCAAGCATAGTAATGAAACATCTTCAGGAAAATAACCAAGCTCAGAGACCACCAAGAATGTAGCCCTAATAGTGCTTAAGATACAGTATGATGCAACGGAAGGCCAACTCTTATTTTACTGCATCCGGTACACATAAAATGGCGCTTTCTGTGTTCCACACAGATGGTGTGGCTACCATCTTGACTTCTTTGACCAATAAACACCCTTGGGAATGTGTGTCTTGTGCGGCAACAGACAAAAGGAGAAGCGAAGGAAGAAGAAGCACCCAAGACACGTGCAGATCAATGGCTTGGCAAAATGCACCCACATCCTTCTTAGACACACTGTGTATCATGTGCCATGTGCCTCCATGAAAAACATGGGCTTTTGGTTGCTTGCCAACAGGTAACAGGTTGCCTGTTGCCTTCAATTCCTAGCCATGAGATGGACAGAATGAAGCCATATATTTTGGCCACAGCAGGTTGGGGGACACTTCAAATTAGGAAAAGACCAAAGAAGACAATTCATCCTTGGTCTCCTTCTAAAGTTGGCAGGCAACTTGGTATGAGTCAGGATGAGCAGGTTGGTGCTTCTTGCAGACAAAAGAAGGGGAGGGGGGAGGAAATGGAGTGAATTTGGGGAGAGAACAAGAAAAAAAAAAGCATGTATATAGGACTGTCTGGAAATCTGACATTGACCAGAGTTCTGATTGCCAATGGGCATTACTGTTTGAATGGAGTTACTCATATGTAATAACGTATACAGGTAATCCTCAATATCACCATAATGGAGTCTACCCATTGTGATCATATACAGATCCATACAGATTATCAGAGTTGGGAGGGACCTTGTAGGTCATCTAGTCCAACCTCCCCCCCCCTGCACCCAAGCAGAAGATCCTACACTGTTTCTAACAAATGGCAGTCCAATCTCTTCTTCAAAGCCTCCGCTGATGAAGCTCCCACAACCTCCGAAGGCAACTTCTGTTCCATGGGTTGATTGTTCTCCCCATCAGAAAATGTTACTCCTTATTTCTAGGTTGAATCTCTCCGTGATCAGTTTCCACCCATTATTGCTTGTCTGGCCTTCAGGTGCTTTGGGAATAGGTTAACCCCCTCCTCTCTGTGGCAGCCCCTCAAATATTGGAAGACTGCTATCATGTCTCCCCGGTCCTTCTCTTCACTAGACTAGCGATGCCCAGTTCCTGCAACCATTCATCATATGTTTTAGCCTCCCGTCCCCTAATAATCTTGGTTGCTGTTCTCTACACATATCTCGTGGGGGTTGTAAATCAGGTTAGTCACATGACCAAGTTGATTTTACGACCTTTTTGGCTGCAGTCATTAGGTGAACATAGTGGGCCGTTAAGCAAACCCATTGTTTGCAGTGGCACAGGTTTTCGGCAAAACAACCTTGGAACGTTGCAAATAATCATAAATGCAGTTGTGTTGCTGGTGTCTAATCACAGAACCGTAGGAGGAAGCAACCCTTGGAACTTTGGGACTTGGTTTTAGCTCCCTTTTGTCAGATAGGTCGTAACTTTGAATGATTGCTAATAACTGGTCGTAAATTGAGGATTACCTGTAAATGTACATAAACCCAGATTCCCTTGATGTCCTTCCAAAGGAAAGTGAGAAAGCATAAAAGATGTTCCTCTTTTAGAAGTGTATTCAGCCGGTTCAGTCCGGTTCGCCCGAACCGGTAGTGGAAATCGTGGGTGGACCTACCCACCCGCCCCGGTTCTATGCGCTCCTATTTAGGCATGTTTTCAAGCCGTGCATGCTGCACGTGTGATCAAAGTGCATGTGCGGAAGGCCGAGGACATTCATGGACGGGGTGGGTTCACATTTGCGAATGAGTAAAAAGTAAGTGAATGCCACTCCTATTCCTTCAGAAATTCTTGCCCCTTGAACATTTCCTCAATTTCAGATTAAATTTGCTGACGGGTCAATTTATTCTGTTTTTGCCACAGCTTTAAAGCACTTAATTAACTGGAGGCTGGTCATCTTGCTTCAGGTTGTTGGAAAAGTCCCCTAATGTCACTTATTAAGATTTAACATACAAGTCCGGGGACAAGACCCGCAGTCATCTTCCTTTTAGGATCTTTGGCCTGCCACACACACTCTCTCTCTTTCTTTACTATGCTGTTTCATTAGTGGGGTAAACGGGAGGGGGAATAGTAAGGAGTAGAATGTGTTGTCGTCAAAATAAAACATTCCTTTCTAGAAGCCCAAGGTTATCCTTTGTCTCTGCACCTCTGAACCTGACCGGAACTAGATGGGTGGAAATGCCAGCCTGGCAATGGAAGATTGGACCATGGGATGGACTTGTGGGTGTGGGGACTAGATCATGAACTTTCATCTGGGTGGAAACTCAGAAAGCTTTCAGATTCGGGTTTCCACAGATTGTACCAACATGTCTCTCTTATTAAATTGGGACTTTGATGAAAGCTATGCCTTGGACTCTGATTTAATTCTGGATGATATTTGGAACGCTGACAATAACCTGTCTCGAAGTGACAATCTTGGGACAACTATCCAGATAAGGTATGTTTTGCAGAAATATTGAAAATCCTATTATTATTATTTTTTGCAGAATTTAATGGCTAATTATCCAGCCTTGGCTGTACTATCTCTTTTAAGCTGTTTTAGTGCATTAATGTTGTACCAGTTTATACCAGGATTACTTTATGGCAGCTTATTCCTGCATAGGCAATTAAATTTGCTTTGTTTATCATTTGGGAAGTATAAATAAAGGTGGGACATTAATAGCTCATTAACAAATGTATCAGTTATGTTTATGAGGTACAGTTCTACATGCAGAAATACAAGGAAGCAAATCTCGTCCACAGGTCTGATTAAATATAATTATGAATTCAGCAAAGAACTGAAGCAAATTAAGTTTCACAGACCAGAAGTAAAGCCCACAGAATGGAAGGGTCAAAAGGGACCTTAAAGGCCATTATTCCAATCACCTGCCCTGTGTATCTCCTACTACGGGACCCAAAACATGGCAATCTGACTTCTGTTCAAATGCATCCAGTGATATCTGTCATAAAATATATATACTGTTTATCTTTAATCCCTAAGATGTATCTCAGATCTGATATTTTAATATTTTTTAAATATAACTTAATAAAGCATGATCAAAAAGGAAAAGTTCAACAATAATTCATAATAGGTGTTTCAGCCTGAAAACATGTGCAATTTTTGGTTGATTGCTGAATGTGGATTATTTACTGTTTTGGGTTTTTAATTGCTATTAAAAATTAAGTATTTGTATTTTTAAACTATTAGCAATTCTATTTTTATGACACTTTCAGTCACTCACAAGAGAGCTATCAATCCCGTTGCTAATGGTAATTACCATAACAATTCTACTTATTATAATTAATTGGATAGTCACTCTCTAGGTTCCCACCAATCATAACTGTTGGTTGCGTTTAATGGTAAAAAACATGTTTTTTTTAGCTTAACATATTGGATAGCCTCAGTTCTTCCTTTATTAGTTTACAGTTCAATGCTTTCTGCAAATAAAGAAAATAAATTAACTGAGGAATCCTGCATTGAAAGAAAACAGCAATACAAGACAAAACAGGGCAAGGACCATTGGCAAATGAAAGCAATTAAAAATAACTTCTTAGCTTAGGAAAGGAGAAATGTGAAAAAGGAATCTCAAGGATTTGATTCTAAATGGCATAAAAATGAAGTAGGGTTTCCTCAATCTTGGAACGTTGAAGATGTTTGCAATTACCCCAAATTTTTCTTATTCTTTGCCACATCTTTCCAGATCTGGCCTATATTGAACCACTGATATCGGCGCAGCCAAATTTGCTTCCGCGCCGAAATGGCGAGGCTATGGCATGGCACACAGAGCCCTCTCCCTGGGCATGTGAGCTGTCGCCCCAGCTCAGGTCCACCACGCATTTGCGTGCGCCTCCCATAGGCCAGCTGATTTTCGGGTCTCTGCTGTTCATGCACGAGGGCGGGGCGCATGCAGGAAACGTGTGTACATGCATGGGGAGCGCGGCACCCCCTCATGGCCTATTTTTGGTCTCAGGAGGCTGCAGGGAAGCTTACTAAGCCCCAAAAGGGGCATGGTGTGTGTTTGTGTGTGTGTGTGTGTGTGCGCGGCGCCCTTTCCCCGTGGCCTGTTTTTGGTTCCAGGAGGCTTCAGGAAGGCTTACTAGGCCCAAAACAGGGCCAGGGGAGGTCTCACACACATGTGAGGGGTTGAGGGGGCAGGGTGGTGGGGCAGGGCATTGGCATAAAGTGAGACCTGGTTGTTAAGAGTGAAATGATGTGGGGTTGGGCTGGATCACCCAAAGGGTCCTTTTTTCCTTTTTGAAGCTCTGAATAGTCTGAGTTGCAATAGGATGCGCCAAACCGCAGAAGCAGCACCTGCTCGAGTTAGATGGCAAGTAAGACAATGAGCTTAACCACAAAGGCTGGTTAGCAATAACAGGATATGTTTATGGTTTTCTTTTTGATGACGATCATTTAACCAATCAGAAACTAGCCATGATGAAAGTTGCTTGTAGTGAAGTATAAAAACTTTGTATTCCCTTTTGGAAAGGATTCAGAATTCTTGGATGCTAGCCTCAAACTAGCTTTCTGAATCATGGCAGCCATAATAAACTTTTCCTGATTTTCAGAAGTCTAAGTCTCGTGCTCTTTTTTTTCTGCAACAGTGGGGTCACGTGTGCATGTATGGGGAGTATGTAGATGAAAGAAGAATGCAAAATCGTTCTATTGCTAAAAATCAAAACAAATTAAATAAGATTATATAAACAGGCATTACCAATCCAAGGCAAGTAACTGGAGTAGTAACAGATTTAATCTTCCCAGGTTTAAAAAAAAAGAAAAGAAATTCACACAGTTATAGCCATTCTATAAAGGGACATCTGCTACTGGGGAGGACAAGTATGAACTATCTAGACAAAATATTAAAAGCCAGCGACTTCGTACTAGCAACAAAGGCACATATTGCCAAGGTTACAGCTTTCAAGGCGGTAGCATATGGCTGTAAAAACTGGACTGTCTAAAAGACTGAATGATAAATGGTTGTTTCTGAATTGTGCTGGAGACAAGTAGAATGAATCATCCACTATAAAATTGATTTAAAAAAAAAACAACCAAAAAACTATGTAATAGGAGCACTGATAAGGAAGCCAAATCTTAAATATTTTGTTCCCATTATGAGAAGACAAGAGCCATTAGAGAAGACCCTGATTTTGGAGGCCAGTGAAAAAGAGGTTAATAGAAGACAAGTTGAACGGATAGTATTTTTCAGGGCATTAAGGATGAGCGTTCAAGAACTCAAAAATGCAATCCCTGGCAGAAAATCCTGGGGAAATAATGGCCGCAGGTCACCAAAAGTCACGAACACAAAAAGATCCATGCAGGTTTTCATTCAATTCCTCTTCTGCTCGAAAAATAGGTTTTTCCATTGCTTAAAACGGGGCAGCTCATTGCTAGAATTTTAGTTTGATTATTTCTATGGCTCCCTCTGTCAAAAAAGGAGGAGCCCAGAAAGCCCACTAGGTGGCGCTCTGGCTTAACCTGAATTTCACTCCCAAATTTAGGAAAAGAACAGAAAAGCCAATGGAAACAAGAATCCAGACAAGCCCAGAGGTTTTGCTTCCAGCATTGCCAATAAGCCGCTAATTTGAACATCTGCTGCTGAAAACAGACATTCAAGAGGCGGTCCTGTTGCAAAAATAAGAATAATAAAAGGAGTTCTGGACAACGATTGTGGAGTGGACCTGAACTCACTCCAAAGGCCAGGAAGCTCTAAGATTGCAAAATGGTACAGATGGTAGCATAGCTGCTAAGAATAATGTTAAAGTGGGAAGGATTAGAAACCAAACATTTGAGTTAGCAACAACACCTATGAAACGGTTTCCCCCGTCACGCCCAGCCTCTGACGACAATCAACTGAGGGTTGGGGGGTTTTTTGTCCACCAAAGAATATATTTATTATAGAACTAGAGACAGCAGAAGCAAAATCTAAACAGGGAGAAAATCTCTCCTTACACACTTACACAAACTAGAATATACATACGATTGTCAGAAATAATTGAATTAAGCGTGTATGTGATGCAGTGGTGGGTTTCAAATTTTTTTAGAACCTACTTTGTAGGTGTGGCCTATTTTGTGGGCATGGCTTGGCAGTCATGTGACAGGGTGGAAGTGGCCACCTTTTAAAATGTGGTGAAACTCATTTAACAATGCCCTTGCTTAGCAACCAAAATTTTGGACTCAATTGTGATGATAATTTCTTTCTTTCTTTCTTTCTTTCTTTCTTTCTTTCTTTCTTTCTTTCTTTCTTTCTTTCTTTCTTTCTTTCTTTCTTTCTTTCTTTCTTTTTTTCTTTCTCTTTCTTTCCTTCCTTCCTTCCTTCCTTCCTTCTTTCCTTTCCTTTCCTTTCCTTCCCGTTGGGTCACTGGCAGCGGCGGGCCAGATTTACTTCCAGGTCCGCTGGTGGAACCCCCTCTCACCGGTTCTCTAAATTTCACCAACCGGCTCTCGCGAGTAGGTGTGACCCTGCAGAAACCCACCACTGATGTGATGGGTGGCTTTGTTAGTAAAGTCAGATATGGAATCCGTGGGGCAATGGAACAAAGTTACAAAAATAATAATGTATTTGAGTGAAAAACACTGTATTATATGAACATAGTAAGTTTTTAAGGATATTTTTATAAGGATATTTTTATATTTTTTTAAAGGATATTTTTATTTACTGAGTTTTAATAAAATAACCCAAGCCAAACCAATTCTAGAAATAAGCCTTCTGAACCACAGGGATTTAATGGATGGCTCAGACTATTTAGTGGTGAGCTGCAACTGGTTTAACAACCGGTTCGGTGATCGCAAGCTTTGTGCATGCATGTGTGCTTTGCATGTGCCTAATGCACTTGCGCCAGGGGTTGGTTCCAGCTGCTGCCACTGCTGGTTCGCTCAGGGACGCGCTATGCGCACATCGCGCTGTGCGTACAGTGGTGGGTTCCGGATCCTGTTGCAATCAGTACGGTGCAAAGGGCCCAGAATCCATCACATGAACACACGCAGCACGCGTGCACGCGCACACAGCATGCGCATGCGCCTTACCTCCTGCAACGCTCTACAACACTCCAGCTGCTTGGTGGAGCGTTGCGCAAGCACTGTATGCTCCATGCATGGAAGTGCCAAAGAGCTGAAATACTGGTAAGGAGCGCAGGCAGGCGGGTGGGCCCTCCGGAGCACCGTACCAGAACAGTACCCAGTGCTCCCAACAGGCACTGGTATGCCCGTTCCGGGGTGTACCAGTCGTAACCCATCACTGGCGCAGTAGTAAAAAAATGCTTCTGCGTATGCACAGAAGCCAAAACCAAGATGGCAACGCCTATGGTGCTGCCGAGAGAACCAGTTTGGGAGCGTGGCAGGCCAAATTACTAACTATTCGGCCAAACTGGTCTGAACCTGTAGGAACCCACCTCTGGCTTGCGCGCAACATTCAAAATATAGCACTTTGAAACTTGGCTGCTTATCTTCTAAGGCAACCCCAGGAAATAGAACAGAGGAGGTGCGCAAATCAGCTGAGCCAAGAAAGAAGGAAATATAGGACAGGATAGGGCGGCTGGGCAGGGCCAGCTGATCATTGGAACTACTGGTTTGCCTGACCCAGTCCGAACCGGCAGCAGCCCACCACTGGCTGGGTCCCTTTTCTTGGCATGTTCTGTACCACTTCTGCAACAGTTTGCGATATTTTAAATTTAATTTAGACAGATGGTTTGAAAAGAGGCTGTTTAGCCATAGGTCCTTGTATATATTTTACTCTGAAAGAGATATTAACTTTTTTTAAATTTAGCCCAGAACCACGCCCTAAAAGAAACCTTCGCTCTAGAAAAACAGTCAAACATACCTATAAGTATGTGTGTGTGTGTGTGTGTGTGTGTGAGCACGCGTGGGGCATAGATGTAGTTCTACTCCCAAAGAACTAGCCAAATTGTAATACCTTTCTGAAAAATCAGCGGGGGGGGGGGGAATAATCTTGGGGTGGGTGGGAAGGAAGCTGTTTCAAAGACAGGGATCACCTGAGAAGATGACCATCTTCCTGAAGATGACAAGGGCATCTAGAGCAACCCAAAAGTCATGTCACATGCATCATGATATCATCACAGAAATAATTATGGTTTGCTTAAGTAATCATGATATGCTCTTAAACCACCTCCAAGGACTATGCTGTAGTGCAGGGTTGTCAAACTCCTGGCCCATGGGCTGGATGCCTCACGCACTGGCCATGGCCACGCCTGGTTTAGCGAAGGAGGAAAAAAATCCCGATATGTCATGTGATGCTGCCGTGACGACACAAGTTTGACACCCCTGCTGGAGTGGGTCTTCTCTTGTTTATGCTGTGGCCTAGAGGTGGAGCTCTCGCCTCCCAATCAGGAGGTTGTGAGTTCAATCCTTGGTAGAGGCAGATGTAGGGTCTCCTGCTTTGGCAGGGGTTGGACTAGACCAGGGGTCTGCAAAGTCGGCTCTTTTAAGCATAGCTGGCTGGGGAATTCTGGGAGTTGAAGTCCACCAGTCTTAAAAGAGCCGACTTTGCAGACCCCTGGACTAGACAACCTGCAAGGTCCCTTCCAACTACGTTAATCTGTAGTGTAAAAACTATCTGGAAGTTTCAAGTGGTCCACAATCAACCAACGTGAGTACTGATATGTACTGATATAAATACTTCTATTTGTGGAGCCCATCATCTCCTGGATGTCAGCCAAAGAGCTTGGCAGAAGTGACAAGCACTGTGACAAAGTGCTTGTCAAAGAATGGCATATGGCAGTTCGTCCAAGTTGAGTTCATTATTGTTTCACACCTAGAGACAGAATCTTGCCAAACTAAAGACTCTACTGTCAGCTTCTGTGAAGTTGTGTTTGTCTTCCTTTCACACATAATATTTGGGCTGAATTGTTTTGTACTCCTCTGGAATGCACCTCTCCTGTCCTGGGAATCCACTTCTGCAAATCGTTCCATCACAATACTGGTTGTCATTTTTAAAACCCCATATTTCTTAGGATTTGGGCGCTACAGCACCCCCTATTCCAATGGTCCTTCTAGGACAGTAGGCATTCTCTGGGTGACTTCCTCCCAAGAATGTCATCTGTTCTGTATTGATTCTGGGAAAAACAATACTGTGGTTAAGAATCTGTACTGTATCAGCTTCTTAATATGCATTTGACTCCCTACATCTGGGATGGCGAACTATGGCAGGCATGCCACAGGTGGCACACAGACCTTTCTCTGCAGGCACGCGAGCCGTTGCCCCAGCTTTGCTCCACTGTGCATGCGCACATGCCTCTCACCGGCCAACTGATTTTTGGGTCATACATGCATGCGTGGGGGCGTTACCCACGCATGCATGGAGGACAGGGGGTCACATACGCATGCATGGAGGACAGGGGGTCACAAACGCATGCATGGGGGGAGTGCAGAGAGTCATGCGCGCAAGCACAGGGGGGCAGGGCACGGTGTAGTGTTGTGCACACATTGCTTTCGGCACGTGACAACAAAAAGATTAGCCATCACTGCCCTGTCTGAGATCAGGTTTATCACAGTCTTGGAGTCTGCATAGAATCATGTGGTAAAGGAAGAAATTAGACATCTGCTGAGGCTTCTTTCACATAGCAAGAGATATTAATAAGCAAATGCGGGCTCTTTCACATCTTATCGTAATAGCGATAGCACTTAGACTTATATATCGCTTCACAGTGCTTTACAGCCCTTTCGAAGCTGTTTACAGAGTCAGCAAATTGCCCCCAACAATCTGGGTCCTCATTTTACCCACCTCGGAAAGATGAGTCAACCTTGAGCCTGTTGAGATTTGAACTGCCAAATTTGCAGGCAGCCGGCAGTCAGCAGAAGGAGCCTGCAGTACTGCATTCTAACCACTTCGCCACTATGGCTCTTAGTTGAGTTTATGCATCAAGCTAAGTTTGAGTTTGTTTAAACATGGATTTTGGAAAAAGCTACGACTGGTTGGCTTTGTAGAGCATACTAAGACATTATTTGTGGTCCGCTGAATTCATGCTGGCTGAATTCATATAACATAAGCTAAGCAAAACTCATGGTGTTGGTTACCATCTTCAAAGCGCTCCATGGCACGGGACCTAGTTATCTGCGGGATCGTATCCTACCCCACACATCCCTTTGGTCGATTCGCTCCCACAGAGAGGGACTTCTCCGGGTGCCGTCCACTAGGCAATGCCAGCAGGTGACGCCCAGGGGAAGGGCCTTCTCTGTGGCGGGCCCTACCCTCTGGAACAACCTACCCCCCGAACTTAGATCTATCCCAGACCTCCGCTCCTTCCGCCAGCAACTAAAAACCTATTTTTTCCAACAGGCCGGCCTGGCCTAACCTACCGTACCTAGCCTTAGTTTTTAGTAGATAAATTTTTACATTGGTTTTACGGGTTAGTTTTCATGGGGTAGATTTTAGCACAGGGTGGTAATTTAATATAGTTTTAAGTATTTATGTATTTATTTTGTGATATATTATGTTTTTTACATTTCCTGTGCACCGCCCCGAGTCCCTTTCCTGTGCACCGCCCCGAGTCCCTTCGGGGAGAGGGGGCGGTTAATAAGTCGAATAAATAATAGAAATAATAATAATTTCTTCTCCTGCATGAATGAAAGACTTAGTTTACGAACTGAACGTGTGATGACAAAGACTAATGAAGTAGAATGCTTTCTTGCTATTTATATAACGAGCCGTTACCTATTAAACGCTACAGGAATTTTTTTTTGGGAAAGCAATAGTATTTCTATAGAAGATGCCAAAAATGGTGGCTATGGCTGCACAAAGGAAGAGTCTGGAATGTATCCTAACCAATATCTTGACTTTTTCTGTCCGTTTCAAGGAAAACTTCATGATTTTATTAAAAATTCTGCTTAATGGTTGGAGTTTGGGAACAGTTGCCATGTAGTCACGGGTGAGTTGCTACTGGGATTACTGCTGGTTCGGTGCAAAAAACAAATTTGCTCCGTGTGTGTCCGCATTCTGTGCATGCACAGAATGTTACAAAAAGGGGGGGGATTACTTTTCCGCTATGAAGATTGTTCTGCGCATGCGCAGAATCAAAAATCAAGATGGCACCGCCTACAGTAGAACAAGTTTGGGTGTGTGGGTGACCCAGTTACTACCTACTCGGCTGAACAGGTCTGAACCACTAAGAACCCACCTCTGCGTGTAGTACCCTCCTCCCTGATTATCCAATAGAAGCCAAAAAGCTACTCATAAAATGAAGAGTCTTTGTGGTACTACTTACCCATTAGGCAGCTTTCTGAGGACATAAAAAGCAGTGTATGAATACCGGTACATCTGCAAAATGAAATAATGAGAGAGATTAAAAAAATGAGATTAGTAATGACAAGACATGGATGGTTGCTTAAAAACTAGTGCTAAAAAGAACACCAGGTTGAGTTGCATTTATTAAGGTGGGGGGGCTGGGGAGAAAGACATAAAAATTAATTTTCTTCTGTTAGAGCAGAGACAATCAATCTACCTTCTGCTGTTGTGAGATCTTTGCACCTGGTCGGGTGCTTTGGTGAGACCTGAGGCATTGTTTCATTGCCACGGAGACCGTATCTTTGATGATACTGGGCACAAGTTCCCAGCAATAACTAAATTTGGAATCACCAATAATGAGGACACTGCAGTCTGCCAGAGGCAGAGTTCGCAGTTATAACCAAAGCCAAATAGAGAAATAGTCCTAATCTAAGAAATAGTTCTAATCCATTGTAAATATACCTAGGCATTAATTTGCTAGCACCAGGAGAAAAGTCACAATGTCCTTTTCCTGCTGTTGAGCAAAAGTTTATGGTGTCAGCCCTTCTTCCTGAACTTTTGATTTGAGCTTCCTGTTCAGTCTTAGGCGTAACAATTTATAGCAACCTGATGCATGCATCTTTGAGCTGAGAAATAAACTTTGGCAAATCTTGCGAGGATGAAATTAAAAGGAAGGTGATATTAGCATTGGGTAAGAGAGAAAATGCTGGGATGCTAGTCCTCAGTGCAATCCTCAGGAAGAGGTGAATCCTTAGGAGGAGCGTACTGTATTTACATAAATAATTTAAAGTCATAATATTCAAAGGATATTTACGTGTTTCGAAATACAGGTTGTATTCAGCGTATAGCCACAATGGGGACAACAATTTCCATTGCTAGCTAAGGTAATTGTGAAGCGAATCGTACCCAATTTTACAATCGGTTTTTGTCATAGTTGTTAACTGAATCATTGCAGTTGTTAAGCATTGTTGTTGATTTTGCTTGCTGGCTGGGAAGATCGCAAATGGCTGTCACATGACCTTGGGATGCTACAACTGTTGTAATATAAGCCAGTTGCCAATCATCCAAACTTTGTTCATTTCATGAGGATGCTACAATGGTTCTAATAATTTTTTTCAGTCATTAGAACTTTGAATGGCCCTAAACAAATGGTTGTAAGTTACCAACACCCTGTAACTCATAACAAACCTGTGTTAGTCATAAACATTATTATATTTTTTAAACTGTTACTTTGACGACATGGATTTTTGTAGTTTTATGCAGGTGAACAAATGTTGCCAGCAACAATATCTTGGCATTTTCATTCTACTTTTGGGGGTTATTTGAATATCCATAATATTATAGTAGTCTATATTTGACACTGCTGTAGTCAGGAGCTTGTAATAAAGGAATTGCTGGTGTTACATTTTAAAAATTCAAATGGCAACTTTCAAAAATTATCGGTATTCATCAACTATCTGCTTTTGGGCCCAGTAAAACTTCCTCAAATCTCTCTCTCTATATATGAAAGTCAAATACCACTCACACATCACGAAATCTCCAGAAATGTAAAACCTACAAACTTGAAATCTGGCATGTATGTTCCTCTTGGCTTCTAGGTGCTCACTAAGAAAGGATTTTTTCAAAATGACCATTAGATCATTAGTAATTCTTATACAGGGGGGCGTGGCTATGATTGAGTAGCGAGAGGACGTTCCTCCATTTCGTAGGTTTTTTTTTTTTAACAAAATGTGGATTAAAAGTGATTAAATGCACCGTTAGAAGCCGAGATTGTTTACAACGGGTTTGGAAAGGCGGAGGAGTGAGCAGATTGATTTTTACACCGATAGATCAAACCGGACTGCTTGAATTTTAAAGTTTCGTTTCTTCGTGGGAAAGGAGAGGTTTGACCGAAGCGGCTGAGGTAGGCAGTTTGCCTTTGTTTTGACAAGCACAGTGATTTGCAAGTTTCTTTTACTCGCTACGAGGCATAAACACAGGCTTGAAAGTTAAGTAAACAGCGGAAGATTAGCTGAGGTATGTGGATTGCAAGCTTTTGAACTTTTGAACTTTTTAAGTGGATTGTTTATGCTGAATGTAGCGAGTGAGCTTTTGGCAACGCCTATAAAGATACAGATACTGTATTTTATGAACTATGGATTATAGCCTTTTTACTTTTGTTTTGGTTTCTTTGGTGCTTTAAAAGCCGTCTCAGCTTTATTTTACTTGGGTTTTTGCTCTTTTTCTTCAATAAAGACCCTCTTGGCAGGTTTATTTCTTTTCTTTAAAAAAAAAAAGAGACTACTGATTCGACACGATGACTCAACAGCCTTCTGAACTTGAACGAATTATAGGGGCATTAAATACAATTGGGGAAAAACTAACTGTTGTAACTGACCGTTTGGACAATTTAACATTGGAAATTCAAAAAACCAAAGAAGAGATTAGTGACATGAATATCAACTTTGCAAAGCAAAACGTGGAAATTAATTTTATGAAGGACGAAATTAAACAGATTTATGTTCATGAGGAACAGTCTGATCGTAAGTTTGAAGGGATTTTTTTAAAAAATCAGCAACAGGATAGGAGAATCAGTCTTTTGGAAGAAGATGCAAGAAAACATAATGTTGTTATTCGTGGAATTTCGGAGGATAGGGTGGATAATTTGAAGCAAAGAATGTTAAAATGGCTGAATGAACTTGATGCATCAATTGTATACACGGCAGCGGACTTAGTAAGTGTTTTTAGAATCGGTTATAAGAGACAAAGTGGAGCTAATAGAAATGTTCTTGTGAGATTTGCAAACCTTGGAGATAAATTAGAAGTTATGGGGAAAATAAGGGACCTGGGAGAACCCCCAAAATTTGAGGGGAAGGAAATTCAAGTTTTTCCAGATATATCTAGAGAAGAAAGAGCATGGAAATTTTTTTTAAAACCAATTACAAAAGTCCAGAGAGACAATGATATTAAGTATAATTGGAGACCATTACAGCAGTTGAAATTTTTTTACAAGGGGAGAATGCAAACTATTACTTCGGAAACGGATGCCATAAGACTGATACGGGAGCTCGGGCTGATTGAGAAAGACGAGGATTTAACAGAAATTAAAGATCATATGCTTAAGATGGGTGGAATACAAGTGGAATCTCCAACATTGGAGGAAAAAGGAGCAGTTGGTGGTCAAGATCCTAAAAGTTTAAAACGGAAAGAAATCTCTCCGGCAATGTCCGAACGTAAGAAAACCCGTGAAGAAACCAAGCGAGCGTCAGCCAAGGAGGAGGATCTTAGAAGAAAGCAGGAAGCTGAGTGCGGGGACAAGCCAGTGTTATCTTCTTTTTTTGAAAGTGGAATACAAGAATAACCCAAAAGAAATGACCCGATCATGGGCATGTTCCCCCCCCCACACTCTTTATATAGAGGCGCAACTCGAATGAGGATGTGGGGGGTGAAGATTAATTGTTATTTATTGTTGTTGTGTTTTAAGTTTGTCTTTGTTGTGTCTTATGTTTGTTTTTTTGTATGTTATTTTCGTTTGGTGTTGGGTGGGCACGTAAAGGAAGAGAAGGGGCTAGGATTAAAAAAGTTACCGCGTAAATGCGGTTTATAAAAATAATGACATGGAACGTGAAGGGCACAGGTAGCCAAATAAAGAGGAGGAGATTGGAGCTTAAAATTAAAAGGGACTTACCAGACATATTATTTTTGCAGGAAACTCATCAAAAATCTGAGGATTTCAATAGAATGAATATAAAGGGTATGCAAGTTTATGAAAAATCTTTCGGAACCTCCAAAGCTAGAGGAGTGGCAACATTGATATCAAATAGGGTATATTTTGAAAAAAACCAAGTAATTAGAGACGAGGAAGGAAGATATTTAATAATTACAGGGAATATTAACGAGCAAAAAGTGACACTGGTTAATTTATATCTACCAAATGAAAAACAAAAGGGATTCCTTGATAAAATAACTAAGATTTTGGAAACTGAAAGTGTAGGGAAAGTGATTGTGGCGGGGGATTTTAACATGATTAGAGATAAAATAGATAGCACTAACCCCACCCGCTTTAGAGAAACAAATAAAGGGGAAATTTTAAATAAATGGATGTTTCGAAATACTGTGGTAGATGTTTGGAGGGAGTTGAAAGGTACTGAAAGGGTGTACACTTTTTGCTCTAAGGTACATAATACATATTCAAGAATTGATTATATTTTTGTCTCTAAAGACCTGTTGAATAATATAGATAGAATAGATGTGGGAGTTTTCAAGGACTCCGACCATGCAGAAGTTACGATGGATATAGATTTTAATTTTAGAAAAAAAGAAAGAGGTTGGAGATATGATGGAAAGTTGTTTAAAAAGGAGGAAGATAAAACATGGATTCTTAAAAAATGGGAGGAAAGTTGGAGATTCAATGATAATGGAGAGGTTAAATTTGAAACTGTTTGGGACACGATGAAAGCAGTATTTAGAGGAGAAAGTATTAAGTTGTCAAGTAGGAAATACAGAGAATATAGAAGTAAAATGGAACAGGATATAAGACAGATTAAGGTATTGGAGAACCAATTTTTACTTACAAAGGATAGAAAATGCTTGGAGGAATTGAATTTACTAAAAACTAAACTGATAGAAGAAGATATAGAATTGGTTAAAAAAATATAAGATATTTAAACAGGGATTTTTTTGAATTTAGTAATAAAAACTCTAGGTTATTAGCAAGGATGACGAAAAATAAAAGCGAAAAGAGAGAAATCGGCTCCTTGATAGATGAAAAAGGTACAAGATGTTATAAGAGACTGGAGAAATGTGAAGTAGTTAGGAAGTTTTTTCAAAAATTATACTCAAAGAAATCAATTGATTTGGAAAAATTGAAAAATCATCTTGAAAAGTATGCTGTGAAAATAGATCAAACATATAAGGACTTGATGGAAGGAGATATTACACATGATGAGATTAACGAAATAATACAAGGGATAAAATTAGGGAAGACTCCAGGTGAAGATGGGTTACCTGCTGAATTTTATAAAGATTTTAAAGAAATAATAATACCAAAATTGCAAAAATTATTTAATGGAATTTTACATGGTGGAGAAGTCCCGATGTCATGGAATAGAACGGTAATAACTATAATTCCTAAACCTGATAAAGATTTGGAGAGGATCGAGTCCTATCGACCCATTTCTTTAATTAACCAGGATGCCAAAATATTTACTGCCATTATAAGTAATAGGTTAAATAGATTTATAGATAAGTATATAAGCTATAATCAGGTAGGTTTTGTTAAAGGTAGATATATGAGTGATATAATTAGAAGAGTATTAAATATTATAGATGTAGCTGAGAGTAATGGGGATAAAATAGGTATAGTATCACTAGACATTTTTAAAGCCTTTGATTCTGTACAATGGGAAACTATTAAGGTAATTATCGAGGCATTAGGCTTCGGTAATAGGTTTATACATGTTATTTCAAAATTGTATCAAAAAAGTAGTGCAAAAGTGAAAGTGAATGGAATAATGACGGGAGAGATTAAATTGGAAGCAGGTACGAGACAGGGATGTCCCTTGTCCCCAACATTATTTTTATTAATCATGGAAGTTTTGACTAAATTGATAGAAAAAGATGAAGAATTGGAAGGATACAAGGGATATAAGATAAATCTGTACGCGGATGATACCTTGATTATTTTGAAAGATATAGAGAAAGATTTGAAGAGGATAAATAAACATTTGAAAGAATTTGAAGAAATGACAGGTTTAAAGGTAAATTGGTCAAAATCTGAATTATTAATGAACAAAAATGATAAGGAGTGGGAGAGTATGCAAGAACAAGTTGGGATAAGAATTAAAAATACATTGAAATATTTGGGAATAACACTTTCACTTAAAGTTAGAGAATTGAAAAAAATTAATTATGATGTGATGTTGAATGAAATAGAGAAAAAGATAGATAAATATAAAGAGATAAAGTTGTCTTGGTTTGGCAGAATTGCAATGTGTAAGATGATGCTGTTACCAAAGTTTAATTTTTTATTTGAGATGCTACCATTAAATTTGACAGAGAAGGATATGGAAGGATATCAGAAGAAATTAGATAAATTCTGCAATGGTGGGAAAAGACCTAGATTAATGAAGAAAATGTGGTATCAAAATCAAAAGGAAGGTGGATTGGGAATTCCCAATCTACTTAATTATTATTGGGCCTATAATATTCGAACTGTAATAAAAATACTTAAAGGAGGAGACGGTCATTGGGGAGATCTAGAGTTAAAGGATATTAAGAGATTTGGCCCTACATGGTTTTTAGATAAAATAAAAACAAAAAAGGTAATTAACAGTTATTGGTTAAAGGGATTGAGCAAAATTTGGAATAAATTCGTTAAAATATTGATTCCGGATATATCCTTCTTGGGGAAGACACTTGGAAGTTGGCCGATTAAAACAAATATAAGTCGAGATAAAGTAATTGAGGATGAAAATATAGGAAGTATAGTAAATTGGTTAAGAGCATTAGAAATTGAGAGCAGAAAAAAAGAAATAATTGAAAAATTGGAGCTGAATTGGTTTGAAAAAATACAGGTAGAAAAATGATCTACGGAAGTAAGGGGAACATGTAAAATAGGCAGAAGTAAAACTGAATTTGAAAGTTTAGTATCTCAAATTATTAAGGATGAAATTGGGTTAAAGGGACTCGTTAGTAAGATATATAAGATTATAAACTTTGATGGAAATCCACAAATGGTAATGAAGACGAATTGGGAGGAAGAATTTAAGATTAAAATATTAGACTCGGATTGGAATGTGAATTGGAAAAGTCGAATTATGAGGATTATGTCTATAAGGATTAAAGAGCACAACTTTAAGGTTGTTTGGAAATGGTATTGGACTCCATTAAGGTTATCATTGATGGATAAAAAAATCAGTAATAAATGTTGGAGATGTAATATGGAAGTGGGAATTTATGAACATATGTGGTATAAATGTGAAAAAATTAAAAAGTTTTGGCAACAATTGGAGGAAATGATGTTTGAAATGATGAAGAAAAGAATAACTTTGAGATCAGAAACTATATTATTACTGATAATTAAGGAATTAGAATTAACAAAATATGAGAAAGAACTGATTAGAATTATGATTATAATGGGTAGAATTATAATAGCAAGATACTGGAAAATAGAGGTAAATATTAAAATAGAAGAGTGGTATTGTGAAATGTGGAAATTAGCTTTAAATGATAAAATGACTTGTGATATTAAATTCAGAGAGGGGGTCTATAAAAAAGACATTTTCTGGAAGATTTGGAACCCATTTGTGGACTATGCACTTGGAACTTTGGATGCCTCGACACCTGTACCCAGGGAACGCGGATTTTGGAGATCTTAAAGACAATTGAAGATATCCAAAGAACCAACTCTTCCTTTTGTTTTGTATAGCACTGGGTGGATTATTGTTTAAAAAAAAAGTAAATTTTATGTGTAGATGTATAATTTGTGGAAAATTATAATAAAAATAATAATAATTAAAAGTAATTCTTATACAGTAATTTACACGCTCTGATGCTAAGGACTTCTACTCCCCCTCCCCACCTGAAAAGAATTCTGATCCAACTGCCAGTTGCCTCACATTCCGTCATTTCAGTTCAAACTGGCAGACGTTCCACTCTGCCAGGCTCAAGGCGGCAGGAGCAATATTCCCTTATGTGTTTCAATCACCAACTACCACTGAGCCAATGGAGTGAACCAGATTTCACCTGCATTGCCTGATCACATAGTTTTGTTGTGAAACATGGTATCCAGCTAGTGCTTCTATAAAATTGTTTGGAGAGCAATCTCTGCTTTGCTCCCTTCAATAGCCACAATGCCATGTTCTGCTACTCAAGTAGGCCTCTGTGGTGTACTTCCTTCCCACTTCCCAGTGTTTCTCAACCTTGGCAACTTTGGATTTCAACTCCCAGAATTCCCCAGCTAGAATTCTGGGAGTTGAAGCTTGCACATGTCTTAAAGTTGCTAAGGTTGAGAAGCATTGCTCCAACAGGATGAAAATGAAGTCATTCACTTCTCTTGGGATGCAGGGAGCAAATCAGTAATCCTTGATTTACGACCACAATTGAGCCCAACATTTCTGTTGCTAAGCGAGACAGTTATTGAGTAGGTTTTCCTCCATTTTACGACCTTTCTTGCCGAAGTTGTTAAATCAATCACTGCAGTTGTTAAGTTAGTTACACAGTTATAAAAAGAATCTGGCATGGCAGAAGGGCACCAAAGTTGATCGCATGACACTGCAACCATCATAGATATGGGTCAGTTGGCAAGTGTTTGTTTGGTGTTTGGATCACATGAAGATGGGGATGCTACAATGGTCATAAGTGTGAAAAATAATCATGTGACTTTTTAAAATGCCGTTGTTAACTTTGTCACTAAATGAACTGCTGTCTATCAAGGACTGCTTGTAGTTTTGTCTACATAATTTCTATGCAAGAGGTATTAAAATGCTGTCCATTCCCTATACTTTTAGAGTGTAATTGTGTAAGAAGCTGTGGTCATGGAAACGCTCACATGTCTAATTGACACAGCACAGAATCTTGACATTTCCTGCTAACAAGGCGACCGAATTATCTAGATTGCATGAATAAAGTCAAAACGTCCAGCTACATTCGCTCTAAATAGACAACTAATGAACACATTATCCTCTGGTAAATATGACAATTCCAAGTGTTAGAAACGAGTTAAGTCTAGGCAAAAGGGTGATAGAAAGAGTATATTTTTATATTCTGTTTTTATTTTATTTTTGCAGATATATACAAAGAAAGGGGGGGCTTATCAACAATTGCATGGCCCCAACGCTACTGGAGGAGCCGTGAAATGCCCTGGAGTCTGCTACTGGTTCGCTTTGCACACACGCGCACCACAGGCGTTTGGAAGTACAGGTTCTCCCAAACCAGTAGTTAAAAATTATTGGAGTTGAAGTCCACAAGTCTTAAAGTTGCCAAGGTTGGAGACTCCTGCTTTACATAATAAAGACTTCTCCCCTTCAGCCCCAGAGTCATGGGATTAAGGTATGACTAGCTTTACTCACCCATCACATGACAACTGAGAACTCAACCAAACCTGGACTCAGCCTAGAGAGTTGCCCCTGCATGGCACCATGGGAGCCTGACTGCCAATCAGAATACATTTCTTACACAGGAACAGGAAACAGAGAGGTGGGGCCAAACAGTTTATAAAAAAACCCTGCAAGCCCCTTCTTCAGCCCTTCTCTTCTTCTTCCCCAAGATTGAAGCATGTGATCACCTTTTCTGTTCAGGAGCTCCAGGCATGTGGTCCTGTCCACCATTAAACCATCTTTCCAAGCAGCCTCCATGTCTCCAGTGCCTTTTTCCCCACTTGGAGCCAAACCCAAAAGAGCATTCCTTCCAACATGCCTTCAACTAAGACCACTGAAGTGATTCCAAACCTTGAATTTCCTTCCTTTAGAATAGAGATGGAGCCAAGGGGACCAAATGTTTAAATGCTCCACAATTAATATCATGCACCTTAGCTCAGTGGCTAAGATGCTGAGCTTGTTGATCAGAAAGATTGGCAGTTTGGTGGTTCGAATCCCTAGTGCCGCGTAATGGAGGGAGAGCCCGTTACTTGTCCCAGCTTCTGCCCACCTAGCAATTTGAAAGCACATAAAAATGCAAGTAGAAAAATAGGGACCACCTTTAGTGGGAAGGTAACAGCGTTCCCTTGTGCCTTCAGCATTTAGTCATGGCGGCCACATGACCACCGAGATGTCTTCGGATAGCGCTGGCTCTTCAGCTTTGAAACGGAGACTGGCACCCCCCCCTAGAGTTAGCAACAACTAGCACATATGTGTGAGGGGAACCTTTGCCTTTTTTAATGGTACATTTGCTGGCATCCTTTGCTTTTAGGAGATTAAGGCTCTTGGACTCAACCCGTCCAAGACCGGGCACGGGATAGAGGTTGTTCCTCTATCCTGGTCCTATTAGACCTCTCAGCGGCTTTTGATACCATCGACCATGGTATCTTATTGCACTGATTGGGGGGGGGTTGGGGCTGAGAGGCACCGTTTTACGGTGGTTCTCATCCTACCTCTCTGGTCGGTCGCAATGTGTGTTGGCAGGAGGGCAGAGGTCGTCCCTGAGGCACCTCACATGTGGGGTTCCTCAGGGGTCAGTCCTCTCCCCACTTCTGTTCAACACCTACATGAAGCCGCTGGGCGAGATCATCCGTGGTTTTGGGGTGGAATACCATCTGTACGCTGATGACACCCAGCTGTACATATCCACCCCAAACCACCCCAACGATGCCGTCGAGGTGCTGTCCCGGTGTTGGAAGCCGTACGGGTCTGGATGGGTAGTAACAAACTCAAACTCAACCCGTCCAAGACCGAGTGGCTGTGGTTTCCAGCACCCCGGTTCAGCCAGATAAGTCCAACATTGGCCATTGGGGGCGAACAACTGGCCCCCGTGGAGAGGGTGCGCAACTTGGGCATCCTCCTGGATTCCCGGCTGTCCATGGAGGACCATGTGGCGGCCGTGGCCAGGGGGGCGTTCTATCAGGTTCGCCTGATACGCCAGTTGCGCCCCTTACTGGACCAGGGGGCCCTTCGCACAGTCACTCAAGCGCTTGTGACATCTCGGCTGGATTACTGTAACGCTCTCTACATGGGGCTTCCCTTGAGGTGCACTCGAAAGCTACAGTTAGTGCAGAATGCGGCCGCGCTGGTGGTTATGGGTGCCTCAAGGCAAGCCCACGTAACACCTCTCCTGCGCAAGCTGCACTGGCTGCCTGTGGACTTTCGAGTGTGCTTCAAGGTGTTGACTACCATCTTTAAATCGCTCCATGGCTCGGGGCCTAGCTATATACAAGACCGCCTCTTGCCCCATACATCCCTTCATCCGGTCCGCTCCCACAGAGAGGGTCTTCTCCGGGTGCCGTTGGCTGGGCAATGCCGGTTGGCGACACCCAGGGGAAGGGCCTTCTCTATGGCGGGCCTGGCCCTCTGGAACGACCTACCCCCCGACCTTCGCACTACCTCGGACCTCCGCCTCTTCCGCCAACGTCTTAAGACGCATTTATTCCAACAAGCCGGCCTAGGTTCTGACTTTTATACATAAATTATAATTTGGTAGGGTTTTTAATATGGGTTTTAGCACGGGTAAATAATTTAATATATTTTAATGTTGTATATTGTATTTATTGTGGTTTCTAAATAATGCCTGTGCGCCGCCCTGGGTCCTAACAAGGAGAAGGGCGGGGTATAAATTCGAATAAATAAAATAAATAAACAGGCCTATATCTGAAATAGCTGTTTATTGCTAAAAGAGCCCTTTATCACGTTGTGTTGGGATAAAAAGTTATCTTCAAAAGTTCTGGAGCAGGTTTAGTCTAATGGTTAGGCCACAAGGCTACAAAGTGGGAGATTGTGAGTTCTAGTCTTATTCTAGACATGAAAACCATCCTGGTGACTTTGGGCCAAACACCTAGAGATGGTGAGTTCTAGTCCTGCCTTAAGCTTGAAAGCCAGCCAGCTGATTTTGGGTAAGTCACCAGGAGTTCTAGTCCCTTCTTAGGCATGAAAGCTGACTTGATGACCTTGAGTCAGTTACACTCTATCAGCCCAACTCACCTCATAGGGTTGTTGTTGTGGGGAAAACAGGAGAGAAAGGTGTCTTCGAAGTGTTTACCACCTTGTGTTATGTATAAAAATAATAAAGGTGGGATACAAATAAATAAAAATCTTTGAAGGGCAACCATCACATTTATTGAGTATTGCACACTGAGTGCAGGACACCTAAAACAGCATTTCCTCCTTGTCTCTTCCTGTCCCATGCAGATATTCCTAAAGCCAGGAGTGAAATTCAGCCAGTTCTGACAGGTTCTGGAGAACCAGTACGGAAATTTTGAGTAGTTCGGAGAACCGGCAAATAGACTGGCCCTGCCCCTGCTGCCTCCCAGCCGATCTTCTTTTGTTGCCCTGAACAGGAGAATGGATCTGGGAAATAGGTTAGTGAGGTGGGGAGGGAATGGGGATTTTACAGTATGCCACGCCCACAAAGCCATGCCACACCCACAAAGCCACGCCCGCAGAACCCGTCGTAAAAAAAATTGAAACCCACCACTGCCTAAAAGTCCCACCCCAAGGATAATTTTGAAGTGCTTTTGAAGGTCTTTTCCAGTCCAGATCAAATTGTAAGATCTCAAAGAAAATGTGGCTTTATAATTGATCATGAATTCTTTTCACTATCCCAGGACTGTCAAACATGCGGCTCGCAGGTCGTATGTGTCATGCACTGGCCACACACATGTGAAGGAAAACAATAACGATACTTCAAGTGATGACATGAGTTTGACACCCCTGCTCAATCCTCTGGAACTCAAATGATGTTTGGCATTTCCTAATAGTGATACAAAGGTATTTATTTGAAGCTGTCAATCTAGGAGATAATAAATGTTTTAATTATATATCACCCAGGCCCACAAGTATACAATCCACCTGCTCTTTTCTGTTGCTTTCAAAGTCAGGACAGATGAAAAAGTCAAATTAAGAAAACCAAAACACTTGTCTCATTCCATTTACCTTGAAATAAGCAAGAGGATCATCGGGGAGAAAAAAATTAAACGTGAAGAGGCACTAGAATCACTGCGGGAAATTATAGTCACTTAACATCTTATGAATTCCATCCAATTCTTTCCTGATTATGATCTGAACCAATCAGTTTAAAGCAGTGGTGGGATTCCCTTCCCTACCAGTTCGCAAATGTGAGCACACAGGATACTTTCTGCGCATGCGCACGGCCTTCTGCATCGCATATTATGTCAGGGTGGGTGGGCGGAGCCTCCGGCAGCTGCCGCTACTGGTTCGCCTGAACTGGAGAGTACCGGCTGAATACCACCTCTGGTTTAAAGCAGAGGAAAGGTGTAAATCTCGTGTACAAATTTTTGCCCATCATCTTTCTGTGATTTTTATTTCAGCACAAATGATTTTCAAATAAGCCCTTTCTTTGGCATTTTATTAGTTTCAGCCTCTCTTCTTGATAATGGCAAACTGTAAGGCCATCGCTTACCACCTTTCGCTGCGAATAGGTTTTTTTTTCCTCCCTACAATGCTGATAACAGATATTTGATACCAATTAATTTTTGTACCCCTATGGAGCTGCAGAAATGTATGAACTTTCTGGCTAAATTTCAACTGTTTCATATATATTTTACATGATTTCAATTTGTTCCTTTTACTGAGATACTTGCTCATTATAAAACCATCCCAACATGTTTCTAGTAAGCTATGCTATGCTGATGAATGATTCTGAAAGCTCAGGAGCAAAAGAACATGCCTTTTTTTTTTTTTTTTTTTTGCAACCCAGGTGGCCTATTAAGATTTCAGAAATGTTCCTGCTTGCTTAATTGGTGCAGAAGTGCTTGAGCTATATCAATGGCTAAAGTAATTTTGAAGTGTCAGGGTGTGACAGAAGCGTCAGCACAAGTCCTAGTCAGCTAAAAGTTTTGCAACAGTTCTGAAATTGGGTTGTCCTGAAGAGTTCACAACGCCTGACAAAAGCAGCAGCTACTGTGGGTAACAGCACCATCCCATATTGATCCTTCTATAACAAGGAGAAAAATCTTTCCTGTCGTAAGAACCTTTCACCCAGAAGCAGAAGAGAGAAAGGGGAAGGGGAAGGAGAAAAGAGGAAAAATTATTTTCCCATTCTAAGAACTTCTCTAGAAGAAGGAAGGAAGAGAAGGAGAAGGAAAAGACAAGAAGAGCAATGTGTAGGCAGGTCCATCCTTCTCATATCAGCCCTATTAATCTAATCCAGTTAATGGGAACATTAATGTTCTTCCTGTGATGCTTTTTTCCTACGTGAATCTTTCCCTGGTTATTTCTAGCTGTTGGCAAAAAATTCTCTCTTATTTTGTGTCCTCAGCTATAAGCTGTTGAATCAGCTCTAGAAATCTTAGGTAGTTAATTATGGACATAGAACTTCTTAATACTACAACTGGAAGCAAAAGAGACATAGCATAAAGAAAGAAGTGAAGAATTGATATCAGAAGGGAGAAAGCTCAGAACGAGCAGAGAATGACAAAGGAGGCAAAAAAACCACAAAAAAGTTTCTTCGGGTATTTTCAAAATAAAAGAAAGAGAAATGAATCCATATAGCAGCTACTCAAAGGCAGAAAAATGCTAACAGAAGCAAAGTACAGACAGAACCACTCCCTCATCATGAAATCTCCAGAACCATAAAGCCTGCAAACTCGAAATCTGGCATGTATGTTCCTCTTGGCTTCTAGGTGCTTGCTAAGAAAGGATTTTTTGAAATGGCCACCAGATCATTAGTATTTCTTATACTGTAATTAATACAGTCTGATGCAAAGGAGTTCTACTCCCCCTCCCCACCTGAAAAGAACTCTGTTACAGCTGCCAGTTGCCTCATATTCCATTACTCAGTTCAAACTGGCAGACGTTCCACTCCTCTCAGGAGCGGTCTGGAGCTCCTTACAAAATGTCAGTACCTCACCAAGACGTCTACGCCTTCCACCTATGAAACTGCTTCCAGGCTCAAGGTGGCGGGAGCAATATTCCCTTATGTGTTTCAATCACTGACTACCACTGAGCCAACGGAGTGAACCAGATTTCTCCTGCATTGCCCAATCACATAGTTTCATTGTGAAACACGGCATCCAGCTAATTCAGCGGTAGTCAACCTGGTCCCTACTGCCCACTACTGGGCATTGCAGCTTTCATGGTGAGCGGTAGGGGTTTTGTCCGATACTGAAGCACTTTCCTTTAAAAAAAAAATTAATTGACTTCCCAACTATATAAATCACCATTACTGTAGAACTGGTGGGTGGTTAGAAAATTTTACTACTAACAGAGATACAAAAGTGGGTGGTAGGTATAAAAAGTTTGACTACCCCCGAGCTAATTAAATATAAAGGCAACAAACAAAACTAAAGCTTGAGACTGATAGAAGCCTGGCCTGAGAATATCCATTTACAATGAATTACATTTACATCTCCAGGGCAAGATGAATTACATCCTAGATTGCTGATGGTCTCTTTAAAACCTTAGGTATCAACCTTTGATAGATTCTGGAGAAACACTGATGGCATTCCACATGACAGGAAGACAGCAAACCTTGTCCTTATCTTCAAGAAAGAGAAATGCAAGATCCAAGGAGCTATTAGCCAGCCAGTTTGATAGCAGTGCCTGGGAAGATTTAGAGCAGATTTTAAAATGATTGATCTGTAAGCACCATGGAAACAACACAGTGAGTACAACAAGTCAGACTAATTCTTATTTTTTAAACTGCTACCTTTCTTAGTGGATTGTGGGACTGCTATAGGCATGATATTGATTTCAGCCAACAAAAATTGACCATTTCTGGTGACCCAGTTAATAAGCTAGCTAAGCATAGGACACAAAATTGGAAGATTATACTCAAAACGGAACTAAAAACAGGTGCTTATCAAAGGGAATTGTAGAATAAGGTCCACCAAGCTAAGACCTGCAAACTTCAGTATTTTTATCAATGGCTTAAAGCATAGGTCATCAACCTTTTTGGCACCAGGGACCGGTTTCATGTTAAAAAAATTCTGCGGACCGATGGCCATGGTTCGGCCGGGTAGAGGGGGGGCGGGTGGGAGGGGACCAGGCGGCACAAGCGCGCACGGGGGGGTGAGTTAGCTTACTCACCCCTTTCGGGCCCCCAACGGTGCGAGTGGCCGCACCTGCACTCTCCTGCCCCCGGTGTGCGCTCTGCCCAGGGGGCTGCCCCCTCCTCCCTCCTCCTCCTCTCTGGCCCTTTCTAAGAGTTGCGCCGCTCACTCCGGCCCGGTTCCTATCAAGCCACGGACTGGCACCGGGCAGCGGCCCGGGGGTTGAGGACCCCTGGCTTAAAGGAAGTAGTGGAAACACTTGCCAAATCTGCGTATTTCAAATTGGAATATGGGTTGGATAGTTAATATCCTAGAAGAGAGAAACACAACTGAAAATGATAGGTTAAAAAAATAAGCAAAGAAAAATGAAAAGAAACTTTTGGGAAATGGGGATCATTGTGTTTAAAGTAAAGAATATCTTGTTTAATAAGTAAGCTTGTGAAGAAGATCTTTGAAAGTTAATAAATGAGATGTTGAATAGAAGAAATTGGAACAGATGCCGAGCACAGCAACGAGAATTATTGGGGACTAGAAATTAAACCAGACAAAGAAATATTGAAAGATCTGGGAATATGGAGATGGGAGAATGTGAAATCACTTTTTTAATATCCAAAACAGAGCCGCAGAAGAATGCCAGCGGGCTTTCTGTTGGTCCAGATGGCAAGACATGAAATATTTATGTTACAAGAAGCCAGGTTGGTTAAATGTTAGAAAAATGTTACTTACAATAAAAGTAAAAGCACTTTGACAATGAAATTAATTACTTTGAGAACTGGAAGGATTTTTATTTTTTTACATGAATGCTATCACTTTCTGGATGCTTCAGTTTGATTTCCTTGTTCAGAATAAAAAACTGGACTTGATAGAATGAATTAAGTAAAGGTAAAGATTCCCCTTGCACATATGTACTAATCGTTCCTGATTCTAGAGGGCGGTGCTCATCTCTGTGTCAAAGCCGAAGAGCCGGCGTTGTCCAAAAACGTCTCCATGGTCAAGTCACGGGAGCTCACTCCATTACATGGTGCTAGGGATTTGAACCACTGAATTGCCGACCTTTCTGATCGACAAGATCAGCATCTTAGCCACTGAGCCGCTGTGTCCTCGATAGAATGAATTATCATCACCAATTCTAGGATTGAATGGTTCTGTTGATTGCAGCTAGTTAGTTAGCTAACAAATGGATGTAAGAAAGGTACAGAGAAATTTTTATTTCAGAGGCAATGTTAATTTCTCTCAAACTATTCATAATGAAAGCAATTTAATATTCTCAATTTAACATCAAGCTGTATGATTATTAAAAGGCTTACTTTTATTTACTGTTTGGTGTTTTTCCTATAACTCCCACGTAACACCTCTCCTCTGCGAGCTGCACTGGCTACCGGTGGCCTTCCGGGTGCGCTTCAAGGTGCTTGTCACCATCTTTAAATCGCTCCATAGCTCGGGGCCTAGTTACTTGCGGTACCATCTCCTGCCACATACCTCCCTTCGACCGATTCGCTCCCACAGGGAGGGCCCACTCAGGGTGCCAACCGCTAATCAATGCCGGCTAGCGGTGCCCAGGGGTAGGGCCTTCTCTGTGGCAGGGTCGGCCCTCTGGAACGACCTACCCCTCGAACTTCGTACTATCACGGACCTTCCCCTCTTTCACCGCTCACTCAAGACATACTTTTTCCAGCAAGCTGGCCTAGCTTAGAGTTTAGATCTTGGATGCGACAGAGCTCCTGCCAATTAGTAAATTAGTAAATGGATGTTGGGTTTTTATTAAGGGAATTTTAGCACAGGCTTTTAATTTAATTCTTTTCAATTGTATTATTGTATTGGTGTTATTTATTGTGGTTTTTAATTTCATGTGCACCGCCCTGGGTCCATCTTGATGGAGATAGGCGCGGTATACAAATCGAAATAAATTAAAAAATAGAAAATTGAAAATTTTGAATTAGACAAAGTGCAATTAATTTTGATGACCGTAAAGCTTCACAAGGGACATACATGGTGGCTCAGTGGTTAAGATGCTGAACTTGACGATCAGAAGGTTGGCAGTTTGAATCCCTAGCGTCACATAACACAGTGAGCTCCCATTACTTGTCCCAGCTTCTGCCAACCTAGCAGTTCGAAAGCACGTAAAAAATGCAAGTAGAAAAAATAGGAACCACCTTTGGTGGAAAGGTAACAGTGTTTCGTGCACCTTTTGCATTTAGTCATGCTGGCCACATGATCATGGAGACGTCTTCAGACAGTGCTGGCTCTTTGGCACCACTCCCTATAGTCGGGAATGACTCGCACATATGTGCGGGGGGAATTTTTACCTTTAAAGCTTCACATAGTGATATACAGTACTTAAATAAGATGTACCATTTTACAGATTGGTTGGATTGGATGTGGAAAATACATAGCTCTTTACTTCAATATTTTAAAATTCACTATTTAATCTGTATAATTCTTACTTAAAGGTTTAAAAGTTTGAGCACAGAATATCGTTTTGAAGGGTCTTTACCAAGATAGTTGAAATATCTGTCCAATGCAATATTTGTGAAGTTTGGCAACTTTAAGATGCATAGATTTCAACTCCCAGAATTCTCCAGCTAGCACCTGTGTGATGCATAGTGTGAATTTTAATTGATTATATTTCCTTGGGAAAAAATAATAGCTCTGCCTTGGCTGGCAGCATCTTATTAGAGCCATTTATTAAATTTAACAAGCATTTCTATGCCAGTTCCCCTTGCAGAGAATTCTGAACACTGCCTCTTACATGTCAGCGGAGAGAAGCCTATTAATGAAAAATGCTTGCCACTTGTATTATTTATTAGTATTTGTATTCTCTGGAAAACAAAAAAAGTTATAAAATCTGACCCAATGAAAAGGAACATTTTTTTAGCCAAAGGGGATGGTTTGTCCCCATTCAATTAATTAGCTAAAAAGCTGCCAGTATTTTTTTTTAACATTAAAATGTAACAAATATCCAAAAATGCTTGGAAAATGTAAACCATCAGAAAAGAAATAAAATAAAATAAATAAAACCGACCAGGAACTAAATCTCTATGTAGGTGCAGAATGCCATTTTTAAAATCAATTTGTGGACACCAGATAACCCTGTGTGCCACACAGTAATTGTGGATATAGGTACAAACCTGCCATAGCTGTGGTGAAATTCATTTTTTTTTACTACCGGTTCTGTGGGTGTGGCTTGGTGGGTGTGGCAGGGGAAGGATATTGCAAAATCCTCATTCCCTCCTCACTCTGGGGCCAGCCACAGAAGGTTAAAAAAAAGCCAACACAGTTCTAGGCTGCATAAAAAGAGGGATAGAATCTAGATCATGTGAAGTGTTAATGCCACTGTATAGTGCCTTGGTAAGGCCACACTTGGAATACTGCATACAGTTTTGGTCGCCACGATGTAGAAAAGATGTGGAGACTCTGGAAAGAGTGCAGAGAAGAGCAACCAAGATGATTAGGGGACTGGAGGCTAAAACATATGAAGAACGGCTGCAGGAGCTGGGTATGTCTAGTTTGAAGAAGAGAAGGACCAGGGGAGACATGATAGCAGTCTTCCAAGATCTCAGAGGGTGCCACAAAGAAGAGGGAGTCAAACTATTCTCCAAGGCACCTGGGGGCAGGACAAGAAGCAACGGGTGGAAACTAATCAAGGAGAGAAGCAACTTAGAACTAAGGAGAAATTTCCTGACAGTAAGAACAATTAACCTCTGGAACAGCTTGCCTCCAGAAGTTGTGAATGCCCCAACCCTGGAAGTCTTTAAGAAGATGTTAGATAGCCATTTGTCTGAAATGGTATAAGGTTCCTGCCCACGCAAGGGGTTGGACTAGAAGAACTACAAGGTCCCTTCCAACTCTGCTATTGTATTGTATTTGCCGGTTCTCTGAACTACTCAAAATTTCTGCTACCAGTTCTCCAGAATCTGTCAGAACCGGCTGAATTTCACCCCTGCGCCATAGCCTCTTGCTTACCAATTAATCCTTGTTTGAAATTGGCTGATCCTAATGGTTGGCTATTCCATGTAAACCATCTACATATCTGGTATTGTGCATTCATTATTTCATTCATGAATTTTTGAACAAATCCTTCCAAGTTGAACAAATCTTATGAATACGAAAGCATCTGGGAGCTGGTTGGGGTTTGTTTAATGCATTCTATTATATAGTGGATTTTAATATTTTTTTATTTTACATTTTGTAAGCTGTCTGGAGTCATCTATGTGTGAGTTGGATGGCTATATAAATTTGTTTTAATAAATAAACAAAACAAAACAAAATTGCAAATAGCCAAAGAGTATTTGTAGACAGAGGGTGTCAAATTGGTGGCCCATGGGCTGGATGCGTCATGCACAGGCCACGCCTACCCCAGTTCCATGAAGGGTAAAAAGTTGCAATACATCACATGATGACAATGTGACGCCATGAGTTTGACAACCGTGTTGTATGTAGACTGCTGGATTGAATCCACGATGAGTCAAAATCCTTACTGACTCAGAAATTTAACAATCCTGAATTCTCTCTGCATGCTATTACTTAGTTTCAGGATTATCGATATCTCCCTCGTCCATTGGATGTGATGTAATATGTCTCCTTCCTTGCCAAAGCATTTCTTTGCTCCTTTTTAAAAATGATATTAACATCCTTTTCTGTCAGCAGATCTTAGAGTCAGCCAGAAGAAAAGGCTTTCAGGTGGATGTTTCACCAAATTACTTGCATTTTATCCTGACCTTTCCAGTAAATTTGGGGTTTAGTTGAAATTTAATTTGTAGCTCTTTCAACTTTTCTGAAAGATTTGCACCTCAAAGAAATAGCCATAAAAGTTCATATGTCTTGGCTGTATGCCTTAGGTCAGTATTGGTGAACCTTTCGGCACCGAGTGCCAAAATGGGAGCATGTGGGCGTGGGCCGGAAACTGGAAGAGCAGCCGCTCGGTGCATATGCACATGTCAGGAAGATTAACTTTTGGTTTCTGGTGCATGCATGCGCATCAGCCAGCTGGCATTTGTGTTCTCATGCCTGCCAGAAACCAGAAGATCAGTTGGCCATGCACATGCTGGAAACTGGAAGATCTTCCCGACACGCACATGCGCACCCAGTGCCTGTTCTTCCAGTTTCCGGTGTTCCTGCACGGATGAAGACCTGCTGGCCAGCATGCCGGAATCTGGAAGAGCAATGGGTGATGGCTCTGTGTGCCACTTCCAGCACGTGTGCCATAGGTTCTCCATCATGGCTTTAGGCTAAATAGGAATTCCATTCAAACCAGTAATTCTTTGATAGTTGATAATTCTTTTAATTAACTGTGCCATCAGTCCAGAACTGTTGCCTATTTATGATGCAACCATGATGGCATCTGGTGCAAGATGAACAGAACTGATTTACACAGAACATGTGAAATAATATTGGATTAGATTCATGATCACATTAGATTTCTATAGTTCAGAGTCTGATTATCTGAATATTGAACCCACTCCTACGGTATGTATCCTGAAATTATTGTTCTACAATTTTCCAATACAACTTGGGTTGCCTACTTTTTTTTTTGCAATTTATGAAAAAGGAGATGAACATTCTGCACCACTGATGTCAGCTTTTCTCCTTCAGAGCTTTTTCAAGCACAAACCTGATTGTTTTGCATAATTTATTCAGTTCACCTGCTAACAGAGAGGAACAAGCCCCTATTGGTGAAATGGAAAATATATCAGAATTCTACATTTCTTCACCTTCAAAGATATAACTAAGCGTTTCCAGCAATCTCATAATCTAGGTTAATTCCCCTTCTTTATTTCCTGTTTGGAATATAAATTATTTAGATTTTGAAGATAATGGGCCCAAGAAGATTGCTGATCCAATGATTGGGTTTAAATTCCTTGGACATTTAAGCAACTGAATATTCATGCATGCTGATATATCAACCTTAAGCCTGACATGGGAAGAGAAGTATTATAATTAATGAGTTATTTCAGCAGTGAAAGGTACTGACATTTACCTTCTGTTAAAATTTATAATGATTAAGAAAGGTTGGTAAGAAAGTTAAACAAGGAAGTCCCAACTGGAGGCAACTGGACTTCCTTGTTTTTTTTCTTTCGAAGATGTTTCATTTCTCATCCAAGAAGCTTCAGCTCTGAACAGGATAGTGGAGAATGGCAGAATTTATATGCCTTGCAGACAGCTGGTCATTTGCATCCTTTTAGAGTCATTGAGGCCACCTGAAGCAGTGGTGGAATTCAGCCGGTTTGCACCTATTCAGGAGAACCGGTTAACTTTCTAAGCAGAAGCTTCTTGGATGAGAAGCAAAACATCTTCAAAGAGAAACAAGAAAGTCCAGTTGCTTCTTGAAAATCCACCTTTGGGACAACCACGACTTGGGTAACTGAGAATCTCCATAGATATTTAAACAAAGAAGAGTACAAGTTTTTGCAGCAAAGTCATAGTGCTACAGCAGTTTTTGTTGATCTAAAGAAGCTCAAATTTTGAGTTGTGGGAGTTGGGCTTCAGTTCCCATTAATCCTCCAGCCAATGGTTGTGTTGGTGGTACATATGGATTACTCCAACTCTGGCCATTGGGGGCGAAACACTGGCCCCCGTGGAGAGGGCGCGCAATTTGGGTGTCCTCCTGGATTCCCGGCTGTCCTTGGAGGACCATGTGACGGCCGTGGCCAGGGGGGCGTTTCATCAGGTACGCCTGATGAGCCAATTGCGCCCCTTACTGGACCGGGCTGCCCTTCGCACAGTCACTCAAGCTCTCGTGACGTCCCGTCTCGACTACTGTAATGCTCTTTACATGGGACTTCCCTTGAGGTGCACTCGAAAGCTACAACTAGTCCAAAATGCAGCCGTGCGGGTAATTACGGGAGCCACCAGAAGCTCCCATATAACACCAATCCTGCGCGAGCTGCATTGGCTTCCTGTGGTCTTTCGGGTGCGCTTCAAGGTTCTGACGACCATCTTTAAAGCGCTCCATGCCTCGGGGCCTAGTTATATGCGAGACCGTCTCCTGCCCCATACATCCCTTCGGCCGATCCGCTCCCACAGAGAGGGCTTTCTCAGGGTGCCGTCGGCCGGACAATGCCGACTGGCGACACCCAGGGGAAGAGCCTTCTCTGTGGTGGGCCCTGCCCTTTGGAACGACCTACCCCCTGAACTCCGGACCATCACCGACCTCTGCCTCTTCCGCCAATGTCTAAAGACATACTTTTTTCATCAAGCCGGCCTAGCCTAACCTCCCATGGGGACTTTTAGATAAGTTTTAAATTGGGTTTTTAATAATTGGTTTTAGCATAGGACTGGGATTATTTAATATGTATTTTAAATTATTTATCTATTTTCTATTTTGTATATTTTAAATCTCCTGTGCGCCGCCCTGGGTCCTCTGTGAAGAAGGGCGGGATATAAATGTAATAAAATGAAATGAAATGAATATGGAACTGAAGTTCCCAAGTGGAAGCAATAGGTTGTGAGCAGACGTTTTATAGTTTACATCAGGGGTCCCCAACCTTTGCAACTTTAAGTCTGAAGGACTTCAGCTCCCAGAATTCTCCAGCCAGCTTTACTGGCTGGAGAAGTCTGGGAGCTGAAGTCCTTCAGACTTAAAGTTGCAAAGGTTGGGGACCCCTGGTTTACATAACCAAAGGACCAACAATTGCTCGATCCACTGGTGATACCTTTTATATTTTGCTAGATGCAGCAAACTCCCTTTGTATAAACAGGGATTTCTCTTCATATCTACTAAATCTAGTTCTAAAATCAATGGTGACATTTATGCTATTGAAGAGTAAGGAAAATCTTCAAGTTGAAATCTACTCCTGATAATTCCATAACCATGATTAGGCAATTTTCACAGCAGATAGAGCCATTTTGGTACTATTCCTAACTACAGATCAAGAGGAATCCACCAAGTGATCAAGTGCCCAGCCAACAATTATATTCCTGTTCTGTCCCAGACCCCGGAATATACGAGAACACAGGCTTGGCTCTCTGCCACGACTAATGAGTGAGAGATAAGCAAACCCCCTTGGCTGAGAGCCCAGAAATGAAAAGCACAGGCTTGACTCACAGAAATCTCTCCACACAAACATTCATGACTGTCTCATTAAACGGCTACTGCAACTGAACGGTTGTTTCCTGCAAATATCCCCTCCCATCTCCTCACCTATAAGCTCTCTTAGGGGACAATCAACTACCACCTGGTGCTTAATCACCATCTGTGAGCCTGCCTACGGAGTTGCTGCTTCCGCTTCTCAGCTCTCCTCACTCTAGCATCAGGAGACAAACTGCCTTTGATCCTCCCCACTGCTCCATGCCTCAGGCGCCTCCTGGTGGCCAACCAGCCTCTTTGATTCCTGCTCTGACTCTCAACACCCCCCAGGGTCTTCCTCAGCTTCAGGGTGGACTTATATGGTTCCTCGCTATCAGTCCATCAGCAGCTCAGCCGGTCCCTGCTGGGCCACAACACATACCTATATTTTTTTTCTAAATTATCGTTTAGTTGGCATATATGTAAATGCTTCAGCAAAAATAAAAATTGTAGGACCACCTCTTACATATATTATCCTTTTGGTATAATTTTTCATGAGAGATGTCTCATTTTATCTTCTTTAATACTGTGTTTCCCCAAAAATAAGACAGTCTTATTTTCTTTTGACCCCCGAAATAAACACTTGGCCTTATTTTCTGTGAGGTCTTATTATTTTTGAGATGTAGGTGACGGTGAGCATGGTGACCTCATGGCTGCTGCTGTGTTGCAATATTTTTGGGGAGGGCTTATTTTTGGGAAAACAGTAATCAATCTCTTTCTTGTCAGAAGTTTGCTATTTTTCCCTTCCTTTATGTTCTTATTTCCATTCCTTGAAGTTATTACATGCAATTATGTATAATGAAATCCTGACTTCAAGACCACTTTCACTTTCACTTTATTCAAATTTATATACTGCCCTATCTCCCTTGCGGACTCAGGGCAGTGAACAGGCAATCATAAAACATAAAAACCTTGGGTAATAAATATATTGTAACTCTCTCTACATGGGGCTCCCCTTGAGGTGCACTCGGAGACTTCAGCTAGTCCAGAATGCAGCCGCGCGGGCAATTATGGGAACCGCAAGGTGTATCCACGTAACACCGCTCTTGCGCGAGCTGCACTGGCTGCCTGTCGTCTTCCGGGTGCACTTCAAGGTTCTAGTTATCATCTTTAAAGCGCTCCATGGCTCGGGACCTAGCTATTTGCAGGATCGGATCCTGCCGCACACATCCACACGGCTGATTCGCTCCCACAGAGAGGGACTTCTCCGGGTGCCGTCCACTAGACTTTGTCAGCGGGCGACGCCCAGAGGAAGGGCTCTCTCTGTGGCGGGCCCAGCCCTCTGGAACGACCTTCCCCCCGACATTAGAACTACCACGGACCTCCGCTCCTTCCGTCTAAAACTAAAAACATATCTGTTCTGCTTGGCCGGCCTAGGATAGTCTCTCTTCGATGGGGTTGCCAGAAATTTTAGATGGGGATTTTAGTTTTTTAATTGGAATTTTTAGCGCAGGGAAATATTTAATTTGTTTTTAACTATATGTATGTATTTATTGTTTTATTAGCCCTGTGCACCGCTCCGAGTCCCTTCGGGGAGAGGGAGCAGTCAACAAATTTAATAAATTATTATTATTATTATTATTATAATAAAAACAAATTAAACAAGAACCTGTTCTAAAAAGTCCCAATAAAACCCAGACCAATCATTTCAATAAGAATCTTTCTCTGGGGTAAAGTTATACCCATCATGTCAAGAAAACACCATTAAACTGAAAGCAAAATAAATACAGTCTGCTTACTTACCGGTACAATGTCATAGGCAAAGAGTCCATACTCTCTATCTGGTGAAACTTCGTATTTAATAGCTTTTATAGACACCTGAAAAATAAAACAAATCCCAGCATCTCACATAAATACATTTTAATATTAATTTAAATTAATTGCCACTCTTCTCAGTATATGAGGTGACTCTGAGTAGCTTACAATGTTAAAAATAATAAAACAACACAAAAATACGTATATAATAAAAATAAAACACTAAATACAATATAAAAAAGAGATATGCTTGCATAATTATGAGCTCACGCCTAACATATTGGTATGTTTCCTAAAAACTGTAAATATCTGCTTTATTTATTTTATTTTTATTTATAAAAATTTAACATGCATGCATTACCTTTACAGCATGCCTAACACATTAGTATGCTTCCTAGAACTTGTAAATATCTGCTTTATATTTTGATCCATCTTATGAGAGTTGATATTTGCTTTATGTGTAAAGTCCTGGGGTTGTAATGGTCAGCTGAAACCAAATTTTAAAGGGCAAACTCACATTTTTGAATTTAATATAATGGATGATGCACAGAACCCACAATGTGTGAGGTAATATCTAGGTATCAGAGAAAATTAATTATGAAATTTAATAAAAGGATGCAAAATTTGTGTTTTTAGTCAATAAGAAACCTCTAATAATGTTTGACCAAGGAAGGTTTTATACAATGGCTTCCTTATTGTTCCAGAATGTAAGATACAGAATAAGAGTCTTTAAATTCCAGGATGTCAGATTCCAGTTCAATAAGAGGAAATAATTGCTAATAAAAAGAGAAGTTTAATAATGAAACCAATTATCTAGGAAGGTTATGGTCCACCTCTTCCTGGATGTGTTCAAGTGAAATTAAATAGCCATCCTTAAAGGTTTTTTATTTTTGGATTCTGGAATTGAGCAAAGATGAAATGTATGGACCAATGTTAGTGGTTCTTAACCTTGGCAATAATAACAGGTGTGGACTTCAGCTCCCACAATTCCCTGGCCAGCAAATGGGAGCTAGGGAATTCTGGGAGCTGAAGTCCACACCTCTTAAAGTTCCCAAGGTTGAGAAACATTGGCTGATTTCGCCTACTGTGTTAATATAAATATTGCAAAAAGTAGGGGACATTTTAAATTTCTAATTGAATTGGAAATAACGTAGCAATAGCAACAGTGCTCAGACTTATATATTACCCCAGTGCTGGTTGAGTTACAATATCAGTACTATTTGCACACATTCCAGTAGAGATAAGTTCCCTGAGGATGAGTTAAAGCAGGGGTCCCCAACCTTTGCAACTTTAAGTCTGAAGGACTTCAGCTCCCAGCCTTCTCCAGCCTGTAAAGCTGGCTGGAGAATTCTGGGAGCTGAAGTCCTTCAGACTTAAAGTTGCAAAGGTTGGAGACCCCTGGAATAGAGAACAGAACAGAGAATAGAATAGAATAGAACAGAACAAAATAGAAAATAAAATAGAAAATAGAACAGAATAGGGAATAGAATATAATATTCTTTATTGACTGTGTGATTAGACTTTGTCTTCAGTGCCTAAGCTCTCAGTGTACATACAAACATACACGTATATAAAGCATATATAAAAATGTACATTTTTGTATTTTTCAGTGTTGTTTCAGTTAGAATATAAAACTAAAGTTCAAGCAACTAAACACATGTTCTTTCTTAACCCAAGAGACAGATAGTTGTACAACTGTGTAAACTATTCAAGAAGATACTCACAATGATTTTGTTTTCTATTAAAACTGTTGAATGGTTTGTTTCCACATTGTGTACTATCACTGATCCATTCCGGTCTCTATAAATGAATTCTGTATCTAAAAGAGGAGAGAGAACAGAAGAAGAGGATGATTTATAGCTATCACATATAGGCCAGAGGATAATTAAGAGAGGACCATGTTGTTGTTGTTGTTAGTTGCGAAGTTGTGTCCGACTCATCGCAACCCCATGGACAATGTTCCTCCAGGCCTTCCTGTCCTCTACCATCCTCTGGAGTCCATTGAAGCTCACGCCTGCTGCTTCGGTGACTCCATCCAGCCACCTCATTCTCTGTCGTCCCATTCTTCTTTTGCCCTCAGTCTTTCCCAGCATGAGGCTCTTCTCTAGTGAAAGGACCATAGCTTAGTGGCAAAACATCTAGCTTACTTTAACAAATGTCCAGGTCTACATTTATCATTTGCCATTTCCAACAAAGAGGATCAGAAAACAGAAGTGAAAGAAAAATTGGATACTAGGAAAAGGAATCACCAAACAAAATAGAAAATTTTGATTACAATTTTTCTGAACTAGGATGTTGGTTCATTTGCTTTGGAGAGGACCAGTTCCCATTCCACACTAAGGAGAGAGCTAATCTATGCTTAGAAAGCACTGGATAATGTCTACAATAGAGAAGCATCTTCAGTTCCCAAGATTTTAGCTAGCATCAGAGTCACAAATTAGATATTTTAAATCAGATATACACTAACTCAGTTTTTAAAACATATCATTATCCTCCACTTCCATCAACATGTATGTCCCAAATTATTAAGTGAACACTGGTAAACACTGGTTTCTGGCCAAACAAAAAAAGAGAAAGTGATCATGTGACTGGGAACTTTGCAAACAGCCATAAATGCAAGCCAGTTGCCAAGGCTCCCAAATATGTGGGCGCATGACCAGTGTTGAAAATTCAAATCCAGGACATGAATACCTTTTTTGTGTCCATTGCACCTTAACTGGTGGCTAAGCAACTTGTCGTATCTCAAGGACTACCTGTAAATGGCATTAAAGTAATTTACTTTGAGATAAATTCAACTCTTGGTAACTAGACATTCACATCTCTGTCATTTTGGGGGGGGGGGGGCACTTCAAAAGTGACTGCAATGGCTTTCTTCCAAGATTTATTTCAACTTCTCAAGTATAAAACTCTGAGATTTCTTGGTATTTTCCCATCCTGGCATTAAGTAGGCAGAATCCTACTTAAGCTATTTTGAGATAAACCAAAGTTGGCTAGGTACTCTTAAATTCATACCAATTTTAAGGGAAATGAAAATGAAATGTGAAATGAAATGAGAGTTGATGTCTACAAGTTAATGTAACTTTTAGTCTCTAAGAAAGTAGAAAGCCTAGCCATTCCATATTGTATAGCAAGCCTGTAAAAATTGTTGGGAATGCAAGCAACCTGCAGAACAACTGATAGCCCACACGTGAAGGTTTTAGTGGCTGTGATATCAAATCTCCCCCAAATCTGTTCACGTATTGTATTTAATTATTTTGTACACATGGTGCAATAATATTCCTGGCCTTACCCGTGACTAAAGCATCGCTCACTTTTAAAAATATCTTTCCCTAATCTTGGCATTCTCCACATTTAAAATTCATCTCCCAGAATTCATAGCAAAGGCTCAGGACTTCTGGGAGTTGAAGTTCACAAACATCTGGACAATGCCCAAGAAAGATAGAAAAGCTGGTTGTTTTTTTAAAGATGTAAACCCTTATGTTACACAAAAACTTTATTTACACCCCAGGACAGTCTTTTAGAGTGGAAAACTCCATGCCTCCTTGTTATATTCTGAGAAATAAAGTCCTTTTTTCTAAAGATTTCATTGCCTTTGAGAAGTTAATAATATCTTCTCTTTATAAGGAGAAAAAAAATAAATAAAAATAAACCAGCGTCGATTGGTTGGCCCTGCTGGTACAATCAATTCACATCATCAGCAAAGGGTTAAAAATTTAACGAAGAGCAAATTGGCTTGCTTTAAAGAAGCCAAAATTGATTGGCTTCATGACCCAAAGGAAAACACAATAAGCCTTCGCTAGTCTCCAAGTCCTGTAATCATCTCAGTGTTCAGAACCAATGAATAATAGCTCTCTGTTCGTGTTTTGAAATGTGTGATTCATGTTATTGAAGCTGTATTCATTTTCACTGGGCGTCCCTCAATCAAAGACAGAAAGCAAAGCAGCAGCCTTTGTCTGCAAATGAATTCTGTCCAGAAGGCTGATGAGAATTTCAGTCTGATTTATAGCTGTCATCAAAGCTGATAAAGGTCATCCCTGAATCTCATTTTTTACTGCTTCCAATTTCTCCAGCAACTATTTGGCGCTTCAGATGCCCACTTCTTTAAGTAACAGTTATTTATTCCAGCTTGTATGGAGTAGATCACAAAAGCTCTCGACTCGACTGTTTTCCCTCACTTTCAATTCCAGGGACGGGTTGGTGGTGGAAATCTACATCCAACATTAGCGGGTGCTTTTAACACCGGAGTGTACTTCTTTGCATATCTCACAGGGGAAGCATTTCCTTATGATGGCAGGTCCTTGTATGTGGAATGTCCCTCCAAGGGGAAGGACCTCTGGAGGTTACTATATAAGGCTGCTGGCAGAAGGGTGAAAACAGGCAAATGTGGAAACTCTACAGTGTATTCCCATGTTCTGCTCCTCAAAGAACGATTTCATTTATTGATGTCTGTTATAATCTAGGCTTCCCCAAAAAGTACGAAGAAGATTCCTGGTTCTGACAAAACCCTTTTTGTTAAACGAATGTGAATTCCTCTCATTCACATTCAGCAAAGGCCTGGTAAACAGGTTTTCAAAGATGAATTTATGACCACAGACCTTATAATAATAATAATCTTTATTGTCATTGTAAAAATTACAATGAAATTATCCCGCTTATAAATATTTACATGGAAAGCAGCCATGTCAATATTTTCCAAATGGGGTGCTGTGCAAAGAAGGACTTGGCACAGAGTCTCTGAGATTCACAGACAGATCTTCCCACTCCTGAAACTAACGAACAAACGAATTGTTTCCTGCAAAAACCCACTCCTTTTTTGCTCTTCTTTTATTTCCTAGGGGAGGGGTCATTCACTATCCACCTGTGGCTTTACAACCAAGTCGACCCTGATTTTCTTAGCTGTTCTTTTTTTCCTGGCAGTTCTGCGCATGCGTACACTGGGAACAAGCTCCAGCTGTTCCTCTGTCTCACTGCTGTCTAGCTCCGAAGGCAGCTGAGAACTGCCAGACGGCCTTGGCCCCGTCTCTGCCTCTGATGCAGAGCACTCGTCCGAGCCTTTCCCAGCCTCCAGGACTAGCCCATGCTCCTCCCCAATCTCCTCACTGTCTGACTCTGGCGGGCCACAACAATGTCTCCCTTGTTTACCGCAACCTTTAACAGTGATATGAGGTGAATTATGGATATGAAAAGGGCTGTTTACATATTGCACCGTGGCCGTCAAGAATTTATTCACATTTTCTCCATGTTGCCAACTTCCTCCATGCAAATTTTAGCTCTGTCTCTTCCTTGCAAATATTACTCCTCTGAAGAAGAAGAGAAAGCCTTGAACAGCACGATAAGAAACAGGCTTTCTTTGGGATTTCTGCATTCCAAGCTGAAATGTGGCAGAAATGCAAAGCACCTAAGACCAAGTCGAACATATTTTTCAGGGTGGAAGTGGCAACCGAGTAGGCTTGCATGTTATCAGCCTTGACTGGACTCCACTGGTAGAGTGAGATTCAAAGAACATGCAATTCTGGGTTTGCAATTGGAGGGCAAAGTAATTTGATTCAAAGTGCTTTGAGATCTGATGATAAAAATATTTTTCCTTACATTCTAATGGGGAAGCATCATTTTCTACAGTGGTGCATTTCACTTTGTTTTACCACCGGTTCGCCCCATGCGTGCACGCTCACTTTGCGTGCATGTGCACCTTCCATGCATGCCCCTGGCCTTCCACACATGTGTTTTGCTCATGTGCGTGCCTTCTGTGCATGTGCCCGGCCTTAAAAACGTAGCTAAATAGGATGGCATAGAGCCAAGATGGGTGGGTGGGCCCATTCATGATCTTCGCTACCCATTTTCCCCAACTGGTCCAAACTGGCTGAATACCACCTCTGATTTTTTAGCTGCTTCATATTTTGAGGAATGGAAAATCAAAGAGATGGGTGGAAGATCCTTTAGAAGACATCATCTAGTTTCAGCTGGATATCTTCAAGGGTTTTGGTTGAAATATTTTCCCTGCACCTCTTTTTGGCTGACCAAAAAATAACAACAATTTCCCAAATGGTCTAACTCAGGGGTTTGCAAAGTTGGCTCTTTTAAGAGTGGTGGACTTCAACTCTCAGAGTTCCCCAGCCAGCTGTGCTGGCTGGGGAATTCTGGGAGTTGAAGTCCACCACTCTTAAAAGAGCCAACTTTGCAGACCCCTGGTCTAACTTATGCTAAATTAATACAAATGACAGTTTCAAAATACAATTAAAAGTCAAGGTCTTACTTTTCCACATGCATTACTTAAAATGCCAGGTTTGGCATATTGGCGAATGACTAATGACTGCCACTATTCTGCTGCCTCTGATCATTAGATTACCTATGGTGATAAGAGGGCTGGCAGAGCCAATTGGCCAGATTGACATCACATCCTGGAAAAGAACCCCTCATCAGCAGGGAGATTCAATTGTGACAGGTTTCTGGCTTGTTGATTTTCAACATGAGTTAAATAGCAGAAGCAGATGATATCAGCAGAGCAGAAGGACTAAAATGTCTATTATTAACTGAGGAGAATGTTTGCAGTAGAGGATTGAAATGAAGGGTCCTTGTTGCTCTCTGAGCTTGGTGATTTTCTTGCAGAAGTTTCATTATCAAATATTGTGTTTCCCTAAAAGTAAGACAGGGACTTATTTTCTTTTGACCCCTGAAATAAGTTCTTGGCCTTATTTTCATGGAGGTTTTATTATTTTTGAGGTGCAGGAGGTGGAAAGCATGGTCACCTCATGGCTGCTGCTGTTTTGCAATATTTTCAGGAAAGGCTTACCATATTTTTCGGAGTATAAGACGCACCGGAGTATAAGATGCACTAAGGTTTTGAAGAGGCAAATTACAAAAAAAAGTAGGTAGGTAGATAGAGGGATAGAGAGGGAGAGAAAGAAAGAGAAATATAGTAGGTAGGTAGGTAAAGGGATAGAGAGAGAGAGAAATATAGAGAGAGAAATACAGTAGGTAGGTAGGTAGGGAGAGAGAGGGTAGGTAGGTAAGTAGATAAAGGATTAGAGAGAGAGAGAGAGAAATGCAGTAAGTGGGTATGGAGAGAGAGAGTATGTGTGTAGGTAGATAGGTAGGTAGGTAGAAGGATAGAGAGAGAAATAGAAAGAGAGAGAGAAATACAGTAGGTAGGTAGGTAGTGTGTGTGTGTGTAGATAGGTAGGTAGATAAAGAAATATATATAGAGAGAATATATATAGAGAGAAAATACAGTAGATAGGTAGAGAGCGCGGGTAGGTAGGTAGATAAAGGAATAGAGAAAGAGAGAGAAATAGAGGGAGATAGAGGAATACAGTAGGTAGGTAGGGCGAGAGAGAGTGTGTGTAGGTAGGTAGAAGGATAGAGAGAGAAATAGAGAGAGAGAGAAATACAGTAGGTAGGTAGGGAGAGAGAGAGTATGTGTGTAGGTAGGTAGGTAGGTAGAAGGATAGAGAGAGAAATAAATAGAAAGAGAGAGAAATACAGTAGGTAGGTAGGGAGTGTGTGTGTGTGTGTGTAGATATTTTATTTATTTATTTATTTATTTATTTGTTTGTTTGTTTGTTTGTTTGTTTGTTTGTTTGTTTTATAGACCGCTCCCTCTCCCTGCAGGGACTCGGGGCAGTGCACAGGACTTAAAAACATATATAAATACAACAATAACAATATTTAAAATTAAATTAAATAATTTATCCTGTGCTAAGATTCTTAAAATTTTAAAACCTTTAAAACCCTTAAAACTATTCCCTACTCTCCCTATTAAAACAATCTCAATTTATAATACAGGCTACAATCGGATTCTTTAGGTCAGGCCGGCCTGATGAAAGAAGAAAGTTTTTAACTTTTGGCGGAAGGAGCCAAATGACACGGAGGTCCGTGGTTGTTCTAAGTTCGGGGGATAGGTAGGTAGATAAAGGAATATATAGAGAGAGAGAATAGAGAGAGAGAGAAAATACAGTAGATAAGTAGATAGGTAGAGAGAGAGCGGGTAGGTAGGTAGGTAGATAAAGGAATAGAGAGAGAGAAATAGAGGGACATAGAGAAATACAGTAGGTAGGTAGGTAGGGCGAGAGAGAGTGTGTGTAGGTAGGTAGGTTGATGTTTCCAGGTGTATTTATCCATGTCCTGGAGAAGGAAATTGCTGACAAACCTTAAGACTTTGTTTCTCCTGGCACAGAAATGGTTAAAGAGCTTTTCAAAAGGAAATAGAAAGTGTTTTTGTATTCTGCAAACCACCCCAAAACGGCCCGTTTCTCCATGAAAACGGGGCCATTTTTTTTCAAATAAAAAGCATGACTAGCCTTGGGGGGGCTTGCAGAGTGCTCCTCATGGGATAGGGGGATGAAAAATGAGCAAAATATGATCCATTTATTGCGAAAATGGGCCATTTTTGTGTCAAATAAATTGCATGCATAGCCCTATGGAGGCTTATAGAGTGCTGCTGGGGGCTGGGGGAAACGGCCCGTTTTAGGCTCATTTCTGTCCTCCCCAGCCCCCAGGAGTTCTTTGGAAGCCTCTATAAGGCTACACACAGCCAGTTTGGTGAAGGGGGCGGGGTTCCAGGAGGCAAAAAATGCTGTATTTGATGTATAAGACGCATCCAGATTTTCAGCCTTTTTAGAGGAAAAAAAGTGTGTCTTATACTCCAAAAAATACGGTATTTTGGGGGAGGGCTTATTTTAGCGCATGTCTCAAAAGCCCGATTATTATCTGGGGAGGTCTTATTGTCAGGGAATCAGGGTAGGTAACATCATCAATGCTAGTGAGGAGTGGGGTTTACCATCCTTATATTCTAGTAGCTTGGCCTGGTGGTGATTCTTAATGATGCTTAGGTGGCTCTTTATTTAGGCTATTTACTGTTCGTATTTGGCAGTTCTTTGATTGGGGTATTTATTTCTTGACTGTTGGTCTGATGTTCAACTTAGTCAGTGGGGGTTTCCGGATCCCGGTGCAACTGGTACGGTGCAACGGGGCCCGGTGTTCCCCCCCCCCCCACGTGCAGCACACACATGCATCCTTACTTCCTGCAATGCCTCCACGATGCTCCAGCTGCTTGGCAGAGCATCGTGAAGGCACCGTACACTCCATGCATATGTGTGGAAGCGCTGAAGAGCTCAAATATAGGTAAGGCGCTCAGGCGGGTGGGTGGGCCCTCCGGAGCACCATACTGGAATGGTACCCAGTGCTTCCGGCAGACATCGGTACGCCTGAACCAGAGCATACCGCCTGCAACCCACCACTGATCTTAATATTGATCTACAACTGGGTATTGGTTTCTGGTGGGGAAATGTTTTTATTCCCTTTTTGGTTTATTGATTTCTCGTTTGCATGGTATGTGGATGTTGTTTACATCTATGTGTTTACTGATGGTCGATTTGTCAGAGTGCAAGGCTTCCAGGAATTCTCTAGCATATTTGGACTTCGTTTGTTCTAGGATGGTCATCCTACAGTAAATTTTACCCCAAACTGCATTCTAGACTGGTCAACCACAAGCCCATATTTAATAATAATAATAATAATAATAATAATAATAATAATAATAATAATAATAATAATAATAATAATAATAATAATAATAATAATAATAATAATAATAATAATAATAATAATAATAAAATTTTAATTTATAGACTGCTCCCTCTCCCCGGGGGGACTCGGAGCGGTGCACAGGGAAGTTAAAAATACAATAAATATACATAAATAACTAAAAGGCAAATTAAACAATTATCCCTGCGCTAAAATTCCCAATTTAAATTACTAAAATCCCATACTAAAAGAGACTACCCTAGGCCGGCCAAGCAGAAAAGATGTGTTTTTAATTTTAGACGGAAGGAGCGGAGGTCCATGGTTGTTCTAATGTCGGGGGGAAGGTCGTTCCAGAGGGCTGGGCCCACCACAGAGAAAGCCCTTCCCCTGGGCGTCGCCCGCTGACAGAGTCTAGTGGACGGCACCCGGCGAAGTCCCTCTCTGTGGGAGCGAATCGGCCGTGAGGATGTATGGGGCAGGATCCGATCCCGCAGATAGCTAGGTCCCGAGCCATGGAGCGCTTTGAAGATGACAACTAGCACCTTGAAGCGCACCCGGAAGACAACAGGCAGTCAGTGCAGCTCGCGCAAGAGAGGTGTTACGTGGGCAAACCTTGAGGTTCCCATTACTGCTCGCGCGGCTGCATTCTGGACCAGCTGAAGTCTCCGGGTGCACCTCAAGGGGAGCCCCATGTAGAGAGAGTTACAATAGTCCAGTCGGGATGTCACGAGAGCATGAGTGACTGTGCGAAGGGCATCCCGATCCAATAGGAAGCGCAACTGGCGTACCAGGCGAACCTGGTAAAACGCCCTCCTGGCCACGGCTGTCACTTGATCTTCCATGGACAGCCGGGTATCCAGGAGGACACCCAAGTTGCGCGCCCCATCCACAGGGGCAAGATGTTCGCCCCCTATAGCCAGCGATGGAATCACCATTTAGAATGGAAAGAGCTGAATTTCATTTAATTTAATCTGGAATTTCAGCAATGCAAGCACGAGAGTATTCTATTTATTTATTTTTATTTTATTCAATTTATATCCCGCCCTTCTCCAACAGGACCCAGGGTGGCGCACAGGAATTTAAAACAACATACAAAAATAGTACAGAATACATAAATTTAAAAACCTATTAAATGACACAAAACCTGCGCTAAAACCAAATTAAAATCCCCCATTTAAAACTGTCTAATATTAGTCCCAGCGGAGGCTATGTTAGGCCGGCTTGATGAAATAAGTGTGTTTTTAAACAACGGCGGAAGAGGCGGAGGTCGGTGATAGTGCGGAGTTCAGGGGGTAGGTCGTTCCACAGGGCAGGGCCCGCCACAGAGAAGGCCCTTCCCCTGGGTGTCGCCAGCCGGCATTGTCCGGCCGATGGCACCCGGAGAAGGCCCTCTCTGTGGGAGCGTATCGGTCTAAGGGATGTATGGGGCAGGAGACGATCTCGCATATAACTAGGCCCCGAGCCATGGAGCGCTTTGAAGATGGTTTCACTAGCACAACAGAGAGCAAAATTATAATTTATGGTGAGCTGTGTTAAAAAACGCTATAAGATGAATGATGTCCAACAGAATATTAACCACAATAGAAAATTGACAGGCAAAGCACGTAATAAAGTGATAAATATTAGTCAGAGGCCCATGACATCATCAAATAAGTCACTACATGACCCAACTCCTTTTATCATTCTCTCTATATGGAATTGGAAAACTGGCAGCGCAGGTTCGAGACCTGAGCTCCCCATCATAGTGTGAGTTCCCATCCTCACCCCAGCTCCTGCGAACCTAGCAGTTCGAAAGCTTGCAAATGCAGGTAGATAAATAGGTACCCCTTCAGTGGGAAGGTAACAGGGCTCCAAGACATGCTGGCCACGATTGCGGAAATGTCTTTGGACAGCACTGGCTAAATGGCCTTGAAAAGGAGATGAACGCCACCCCATGTAGTTGGCAACAAACTAGTGGAATAAAATCATCAAGGACTCCTTTGTGCCTGTATGGAACTGAATTTGGTCTCTGACCATCTCAGAAGCAGCACAAAGATAACAAATCTGGAAAAAAAATTCTGGGTAGGTGATGCTTTGAAGTCATCTAATTTGATTTACTGCCTCAAAACAGGTCCAGATCTTGACCCATAAATCTGCTTCAAGGGAATGATGGATTGAAACTTGATAAACTGACTGCACTCTGTTGACATTTTCCCCAAGCCTACAATCTTGTGCCCTGCATGACTACATATTCTGCAATTTTCTTCTATTGCCCAGCAGAACCAACTGTTTAGAGCAGGGGTTTCCAACCTTGGCAACTTTAAGACTAGTGGACTTCAACTTCCAGAATTCTCCAGCCAGCCATACTCATTTATGGTTTAGAGGACACCTGATTGCCTATGCTGATTTAGGCCTATCAAAACGTCTGATGCTGATTAAATCAGCATCTTACTGCTTCTAAACAGTTCCCCATATTTTCTTTGAAGATGAAATAATAATCAACGTAGAACATAAGTGCATAAGTAGTAACCTGCCAAATGTGACTTTGGCCTTTTTAGCCTAGCAATTTATTCTAACCACTGTACAAGGAAGCCCACAAGTCTTCCGGCAGATAGCCTTCAGAAGCAGTCTGACTCCCATCAGTAGCATTGATTCCCACGAGTTCCATGAATGGATGCAATCCATATTTTGATGCTGGCCTCAATGGTCAGAGCCACATTTTGTGGTAGGACTCAGAAAGATACAGGATGATGCAACTTAAGATCTGAGGCTAGAGAGGAGCCACAGATTTCATCTCTCCCATTTACAGCAATTCTATCCAGAACATGATTATATTTGTATAGGCTTAGGATATAACAGAATAGAATTCTTTATTGGCCAAGTGTGATTGGACAAACAAGGAATTTGTCTTTGGTTCATAGGCTCTCAGTGTGCATAAGGAGAATAAAATACATTCATCAAGAATAAAAAGATACAACACTTAGCAATAGTCAAGGATACCAATAAGCTATCAAATAGTACTAGGAAACAAATAAAACAATATAAATTGAAAATACAAGCAACATAGTCATAAGTAGGGAAAAATTTATCATTACAATAAAATGATAAAGTTTCCCCATCTAGTCTCTAGGGGGCGGTGTTCATCTGTGGTTTGTAGCTGAGGGAGCCAATGTTGTCCAATTTTCTGTGTTCTTGTGGCCAGCATGGTTGTACACTAAAGACACATGGAATGGTGTTAACTTTCCTCCAAAGTGGTACCTATTAATCTACTCACATTTGCATGCTTGCAAACTGTTAAGTGGAAAGGCATAGACACAGGAACAGGAGCTCACCCAGTTGCATGGGTCTTGGGTCTTGAACCAATCAGCTTTTCAGCTCACAAGCTGAGCATCTTTAACCATTGAGCCATCATGCACACATCTTGCAGAATTGAAGAAGAGAAAAGGAGTAACAGGTGATCCTGTAGATTTAATCTAGAGATGAACATGTAGCCCTTTCAATATGGCTGTTCTATAACTCCCAACAGTCCTATGTTAGAGCATAACTCATAATGAGGGATGATGGGAGTTGGTGATTCAGTTCCATGCCTTCCATCTATCATTCCATTGCAGAGATTTGCTATTCTTTTTTGTTTGTTTGTTTTTAATCCACTTTTGTTTGTACTTGACGGAGAGGCCTGGGAGCCACTGAGCTGCTTCTCTTTACATTGGTTCTCAACCCATTCCTTTGTGTTGCACAGTGACAAAGAAAAACCTGCTCCTCAAAGGCATTTATTAAAAAAAAAAAAAAACCAGCAGCAACCATAATAAAACAAGTAGCACATTTGTTGGGGGTTCCTTAGTTTCCACTGGGAACACCAGAGAAAAGAATGAGTGGACATCAAAGATTTGCTATTCTCATTACGTGCGTGCAATGATAAAATATTATTCCTGTTTTTAATCAGGGTAGACTAGCTACGAAGAAGATACATTGCAATTCATACATACAACACCCACACTCTTGTTAAGTAGGCTAAAAAGATTCACTATTCTGCCCATTGGACTATACCAGGGGTCTGCAAAGTCGGCTCTTTTAAGACTGGTGGACTTCAATTCCCAGAATTCCCCAGCCAGCATGGCTGGCTGGGGAATTCTGGGAGTTGAAGTCCACCAGTCTTAAAAGAGCCGACTTTGCAGACCCCTGGACTATACATTTTAGAGAGAGTTTTTAAAAATTGTTCAGTCCGGAGAGCAGAAATATACACCAGTTTTTAATTTTTCTAAATTACCATGTTAGGATTAGGCAGCGCATTTGAACAAGGTACAGTTTGTTATAATTAAGCCTTTCCTTCTTACAGGCACCTGGAATTTTTGTGTTTAATGTCTCTTCCTACACAGGCCGTTACGTTCTCAGTCTTTTGCCTCTGACCTAATCCTCCTTGCTCAATTTCTTTCATTTTCCTTTTCTTTAAGTGAAATGGAGGAAGGAAATGGAGCTTTAAATACGCAGTTTGCTGTAATTTACCTAAACAATGAACATCCCATCATATTGGTACATTAGTCCAGCTGAACATGTTTATTATGCAAGAAGTAGCTTTAATCACTCTCCATTTTAATTCAGTGCGAGCTCAGATGTTTCATGTAGGAGTATTTGTGTGAATGTGTATCATTCAATGTGTGTTTACACATTCACAGAAACAGTAATATTTCGGCTTACTACTCTTAGACAAACATCCTGGTTGGCTTTCCATGTAGGTAATGGCTCGGGACCTAGCTATCTGCGGGATCGGATCCTGCCTCATACATCCTCACGGCCGATTCGCTCCCACAGAGAGGGGCTTCTCCGGGTGCTGTCCACTAGACTTTGTCAGCGGGCGACGCCCAGGGGAAGGGCGCTCTCTGTGGCGGGCCCTGCCCTCTGGAACGACCTTCCCCCCGATATTAGAACGACCACGGACCTCCGCTCCTTCCATCTGAAACTAAAAACACATCTTTTCTGCTTGGCCGGCCTAGGGTAGTCTCTCTGCTATAGGGTTTTTATTTAATTATTGGGTATTTTAGTGTTTAATGGGATTTTAGCACAGGTATTAGATTTAATTCGTTTTATGCTATGTTTGTATATTTATTGTTTTATTTTTCCCCGTGCACCGCCCCGAGTCCCTGTGGGGAGAGGGAGCGGTTTTACAAATTAAATATTATATTATTATTTTTTTTTAATATATATATATATATAAAGTTCCTAGTGCTGGGAACTCCATGAGGTTCTAGCACAAGGGTATCAAACAGTGGTGGGTTTCAATTTATTTTGCTACAGGTTTGTTCATGCGTGTGACACTTCGGTGCATGCACAGAAGTGTCTGGGCAGGTGGGTGGAGCCTCCCGCTGCAGCCACTACTGTTTTGCCCAATCCTGGACGTACTGGCAGAAACACGCTTCTGGTGTCAAACTCGATTTCATTGAGGGCTGCATGAGAGTTGTGTTTGACCTCGGGAGCTGGGGGGGCATGGCCAGCTCAACACCACTCATCGAGGCTCCATTTTAGGCCACGACAGCCTCCTGGAGCCCTCTGCCAATGAAAACAGAATCTGGCAGAGGGCTCCAGGGGGCTGTCGCGGCTGAAAATGGAACCCAGGTGAGCAGTGTGTGGCCCTTCCAAGCTACATTTTCACTGGCAGAGGCACAGTGGCCTGGTCCTTTGCTGTTTCCAAGGCGGGCCCATGGGCCAGATCTAAGCACCCAATAGGCTGGATCCAGCCCAAGGGCCTTGAGTTTGACAGCCCTTCTCTAGCATAAAACAAATACCTGCATATCAACAGTAATAAATATAGCATAAGGATGTTGTAGGGATTTTCCTATAACTGCATTATAAAGCAATGGTTGACAACCAAATTTTGTGAACAGAATACTGCATAAGATTTTAGAGGCGTCTTAAACTTCTTCCAGTCGATGTCATAGTATCTTTTCATTCTAGCATCTTTTCTCTTATTTTTAAACAATCTGTTTTTTACACTGGAGAGTAATTGTTTAATTGTCTTCCTTGTGGAAGAACAGTAAACTACTTCATCTCTTCCAAACATATTAGATTGCAAATTCCATAAACTCCCCACCGTTATCGATGATATCAGAGGTTATGGCAGTTGTAATCCCAAGAAATCCATGAAAATGGATGCATTTAGATATGGGGAGAGAAAAATCAGGTTTCTGTGGGCAGTTATGAATGTTTATAAATATTTAACTGCCAGTTAAAAGCTAAAATCTTTTTTTAGAAACCAAACATAGTTTAACATTTGTATTTTAGGTATTGTTCATAGCTACTCTGCTTAATTGATAAAGAATTCAAGACAGAAATATTATGCACTGCTAAGTTATCATCCGACCTTACTTCCATAACTCTATATAGTTACTATACAGCTAAACCAGGGGCAGAGGTGGTATTCTATTGGTTCATCCTGGTTCGGGTGGCGGTAGGAGGCTCCACCCACTGACCCAGACATCATCACGGATGCTCTGCACATGCGCAGAAGTGCCGCATGCGAGCAAAGTGAGCACACATGCGCATTCCCGGTTCCGAACCAGTAGTGAAGGTAAGAGAAAACCATTACTGATCAGGGGTGTCAAACTCGTGGCGTCACATTGTCATGTGATGTATTGTGACTCTCCCCCTTTGCTAAACTGGGGTTGGGCATGGCCAGTGCATGATGCATCCGACTCACGGGCTGTAGGTTTGATACCCCTGAGCTACATTATGGCTCTTATCATCCCCAGCCTATCCAGTGCATCTCTCTCTTTAAGTATTTCTACAGAGAGCTGTCTTTTGACTCCCAAACTCAATACTCATAACAATCTTTAAGATGTGGAATAAACTGCAGCTGAGAAGCAACTATTGATTGGCCTTCCATGTTGCCAAGCTGCATCTCTCTTCAGGGCCTCTTCTGACTGACCGATCACATCAATGTCTGGCAGTCATTTCTTGCTACACATTGCTTGACCTTTACGGTGAGTATCGTTCAGTTATCATCTTTCAGAGAAAGCAAGATCCATCCTGTGTCTTCAGATTGGACTCAACAAATTTTGAACAACAGGGGCATAAAATTGGCTGTGTTCAATCATCTTGACAGATTCTCCTGCACATCACTTTGATATCTCTTTGGTCTCCCTCTGCTTACTGTGAGATCTTTTTGTTGGAGGACTTTTGCTATAAATATTTCATCTGATCCAGATCTGATCATAGTTTCACCACTCACAAAACTCTTTAAGAACAGAGTTTGCCAACTTTGGACTCTTTAGGATATGTGGACTTCAATTCCCAGAATTCCCCGGCCAGCATTAAATTCACGCAGATGCACTGAAATACCTCCACTTCTATTCCAATTCCAAAGATACTTTATCAATTCAATCTTTTTGCTGATTAATTTATTATTCATTAAAACTATGCAATATTAGAATCCATTTTTCTATCCACTTATGCAACTTCCTTTCTTCCTCCTTAAAGTTCCTTGTTGAAGCCAAGGTAGACTTGGAAGTGTAATGCCATCTATTAGCAAAATCATCAACACCAATTTCAAAATATATACAGATAATCCTTGACTTACGACCACAAATTTTCTGTTGCTAAGTGAGTGTGAGTTTTGCCCAGAGATGAGGTTCTGACAGGTTCTGGAGGACCAACAGCAGAAATTTTGAAGTTTGAAGAATGGGTAGCGGAAATTTTGAGTAGTTCGAAGAACGAGCAAATGCCACCTCTGGCTGGCCCCAGAGTGGGGTGGGAATGGAGACTTTTCAGTATACCTCCCCTGCCACGCACACCAAGCCACACCATGCCCACCAAGCCAGAACCCGTAGTAAAAAAAAAATGAATTTCACCACTGGTTTTGCCCCATTTTACAACCTTCCTTGCCACAGTTGTTGAATGAATCATTTCGATTGTTAGAGAGGGGAAGAAAGGAGGGAGGGAGGGAGAGAGAGAGAGAGAGAGAGAGAGAGAGAGAGAATGGGAATCTGCAGAATAATGAGTGTACCCCATATTGGCTATCCTGCTTCCATGTCTATGGCTACCATCTACTTATGTTTATTATTAACTTATAGTCTTGCTTGAATCTCAGAAAATGTGAGATTGGCAATCCATGCTTGGGTTAAATAAGGAAAAGATGAACTTGACGTAGAAAACCAGCTAATTCTTTTTAACTATCTGCAAAGCAGAGATTGTGTTCTGAATTCACTGGTCCATGTAGCAGATGTCTGCTTGGCTCCAGTCTGGGTTAAACCTTTAGCCCACATGTTCCTAAAGTCACGATAACCAGGTTAATCGTGGCTCAGGGTTCTAGTTGTAGAACAAAAACAAAATAAAATCTTCATTATTTAAATATTGCCAGGCTTCAACAGTTATCCAGAAGATAGAAGAAGGAGGGCAGGAGAAACCATTTATTCATGCAGCAGATGGAGAGGAAGAATAAAGAACAACAGGGTAGAACATCAAAATGTTCTTCATGTTATGGAGCCTTCAGTTAAGGCCCACATCCTAACAATCTCAGTTGTGTTCCTGGAATAGTTCTCTACCAAAATTGGCAGAAAATTGCCTTTAACCCCCCCCCCCCCCTCTTATGCCTTCATCTACAAATACCTTCATGGTGATTCTCTATATCTGATCCATTTGTAGCTTTGGAATGTAAGATATGTTGCAATCAGTTGCCTGAATTTCTGCTTTGTTCTTTAGTCTATGGAGATTCTCAGTCATCCAGGTCATGGTTGTCCCCAAAGTGCTTGTTCAAGAGGCAACTGGACTTCCTTGTTTTTTCTTTTGAAGACGTTGCACTACTCATCCAAGAAGCTTCTTCAGCTCTGACTGGGTGATGGGGAATGGAAGGATTCATATTCCTTGTAGACAGCTGGTCATTTGCATCACAAGAACATAAGAACAGCCTTGCTGGAACAGGCCACAGCCCATCCAGTCCAGCATTCTGTCTCCCACAGTGGCTCCCCATTTGCTTCAGGGTCTTCCCAAGCAGATGTCTTCACCTGCTTATGATTCCCTACAAATGGCATTGAGAAATATCCTGCCTATCTCTCCATCCCGGAGGGTGTCCTTAGGCATCGATCATGATAGCCATTGATACCCTTGTTCTCCATGAACTCGTCTAATCCTTTCTTAAAGGTGTTGAAGCTGACAGCTGTCACCACTTCTTCTGGCAGGGAGTTCCATAGACCAGTGATCCTCTGGGTGAAAAAGTACTTTGTCTTATTTGTTTGAGGTCTAGCTATCAAAAGTTTCATGGAGTGCCCCCTAGTTCTAGTGTTGCGCGATAGGGAAAGCAGTTTTTCCTTTTCTACTTTGTCCACACCGTGCATGATTTTATAGACTTCAATCTGGTCACCTCTCAGGCGCCGTCGTTCTAGAGTGAAGAGGCCCAGCCGTTGCAGCCTCAGATGGTAAGGAAGGTGTTCCAGCCCCCTAATCATTCTGATTGCCCTCCTCTGCACCTTTTCCATTTCCATAATATCCTTCTGAAGGTATGGTGACCAGAACTGGACACAATACTCCAGATGGGGCCTCACCATAGATTTATAAACCCATCCTTTGAGAGGGTCGTTGAGGCCACTTGGAGGCTTATCTGTGATATCAAGGTCACTAGAGTCGTGCAAATGGGTGTAGTTGGGGTGGTGGTCAAAGAGGCCACAATAATTCTTTGATCATTTTTGCTGAAGTTGTTAAGCAAATCACAGGATTTGTTAAGTGAATCATGTGGTTATTTGGCAATAAATCCAGCTTCCGCTTTTTGAAAGTCAGCTGGGAAGATTGCAAATGGGATCACATGGCCCTGAGATGCTGCAACCATCATAAGTGATTGTCAGTTGCTATGTATTTACCTGAATTTTGATCCCACTACAATGGGGATACTACAACAGTCATAAACAGGAGAACTGGTCATAAGTCACTATTTTTCGGTGCTCTGTAACTTCGAACTGCGTTTAAAATGAATGATTGTAAATCAAGGACTTTCCACACTTGTTCTGTCAATCAGATACTTGTCCACCTGAATGAGGACATAAATCTTTCTTTGAATTTTGCTGTTTAAACTCCAGTTCTTCATTCTTCTTGGCAGTTGGGGCTTTTGATCATTCTTATATTACCTGCCCCCTCCTGCCTTCCCCCCAATTTCATTCGCTTAACCTTCCCCCCTTCTTTCCCCTTCTCTTTCTTAATGGTACTGTATTTTTCGGAGTATAAGATGCACCAGAGTAAAAGACGCACCAAGATTTTGAAGAGGCAAATTTTTAAAAAAAGTTTTTGCACTCTGCAGACCTCCCCAAAACGGCCCGTTTTTTTGCTAAAATGGACCTTTTTTTAAAAAAAGAGCATGAATAGCTTTTAAGAGGCTTATAGAGTGTTCCTGGGGGGGGGGGGTTTGAGCAAAAACCAACCAATTTTTCGCTCATTTATGCCCTCCCCAACCCTCAGGAGCACTCTGCAAGGCTCCTGAAGGCTATGCATGGCCATTTGTGAGGGTGAAGGGGGCAGGGTTTTGGGAGGCCAAAAATGCTGTATTCAGTGTATAAGACGCACCTGGATTTTCAGCCTCTTTTTTGGGGGGGAAAGGTGCGTCTTATACTCCGAAAAATTGTGTGTGTGTGTGTGTGTGTGTGTGTGTGTGTGTGTGTGTAAAGATATTCTGAATACCATGCCAGTTCTGCAAATATTATGATAATGACCTACTCAGATTAGTTTGAATGTAATTATGATAGGTGCTTGAAACACAGATTTATCACAAAGGAGCTTTTCATTAACAATATTTATCTCTTACGGAGTGCCTAATTAGCTTTTACATAAAAATGTGTGGATTTTTTCCCCTCCAATTCAAAAAGACTGCATTGAAAGAAAGCAAGACAGAAAGTGAAGGGAAATGTAATAGGATCCATTAGGATTCTATTATAATTCTATTCTATTTCCTGGGGAGGACACAAAAGATCAGACAGAAACCGTAGCTTTGAATGAACAAATACAAGGATTTTTTTTTTTTTTAGAGTGTACAAGGACGGAGGCTCTTCATGATTACGTGCAAAAACATAGGACAGAATAAGAAATAAATTGGAAAGGGGATATACAAGATTGCTAAGTCCTTCCAAAGGAAGCAGATGTGAAAAATAATGAACGCAAAGGCAGTGCAAATTCTTTTAAAGCTAAGAATAAAGGAGCCGGCGACATACATGCCTGCTTGCAAACCTAGAGATTTGCTTTTAAGGGCTTGTTAGCCAAAATGTTAGACTCTACCATGTTTTTGCTTCAGAGACCAACGTCTATGAGGGTCACACTTTCTTGAAGTTCCAAACATCGAGGATCACAGAAAGTGCTCAGATTTTGGAACAAAACTATAGTTGAGAACAACATCCAAAGAATTCTGATGAAAAAGCTGATTGTCAATAGCAGACTAATTTGGGACTGGAAGTAGAGCAAAGTTCCTTTTACTTGAACAATGATTTACTCTTTCTCCAGGACAGGGGTCTCCAACCTTTGCAACTTTAAGTCTGAAGGACTTCAGCTCCCAGAATTCTCCAGCCAGCAAAGCTGGCTGGAGAAGTCTGGGAGCTAAAGTCCTTCAGACTTAAAGTTGCAAAGGTTGGAGACCCCTGCTCCAGGAGATAATTTCCTGTGCATGAGATTCATCTTTCAAGTCTCAACACAAAACAATGTCTCTATTTCTACTCTGTTTTCCCCAAAATAAGACAGGTCTTACATTAATTTTTGCTCCAAAACATTCTTTGAGGTTTACTTTCTGACTAGGTCTTTTTTTCTGGGAAATACAGTACTAAATGCATTTGTTTGGTTCACGATCTTAAATAGGTCTTATTTTGGGGGTAGGGCTTATATTATGACCATCCTGAAAAATCATGCTAGGACTTATTTTCCAGTTGGGTTTGATTTTGGGGAAAACAAGGTGTTGCCATCCTAAAGAGGGGGAAAAAATCTTAATTTGAAAGCAAGGATAACTATGATTTTCCCACCTCATCTGACACAGTAAAATACAGATTCACTAACTTCAATAGCTGTTTTAGAAAAACACTCCTACAAATGTCATGGTGGGGATAAAAGTCTTCGTGGAACTAATGAGAATGAGGAACACATTTTTGCAAAATGTATCTCAGTGATGAAGAACTGAAGGAAAGAATTTGGGGCCATTATTATTATTATTTTTATTATTATTATTTACTTTATTCATAAAACATGAAACTCAGCCAACTGAACATTTAAAAATGCATATTATAAATACTATCGACTGGTGCTAATTGTTGAAACAGTTTGCAGCCAGCATCCTAGGTATCAACCAAGTATCTATTATTATTATTATTATTATTATTATTATTATTATTATTATTATTATTATTATTATTATTATTATTATTATTATTATTAAAATTTGTATACCGCCCTTCTCCCTTGCGGGACTCAGGATGGTGAATGACTTTGTAATAATGTAATCTTATCCATACCTATTTCAAAGTAAGCCCCACTGAGTTTAATAAGATTATTTCACCATCTACTGTACGTCTGTATAGAACTGCTGACAGGATTTGCATTTAAGATAGTCCTTGACTTACAACCATTTGTTTAGTGACCATTTGAAGTTACAATAGTATTGGAAAAAAAGACATGAGTCATTTCACACTTAAAGCCATTAGTTCATAACAAATACACAATATTTAGTTTTTATTATCATATATTTATTTAAAAGAATAACAAGAGTTGGAAGGGACCTTGGAGGTCTTCTAGTCCAACCCCCTGCCTAGGCAGAAAATTCTATATCGCTTAAGACAAATGGTTAGCCAATCTCTTCTTAAAAACATGCCTCCAAGAAATTGGAGCATTTACAACTTCTGGAGGCAAGTTGTTCTACTGATTATTGTTCTAACTATATGAAAAGTTCTCTTTTGTTCTAAGTTGCTTCTCTTCTTGAATAGTTTCCACCCATTGCTTCTTGTCCTGCCCACAGGTGCTTTGGACAATAGCTTGACTCCCTCTTCTTTGTGGCCACCCCTGAGATATTGGAAGGCTGCTATCATGTCTCCCCTAGTCCTTCTTCTTATTAAACTAGACATACCCAGTTCCTGTAACCGTTCTTCATAGGTTTTAGTCTCCAGTCCCCTAATCATCCTTGTGGCTCTTCTCTGCACTATTTCTAGTGTCTCCACATCTTTTTTATAACGTGGTGACCAAAACTGAATGCAGGATTCCAAATGTGGCCTTACCAAGACATTATAAAGTGGTATTAACCCTTCACGTGATCTTGATTCTATCCCTCTGTTGATGCAGCCTAGAACTGTGTTGGCTTTTTTGGTAGCTGCTGCACACGGCTGGCTCATATCTAAATGGTTGTCCTCTAGGACTCCAAGATCCCTCTCAGAGTATATTTCACTAGTATATTTTGATACATTCATTTTTTCCTTATACTTTTAAGTGTGCGTGTCGCCTAGAGCAACATATGTGAGGTGGACAGCTATGTAAGTGGAATAAATCCATGAAAAAGTAGCAACTTCTGAACGTCTATATTTATAGATATTGTGGTTTTACTGAAATGACACAAAATGCTATTGATGTTATAGTTTTAAAACATGAACAACATCTGTTTTTTGTATGCCTATGTTATCAGTAACAATGAGAATAGGGAGAGGATACAGAATTTCCTAATTTGTTTGTCTTTATTTATTTATTAAAATTTCTACACCACTCACCTGACTCTGGCCAGTTTACAACATCAAGATTAAATGTAACATACGTCCTTGGCTTAAAATGTAATTGATCCCAGAATTACAGTCGTAAATCAATGCATCCTGTAACTGGATCTTATTTTTTTTAAACATTTTTGGTAGTGGTATTAAGCGAATATTACAATCATTAAACTACATCAATTTTTACCAATGAGTGGGGTATTTCCCCCCCCCCCAGACAAACGAAACACTGCAAAATGGCCAATCACAGTCATGTAATCACATCACATCATGCAGGCTGTAAAAGTTGAGCCAGCTGCTAAGGGTCCAAATGTGTTCATATGACTATAGGAGTGTATGTGTGTGTGTGTGGGTGTTTATGTGAGTGTGTGTGAGTGTCCATCCATTGTAATTTTGGGAATAGGTTGTAGTTAAGCGTCTGTCATAACTTTCAACGGTTGTTAAGCATCAAGGACTTCCTGTACATTTCACACCATCGACTCTTGAAGTTGAAACATAATAATCTTCAATGATGGGTGAAGAAAGCAATTCTCAGGTATGAATCATGATTAAATTCAACAGAAGTTCAAAGGAATAGCTCCAGAGTTTTCTCTTTTCATCCTTCTTCACTTTCCTCTTAAGTCAGTCTATGTTCTTTGGAAGTAGTAATTCTGCAGCCAGTTAACTTTCCCTTTGCTCTAATTCCTCCGTCACCAGTTACCTGGCCTTTGAAAACTTTGGCCCATTGGCTGCACTAGGCTCAAACAAAAGTGATTGATAAAGCAGCACCCTTCTGAACCCCTATCCTACCTTGCACATACGTGCTACTCATTCCCGACTCTAGGGGGCAGTGCTCATCTCTGTTTCAAAGCCGAAGAGCCAGCACTGTCCAAAGACCTCTCCATGGTCATGTGGCCGACATCACTAGCATGGAACACTGTTACCTTCCCACCAAAGGTGGTCCCTATTTGTCTACTTGCATTTTTAAAAAATACAATTTTTAAAATTTATTTTAATTTTAAACACAACACAAAAATCCTCCATCTTACATGCGGTAGAAAGTGTATCAGTTGGTTACAAAATGTTTTCATAATCTCTTCCATAGTCAACCAAAGTTCATATTATTTCAGTATTATATTCAATGAAATATATTCCATTCTTATTTAACTACAATTGTTTACACATCCTTCATCATAAAACATATCAAAACTTAAAACATAACCACATATTGGCATCTCATTTAATAATTATTAAATTATTAATAATTAATAATGAATAATATTTAATAATTCTAATATCCTCCAACAATACTGTTCCTTATAACCTATTCTTAAAAACTCATTTCTTCCGTTTGGCTGGCCTAGGGTAATTTTAATTTTTCTAAGCTTAACTAACTACTTGCATTACTTACCTGCTTTTGAACTGCTAGGTTGGCAGAAGCTGGGACACATAATGGGAGCTCACTCCATTATGAGGCACTAGGGATTTGAACCGCCGAATTTAATGATTGACAAGCTCAGTGTCTTAGCTGTCTAGTGGTTTAGGACCTGGGTACCTACGAGATCACCTTCTGCCACCGAGAGCCTCCCACCGGCCAGTACGCTCCCATAGAGAGGGTGTCCTCATGGTGCCGTCGGCTAAACAATGTTGACTGGTGACACCCTGGAACGAATTGCCCCAGAGTTACGAATTATTCCCGACCTACGCACCTTCTGCCGCGCTCTCAAAACTTTTCTTTTCCAACAAGCCAGGCTGGTGTAAATACAAATTTTATTAATTTTAATTGGGTTTGTTTGGTTTTTAACTTTATCATGGGCCAAATTATTTAATATGTTTTTAAATTGTTTTAACTTTTGTATATCTGTGTTTTATTTTGGCTGAGTCCTTCGGGAGTAGGGCTGTAAAAAAATTAATTAAATAAATAAATAGTCAATGCATCCCTGTCTAGATAGAACCTCTAACCTAGAGGGTTTTAATCCAGATTTCACAATATTGAGATCACAAGTAAGACTCAAGATCAACCTAGCTGAGGCTCTTACAGAGTCAGGAAAGGGTTAATTCACTTTAACCACTTCTAAAAGAGCTCCTGCTGCTTTCTCCGTGTAGGAAGACTACAATCGTATTGCATCTCATACGATGCCTATTTTTCCATCTAGCAGCTGTCACTCCTATGGAGAGGAAACTGTGAGCAGACCTCCGCGTACATATTTTCAGGATTGGCTAGAGCGCCAGAGGAAGCAGATGGCAATGCAACTCACTGATATACCACATCAAGTAGAGCGAAGTCATAATGATTACCCAAGGAGCTTTGGACAGGATTTGGGTTGAGAAACCAGCTGGAGCATCCTCACTGAATGATAGTTGTTATTCCAACCAAGGGTTTAAGAAACCGACAAAGACCAAGTGATTTCAAGCAGCTCAATTCCTCCAAGATGATGAGAGAAGGTCATTTTTTAATCTCAAACACCCTGCCCCCCCCTTCCCGGTTATTTTCTGTTCTGTCGCAATCCATAGACCTCGATCTTCTTTGGATCAATGCAAGCTTTCAAACTGAGCCATCACAGGCATCAAAAGTTGGGAAAAGATATAAATTTTGGCCAAACCCCATAGCTGATGTCAAGCTGCTGATTGACACCATCAGTCAGATTTATCAGCAATAGTTGACATAAGGGAACATTAAAGATAAAAGTTCCCCTCGCACATATGTGCTAGTCGTTCCAGATTCTAGGGGGTGGTGCTCATCTCTGTTTCAAAGCCAAAGAGCCAGCGCTGTCTGAAGACGTCTCTGTGGTCATGTGGCCAGCACGACTAAAGGCTGAAGGTGCATGGAACACTGCTACCTTCCCACTAATGTGATCTCCATTTTTCTACTTGCATTTTTACATGCTTGTGAACTGCTAGGTTGCAGAAGCTGGGCCAAGTAACAGGAGCTTACCCTGTTACACGGCACTAGGGATTTGAACTGCCGAACTGCCGACCTTCTGATGGACATGCTCAGCGTCTTAGCCACTAAGACTGCCTGTTGTCTTCCGGGTGCGCTTCAAGGTATTAATTATCATCTTTAAAGCGCTCCATGGCTCGGGACCTAGCTATCTGCGGGATCGGATCCTGCCTCATACATCCTCACGGCCGATTCGCTCCCACAGAGAGGGACTTCTCCGGGTGCCGTCCACTAGACTTTGTCAGCGGGCGACACCCAGGGGAAGGGCTCTCTCTGTGGCGGGCCCAGCCCTCTGGAACGACCTCCCCCCCGACATTAGGACCACCACGGACCTCCGCTCCTTCCGTCTTAAACTAAAAACACACTTCTTCTGCCTTGCCGGCCTGGGATAGTTACTCCTCTGTTTTTGGGTTTATTGGGGATTTTTAGTGTAGCTAGTTTTAATGGGTATTTTAGCGCAGGTATTGTTTAATTTATTTTTAATATGAATTGTTGTATATAGTTATTGTTTTTATCTTCCCTGTGCACCGCCCCGAGTCCCTGTGGGGAGAGGGTGCGGTTTATAAGTATTAAAATTATTATTATTATTATTATTATTACTAAGCCACCATGTCCCTTAAGGAAACACTGGATATGACTTTCAAAACAAGCTTGGGGCAGAAGTTTATTTAAAAAACAGGTTATGCAACTGTGACAGGCTGCAATTATATTGGACAGAGTACATATATCAACTGGGGTAATGATCTTCAGATAGCTTGACAATGTCTCCTTAGTTCAGTCTAATAGTAATGCAGAAAGAGTCTACATTGTTTTCCATATACGTATACCGTTTCCCTGAAAATAAGACCTCTGCGGATAATAAGCCCAATCAGGCTTTTGAACGCATGCGCTAAAATAAACCCTCCCCCAAAAATATTGCAAAACAGCAGCAGCCATGAGGGGACCACGCTTGCCACATGCTGTACCTCAAAAATAATAAGTCCTCTCCAAAACTAAGGCCAATTGCTTATTTGGGGTGTGTGTGTCAAAATTAGATCCTGTCTTATTTTGGAGGGAATATGGTACATAGAGAATTCTTGTACTGCTGATTCTGACCATAGAGACCACACATAACATCCTGATTCCTACTTTCCATTCTCAAGGGGATCATGAAATGTAGTATGATTCTTACTTCAGTTCAAAGCTGAAAGGACCCTGGGGTGGGGTGGGGGAAATGGTGGGGTGTTTAAACCAGAACAGCTAAAACCCACATTCTGTTTTTTTGTTATTATTGGGAAGAAATCAAGAACAACAACATGTCCTTATTGCTGGTGGAGAAAGCAGGGACTTAATGGGTCTCTTTAGATTTAGAAGGCATTTCCCTCCTCCAGTTTTTGCCTCCAAACTCTAGATTTTGCTAGTTATTTCCAAGGCAATTTCCCTTTTCCTCCCTGGAAAAATGGGACATGATTTATTCATATTTGTCTTACAGACAAATTGCCTTGCAGGCCTTGATAACAAAAAGCTTTTCTCCACCATAGTTTCTGGTACACTAATGAGCATCAATTGGGTCAGACTGGAGGACATAATGTGCGAGTAAGCAGTGCTTTGCCTGGTAGGAAAGTCAACTTTTTGGACCCAGGAACCATCAGCTGAATGAGAAGAAAATGTCATCTGCAGAAATCACACACACACACAAATATAATAATAATAATAATAATAATAATAATAATAATAATAATAATAACAACAACAACAACAACAACAACAACAACACAAATGGTCAAATTTTATCTGACCTAGAAGTCCTTGAAAAAAAAGTTCCATGCAATGTAACACAGTTTTTAAAAAATACATCAACTGATGTAGCCTCATTATGGAAGTAAATCAGGACTGGATGAGTCAAAGATGAGATGCTATGTGGCGAAAGGAAGGAAGATAAAGAGACAAAAGAGAGAGGAAGGAAGGAGAAATATCAAAAGTGAGAAAAGAAGGGAGGGAGATAAAGAGAGAAAAGAAAGAGGAAGGAAGGAGAAATATCAAGAGAAAGAATGAGGAAAGAAGAAAGTAAGGAAGAGAGAAAAGAGAGAGGAAGAAAGGAGAAATATCAAGAGAAAGAAAGGAAAGAAGGAAGGAAGGGAGAGAGAGAGAAAAGAGAGGAAGGAAGGAGAAATATAAAGAAAGAGCGAGAAAAGAAGGAAGGAATCGAGGGAGGAAGAAACATAGAGAGAAAAGAAAGAGGAAGGAAGGAGAAATATAAAGAGAAAAAAGGAGGAAAGAAGAAAGGAGGGAGGGAAGGAGAAATATAAAAAAGAGCGAGAAAAGAAAGAAGAGAGGAAGGAAGGGACATAAAGAGAGAAAAGAAAGAGGAAGGAAGGAGAAATATAAAAAGAAAGAGGGAGGGAAGCGAGGGAGGGAGGGTTAACTTGATAACTGATTAGTATTCTTCACCTCCAAAGCTTGGAAATTGACAGCAACCTACACACACAATCTATGGTTTATTGTTGAATTAGCTACACAATGAAAAACTAGCTATGTGTCATTTTGATTCAGGTGAAGTCTTTATTATTGTTGTTGAAGTGTTGGAAGTATCAGGGCTTTTTTAGAAAGGTGATAAAGTACCATAGGGAGCAATCCACAAATCATTCATGTCCTGTCCACACGTCTAAACACAATAAAGCTTCAACGATTTTATTGTTTAAAAAAATGCAGTAAGGCTCAATTACACAAAGAAAGCTATTCTCCAAAGCAGGGGTCCCCAACCCCTGGTCTGTGACTTGATAGGAACCGGGCCACAGGGCCGGAGAGAAGGAGGAGGGAGAAGCCTCCTGGGCAGAGCGTGCGCCGGATGTGGGAGAGCGCAGGCGTGGCCATTCGCGCCATTGGAGGCCCTAGAGGGCCGAGTGAGTGGACTCCCCCCACGTGCACATGCGCCGCCTGTTCCCCCTCCCCCTTGCGTGCGCATGCGCCACCTGTTCCCCCTCCCCCCGCTCCTCCTCTATGCCAGCCGGTCCGCAGAATTTTCTTTAAAATGAAACCGGTCCCTGGTGCAAAAAAGGTTGGGGAGCCCTGCTCCAAAGCACCTGAGAGCAGGAAAAGAAGCAATGGGTGGAAACTAATCAAGGAAAGAAGCAACTTAGAATTAAGGAGAAATTTCCTGACAGTTAGAACAATTGTTCAGTGGAACAGCTTGCCTCCAGAAGTTGTGAATGCTCCAACACTGGAAGTCTTTAAGAAGATGTTGGATAGCCACCTGTCTGAAATGGTATAGGGCTTCCTGCTTAGGCAGGGGGTTGGACTAGAAGACCTCCAAGGTCCCTTCCAACTCTGTTACTCTAATCTATTTTATTCTATTAGTTCTGACAAAAGCTAAATGTTTTCTTCTTCTTTCTGAAGGAAAAAACCCACGGTCCACTTCGTTTTGAAAAAGCATATTTGAGACAACTATGACTTGGATGACTGAGAATCTCCACATACATAATGTAATAGGTTTTTCTCCTTAATTAATTAAAATCTGTAAAAGAAAATGTCACTAACCCACAACTAAAAGCCCAGAAATATTTTAGACAGTTATCTACATAGGATTGTGGATTTTATGAGCATAGTCTCAATCTGACTTATTTTATAGCCAGATGAAAAGATTCTCCAGGAGGATTCACCCACACATATTGGCAAGGACAGTAGCTTTTCTGTTTTGAAAAATGGAGGTATTCAATGCTTCAGCCACTCATGGTCTACCCTCTTCCCTTTAAATGTATATAAACACAATTAACTAATCTTTCAGAACTCAATCCATCTGTATTTAAGGGAAAATACCATTATGGTACTTTTTAAGATTATTTTCTTGAGTTCTCAAATAAGACTTCAAATCATCAATTCAGTGCTCACTTTAATGGATTCTAGTACTGATGTCCATTAACAAGGTTATCATGTAATGGAATCCAAGACTACATCAAAATTAATAAAAACAAAAGTGGTTTATAACAGTGATTATCAAAATGGTACATCATATTGCATTCCCAACTCTACCCTGCTTTGCTGATGACCTTAAAAGTCATCATTCTGTTTTGCTGTTTACCCAGCTGTAAAATGAGTATAATAACCACATTTGTCAGCCCCACAGGGGTTATGCAAGTCTTAATTAAGGCTACAGAATTGTTCTGATGACCTCGGATGAACATGGTGGCATTTAATTTCTTTCTTTCGGCAAGATGCCCATCTCTGTAATGCAAGATTCACAGACTGGAAAGAATGCTAAGTTATACAACGGAGATCTTCTGAGCTTTTGCACAAAAAATAACTGAGAATCGGACACATCCTAATAGAAAGCAGATGCAAAAGGCTAAGCCATTTGGCGCCGAAGCCGTCTGACATTTATGTAACAGCTCACCCAATGACAGCTCACTATAGATCTTTTTCAGTGCCAGATCAACCTTCAGTCTTTTCAACCTGTTAATGAGACACCCAGCTCAATTCTTTTCCGCCAAAAACAAGAATAAAAAACATACATTATATGGGGCCCTGGGCAGCTTCTTTACCTCTAGCATGGCTTAATGAAAAGGAAGCATTTGAGACAGAAACCAAGATGACAGAAGGAATAGATAGAATCACGCATTTATCCATGGTCTCTTGGGTTTTGGTTTATAGCCTATAAAGATGTTTTCCTTTGCAAAAATAAAAAGGAACTTTATTTGCTATTTTCCTTTCCATTGCTATGGAGGCTCCTATTTCCTGAAAGTAATCCCCTTGCAGGCCCCAAAGGCTTCAATTGATAGGGAGCTGTCCAATAGCTGGGGTGCTGAACAAAGAAAATGTTAAACCAGTATCAGTACAGGTATCAATCGAGAATCCTTGTAGATGTTCTGGCAATTCCAGTCTTACTAGAGTCTTGATCCAGCTCGTATGTGGACATTTCTTTGCATTTCTGGCATCCTTGTGTGCCAGAAGATCCAAGGCCTTAATTTATATATTCATTAGATTTTTATCCTGTCTTTATATTTATTGGATTCTTATCCTGCCTTTATTACTTATAAGAAACCCAAGATGACGAACCTACATAATACACCGTCTCCTATTTTCCCCATAACAACCACCTATGACAGTGATGGCGAACCTATGGCACGGGTGCCACAGGTGGCACGCAGAACCATTTCTTAGGGCACACGAGGCATTGCCCTGTCAGCAATAGCGTGCATGTGTGCGCTGGCCAGCTGATTTAGGCCTTCTTTTGAGGCCGTTTTTTGCCCTCTGGAGGCTTCAGGGAAGCTCCTGAAGCCTCTGGAGGTGGGGAGGGGAGGCTGTTTTCACCCTCCCCAGGCTCCTAGAAAGCCTCTGGAGCCTGGGGAGGGCGAAAAAAGCAAGCCAAAAGCAGGGGGTCACGCACATAGCATTATGGGTGTGGCACGCCTATGCACGACCCCCCTGCGCTCCTCCCGCTTTTGACACGCGAGCCAAAAAAGGTTAGCCATCACTGACCTATGAGATGAGTTGGGCTGAGAGAGAGTGACGGGCCCAAGGTCACTGAATTTGCTTTCCTATCTCTGAGCCTCAAGGTTTTTAGGCCAGCATCATTACCACAACATTAAACTGACTCTAGTTCTCTCTACTTCCACTGTCCCAAAGACGTACCATTTCCTCAAATCTAGACCAGAATAACAGAATTGGAAGAGACCTTGGAGGTCTTCTAATCCAATCTCCCTCCCTGGTTAGGCAGGAAAACCTTCACCACTTCAGACAAATTGTTATCTATCTTCATCTTAAAAACTTCCAGTGTTGGAGCATTCACAACTTCTGGAGGCAAATTGTTCCACTAATTAATTGTTCTGTCAGGAAATCTCTCCTTAGTTCTAAATTGCTTCTCTCTTGGATTAGTTTCCACCCATTGCTTCTTGTTCTGCCTTTGGGTGCTTTGGAGAATAGCTTGATTCCCTCTTCTTTATGGCAGCCCCTGAGATATTGGAACTGCTATCGAGTCACCCTTAGTCCTTCTTTTTATTAAGTATTAGACATACTGGTACCCAGTTCCTGCAACCGTTCTTCGTATGTTTTAGCCTCCAGTCCCCTAATCATCTTTGTTGCTCCTCTCTGCACTCTTTCTAGAGTCTCCACATCTTTTCTACATCGTGGTGAACCAAAACTGAATGCAGGATTCCAAGTGTGGCCTTAGCAAGGCATTATAAAGTGTTATTATATCTACTTCTATTCACTTTTACATGATTAGATGAGTGACAGCATCTCTAATTCTCTAAGGAAAATTCATCTACTTCTGGATAGGTCCTGTCAGGCAGGGAGTGTAATGGGGAATGATGGAAAGAAAAATATTTTGGTGAAGCCTTTTGAAAAAAAATATATAGCTGGTGGATCCAGGAAGCTTCTCATAGCCTGATCATTTTAAACTATTCATTATTACACCCAAGATCTTGGATAGTTACATAGTAATCTATACACCACACAATTTGGTCCCAAAATAACCCAAAATCTCAATACACTAACAGAGATTGTGTGTCAGGCCTGCATCCATCTTTTCTTTTGGGTCTTTGGCCTGCCACACTTTCTATTATTCTGCTATGCATTTTCTATTGTGGGAAAATGGGAGGGGAGATTGTAAGGAGTCACATACTATGTAGCCACAACAAAATTATTTCTAGAAAGCCAAGGTCATCCTTTGTCTTTGCACCTCTGCACCTGGGTGGAACTGCCAGCATGGCAGTGGGAGATTGGACCAAGGGATGGACTTGTGGGTGTGGGGGCAAGATCTTGAACTTTCAATTGGGTAGGGAAAACTGGGAACCTTTCAGATTCAGGTTTTCCCAGATGTGCCAACATGATTCTCTTAATAAATTGGAAATTTGAGGAATCCTTTGCCTTGGACTCTGATTTACTTTTGGATGCTATTTGGAACTGTTAGGATATTCAGCCTTATATTGGGTTGCCAATATATATGAGCCTATGTTCTTAAGGAGTTATGTAGCTTTAAGAACTATGTGTTGAATTCTAATTGGCTGTGCTTCTCAGTTCTACCATATAAGCAAGGTCAGAAACACAGTCCATTCCCTTTTCGATTCCATTCCTGTTCTTACTGTTTGCCGTCTGAGAAGCTGAAGCTGAATATTGAAGGAGGAGGAGTATTTGTTTTGCATCACTGTAAGATAACTCTGTTTGGTGAAGGACTGTTATTATTTGAGAAGTTAGTCGGAAGAAGTATTTTAGTTGCTACAAAGTAAAGACTATTTATTTTCTTACTATCACTGTTTTAGAGTTCGTTTGTGGTTAAAGCAACATATCTCTTTACTGTCCGGTGTATTACACTAGCATTTATTTTCTAACACTGGTTACGGGACCAGAGTTGTAACACTGCTTCTGACAGGACACTGTTGCTAACAGGAACCCTGACATTTTGATGTGAAATCCCTGCACTTACTAGGGGTCATGTCCATGGGATTATATAAATAAATACACACAGATGCATGATGGATCTTATAGCTGCTATCTGTCGAAGTGAGATCATGAGGTTTGCAGTCACCCAGGTACCACTTCAAGTAATTTCCATACTCTATCTAAGAAGAATGCCTGACTGTCCACTCTAAGAATAACTCTAGCTATTTCAATAATAGTATCTTTGTACTAAATTAATTGTGCTCTATAGATAGTCCTCGACTTACATGCATTTGTTTAGTGTCATTCAAAGCGACAACAGCACTGAAAAAAGTGACTTATGACTGGTCCTCACACTTACAACCTTTGCAGCACCCCCGTGATCATGTGATCAAAATCGGGGTGCTTGGCAATTGACATATATTTCTGATGGTTGCAGGTCTTCTGCAAAGACCTATGACATGGTCAATGGGGAAGCCAGATACAATTAACAACTGTAGTGATTCACTTAACAACTTTGGCAAAAGATCATAAAATGAAGCAAAACTCATTTAACAACTGCCTTGCTTAGCCGCAGAAATTTTCATTTGTGGTCATAAGTTGAGGACTATCTGTATACATATCCCTGTGGTGACGGGAACATCTGCTCACACTCCTCAGGCTTTGTTCCAAAATTGTAAGAGAGCAGCTGGTTTTAACAGTGCTTTCCTTTTGCCTCATCTTGAGACTTTACTGCTAAATAAACATTAAGCAATAGAATATCTGAGTAACAAGATGTTACACTCTTAAGTGAGGAATATATCGGTGAAATTAAAAACATTTGCCACGCTTCTCATCTGAAGATTTTAGAGCTATTTAGAGAAATTCAATGGTGAAAAGAGGAAGGTTCTACACGTAGGCAACAAAAACGAAATGCACAGGTACAGTATAGGTTGTACCTTGCTCAATAGTAGTAACTGTGAGTGAGATCTTGGAGTCTTAATGGACAACCATTTAAATATGAGCCAGCAGTGTGCAGCAGCTGCCCAAAAAGCCAATATAGTTCTAGGCTGCATCAACAGAGGGATAGAATCAAGATCATGTAAAGAGTTAATACCACTTTATAAGGCCTTGGTAAGGCCACACTTGGAATATTGCATTCAGTTTTGATCATCACGATGTAGAAAAGATGTGGAGACTCTAGAAAGAGTGCAGAGAAGAGCAACAAAGATGATTAGGGAACTGGAGACTAAAACATATGAAGAACGGTTGCAGGAACTGGGTATGTCTAGTTTAATGAAAAGAAGGACCAGGGGAGACATGATAGCAGTCTTCCAATATCTCAGAGGGTGCCACAAAGAAGAGGGAGTCAAACTATTATCCAAGGCACCTGAGGGCAGAACAAGAAGCAATGGGTGGAAACTAATCAAGGAGAGAAGCAACTTAGAACTGAGGAGAAATTTCTTGACAGTTAGAACAATTAATCAATAGAATAACTTGCCTCCAGAAGTTGTGAATGCCCCAACACTGGAAGTCTTTAGGAAGATGTTGGATAGCCGTTTGTCTGAAACGGTATAGGGCTTCCTGTCTAGGCAGGTAGTTGGACTAGATGACCTCCAAGGTCCCTTCCAACTCTGCTATTGTATTGTTCTATTCTGGCATCCTTGGTATTGATATGATGGGAGGCAGATTTTTTATGTAATGTGCTGAATTATATTTTTGTTAAGCATTTGGACAATGCAGGATTAACTTATGGAAAACATGGTGGGCCAGAGAGGGCTGGATTTTTTTTTTTTTATGTTGGGTACAGAAACCTGGAATCTCAATCAAAGCAAATCTACAGATTGGGAAGGCAAAAACTCAGAACGATGTCATCAAAGAGAGGAGGAGGAGGAGGGAGGGGAAAGGTGGAGAAGGAAGAGGGAGGGGGAGGGAGGAGAAGGAGGGGCAGGGGCAGGCTCCATTGCTGCTGATTTGCTCATGGGTGCCCTGCGTACACATGCACAGTGTAATAAAAATTATGCATGCACAGAAGCGAAAAACAAGATAGCGGCACCTATGGTGCTGCCTAGAGAACTGATTTGCTGCCAGTTCCAACGACATAGGCCACCAATCCATTACTGGTTCGGCCAAACCGGTTCGAACCGGTAGGAACCTACCACTAGGGAGGAGGGAAAAGGAGAAGGAGATTCTTTATTCCAAATATGTTTCTCATTCTGTCTCAATTTATCCACTTTGTGTTTCCTGTCTTCTTGTAAGGAATTCCGGGTACTTTTCTTCTTTTATCTTCACAACTATCTGTCCAGCAGCTCAAGCCCCATCCACAAATCAAAAGCAGCTTCTGTATATCCTAAAGTTATTTTCTCTAAAGCATGGGGAGGGGGAATCTTTTTGGCAATGCTAATGACCCTTAGTTTGGTATGTGTTCCTCTGAGACTCACCTTGATTATAATATTCTTTTTGATAACAGATTAAAACCTTTTTATTTGCTTCATCATTTTGCAATTAAACCGAGATAAAAAGCTTTTACACTTCTTAGTTTCGCTGTACCGATGCTTTGTTGTTGTTAGTCACAAAGTCGTGTCCAACCCATCGCGACCCCATGGACAACGTTCCTCCAGGCCTTCCTGTCTTCTACCATCCCCGGAGTTGATATTTAGCTTCTACTAATCCATGGAATATTTTATTTTCAATGTATTATTCTAGAATACTTCCCTTTTTTTCTTTTTTATGGAGGCATAACTTATTTTTTGTTTAAAAAAATTAAAGTTTTCTAGTTCAGCTCTTAGCAACACCTTATTTATAAAGCCCAAAGGGATCCTTGTGCTTCCTAATATCTTGAAGCTGTTGCCAGTTGTGGCATCACTATGCTCACTGGATAAAAAGATTGACTCATGCAGAATCTCTTTATAAAATTTTGCTCAGCTGAATAATACAATGAAACACTCCAGGCAAGAGAAGTGCTTGAAACAAATGGTGTAGGAAGTTATTTTTATACGTGATTGCAAGACTTACCACTTATCCATTTAGCCTCTGGGTCATGAATTTTGAAATCTTCGCTGAATAGATCTTCCACTGTAATTTTCTTCTTCTGAGACTGGCTATTATCTTCAACTGTAAATCAAGAAGGGGGGAAATATCCATTATGATTAATTTGCAATTTACCTGGCCATTCAACAAATGAGACAAGTTATCAATTTTCCTTCTGAATTAGCAATGTTGGATAGATGTACATGGGATTTGTTAGAACTCTTTATTGCATTACCGTTGATCTAATAAAGAGAGATCGTTTCCATTTGCAACTTGGAATGGATGAAGCACAACTGGGATAGCACTCATTAGCACAATATGAAAGGCTCAACTAAAATGTCAGTGAAAGTGTTTTACCACCAAACTAACACAAGACAACTTTGCAACATTCCTTGTGAGACAATGGAGTGAAAATAGGGCAGAATGATAATAAGGAGCATCTGTGAAAGTATGAAAATATAATCAATAATTTTGCACCAACTTGTAAAACTATTCTGCATAAAACACATGTCATATTTCCACAGGTCTGATCTGAATTAGTCTTAAAGCAATGATAACACAACACTAAATTCTAGATCTAGAACTGGGTCAGGATATTCATGAACTGGCAGAAACATGGTAACAAGATCAGCCAATGAATAGGCATGGTAACAAGTCAGCCAATGAGGCTTATTTGAAAACAGAAACTTAAGTAAGAAGTCTGGGCATGGCTTGTCTATATTAAGCGTTGAACTCTGAAGTGAAACCAATCTCTTCTACCATGTTGGAAGAATCTGTTGTTGGCATTGTACATTTATTCATGTGTTATTATGTATATAAAGAAGTTAATGAATCCTTCTGAATCAGTTATCTGTGTTTGCTTTCTGGATTTGATTTTTGCAACAAACTCTGACAAATTGTTGGGAAGTTGAGTCATAGCAACTGGACTTATTTTCTTGTTGGCTTGAGATATTTTGCTGCTCATCCCAACAGCTTCTTCAGACCAAGCAAGTTCATTAGGGCAATCTTGAGTAGGCAAGAAACCCATTAGAATTACCAACTGCCAAAATTCATAGGGATATTTCTGCACCAACCCCAGGGTTTCTTCCCCAAAGTGTCTGGCCATATGTCAACGAAGATTCTCAGTCGCTCAGGTAGAATTGCCGCTAATTGTATTTTTAGAGCCCAGAACATCCAGATATCCTTCAGGAGAGACACTTCCCTGATTCATTGAACTATAAGAAGCAGAATGCACAGAACAATCAGATTTTCAAGTTTCGGTTTTATAGGCAATCTCAATTTTAGTCTTCCTGTGGGGTTGATTTCTTGTCTGGTTTACCTGGTAGGCTGACAATATCACTCAGACTAAAGCACCTAAATATTCCAGTGTAGGTAGACCTCCTATGTTGGCTCTCCAGTGTAGGTAGACCTCGCTTAAGGATTTCCTCCTTTAATAATCAAAGTTACGACCACACCGATAAAGAAAAGTTATAACTTATCTTTGTATTTATGTCTGTCACAGTAATTCTGTAGTCTTATATCGACATTTGGTTGCTTCATAGCCTGTGGCCATTTATGACCATGCCAGGATCCTATGGTCACTGAACAACATTTGTGTGTTTCATGTTTAGCTTTTGACAAGCAGAGTCATTGGAGAATATGGCAGTAACACCATAAGTAGCAGTCATATGAGTTCTTGGTTAATGGCCATGACAAAAGTGAGGACATTAAGTGTCATGGTGTCATGATGTTTCCCTTAGTGATAGTTGTTGTTGTTAGTTGCGAAGTCGTGTACGACTCATCGGGACCCCATGGACAACTTTCCTCCAGGCCTTCCTGTCCTGTACCATCCTCTGGAGGCCATTTAAGCTCTTGCCTACTGCTTCTGTGACTCCATCCAGCCACCTCATTCTCTGTCGTCCCCTTCTTCTTTTGCCCTCAATCTTTCCCAGCATTAGGCTCATCTCCAGTGAGTCCTTCCTTCTCATTAGGTGGCTGAAGTATTTGATTAGTATTGCTTAGCAATGGAACTGTTGGTCTCAATTGTGACCACTAAGTAAGGATACCTGTGTTTGCAGATAATGAAGCGTGGGTCCTTGAAATTGCTGTAGGAGATGAAGGCAATGTTAGTCTATCACTTGGTACATCACAGTCAAATAATTTTCTGTATGCTTGACCTCACTCTAAGCTTTACATAAGTACACTCTGAAGAAAGAGCCAGCAATAGATCAGACCAGATGTTATGTGTCTCTTCCATGGAAAATTACACCAATCTAGTAGGAGCAGCCTATAATTGGTTGTAAGAGTAACCTTAAAGGAGATGGAGGACAAGCCCCAATCAAGACAATGGTCAGCCGAAGGAACCTTGAGTTTGAGTCAGAAATCTAATTTTAAAAAGTATCTTAAGACTTACCTTCCATACGACATGATTTAATGAGGTAGTGGATCATCTGAAAAAAATTCTACAGGTTCCTATATACCAGTTAATAATTCATTTGTTGCTTGCCCTGTCAACTGTGGCCAATGAGCCACGACATTCGTGTAGAGATGGTTCTGCCTCTTCTGACAGGTGTACAGAAATCTCTTGGTGCTCGGATGCCATGCTTTCATGGGCATAGCCCATCTGTAACTCCTCTGATACCACGCCTTCATTGACATAGGGGCAAAAAATCCTCAAACCCTTGCGATGCTGTGATTTATTTTGCACAGCCTTTTCATTCTTGCTGTGATGTCCTGCTTTGATTTGCATAGTCTTTCCCTTCCCTTTGATTAGGGTGCTGCAACAACGGCTCTTAGAACCAAACCATTAGCATGGTAGTACAAATTGAAGTTTGTGTGCCTGTTAATGAAATGAAGCAGGCTTCATGGCTGAATCTTAAGTGGCTGGAATACTTTGGGACTGCTGAAGTGAAAAGCCATTTTCCTCTCCATTAATTGGCTCAAAGGAAACTGTTTATGGCATCTTTAAATAGGGATTTGTGCAGCCTGCATAACAAGTAAAAGTATAAACAATGGAAAAGATGCCCAGCAGCACAATTCTCCTTTAATCATTTGATACAAGAACCTGGTTTTTCAATACAGTGGTACCTCGGTTCACGAACTTAATTCGTGAACTGACTCTGTTCGCGATCCGAATTGGTCGTGAAGCGAGGCACAATTTCCCATAGGGTTCAATGTAAATCCGGTTAATCCGTTCTGACCTTGTTTTTAAAATGTCCGCGGCTCCGGTTCGTGAAGCGAGGCGGGGTTCGTGAATCCGAGCATTTTTACGAACTTTTCTGTTTGTGATGCGAGGGCGGAGTTCGTGAAGCGAGGCGGAGTTCGTGAAGCGGAGCGTATTTTTACGAACTTTTCCGTTCGTGAACCGAAACGGTGTTCGTGAACCGGGGCACATTTTTTGGGAAATTTTTGGTCGTAATCCAAATTGGTCGTGAACAGAGGCGTTCGTGAATCGAGGTACCACTGTATTTTGATTTGGAAATGGCCCCATTATTGTCAATGAACTCCCAGGCATGGAAGTGCATTAAGGGTTGAGCTAATATTGTCCTTCAGATTGAGGAGCGACTTATAACCAAATAATTTAACGCAGGGGTGTCAAACTCAATTTCATTGGTGGACAGCATCAGGGTGGTGTTTGTCCTTTTAAGCCATTGTTTTGGCAATGCAACTGAATATATAGGCAATCCTTGATTTACAATTAATCTTTAATGACTGTTTGAACTTATAAGAAGCCTCAAAAATAGGGCCTGCAATGCACTTTCAGTCAACATACGCTGCCTAGAGACACTTGTGATGAGATGGGTGGAAAATATATTTAATAAATATATAAAGTATCCCCTGCACATCTGTGCTAGTTATTCCTGACTCTAGGGGGCGGTGCTCATCTCCGTTTCTAAGCCGAAGAGCCAGTACTGTCCAAAGATGTCTCGGTGATCATGTGGCCGGCATGACTAAACACCAAAGGCATAGGGAACACTGTTACCTTCCCACCAAAGGTAGTTCCTATTTTTCTATTTGCATTTTTGCATGCTTTCGAACTGCTAGGTTGGCAGAAGCTGGGACAAGGAACGAGAGCTCACTCCGTTACGCGGCACTAGGGATTCCAACGGCTGACCTTCTGATTGACAAGCTCAATGCCTTAGTCACTGAGCTGTCACATAAATGTTTAATAAATACATAAATGCTTAATAAATAAATAAAATGTAATCAATAAATGTAATCAATACATTAAAATTGTGTTACCCTCCTGTAGTCACATGTTTGCATTTCAACTTGGCAAGTTGAAACCCACCTGTTTCAACTAGCCGGCCTGGGCTAATTCCATGCTTCTTGCCTCAGTTTGTAATTTTAAATTATGTGATTAGGTTTTAAGGTTAAGTTTTAATTTTTATAAATTTGTACAGGGGATTATTTAATTCAATTTTAGTTTATATGTAATGTTGATGTCATAATTTTAATTTTTTACCTGTGCACCGCCCCGAGTCTCTTCGGGGAGAGGGGGCGGTCTAGAAATCTAATAAACTAAACTAACTAAACTAAGTGGCTCACATTTAAAATTGGTTGCAGTGCCCTGTAGCCACATGAATACAATTTGTAATTTTTTTTTAACCAGTTTCTGGCAAAAAAAAAATCTATTCAAAGAATGGATCAGTTTAATGACGGTGTTATTTGGCAAATGATCACTGCAAAAACAATTTTAGAAATTGGGACTGGTCATATATGTGTGTGTCGACTTATGAACCCAACAACTTATATCAGGCCTGCAGTCATCTTCCTTTCTGGGTCTTTGGCCTGCCACACTCTCTATTATTTTACTATGCTGTTTCATTAGTGGGGAATTGGGAGGGGGAATAGTAAGGAGTAGAATGTGTTGTTGTCAAAATAAAAAATTCCTTTCTAAAAGCCCAAGGTCATCCTTTGTCTCTGCACCTCTGAACCTGACCGGAACTAGATGGGTGGAAATGCCAGTGTGACAGTGGAAGATTGGACTATGGCAGGAGTCTGCAAAGTCGGCTCTTTTAAGACTGGTGGACTTCAACTCCCAGAATTCCCCAGCCAGCTATGCTGGCTGGGGAACTCTGGGAATTGAAGTCCACCAGTCTTAAAAGAGCCAACTTTGCAGACCCTTGGACTATGGGATGGACTTGATGGGGGACTAGATCATGAACGTTCAACTGGGTGGGGAAACCCCAGGAAGCTTTCTGATTCGGGAGTTCTACAGATGTGCCAACATGTCTCTCTTAATAAACTGGAACTTTGAGGATTACTTTGCCTTAAATTCTGATTTAATTTTGGATGATATTTGGAATGCTGACATTATGATTGAAATTCCAGACTCAATTGTGGTTATGTTGAGAACTACTGTAAATAACACTGGGTTTTATATTATTAAGATGCATTAGGGCTTATTTTCTGGTTAGTTCTTATTTGGGGGGAAATACGGTTCTAAATGCATCCATCTGGCTGTCAATCTTAAGTGGGGCTTATTTTGGGGGTAAGGCTTATTTTAAGAGCATCTTGAAAAACGATGCTAGGGTTTATTTTCCAGTTGGGTCTTAATTTCGGGGAAACAGGGTACCTCTGAGGGAGGTATCTCATTTGAGCAATTCTTTTCATGCAGGATAAGGATACCCATGGTTCTTTGATATATGCACACATACTCTTGATATTATTTTTTTTAAAGAAAATCCAAATCCAACTTTTTATTGAAGATTATCAGGACTCAAAAGGATAGGGCTTCTCATCGTAGGATTGATCTCTCAGCCCAGCGGAATATAATCAGGCCTCTGCCTTTTTAAAATGGCTTTGGGAAGCTTCTGAAAATTAGAACAACAACAACAGCAGCAGCAACAAAGGCTAAAGATTATATAAATACCTGGTGTTAGCAAGATAACAGAAGTGACAATCAAGGAGCAGATCACCAGAATCACAAGTAGAGCAATTGCAATTCCTTTCCAGTTCCTTTGTGGAGGATTGCTTCCCACCAGCTCCTACAAGCAGTAAAAGGAGAAGAAACAATGAACAAACAAGTGCAAGTGCAACAACCTAAAAATAAGGAGCAATAATAAGGTGAATTATTTTAACAGCCATAACTATGATAGCAGCGGCTGCGGCGCAGTGGTTACAATGCAGTATTGCAGGCCAACTCTTCTCATTGCCAGGAGTTCGATTCTAACTGGCTCAAGGTTGACTCAGCCTTCCATCCTTCTGAGGTGAGTAAAATGAGACTCCGTCAATATTCTGACTCTGTAAACCGCTTTAGAGAGTGCTGTGAAGCGGTGTATAAGTCTAGTGCTATTGCTATTGCATCATGTATACTTTGAAGAGACACAGTTTCCATAGTTTCCACAGTTTCCATTCACTTAATGACCACAGCGATTCATGTAATGAGCACAGTAAAAAAGAATTGTAAAATCAGGCTAAGCTCATGGTGGCGCTCTTAAGGCCTGTATTGCCTAGCAATTGAAATTCTGGTCCCAACTGTACCCATAAGTGAAGGGCTACTTGTCATAGAACATATTTAGGCAACAAAAACGAAATGCACAGGTACAGTATAGGTGGTACCTTGCTCAAGAGTACTAACTGTGAGAGGGATCTTGGAGTCCTAGTGGACAACCATTTAAATATGAGCCAGAAGTGTGCAGCAGCTGCCAAAAAAGCCAACACAGTTCTAGGCTGCATAAACACAGGGATTGAATCAAGATCACGTGAAGGGTTAATACCACTTTATAATGCCTTGGTAAGGCCACACTTGGAATACGGCATCCAGCTTTGGTCGCCACGATGTAAAAAAGACGTGGAGACTCTAGAAAGAGTGTGGAGAAGAGCAACGAAGATGATTAAGGGACTAGAAACTAAAACATATGAAGAACGGTTGCAGGAACTGGGTGTGTCTAGTTTAATGAAAAGAAGGACTAGGGGAGACATGATAGCAGTGTTCCAATATCTCAGGGGTTGCCACAACGAAGAGGGAGTCAAACTATTCTCCAAAGCACCTGAGGGCAGAACAAGAAGCAATGGGTGGAAACTAATCAAGGAGAGAAGCAACTTAGAACTGAGGAGAAATTTCCTGACAGTTAGAACAATTAATCAGTGGAACAGCTTCCCTCCAGAAGTTGTGAATGCCCCAACACTGCATGTCTTTAAGAAGATATTGGATAGCCATTTGTCTAAAATGGTATAGGGCTTCCTGCCTAGGCAGAGAGTTGGACTAGATGACCCCCAAGGTCCCTTCCAACTCTGCTATTGTATTTGTATTTGTATAGCTAAGCCAAAAGAGGATTCTGTAGAGATTCTCAGTCATCCAGATCATGGTTGCCTCTTGAAAAAGCCCCTTTGGGACATGCATGACGTGGGTGACTGAGACTCTCTACAGGCTTTTGGCTATACAATTTGGGATGAACACACTTGGAATGGCATGAGAATAGGAATGGATTTCCAGAGGAAAATATTGCAGACGACAGGAACCAGAAGCACCACTCAGGTGACCCTGAGGACATAGAGAAACCTCCAAGGGCTTCAACCACCCTCTAAAACAGTGGTTCTCAATCTGTGGGTCAGGACCCCTTTGGGTGTCTAACGACCCTTTCCCACGGGTCTCCTAAAACACATATTTTCGATGGTCTTAGGAACCGAGACACCAGTTTTATGGTTGGGGGTCACCACAACATGAGGGGCTGTATTAAAGAGTCACAGCATTGGGAAGCTTGAGAATCAGGATACAAATGGACCAGTTGTCTGCGAGGAATATAAATCCTTCCATTCGCCACTATCCTGTCACAGCTGAAGATTTTTTTCATATATTTTTTTAATAGATTTTATTTGATTTTTATACCGTGCCTATCACCCCGAGGGGACTCAGGGCGGTGCATAGGAGGTTAAAAAACAGTAATACAACACATAAGTAAAAGCAAACATAATAAATAAGACTACAAATAGTAAAATCAGATTAAATTAAAGTGTCCTATGCTAAAACATTCCCTAAAAATTACCCGCTAATTAAAATCAATTTAGAGCAATTTAAAATTCAGTCTGTTGTGGTGCTCTCGGGGGCTAGGCTAGGCCGGCTAGATGAAAAAAATAGGTCTTCAACCGTTGGCGGAAGAGGAGGAGGTCCATGGTGGTTCGGAGTTCAGGGGGAAGGTCGTTCCAGAGGGCTGGGCCCGCCACAGAGAAGGCCCTTCCCCTGGGGGTCGCCAACCGGCATTGCCCGGCAGACGGCACCCGGAGAAGAAGCTTCTTGCATGAGAAGAAAAACATCTTCAAAAGAAAAAACAAGAAAGTCCAGTTGCCCTCTGAAAAAGCACGTTGGGGACAACCATGACCTGGATGACTGAGAATATCTGCAGACCTTTGGCTCTACAATTTGGGATGAACACTCTTGTAATGGCGTGGCAGTAGGAATGGATTTCCAGAGGAAAAAAATGGCAGACTACAGGGGCACCACTCAGATAAACCTCCAAGTGGCCTCAAGGACTCTATAGAAGGATGCAAATGACCAGCTGTCTGCAAGGAATATAAATCCTTCCATTCCCCACTGCTCTGTCAGAGCTGAAGAAGCTTCTTGGATGAGAAGTGAAATGTATTCAAAAGGGGGGAAAAAACCAAGAAAGTCCAGTTGACTCCCGAAAAAGTATCTTTGGGACAAGAAAAGAGGATATGCACATACAAAAAAAGGTCCAAGGAAAGGGAAGAAAGAAAGAAATCATTCCAGAAAGAAGAGATGGAAAAAGTAAGTAAAAGACACCTGAATTTGTTTATCCTTCCAAGAGGCAGTCAGTTTGATATATGATTATGTATTTGTTTACTGCAATTTATATGCTGCTCTAAGCCTAACAGGGCACACCAGGGAATACGTCTTCTTGTAGATAACTGTTAGCTCATGTCCAGCTCCTGACAGCCTATTTATTCCCATGCATAAACAGAGATACAGAGAAGCTGTAAATAATGCCAGGGAGTTAGAATAAACAGATAAGTCTGTGCTTATTTATATAAGCTTAGGATCACATGCAAAGCTCTGACTTCAATTTCAGTTATGGGCAACTGTTTTGTCACTTGAATAACTGTAACCATCACGAAAGACTTAAAAACATTTATGGATGGCACAGCTCGTTTATGGAAACAAAATCTATCAGAAGATATGGAATACCAAAAGCTGGTGTGCATATCCCTGCCTTTTCATTGCTGAAGAAAAAAAGCATTGCTTTTCTCTTAAGCTTTTCTAGGTATGATCCTATCAGTCTATTACTTGTCATTCACAGTAAGGAATTTCACAGTAAGGAATTCCCATTCCTGGGAATGCGTAAAACTTCCAAATGGAGTAGATTTAAAGAGCAAATTGAATTAACCCTACTATAACTCTTGCCTTTCTTTTGCAGCATAAATATATCAGGAGCTTGTGAAAATCATATTTTAAGTTTGATGTTATTATTCAAAAAGTATGCATCTTAAGTAACGGTTGCTGCGGATTTCAAATCTATTATAAAATATAAACCCACGTTTTATACTTATTGATAAATTTATGCTCAGAATGGTAAATTATACAAGCAGAGTGGGCACATATCCAGAATATGCTCAGAAAAACAAGTATAACATTTTAAAGCAAATGCAAAACATACATCAATGTATCTTTTCCCTTCTCTCAAAGATTATATAAAAGAGTCATTTTTTTCAGGAAGTATTGATACATTTGCTACTTCTGAACATGTAGTCCTCAAGGATCCAAAATCTATCTCAGAATGATGGTCAACTTATGGACAGTGAATATTCAAGTTGCTTTGGACTACAATAATATTTCTTAAGCTCATCTATTTTAAGATACGTGGACCTCAACTCCAACAATTCATAGCTACGTGTGTAATAGTTCTTGTTATTTGCTTCTTCTTCTACTACTGTTGTCTCATCAGAGCAAGTGTGGGTTCTGCAAGCACTACTGCTGATTTGCTTGTGTGTGCGTGGCGCGTGTGCTCTTGATGCATGCTGCATGCGCATGCACAGTGCAATTAAAATTGTTCTGCACGTGCGCAGAACTGAAGAACAAGATGGCGGCACCTATGGCACCACCCACGGAACCGGTTCAAGGGCATGGCAGGCTCCAGTGACCCAAGCCACCAAACTAGTATAGGTTCAACCAAACCGGTCTGAACCGGTAGGAACCCACCACTGCATCAGAGGTACTTCCTCTGGCACTGTTGGTTTGTGATTAACAGGGAATATGTTTAATGAGGCATGATTTAGCAACAGCACCTAGAATTATATACTGCTCTCTATGCTTTATAACACTCTCCAAGCGGATTACAAATGTCAGCATATTGTCACTAACAATCTGAGTTCTTATTTTTCTGAGCACAGGAGGATGAGTCAAGCTTGAGCTGATCAGAATCGAACTCTTGGCTGTGGGCACCACTGTGCCACAACTGCTCAATGATAGCCTTATAGCTGCCTACAAATGAGAAGAAGTGACTTTCAAAAAAGACAGGTGACCAAAGTAAAATCTTGACAATTTTAGTTCTTTAATAGGTAGTGTGCAAACAACCCAGCATGGCTGATGCGAATTCTGAGATTTGTACTATTAAAGCTTCCAAAGTTGGTCATCCCTGCTCTAGGCCATTCCCTCTGCTCTCCACAAGAAGCTAGTTCCACCAGGATAGCAGGCAAAAGAAACCAGCTTGAACACGATTTATAGATTATTCTGGCACAGATCCAGAAAAGGTGAGATGATCAGTTCCATATGTGGAAGGCATTTTAGTGAGGTACCGACATTTAGTACTTTAAGGAACCCCAAACCACTTCTGAGTGAAGGAGTGCAACATCTGCCAGTTTGAATTGAGGTAACAGAATGTGAGGCAACTGGCAGCCAGAACAGAGTTCTTTTCAAGTGGGGAGGGGGAGTAGAACTCCTTAGCATCAGGAGTTAATTACGGTATAAGAAATACTAATGATCTGATGTCCATTTTGAAAAATCCTTTCTTAGCAAGCACCTAGAAGCTAAGAGGGACATACATGTCAAATTTCAAGTTTATAGGCTTTACGGTTGGAGATTTCATGATGAGTGAGTGGTATTTGGCGTGTCTGTGTGTGTGTGTGTGTTACGTTTTTGAGCTGATCAATAAATAAATCAGGAAGACTAGGATAGATCTATTTCGAGCTTTTTAGCTCTCATCAGCTAGCCATACCCTTACTGGGATTCGAACCGGGGCTGTATTCCATGCCAGGCGAGAGCCTTAGCCATTAAGCCTGCCAGGTTCTGCTCCTGCTCAGCTGAGACAGGAGGATAAGTATATTAATTGTTCCACAACACCCTGTTAGGGCCCCATATATAGCATTCAATTCTGTGTACTACATTTTAGGAAGCATATTAACAAACTGTTGTATGTTCAAGTGTAAGACATCTAGAAACCCCCCCCCCCCCCCCCAATATCTGACATTGTAACCACTGGGAACTACATTTGGCATGTGAAAGAATAATCTGTAGAATGATTTTCAAGGATCTAAAAAGCTATCATGGAGAGGGGGCTGAATTGTTCCAGGAAATAGGAAAAGAAACAATGTGCTAACATTATAAAGAACGTGATTTTGGTTGAACATTCAAAATAAATTTGTTGTTCCACAAAGGAGCAAATTGGCATGGTTGTTGGACAGACATACCTCCAACTAACTCAGCAATGCTTTTCTTCTATTTCTAGCTTGCCACTTCTTTACAAGCCTCCGCTAATCAATATAGACATATTTGGGGTAGGTTATTACTGTGCAAATACAAGGCAGAGGAATGGCCTTTAACTAACCCAATTTAATTACTTACAATCTGAAGAAGACCAAGCGCACGAAAGCTATCTGTGGATTCTAGTTTTGAAGAAGCTACCTTATTTAATATTGATGAGACTTTCTTCTAAATGAAACCCAATAAATTAGTTACAGCCATCGCTATTCTTGACCAAATCTTAGCAAGTCTACAGGAGGAGCTGGAGGAGTTTTGTGTAATTACAAAGGATCGAACTTAATTGTCTTTGCAAATAAATCAAAGATGCTTTAAAACTTGGGGCATAGCCTTCTTATTATCATCTTTGTGGCTGGTTTCACTTTCTCTTGATTGCATAACCAACTCAGATTGACTAGCATTAAAATTAGGTATAGGAATGTTCCGTTTTTAAGTAGGAAAATTTTATTCTTTGTATTTCCTTGGAAAATATTATTTTAGCCACATGCTCAGCTAAGCTACACTAGCTGTCTATCTGTAGGCAACCTATTTCATGTAATTTGAATATTGAGATGGTTATAACCTAGAGGTTATCTAGAGATGGTTATAACCTAGAGGTTATAACTAGAAGGTAGTGACAGATTTTATTTTCCTGGGCTCCAAGGTCACCAAAGATGGGGACTGCAGCCAAGAAATTAAAAGACTCTTGCTCTTGGGGAGGAAAGCTATGGCAAATCTAGAATAGAATAATTTAATTTGTAAACCGCTCTCTCTCCCCGAAGGGACCCGCGGCGGTGCACAGGGAATTAAAAACATACAAAACATAAATAATTCTAATCATTAAAATACAATTAAACCTAACCCTGCGCTAAAATCCCCAAAACCTAACTCAATTCCCTTAAAAATCCTAATAAAACAATTTAAATATTCAGACTGCAGCAGATGGGGAACTTAGGCCAGGCCGCAAACTAAAAAGCAACCTAAAAAGCAGAGACATCACCTTGCCAACTAAAGTGCATATGGCCAAGGCTTTCCCAGTTGCAATGTATGGCTGTGAAGATTGGCTGAGCGCCAAAGAATGGAGGCCTTTGAACTGTGGCGCTGAAGAAGACTCCTGCAAGTCCCTTGGACTTCAAGGCCATCCAACCGGTCAGTCCTAGAAGGGATCAACCCTCACTGCTCTTTAGAAGGCCAGATCCTGAAGAGGAAACTCAAATCCCTTGGCCACCTAAGGAGAAGGAAGGACTCACTGGAGAAAAGCCTAATGCTGGGTAAGATGGAAGGCAAAGGAAGAAGGGGACAAGATAATGAGGTGGGTGGATGGAGTCACCAAAGCAGTAGGTGTGAGCTTAAATGGGCTCCAGAGGATGGTACAGGAAAGCCTGGAGGAACATTGTCCATGGGGTCATGATGGTTCAGACATGACTTTGCAACTAGCAACAGCAAATAACCTAGACCAGTGGTCGGCAAACCCTCGGGTGCGGCTCTTCCTCTCTCCTTCCCCCCCCCCCCCCAGGCAGTGGAGGGCCCGGCATGTCAGTTGGGGGGGCTCTGGCTGCCTTCCCCTGGAGTGAGCGAACGGGCGGGGGGAATGCCCGGGGCTGTGGCTGCGCCGGAGCCGTCTGGGAGCCGCGCGCACAGGGAGGCGGGCACACGGCGCCCGGATGGCTCCGGCGCAGCTCCCCCTGCCCATTCGCTACCCCCGCCCGTTCGCTTGCTCCAGGGGGAGGCAGCCAGAGCCCCCCCAACCGACATGCTGGGCCCTCCGCTGCCTCCAGGGGGGGGGAAGGGCCAAAGAGGGGCCTGAGGGGCCTGATGGAAGAGGGGCCTGATGGAAACGTGGCCGGCTGTCCTGCCCAATGAGCTCGGACGGTGGGAGCAACAGCAGCAACAGCCGCCTGCAGAGAGCGCCGAGCAGCAGTGAAGCAGCTCGCCACTTTTCCACACCCAGGAAAAGATTGGCGCGTGCATGTCCCGCGGAATTATAGCACAACTTCCTACCGCTATGAAGTCTCCGAGACTGTAATTGAGCGGAGCATGCGCGCGCCTATCTTTTCCACAGAAAAGAGACTTCGTAGTGGTGGGAAGTTGTGCTGTAATTCCGCGGGACGTGCGCGCGCCAATCTTTTCCTGGGTGTGGAAAAGTGGCGAGCTGCTTCACTGTTGCTGCTTCTGCTACCCACGTGAAGATCTTTGAGCGCCTGTCCCATCTAGCTTGTCGGAGCCTCAGAGGCATCAGGGTGCGCCTTCCCTCAAAGGCAGTTTTCCCTGAGGCAGCGATCGGGCCATTTAGTGGCCAGCGGCGGAGATCACTTCAGGGCCTGCTTAGGGCACCATTTTGAGGATTCGGCCAAAAATCGGGACTTTTTTAAAACGTCGTGGGATGCGGGACAAATTGTTCAAAATCGGGACTATCCCGCCAAAAGCGGGACACTGGTCACCTCATCCATGTGCCACCTGTGACATGCGTGCCATAGGTTCACCATCACAGCTATATAGAGATGGGACGTATTAGAATAAAGTAAGAATCAGGCATGCCTAAGGGCCATGTCTTTTATTCTTTAAGGCCTCCAAATTTCCTGCCAGCACAAAAATGTTACTTCTCACTTGGAGAGAAGAAAGTCATTGCTATTTTTATCTATTTATTTAGAGCCATCATTATGCTAGCTAGTAGCAGGTGGCTATTAAATGCCGAGGATGCCTGTCAGAACTTGGGCACATTTGGCCAAATTTTGCAAGGACAAATAACGATTAGGCTAGTGATTTGCACATGCATCTGATTGTAAATATCTGAGCTAATGTTAGTTGGGAAGGACTTCACTCACAAGCAGCAGAATCTGCTAACCTGGTATTTCTTTTCCTCCCGAGGTTTTATCAGCAAGAGCTCTTAACAATGTACACCATAGAAAACGATACTTTCTAAAATACTATCAGAATTTAATGCAGGGTTCAGTGAAGATTGGGTTTTCAGAAGGAATCACTCTTCCAGGCTTAATCAGGTGGGTTCATGTTGCATGCCAAATATTAGAATCCTGGATGAGAAACTCTTATATGGAACTTTGAGAAAATTGCAAATTGCTATTGGCACTCTGGGTATAATCAAAAGCAGGCAAGACATTTTAAAAATAAAGATTTGGGCTGGGTGAATGAGAAATTTAACTAAGTTGAAGGCATCTTCCTATGCTTTTGAGGATTCGTTCCATTTGAAAAAAATATCATATAAATAATATATTGTACGCACATTCCAAATTAGATATTAATTCATGGCAAAACTAAATAGACCGTTACATATTGACATATAAGCATCTCCTAAAAATTGGATGTTGGGATTATTTTTTTAAAAAAATTGATTAAATAGACTAAAGTTTCATTCTTTCAATGACTCCTTCAAAGATAAATATATAAAGCAAAGCTGGAATATACTGGACCTCAGAAACATCTATTTGTTCATATTTTTTAATCAAACATAAGTCAGCATGGAGAATATTTTCAGATTCCCCTTAAAATAGATATTCACTGTTATTAGTTAAAATAGGTTAACCTAAAATAGGTTAAAATTTCAATCACCATTTAATGGGCATGTGGCTTAAATTGACAATCCTTTCTTCCACTGATCCATTAAATCATGTATAATTTTGGCAAAAGTTATTTTTAAGCAAACAATGAACATGATATTTGATCAACATATGATTCTCTGACTTCTTACATATAAAGTGTACTGCTTGGTCCATCTACATTACTGTGGTTCAACCATTAAAATTATAAAGGGACTAAAAATATTTGTTGGAAGTATAAAATCAGGAGGAATGTTCTCTCGTAGAATGCAATCAAGCAAAACAATATCAAACAGAAATACAACCAAGGGGACACAAGATTAGTCTTCTAATATCTGGGGGGCTACCACAAAGAAGAGGAGGTTACACCTATTCTCCAAAGCACTTGAGGACAGGTCAAGAAGAGATGGAAACTAATCAAGGAGAGAACCTGTTGTAGCCCAGCCAGCTCCGGATAAGTTGCTGATGGACTCTTCTAGCGAAGAGTCTTATAAGTCTGCCCTGGAAGATGAGGAAGTCCTTGGGCAGAGTTCAGAGGCAGAGCAGAAAGCTGGTTGGCCACCAGGAGGCACCTGAGGCATGGAGTAATGGGGAAGATCAGGGACAGTTTGTCCCTGATGCTAGATTACGCAGGGCTGAGAGACGGAGGCAGCAATTACATCAGAGGCAGGCTCGCAGGAGATAATTGATCACCAGATGGTTGTTGATTGGCCCCTCCCAAGAGAGCTTATAGGGAAGGCTTTGGGAGGGGCCATTTGCAGGAAACAACAGTTCAAAAACATAGTCAAGAATATCTGTGCATTCGAGTCATGTCTGTTTGGGACACTCTGTGTGAAAAGGTGCTGCAGTGTTTAATGTGAGTTATCTGGGCTCACAGCCAAGGGATTCCTAATCTCAGCAATTAAACAGTGGCAAGTAGCCACGCCTGTGCTTTGTACTCTTTGCAGGAGGGGGGGAGGGGTCAGAACAGACCCCTAGAACTAAGCAGGTATTTCCAGACATAACAATATATCAGCGGAATCACTTGCCTCCAGTCGTTGTGGGTGGAGGTTTTAAAGAAGAGAATGGATAATTACTTGTCTGAAATGGTCTCCTGCTTGAGCAGGGAGTTGGACTAGAAGACCTCCAAGGTCCTTTCCAATGTTATTTCCAATGTTATTATTTTATTGTTACATACATTAATTAAAGAAAAAACCTGAAATGTTAGATACAATTTAGACCAGATATTTTCTTATTGGGGTTGATGGAGAAAATGCCAAAAAAAATTGATGGGTACTGAAATCTTATATTTGGTAACGACACCAAGACTTCTATATGCCCAATGTTGGAAAGATTATACTATGATGACAATGAGACAGTGATTAATGAAAGTGATGAAACTGACAGGGATGACAAAATTAATGGCTCTCGTTAGAGGAAATGGGCAAAATTTAACTTTAAAACTTTTATGTGGACTTTTTGTAAGAAATAGAAATAGAGAATTCTTAGTTGTTGTACCCTAGTTATGGACAACAATCCCATGGAAATACAACATTCTTAAATGAATTTCAGAACTGAATATGAATAAAGATGAAAAGGAATAGAACAATCCCGGAGGAGCAAAATTATTGCTTGCATTCCTCAGTTATCATGATGTTTTATTAATTCCTCAATTTTTGATTTACCCCTTCTGACTATATTCTCTGGGAATTTCGGGAAATGCATTAGCTGCACATTTGAATTGTGGCACAGTGTGGAAAGTCGATCAAAATTTCACAATAGTGACTGGGGACAGGGCAGAGATGATATTAAGCAGGTTCTGACCAGTTCTGGAGAACCGGTAGCGGAAATTTTGAGTAGTTTGGAGAACTGGTAAATACCACCTCTGGCTGGCCATGCCCCCATCTATTCTCTGCCTCCCGAGTCCCAGCTGATGGGGAGGGAATGGGGATTTTACAGTAACCTTCCCCTGGAGTGGCGTGGGAATGTAGATTTTATAGTATCCTTCCCCTCCCATGCCCACCAAGCCACACCCACCAAGCCCTGCCATGCCCATCAAGCCACATCCACCATGCCATGCCACGCCCACCAAGCCACACCCACAAAACTGGTAGTTGTTTTTTTTAATTCCACCACTGTGACAGAAACCCAGCTTGATGTAGTTGATAAAGTACTCAGATAGAAACAGGGAGACTGTGTGTTGTTATGTTTATTAAGTAAAGGAATAGAATAAGATGTAATCCTTAACTCATATATGCTGTTATTGAATTTAAAAATAAACCAATGGTGAAAATACTATTGCTTTGCATAAGCTGGTTAATATGGCTAGATTTCTATTATGAATATATTTACTAGTAGCATTTGATTTACAAATGAAGTTGAAACCAGAATTTCCTCTGCTAAACAAAGCAGTAGTTAAATCAGTTGTGTCCAATTTTATGACCTTTTTTTGGCATGGCTGTTTAGGTCAATCAGTTCAGTTGTTAAGTGGATCATGTGCTTGTTAAACACATCCGGCTTTCCCTATTCACTTTGCTTATCTGAGAAGCTCAGAACTGGCTATTACATGAATCTGGGATATTGCAACTACTGTAAATATGCAACCAAATTTTGTTCATATGATTATGGAGCTGTTGTAAGTGCGAGGACTGATTGAAAGGCACTTTGTTTCAGGGCTGTTGTAACTTCGAATGGTCACTAAATGAATGGTTGTAAGTCAAGGACTACAATTTCCCCATTGCCACATATTCTGCCTCTTTGCTTTTCTGTATTGTTGCCAGAGCTCAAGGCATTAAGAGCTGTTAACCTAATCTTGCGAGGCTTCTTCTCCTGTAATATTGTACTGCTAACTAGTCCATACAAAACCTTTGCTAGACCAATTCTCGAATACAGCTTGCCTGCCTGGAATCTGCACTGTATATCGGATATTGATTGAGAGAGTCCAGAGGTATTTTATAAGAAGAGTACTTCTCATCTCTACTGACAGAATCCCTTATGCCACCAGGCTTGAAATTTTGGGCTTGGAAAACCTAGAACTACACCGCCGATGATCTGACCTAAGCGTGGTACACAAAATTATCCACTACAATGTCCTACTTGTCAACAGCTACTTCAGCTTCAACCACAATAATACACGGGCAAGCAATCGATACAAACTCAAGGTAAACCACTCCATTGCAGAAAATATGACTTCAGCAACAGCGGGGTCAATGCCTGGAATGCTCTACTTCAGGGGTCCCCAACCCCCGGTCCGTGGACCGGTGCCGGTCCGTGGCTTGATAGTAACCGGGCCGGAGTGCCGGAGTGAGCAGCGGAGAGAGTAGCGTAACTCTTCGGAAAGTGAAGAGTTCGCTATCCTGGCGGCTGGCCGGGGCGCTCCCCGGGGGAAGCCTGCATTGGAGGGGTTCAGGGCACCACCCGGCCCTGCGCGGGGGGAAGGGGCTGCCAGGCCCTCCTGCCCAGGATGCAGCCCATCCTTCCCTGCCCCAGCTGAGGATCCTTCGCCCAGGACCCCTGGCAGCTTTCCTGCCCGGTTGCACGTGACCGCCGAACGCGCGCGTGGCCCACGTGACTCGACTCACCCGCTGGAGGCTCCCACCGGTCCGCGGAATATTTTTTACATTGAAACCGGTCCCTGGAGCCAAAAAGGTTGGGGACCCCTGCTCTACCTGATTCTGTTGTTACATCCCCAAACCCCCCATAATTTTAACCGAAGACTGTCTACTGTTGACCTCGCCCCATTCTTAAGAGGTCTGTAAAGGGGTGTGCAAAAGCACACCAGTGTGCCTACCATCCCTGTCTTACTGCCTCCATTTACTTGTACCCATTTACCGTGGTCATACTTACGTTTATATTTATACCTCTTATCTTTTACATGTTTGATAAACTAAATAAAAAAAAACACAGATTTTTCTTAACCAGTGTTGTGCCAGATTGTTTCTTGACTGCACAGAGGTGCTCTTAAACTCAGGGGTGTTCTTCCTTTCACAAAGTAAAATATAGTCCTTTGGCAGGCAATTATTTAAAAAAAAAAGGAAAGTGAACCTAGGAAAATGAACCCTCATAAAAGATTGGGGAAGGAGGAGGGGAGTTTTAATTTAGAAAATTATAGGTAGGTGATGATTAGAGGACTGGAGACTAAGACATATGAAGAACGGCTGCAGGAGCTGGGTATGTCTAGTTTGATGAAAAGAAGGACCAGGGGAGACATGATAGCAGTCTTCCAATATCTCAGAGGGTGCCACAAAGAAGAGGGAGTCAAACTTTTCTCCAAGGCACCTGGGGGCAGGACAAGAAGCAATGGGTGGAAACTAACCAAGGAGAGAAGCAACTTAGAATTAAGGAGAAATTTCCTGACAGTAAGAACAATTAACCTCTGGAACAGCTTGCCTCCAGCAGTTGTGAATGCCCCAACCCTGGAAGTCTTTAAAAAGATGTTAGACAGCCATTTGTCTGAAATGGTATAAGGTTCCTGCCCATGCAGGGGGTTGGACTAGAAGACCTACAAGGTCCCTTCCAACTCTGCTATTGTATTGTATTGTATTGATGAGGATGAATGAGCTTTCAAACCTCAGAAGCATCCAGTGACCAGCAAAGCTTTAAGTCCAAAAAGAGTACTTCTTCAACAAATGAGATAATTAATTACTAAAGGACTTTATGACAGCTACTTGCATTAATAGCTTTGAAAAAAGGCAGAGGAACCAGTGAATATGACCTAGGTGTGAGGGCCAGAAATCAACTTTTCTCTATACAGATAACACTGAGTACTTCTGACGGTCAAGATAAAAATCTACCCAGGTGATTTCTAAGAGACATCAACAATTTTATAGCATATCATCAGCACATCATCATTGCTGACAGCAGTAGATGACATGATTTTGATCTCTTTGAGAGACACTTTGCCACCTCATAAAGATCAAGAACAACACTTATCAAAGGTAATAATGATGACAGTGAGGATTCATCAATGACATTTTAAAATGGAGTTTTAACATTTCACCTCACTGATACAACCATATGACAAAAAGCAGCCTCAAAATAGCAATAGCACTTACAGTAGACTTACATAGTGCTTCCTAGTGTGTTACAGCCCTCTCTAAGCGCTTTACACAGTCAGTATATCGTCCCCGACAATCTGGGTCCTCATTTTACGCACTTCAGAGGGAATGGAAGGCTGAGCCCATCTTGAACCTGTCAGGATCGAACTTCTTGGTAGTTGGCAGAGTTAGCCTGTAATACTGCATTCTAACCACTGCGCCACCACAGCTCTTGGTAGATTCCTCTTTGGCTAAGGATTAGGAGATGGTGGTGAAAGGATTAAGCCTCGCTCATTCAATATGTTATTGATATTAATTAACCCAATGCTATTAAGAACATGTTAATGGAAGGTATATAAGTCGAGATGAATTCAGTGGAGCTTCTCTCTCCAAAGTGAGCATGCGACATTGGCACCACGGTTTGCTTCTCCCCCCAAAATTCAGTTTCCTAGCGGAAAATGCAAAGCCAACCAACTGCAACACTCGAGTTTCCAAAAACTGCTGAAATAACCCTGAAAGATAATAACCGAGCCATAAAAAGAGTTCAGCTCCACTGGAAGGCAGCTGCTTGCTGACCTATATTCAATCTGCTAAATGAATATTATAAAGTCATTCCTTCATATCAAAGGCAATGTGATTCTCTTATTGCAGAGAGAGAATCTGTGTCCCAACAGATGTTGAACTGTGTCTCCAAGCAGTATAGTCCATAATTCAGTAGGGCTGTTGAGGCTCACCATGGGTCTCCTACTGAAAAGCCCCACCAAAGACAGATGGAGCTGCCTTTTATTTTGTTTTGAAAAGAATCTGCTTCATGGCTTGCAGTGGAAATGAATTTATCCGACCAGCCAAATAATTTGTCTGGATTGAATCTGGCAAGGCAGCAAGCAGCCATTTCCAGGCTGGAGAGGACTATTATATCAACGGATCTCAGTTGCCACCCAAGGCCATTAAAATACTGCCCAAGTATTCAATAACTCAGAAGAGTGGAAGAAAAATGTGTAGGATGAACATCTGGAGAGAGCGCGCGCGCGCGCACACACACACACACACACACACACACACACACACACGTTTTCGTAGATTTTCACGGGTACAGGTATGCAGGTCTTAGCATATTCGGGTTTTTCCCCGTGTAAGACTGATAGTATCTTCGATGAGGTCCCACTCGCCATCTTTAGGCTGGAGCTGAATCTCAATCTTACACGGGAAAAGATCCAAGTACAACAAGACCAGCATACCTACATCCGTGAAAACCTACGAAAACACACACACACATAGACACAGCAACATAAAAAAATAGTTTCTGCCTGGATGGCTCCTAGGATGAGCCGAAAGACAGAAAAGGGAAGCAGTGTGCTCCCTCCCATATTTGGGCATACCAGGAGTTGTGACACAATACATACATACATACATACATACATACATACATACATACATACATACATACATACATGATATGTTTTTTGTGCTGATAAATAAATAAATAAATAAATAAATCTATATAAATAAAAATGTAAAATAGTTTGTACGAATCCACTAATCTCAAAAACTACTGGACCGATTTACCTCAATTTTTCACACAATGTTCACAAGGACTTCGGATAATAGAATACCAAATCATTTTGTGCCTAGCACATGTGTGTCATGTACACAGTACACAAATGTAAAATGTACCACTGAAAAATTTTTCACCTCCCTGTAACTCCTCCCACCTGGCATTTCCAACAGTCAGTTCCTCAAAAAGGCTGTATGGAGGCCTCTTACGGCCAAAAAGGCACTGAGATAGCAAACTCACAGGTGGCCCATAGACAGAGAGAGAGAGGAAGAAATACAGTTTAACAAAAAGGACTAAGGGTGACATGATAGCAGCCTTCCAATATCTCAGGGGTTGCCACAAAGAAGAGGAAGTCAAACTATTCTCCAAAGCACCTGAGGGCAGAACAAGAAGCAATGGGTGGAAACTAATCAAGGAGAGAAGCAACTTAGAACTGAAGTGAAATTTCCTAACAGTGAGAACAATTAATCAGTGGAACAGAAATTGCCTCCAGAAGTTGTGAATGCCCCAACACTGCAAGTCTTCAAGAAGATGTTGGATAGCCATTTGTCTGAAATGGTATAGGGCAGTGATGGCTAACCTTTTTTGGCTCGCGTGCCAAAAACAGGGCGAGTGCAGGGCCGATGTGCACAGGTGTGCCACATCCATAATGCTATGTGCATGACCCCCTGCATTTGGCATGCTTTTTACGTCATACCCAGGCTCCAGAGGCTTTATAGGAGTCTGGGGAGGATGAAAACAGCCTTCCCCCACCTCTAGAGGGCAAAAAACGGCCTCAAAATAAGGCCTAAATCAGCTGGCCAGGGCACACATACACACTGAAGCTGACAGGGAAATGCCTCGCGTGGCCTAAGAAATGGTTCCGTGTGCCACCTGTGGCACCCGTGCCATAGGTTTGCCATCATGGGTATAGGGCTTCCTGCCTAGGCAGGGAGTTGGACTAGATGACCTCCAAGGTCCCTTCCAACTCTGCTATTTTATTATTGTATTACAGTAGGTAGGTAGAGGGATAGATAGGGAGAAATAAGGTAGGTAGGTGGGTGGGTGGGTGGGTGGGTGGGTGGGTGGGTAGGTAGGTAGGTAGGTAGGTAGGTAGGTAGATAGATAGATAGATAGATAGATAGATAGATAGATAGATAGATACACACACAGTAGGTAGGTAGGTAGATAGGGTGATAGAGAGAGAAATACGGTAGGTAGGTAAGTAGGTAGAGGGAGAAAGGAAGAAATATAGTAGGTAGGTAGGTAGATAGATAGAGAGAAATACAGTAGGTAGGTAGGTAGGGGGATAGATAGATAGGGAGAAATACAGTAGGTAGGTAGGTAGAGGGATAGACAGAGGGAGAAATACAGTAGGTAGGCAGGTAGGTAGATAGGTAGAGGGAGAAAGCAAGAAATACAATAGGTAGGTAAGTAGAGGGATAGACAGAGCGGGAGAAATACCGTAGGTAGGTAGGTAGGTAGGTAGGTAGGTAAGTGTATAGATAGATAGCGAAAAATACAGTAGGTAGGTAGGTAGGTAGGTGGGTGGATGGATGGATGGATGGATAGATAGATAGATAGATAGATAGATAGATAGATAGATAGAAATACAGTAGGTCGGTAGGTAGGTCGGTAGGTAGAGGGATAGCTAGATAGGGAGAAATACAGTAGGTAGGTATGTAGGTAGGCAGGTAGGTAGAGGGAGAAAGGAAGAAATATAGTAGGTAGGTAAGTAGGGGGATAGATAGATAGGGAGAAATACAGTAGGTAGGTAAGTAGGTAGGTAGGTAGGTAGGTAGGTAGGTAGGGGGATAGATAGAGAGGGAGAAATATAGTAGGTAGGTAGAGGGAGAAAGCAAGAAATACAATAGGTAGGTAAGTAGAGGGATAGACAGAGAGGAGAAATACCGTAGGTAGGTAGGTAGGTAGGTAGGTAGGTTGGTAGGTGTATAGATAGATAGCAAGAAATACAGTAGGTAGGTAGGTAGGTAGGTAGGTAGGTAGGTAGATAGAGGGGAAAAGAAAGAAATACAGTAGGTAGGCAGGTAGGTAGATAGGTAGAGGGAGAAAGCAAGAAATACAATAGGTAGGTAAGTAGAGGGATAGACAGAGAGGGAGAAATATCGTAGGTAGGTAGGTAGGTAGGTGTATAGATAGATAGCGAAAAATACAGTAGGTAGGTAGGTAGGTGGATGGATGGATGGATAGATAGATAGATAGATAGATAGATAGATAGATAGATAGATAGATAGATAGATGATAGATAGATAGAAAGAAATACAGTAGGTCGGTAGGTAGGTCGGTAGGTAGAGGGATAGCTAGATAGGGAGAAATACAGTAGGTAGGTATGTAGGTAGGCAGGTAGGTAGGCAAGTAGGTAGAGGGAGAAAGGAAGAAATATAGTAGGTAGGTAAGTAGGGGGATAGATAGATAGATAGGGAGAAATACAGTAGGTAGGTAAGTAGGTAGGTAGGTAGGTAGGTAGGGGGATAGATAGGGAGAAATACAGTAGGTAGGCAGGTAGGTAGATAGGGGGATAGATAGAGAGGGAGAAATACAGTAGGTAGGTAGAGGGAGAAAGCAAGAAATACAATAGGTAGGTAAGTAGAGGGATAGACAGAGAGGGAGAAATACCGTAGGTAGGTAGGTAGGTAGGTAGGTTGGTAGGTGTATAGATAAATAGTGAGAAATACAGTAGGTAGGTAGGTAGGTAGGTAGGTAGATAGATAGAGGGGAAAAGAAAGAAATACAGTAGGTAGGTAGGTAGAGGAATAGAGAAAGAGGGAGAAATACAGTAGGTAGGTAGATAGAGGGAGAAAGAAAGAAATACAGTACGTAGGTAGGTAGGTAGGTAGGTAGGTAGAGGGAGAAAGAAAGAAATACAGTAGGTAGGTAGGTAGAGGGATAGATAGAGAGGTAGAAATACAGTAGGTAGGTAGGTTGGGGGTTATATGGTGTTTGTGTGTAGGTGTAGATCTACACACAGTTTGGTTGGCCATTTAACCAGACTGGGCCATAGCAACACGTGGCCGGGTATAGCTAGTAAATAAATAAATAAATAAATAAGGGAGACTAGTATAGATCTATTTCAAGCTATTTAGTTCTTATCAGCTAGCCATACCCTTACTGGGATTCTATCTATCTATCTATCTATCTATCTATCTATCTATCTATCTATCTATCTATCTATCTATCTATCTATCTATCTATACACACACACACACACACACACACACACACACACACACACACACACACAGTATGTGAAGGCTCCGAATATTTTGCACTGGGGTGGAAAATCAATGCATTTTTAAGGGCTTCTTGTCTGTAATAAAGGTTCTAATCTAGCGAAATAATTTTTGGGCTTTCTACCAAGTCAAATCAAAGACTGAATAAGGGATTAAGGGACTGGAGGGCTGGGATCTATGGTTGAACCCTGTTGGCCTGAATTCCCAGTTTAAAGCCAGCCTGCAAATTGGGCTGTGACTACCTGGCACTGGGGTTAGACTGATGTCTTCCTGACTTGACTTCCCAACATCTGGAGCTGGATTAAGGTGAATCTAGACATCCAGATTTGAAAAAAACAAAAAACAAAAAAACAAAACAGAGTGGAAGGGGCTGTGGAGGGCTCCTAGTCCAACCCCCTGCTCAATCACCAAACCCCATACCATTTCAGACACATGGCTGTCCACAATGTCTGAAGGCAAGCCATTCCATGGGTGAATTGGTCTCACTGTTAGGACATTTCTCCTTGGCTTCAGGTTGCTTCTCTCCTTGATTAGTTTCCACCCATTGCTTCTTGTCCTGCCCTTCAGGTGCTTTGGACAATAGGCTGATCCAGCTCTTCTTTGCACCAATCATCTCCAATATTGGAAGGCTGTTGTCATGTCTCCCCTAGTCCTTCTTTTCATTAAAGTAGACATTCCCCAAATCCTGCAACCATATATTTCTAGCTTCTTGTCACTGGTCCTATATTGATACTATATTGTTTTTAATACTGGGACCTAGTTGATTATGGCTGCCCTTGGAAAGTAAGCAAGAGTCTTTACTGCTCTCTCTCTCTCTCTCTCTCTCTCTCTCTCTCTCTCTCTCTCTCTCTCTCTCTCTCTCTCTCTCTCTCGTTGTGTGTGTGTGTGTGTGTGAGAGAGAGAGAGAGAGGGAGGGAGGGAGGGAGAGAACAAAGAATGGCTTAGAAAAAATGGAAATGCAATGTAGAATCCTTCCCATACTATGCTGTTGCCCTCAAAACTTCCAGTGATGTATCTATATGCCACCCAAAGTCTCAGTTCACAGGGAATTTTATTTCTACATCTGCACTTCAATTTACAACATCTGAATTTTTTCAGATTCTTACTCATTGCAGGCATTCAGTTAAGCAGCTGTTTAAAAACCTCCAAATGCTTCAACTTCTTACTACTACAATGTGTGTGTGTGGGGGGAAGAGAATGAAAGTGTTTACGATAAAAAAAAGCAGAAGTCGCGTACATTCATAAAATTTAAGTGCTCAGGGACTTCTTTTCAGCTGAATATCCTAAGCGACTAAAGAGGATAAATGCAACATTCTGTTAAGTACCTTTTAAAACATTAATTAAAGGGATGGAGTGATTTTTTTCCCCTTCTCCCTCCTGCTGCAAATTAATCTCCTACACTATGAGATGATGCTTCAAACTTAATTTAGGAAAAAGGAAAATTGCACAAAGGCCCTTGATGGAAGGAGACAGAAAACATTAGAAGTGAGACGTATCCAGGGATGGGCTTCTCCCGGTTCGCCCCAGTCCAGGCGATCCTCTAGCGAAGATTCTGCACAATTGCAGAATTGCACAATTGGTGAATCCCCAAATACCACTTCTGGCTGCCCTTGCCAGCCCTTCCCCTCCAGGAGTCTCCACATTTTGGGTGCCAGGCAAGTGCAGGGCTCACATGAAAGCTCAGGGAGGGCGAAAAACGGGAGGCTTCGGAAGGCTGGAAATGGGCCCGTTTCCTGCCTCCAGGGAGCATCTGGAGCCCGGTGGAGGGCGTTTCACCCTCCCGGAGACTTGAGAAAAGCCTCTGGAGCCCGGGGGGTGAAAATGCCCCTCCCCATGGTGCAGGAGGCCAACTTAGGCCACACCCACCCAGCCACTGGGCAGAGAACCCACTGCTAAAATTTCTTTCTTTCTTTTTTGTTAAAGTATTTTATTGGTTTTCAAAATTTTTAATAATAATAATAATAATCTTTATTGTCATTGTAAAGATTACAATGAAATTGGTTGGGAAATTTACAAGGGAAAAAGGTGTAGGGTACAGGTAACATTTTGGTAGCTTCCCTGCCGTTGGTGGCAGCTTTCCCCAAACTTCATAAGTTTACAATTTTAAAGGTAAAGGATAAACATATAGAAAGATTACATTGTATAGTTTATATATTCAATCATCTTTTTTTTTTTTGCCATTTTATCTTGTATCAACAATTACAATAGTATTTCAAATAAACTCATTTTTGCGATCTGAGTCTTTTTGCAATTGACTCCTCTTCCCTGTCCTTGGGCAGGGGTGTTTTTTTAAATGTGGTATTTAATATTTTGTAGTAAACTGCCCCCCAAAAATTGTTCTTGCAGGCGGAGGGTGTGCGTGAAAGAAAACAATTAGCTTCTTCCCCTAATGGGTTTACTGCGCTTTGCATTCCAGGGGTAAATGGACTTTCCAAGTACAAAGCAACCCATTACATTTCTGCCTCTCTCGGTACTTTCAATTTGTACTTGAAAACAACTCAGTCATTTTTTCCCATCCATGTAACACCCCTACCTACAAGCCACTTAAGCGGAAATGTTTAGTAGAACCCATTTAATCGCCTCCATTCCAAATTACAAACACATTAGCAGAAGCGGCTTGTCGTGTAGCATTATTTCTTAAGACATTATCCTTTTGCTGTTGTTGTTATCATTGTTATTGACTCTCCTTGTTGTATTGCTCTGCTGGACTACCTCTTTTTTTTTTTTTTTTTTTTGCCTCGTAATGTGCACTTTCATCCATGTCATAAATTCACATGCCTACATTTCAAATGCTCATATCTAGCTTCCCTTAGCCCCAAGCCAGGAAAAACAGGGCAAGGCCGTAAGCGCAGGTTTAAATAAAACCATGTTTTTGAGCTTTGAAGATCTGCAAAGGAAGGACGCAGCAGTGTTGAAGAAGGCTAAGGAGGAATTTGAGAGTCTTGTTTTGATGTGGCATGTTGTAAAAAAAAAAAAAAATCAACCGGAATTTCAAATTATGCATTTCAATGGTATTTTCACCTTGGTGGTGGGGACATGCTTTATTCAGCAATTTAGCAATGCAATCTTGGCCCCACTGTAAACTAGAAAGTGCCACAGAGACAATGTGACAAGGGAACCAGAAGCGGTACTCTACCGGTTTGGACTGGTTTGCCCGAACCGGTAGCGGAAATCGTGGGTAGCCCCACCCACCCATCCTGGTTCTATGGCATCACATTAGGCCCTTTTTTCGCCAAAAGCACATGCGTAGAAGGCTGAGTGCATGTGCGGAGGGGGGCATGAGCCCTCACATTTGCGAATTGGCAGGGAAAGTAAGTGAACACCACCCCCGAAGGGAACCTTCCTATACTTGACTTGCAAAAACAATACAAATAAAACCTGCATTGTACAGGCAAATGACTTAAAACCATTTATTTATCTACCATTCAAAGTTACAACATTTAAAAAAGTAATGTACAACTCAGAAAAATGGATTTTTGATCCCTACAATGGACGAATGGTTGCAAAAGGTGACAAAGTTAGCCAAGATAGCTAAATTGACTGCTTTGATCAAAGAAAAAAAAATACAAATACTTTTATTTCCACATGGAAACCGCTTCTGGACTTTGTGCTTGAGGTGTAAAAAAATAAAACTTTAATTTTGGATTTTATCAATTAGATCAGTGGTAGTCAACCTGGTACCTACCACCCACTAATGGGCGTTCCAGCTTCCATGCTGAAGCACTTTCCTTTTTTTAATTTAATTGACTTCCCTACTTTATAAACCACCATTCCTGTGGAACCGGTGGGCGGTTAGAAAATTTTACTACTAACAGAGATACAAAAGTGGGCGGTAGGGATAAAAAGGTTTGATTACCCCTGAATTAGATGGATTTGTTGCAGTGGTGGGTTTCCTGCCGGGAGCACCAGGTACCATTCTGGTATGGTGCTCCGGAGGGCCACCCACCCACCCACCCACCCGCGCTCCTTACTGGTATTTGAGCTGTTTGGGGCTTCCATGCACGTGCACGTAGCATACGGCGCCTACGCAACGCTCCGCCGAGCAGCTGGAGCACCGTGGACATACGCATGGGTGCACTGCGCACGATCATATGTTGGATGCCCAGCCCCATTGCACCGTCCTGGGTACAACGGGACCCCGAACGCACCACTGATTTGTTGTGATATAAATGGTTGGTTTAAACTATTAGGTAAAAGTAAAAAGCTGAGGTTTGGTGTTAATGCCTTATTCCAGGGGTCTGCAAAGTCGGCTCTTTTAAGACTGGTGGACTTCAACTCCCAGAGTTCCCCAGCCAGCATAGCTGGCTGGAGAACTCTGGGAGTTGAAGTCCACCAGTCTTAAAAGAGCCGACTTTGCAGACCCCTGCCTTATTCTACTGTATCAAAGGGAGCCGGAAGTCCTTGCCTTTTCTTTCTTCCTCCCACTTATTTTCCACATTTTTTCCTTCCCTTTTTCCCTTCCCTATTTTTCCCACTGTTTGCTTTTTATTTTTTTATATCTTATAACATAAACCTGGGGTGCCAAACTGGATTTCTTTGAGGGATGGATCAGCATTGTAGTTTTCCTCTGTGGGCCAGCCGTGTCGGCCAAAACGGGGCAGGGGGAAGTGCAGGAGGCCTTCTGCATACCATTTTGGCCAGCAGAGTGCTGCAGGAGGCTGTCCAGGCCAAAAACGGGGCAAAAATGGCGGAGATCTTTGAGTCATATTGGACTATTATTTAATTATGAGCCAGCAGAATGAGGGAACCACCAAAACAGCCAATGCAATCTTAGGTTACATTAACAAATAGAATAGAATAGAATTCTTTAGAGTAGAATTCTTTATTGGCCAAGTGTGGTTGGACACACAATGAATTTGTCTTTGGTGCATAAGCTCGCAGTGTACGTATGGAAAAATAAAATAGAATACATTCATCAAGAATCAAAAAGATACAACACTTAGTGAAAGTCGTAGGTTACTAAATAAGCAATCAAATTATACTAGGAAATAAATAAAACAATATAAAATTTAAAGACAGAAGCAACATGTTTATTAGCCATAAGTGGAAAGAGATAGGTACTAGGAAGAGAAGAAGAATAGTAACATGGTCTTAGTAGATAATTTGATAGTGTTGTGGACTCAATTGTGATCATAAGTCAAGGGCTATGTATACTCTTACTTTACTCCGAGATGGACACATTCCCTGTTCCATAGGTTTTCAGACAAGAATGATTTATTGTAGGCAATAAACATTGAACTGCATTTGTTTTCTTGAGCTCCAGGATCCTATATCTCCTATATACAAGAATACAGTATGTCCAGGTGAAGTTTCATAAGCTGCACAAAATGTAGTTATGATCACAAAGCAAGGGCTCTTTTTCTTGCCCAAGATACCAAATGGCAAATGATTAATCTCCTAAAAACTTAGCAAGCTTCCACATTGTTGACTCACTATGTGGATGATTGAAAGCAGAAAGTGTGCACCACATGCTGTGCACAGATATGAAACCACAGGCTTAAATGAAAGTTCTGCTTTGTGTCTGCTAGGAGGATATAACCTTTGCTTAATCACCACTTCTTTCAGTAGCCCAGAATCCCATAAATCAAGGGCTTTACCTGGGGAAGCCGATATCTGTTGTGATCCAGGGAGCTTTCTTACCTAACACAAGGTCACTTCCTTGGAAGAGTCTCAGGCACTCCTGATACTAATGGCAGTTTTGTAAATATCAAACCTCATAAGGCCCAAAATATCAAGAGGTCAATTCATATTGACACTATTACTGTTGTCATTTTGAGGTTGTCACTCAAGGAGATACATCAAGGAAAGCCTGATGCTTCCAACCTTCTCAAATCTATCCTCTGTTGTCCTGGCAGAATTGCAAGGACTGTGGGCCACCCCGTCATCTCCAGATAGCCCTCGACTTATAACCATTTGTTTAGTGATCGTTCAAAGTTACAATGGCACCAGTGGTGGGTTTCAAATTTTTTAGAACCTACTCTGTAGGTGTGGCCTATTTTGTGGGCGTGGCTTGGCAGTCATGTGACAGGGTGGGAGTGGCCACCTTTTAAAATGTGGTGAAACTCACTTAACAATGCTCTTGCTTAGCAACCAAAATTTTGGACTCCATTGTGATGATAAATTCTTTCTTTCTTTCTTTCTTTCTTTCTTTCTTTCTTTCTTTCTTTCTTTCTTTCTTTCTTTCTTTCTTTCTTTCTTTCTTCCTTTCTTCCTTTCCTTTCCTTCCTGTTGGGTCACTGGCAGCGGTGGGCCAGATTTACTTCCAGGTACGCCAGTGGAACCCCCTCTCACCGGTTCTCTAAATTTCACCAACCGACTCTCGCGAGTAGGTGCGAGCCTGCAGTAACCCACCACTGAATGGCACTGAAAAGGTGACTTCACACTTAGGACGGTTGCAGCATCGCCACACTTATGAGACCAACATTGTGCTTGGCAACTGGTTCATATTTATGTCCTGGGAGGTCATGTGATTTCCCTCCCCCCCCTTTTGCGACCTTCTGGCAAGCAAACTCAATGTGGAAGCCAGATTTACTTAACAACTGGGTTACTAACTTAACATCTGCAGTGATTCACTTAGTGGATGGGCATGATGTGGGAAACGCGAGGGGGGTTGGATGGAGACAGGATAAAATGTATAGCTTGCACCTAGAGAGGTGTGACTGGGAAACAACTCCAGTCAGGATGGTAACCTGATTGGACCATGTGAAGGACATGTGTGTGCAGGGGAAGGGACTTTGACTTTCCTTTGGGTGGGAAAAATCTGGGACCTTTCAGATTTGGATTTTCCCAGATGTGCCAATATGATGCCTGCCTGCCTGCCTGCCTGCTTGCCTGCCTCCCTCCATTCATCCATCCACTATCCATCCTACCTACCTACCTACCTACCTACCTACCAGTGGTGGGTTTCAAATTTTTTAGAACCTACTCTGTAGGTGTGGCCTATTTTGTGGGCGTGGCTTGGCAGTCATGTGACAGGGTGGGAGTGGCCACCTTTTAAAATGTGGTGAAACTCATTTAACAACGCTCTTGCTTAGCAACCAAAATTTTGGACTCAATTGTGATGATAAATTCTTTCTTTCTTTCTTTCTTTCTTTCTTTCTTTCTTTCTTTCTTTCTTTCTTTCTTTCTTTCTTTCTTTCCTTCCTTCATTCCTTTCTTCCTTCCTTTCCTTTCCTTTCCTTCCCGTTGGGTCACTGGCAGCGGCGGGCCAGATTTACTTCCAGGTACGCCGGTGGAACCCCCTCTCACCGGTTCTCTAAATTTCACCAACCGGCTCTCGCGAGTAGGTGCGAGCCTGCAGAAACCCACCACTGCTACCTACCTACCTACCTACCTACCTACCTACCTACCTACCTACCTACCTACCTTATATCTGTCTGTCTGTCTGTGTTCCAACATAACTCTGGAACACCTCAACCAATTTCAGCCAAACTTAGTACACAGATTACTTACCCTCTGGAAACAAATACTGTTTGGGTACGGGGTACGGTATCATCAATATGCTGATGTTACCCAACTTTTCATCTCTACCCCAAACCACCCAAACAATGCCCTCAACGTGATGTCCTGATGCCTGGAGGCTGGGCAGATCTGGATGGGGATGAACAGGCTCAGACTCAATCCCTCCAAGACTGAGTGGCTGTGGTTCCCGTCATCACGATTTGTTCACCTTGTTCCAACTTTGGTGATAGGGGGAGAAACTTTAGCTCCCTCAGAGAGGGCGCAGAATCTGGAATCCTTCTGGATACGCGGCTTAGCTTAGAAGAACACCTGAAGGCCGTGACCATGGGGGGCTTTTACCAGGTTCGCCTGGTATGTCAGTTGCACCCCTTTCTGGATCTGGATGCCCTCTACACAGTCAGTCATGCCCTCGTCCTTTCTTGCCTGGACTATTGTAATGCTCTCTACATGGGGCTGCCCTTGAAGAGCACCCGGAGGCTTCAACTGCTCCAGAATGCAGCCACATGGGTTATCATGGGGGTACCTAGGTGCTCCCATGTTACACCCCTTTTAGGCGGCCTACACTGGTTGCCGGTTGTTTTCCGGGTGCGATTCAAGGCATTAATTATGACCTTTAAAGCACTCCATGACTTAGGCCCAGGTTACTTGCGAGACCACCTACTGCCACCGGTAGCCTCCCACTGTCCAGTACGATCTCACAGAGTTGGCTTCCTCAGGGTGCTGTCAGCCAGACAGTGTCGGGTGTCAACCCCTAGGGGGAGAGCCTTCTCTGTGGGAGCGCCTTCCCTTTGGAATAAACTGCCCCTGGAGCTTTGCATAATTCCCGACCTCCCGACACGCCCCAAAAAGCTGGCTTTTTCAATAAGCCAGCCTGACCGGAACAAAATAACTTATTAATTTTAATTCCAAATTTAATTTATTTTATAACATAATGTGTAAATTGTTAATTAATTTATTGCTTATTGCTTATTGGATTCTTTATTTAATCTCTTTTTAACTTTTGTATTATGTGTTTCTTATATTGTAGGCCGCTCTGAGTCCTTTGGGAGAAGGACGGTATATAAATCCAATAAATCTAATCTAATCTAATCTAATCTAATCTAATCTACTCTACTCTAATCTAATCTAATCTAATCTAATCTAATCTAATCTAATCTAATCTAATCTAATCTAATCTAATCTAATCTAATCTAATCTACTGTGTGGGTAAGATACCTCTAACACCCCTCAGGGGTGTGTGTTCTGTTAATATACAGCCTGTTGTGCCTTAAAATGGCTTCTACCATACTGCCTTAATTGGTTTCTACTGTACAGCACTGTGGCGTTGCAATGGTAACAGCTTCACAGTACTTCACAAGGGGGCTCCCTCTGGTAAAGGGAAAAATACAACAATGGAAATTGTGGCGATGTTCATAGAAGGAGGGTTGGGATACATAAATAACCGAGCAGCGCCGGGTTATCTAATAAAATGGAACTTTGAGGAAGAGGCCTGCCTTGGAGTTTTACTTCTGTCGCGGGTGTTACTTGGAACCCTGACACCTTCCCTTTCAGCATGATCATCATGGCTGTTAGATGAGCCCTTCCTCACTGCAGGAGAAATGAAGGAGAAATGAATCTTTTTGTATTAAATTGATGAAGGACTTGGCTTATTAGCTTGTGTAACAATCCTTAGCCTGGGAAACTATAGAGTGTTTCTATCTTTATCTGCGTGCTGTCGGAGGTCTGTCTTAGAATTGTTGCCCCACATAAAACAAAAAGGGCTAATTCTCAGATCAATACAACTAATCCTAAACTAATAATCCTTTTTCCTTATTTCTGCACTGAATTCAGATGCTTCCCAGTGTGGGAAGTTAGCACCTACCTCTCTCTTAGAAAAATGAAATATTTTAGGAAATATTAAAAGGACAGAATATTTCCCCTAAAAGGGAGGCAGAAACTCAGCCTCCCCCAACCTTTGTCAATGGACCATTAAGGCCGGGGCCAGTCTATTCTACATAGCAAAGATCTACCTCCTTCAGGCACAGCCATAATAGGAATCCCAAAGCCCTTTCATTACATCATCAGCCAGCAAAAGCCAACCAAGCCTGGGACACAGAAAACCTACAAGCTACCCCTGCCTGGCCCGTGGGAGTCTGACAACCAATCAGAATACACGCTCAAATTCAAAAGTCCAGAGAGGGCATAAAACCCAGGCAATGTGACCCTGTCCATTATTAAACCATCTTTCCAAGCAATCTCCATGTTTCCAGTGTCTTTCTTCCCACTTGGAACTGAACCCAGAAGGACATTTCTTCCAACATCAGAATCAATTCCACAAGGGGCAGATGAATAAAATCAGTCTGCCTTACAAATTCACATGTTACTCCTGGCTACATTCACATGTTACTCTTGGAATTTTGATGTGGAAGGTCGACAAATGCAGCCCTGTTTCAGAGGTGGCATTCAGCAGGTTCTGACCAGTTCTGGAGAACCCGTAGTGGAAATTTTGAGTAGTTTGGAGAACCGGTAAATATTACCGCTGGCTGGCCCTGCCCCCATCTATTCTCTGCCTCCTGAGTCCCAGCTGATTGGGAGAGAATGGGGATTTTACAATATCCTTCCCCAACCACACCCACCATGCCACACCCACAGAACCGGTAGTAATTTTTTTAAATTCCACCACTGCCCTGCTTCCATGCTCAATGTCCTTATATTTTAATTGTGAAAATAATAATAATAATAATAATAACAACAACAACAACAACAACAACAACAACAACGTCCTCCGACATTACCTTAACAGTTTCTAGGTCCTTGGTTAGGACTCGAGCTGTTGAGCTACCAACCAGCCCCAAAGGCTGTGAATCTCACCAAAGATTAACCACAGAATAATAATGTTGTTGTAACTGAAAACTGTGCCAGAAGTTTGGATTTGAGGACAGCAAAAACCACTGGGAACATCAGGTTGAGAAGGTTCTAGAGAATGAAAAAGTCAAGATCTTGTGGGATTTCAGAATTCAGACTGACAGGCACTTGGCCTACAAGACACCTGATATAACAATAGTTGAAAAGAAAAAAGTTTGGTTCATTGACATTGCAATACCTGGTGATGCGCAAATTGAAGATAAGCATCAAGAAAAAAATCACAAAGTACCGGGACTTGCAAATTGAAGTTGAGTGACTGTGGAAAAAGAAATCGAATGTTGTCCCGATTGTAATTGGAACCCTTGGAGCAAGACCTAAATTCTAAATTTACCTGACTTGAACATTCTGACTTTACAAAAAACCACCCTACTTGGGACAGCTTATATGCTCCGACATTACCTTGACAGTTCCTAGGTCCTTGGTTAGGACTCGAGCTGTTGAGCTACCAACCAGCCCCAAAGGCTGTGAATCTCACCAAAGATCATCATCATCATCATCAAAAATCTATTCAATGCCTATAGCTAACCTTGGCCAGCTAACCCTCACTTCCCTATCCCTCGGCTGCTGTTTCCCCCCCACCCCCTGGCAATTCTTGGAAATGACCAGAAGCAGATATTTGAAAGGATTCCTGCTGTGATAATTGATTACAATAAGTCTGACTTATCTAGTAAGATTTGTAATTATCTTGCAGATCTAAAACAGTATCTGTGGCAGAATCCTATTCCCCCCACTTCTTTTTTAATGCATTAGCATTATTTTAGCAGAGGCTTTTAGTAGGTTTGAAATAGCAGTTGATAGTGAACTGTACCAGAATCCAATAACATGGGCAATAAACCCAGGAAAAAAGATTTTCTACATGAAAAATAACTTCTTTTCAGGCTACTGGTAGACACAAAGCTTAGAAATGTTTGGAAAATTGAACTTTCTAAGCACACTTGGAATACTGCATCCAGTTTTGGTCGCCACGATGTAGAAAAGATGTGGAGACTCTGGAAAGAGTGCAGAGAAGAGCAACCAAGATGATTAGGGGACTGGAGACTAAAACATATGAAGAACAGTTGCACGAACTGGATATGTCTAGTCTAATGGTAGGTTCCAGACCCTGCCGCAACCGGTACGCTGCACATGGAGCTGGGGGTCTGAGTCTGGCTCATGCGCATGCACATGCCAGTGGCCTGTGACATCCAGTTGCTTGGCGGGGGTTGCGCAGGCACCACATGTTGTACGCGCATGTGCAATTTGCCCGGTGACTCCAAAAACAACTATGGAACACGGGTGGGCCAAATGAGCCACTGTACTAGTACAGGGGCCGCTGCTCCCAGCTGCTGGCTACTACTGGTATGATCATACAGGGCTGTACCATCCAGAATCCACCACTGGTCGAGTCTAATGAAAAGAAGGACTAGGGGAGACATGATAGCAGTGTTGCAAAATCTCAGGGGTTGCCACAAAGAAGAGGGAGTCAAACTATTCTCCAAAGCACCTGAGGGCAGAATATGAAGCAATGGGTGGAAACTAATCAAGGAGAGAAGCAACTTAGAACTGAGGAGAAATCTCCTGACAGTTAGGACAGTTAATCAATGGAACAGAAATTGCCTCCAGAAGTTGTGAATGCTCCAACACTTTTGAAGAAGATGGTGGATAACCATTTCTCTGAAGTGGTGTTTCCTGCCTAGGCAGGGGGGTTGGACTAGAAGACCTCCAAGGTCCCTTCCAACTCTGTTATTCTAATATTGTAAACATTACAATAAGCAACACTGCAAAAGGCAGTGAATGCATTACCTGCTTATTTCTCTAGCATGCTCAATTTGTCTGAACCTAATTATATTTTATATATTTCTATAGAACTGATCCCTCTGAATCTTGCTAAATGCACCTGACTGGCTCAACTGCACTAATTACATGGTTAGCCTGACCTGGCACTGTCCTTACCTTCAATGAACATTTGGCCCCAAGAGGTATCTAGTTCATAGACTAATGGGATTTTAAAATTTGATTTTATGGATTATTTTGGTTCTTCTAAAATGTGTTTATTCTAAGAACTTTTGCAATTGGGTGGTTTAAAGATCTAAGTAGATGGAGATAATCTCTATTTTTTAAGGCTATAGGTTTTTTTTAAATAGATCCTTGTATCTTTTTGTTTTATTAGGTTAATAATAATAATAATAATAATAATAATAATAATAATAATAATAATAATAATAATAATAATAATAATAATAATAATAATAATAATAATAAATTTAATTTATAGACTGCTCCCTCTCCCCGGGGGGACTTGGAGCGGTGCACAGGGAAGTTAAAAATACAATAAATATACATAAATAACTAAAAGGCAAATTAAACAATTATCCCTGCGCTAAAATTCCCAATTTAAATTACTAAAATCCCATGATAAAAGAGACTACCCTAGGCCAGCCAAGCAGAAAAGATGTGTTTTTAATTTTAGACGGAAGGAGCGGAGGTCCGTGGTTGTTCTAATGTCGGGGGGAAGGTCGTTCCAGAGGGCTGGGCCCGCCACAGAGAAAGCCCTTCCCCTGGGCGTCGCCCGCTGACAGAGTCTAGTGGACGGCACCCGGAGAAGTCCCTCTCTGTGGGAGCGAATCGGCCGTGAGGATGTATGGGGCAGGTTACATTACAATGCTCTTTTTTGTACAAATATAGGGTATGAATTCATTCCCAGTGACTGCAACATTGAGAGTAAATTTGTGAGGATGCAATGGACATGCAGGTCTACAATGATGAAGAGTAACTTCGATAACTGGTGACAGAATAGAATACAGAATACCACAGTTGGAAGAGACCTTGGGGGGTCTTCTAATCCCCAGCAGGAGAACCTACACCAGTGTTGGCGAAACATTTTGGCACCAAGCGCCGAAATGGGAGTATGCATGTGCACGTGTGCCAGAAACTGGAAGAGTGCACATGTGCATGCTGGGAAGCTGTTCTTCCAGTTTCTGGCGTGTGCATGCACACCAGCCACCTGGTCTTCCAGTTTCTGGCACACATGCACGCATGAAGACCAAGTGGCTCATGTGTATGTGCACACAGGAAACTGGAAGAAAAGCCACCCATGCGTGGGCCAGGAAAATGATCTTCTGGTTTCAGGCATGCATATGCACACCTAGTCTTTGAGTGCGTGTGTGCCAGAAACCGGAAAACTAGGTGATTGGTGTGCATGTGTGTGTTGGGACCTGGTAGAGCAACCGCCAAGCATGCACGTGCACACCAGGTAGTTGCTCTTCCAATTTCTGGCGCTGCTGTGTGCATGAAGACCAGCTGGCCCATGCGCCAAAACCCAGAAGAGCAATGGGTGATGGCTCGTGTACCCAGAGAGATGGCTCTGCATGCCACTTCCCGCACGCATGTCACAGGTTCACCATTCCAGACCTACAATGTTCTGGACAAATGATTGTCCAATCTCTTCTTAAAAACCTCCAGTGATGGAGCATTCACAGGTTTTGAAGGTAAGCCATTCCATTGGTTAGTTGTTCTCACTGTTATGACGTTTCTCTTTAATTCCAGATGGCTTCTCTCCTTGATTAGTTTCCATCCATAGTTTTATCTCCTGGTACTTTGGAGAATAAGTTGACCCTCCTCTTCTTTAGGCAGCCCTTCAAATATTGGAATACTGCTATCATGTCTCCCCCTAGTCCTTCTTTTAATTAAACAAGACATATCCAATTTCTGCAATCATTCGCTATATGACTGAGCCTCCCGTTCCCTAATCATGTTTGTTGCTCTTCTCTGCACTTTTTCCAAGTGTTGTGACCAAAACTGGATGCAGTATTCCAGGTGGGATTATTAGGCATCTCTTTCTTTGATCCTGATAAAGATTGGCAGCAGATGGGTGTGGCACCAATAACCTAGAAAATATAGGGGGGAAATACCTATATCGGCATTCTACAAGTAATGTCCTGCACCTTCACCTGCAATTCCTATCACGCTGACATTGATAGCAAATGCCCATATGAAAAACCAGAACAAAGTGGGTGTTATCAAAGTGGGTGGTTAATTTTGTTTCCAAGAGTCTACTTCACTAGTGGTTACAGATTAGATGTATAGGACGCATACGTCTACAGGCAGGTTATGTTGGCTTGGTGAGAAGAAGAATGCAATTATTCCCTCCTCCCCTGGCCATCCCACGGTTATCATTCCATGTCTAATTAAAAATTCTCAGGTTATTCTGGAATGGGACCCTGCGATCTGCTTCTGTACACTACATGAGTCAAAAAGAGGGCTGTGAAAATATTTATAGACCAGGGTGCATAAAAATCAATGATTTAAAAAAAAAATATCGGATTTTTAAAATTTAAATTGGATTTTTTAAAATTTAAATTGGATTTTTTAAAATATAAAATGCTTTTTGAGGAAATAATAATAATAATAATAAATTTATTTTATATACCGCGTCCTCTCCCCAAGGGGACTCGGAGCGGTGCACAGGGAAAAATTTAAAATACTATAAAAAGAATACATACAATAAATACAATAGATAAAAACGAATTAAATTAGTAATGTCCCTGCGCTAAAATCCCCAAGTTACACACTAAAATTCCCTAACATCCTAAAAGGTAGAGACTAACCTAGGCCGGCCAAGCAGAAAAAGTATGTTTTAAGTTTTTGACGGAGGGAGCGGAGGTCCGTAGTTGTTCTGATGTCGGGGGGAAGGTCGTTCCAGAGGGCTGGGCCCGCCACAGAGAAGGCCCTTCCCCTGGGCGTCGCCCGCTGACAAAGTCTAGTGGACGGCACCCGGAGAAGTCCCTCTCTGTGGGAGCGAATCGGCCGTGAGGATGTGTGGGGCAGGATCCGATCCCGCAGATAGCTGGGTCCCGTGCCATGGAGCGCTTTAAAGATGACAACTAGCACCTTGAAGCGCACCCGAAAGACGACAGGCAGCCAGTGCAGCTCGCGCAAGAGCGGTATTATATGGGTAGACCTAGAGGTTCCCATTATTGCTCGCGCGGCTGCATTCTGGACCAGCTGAAGTCTTCGGGTGCACCTCAGGGGGAGCCCCATGTAGAGAGAGTTACAATAGTCCAGACGGGATGTCATGAGGGCATGAGTGACTGTGTAAAGGGCATCCCGATCCAATAGGGGGCGCAACTGGCGAACCAGGCGAACCTGGTAGAACGCCCTCCTGGCCACGGCTGTCACTTGATCTTCCATGGACAGCCGGGTATCCAGGAGGACACCCAAGTTGCGCGCCCCATCCACAGGGGTAAGGTGTTCGCCCCCTATGGCCAGTGATGGAGTCAACTGGTTGAATCGGGCGACCGGAAACCACAGCCACTTGGTCTTGGACGGGTTGAGTCTGAGTCTGTTACTTCCCATCCAGACCCGCACGGCTTCCAGGCACTGGCACATCACCGCTACGGCATCGTTGGGGTGGTTTGGGGTAGATATATACAACTGCGTATCGTCAGAGTAGAAGTGGTACTCTACCCCAAAACCACGGATGATCTCGCCCAGCGGCTTCATATATGTGTTGAACAGGAGAGGCGAGAGGACCGACCCCTGAGGCACCCCACATGTGAGGGGTCTCGAGGTCGACCTCTGCTCTCCTGCCAACACAAATTGCGATCGACCGGAGAGGTAGGAGGAGAACCACTGTAAAACGGTGCCTCCCGAAAATATATTACCATCCAAAGGTTATTCCATCATGAAATAAAGATTAGTTTTTTAATTATGTAGAATAAGGCTGTGTATGTTTAATTTTTTTGGTAAATAAATTCCATTAATCCATTCACAATGTCATGCTCTTCCAGAGGTTTTTGTAAGATTATTGGGCAGTTTCTCTGCCTACAAGATATTATCACAGATGCTTGGTTTACTTTTGCAGTTCTCAAAACTGAATTTGACTCAGCAGAGATCACGTGCCTCTTCTTCACAGCAAAAATGTTATAACATGAACAGAGTTGAAAAAAATACCTTAATCCTAACTTCTACAAACCTATGAATACAGATTCAACCCCGTCAGTGCTAAGTTTCAAGAAGTTCAGTGAATAGAATAGAAACAATATTTTTCTGATTGTTTGGAGTGGAACAGATCTGCACAAGAAGAAATTGAAACTAAGTATGAGGAGGAAGGGGCAAGCAGACAAGCAGTACTACAGAATGAAAGTCTAAGTTTCTTTAAAAATATATATTTTGTATAGCCAAATTAGTTAACAAACATGGATGTTTGTTTAAGCAAATAACATATGCTGTAATGTTATTGTTTCAGTTGAATAAATCTATTTAAATTGTTATTATTAAGGTAATGATTATTTTTCTCCTTCCTAAGTACAACAGAAAAGTTGTCCAAATATGAATGATTAACCTATTAAACTGGGGATAAAAAAACTAATATGAAAAGTTGTTATTCTAAAAATGTTCATCTACTTGCATATTATAAGTTATGCCAGCAAGAATTAGTCTTTATGTAGAAAACTATGATTTAAATCAAGCTTTTTTACTAGTGATTTAAATCAACTTGATTTAAATCAAATCCACCCTGTTATAGACCCCTCGCACCACAGACATAAATTGTTTCAACTCCTACTCTCAAAACGACACTATAGAGCACTGCACACCAAGACAACCAGACACAATAACACTTTCCCCCCGAATGTCATCACTCTGCTAAACAAATAATTCCCTCAGCACTGTCAAACTATTCACTAAGGCTGCATTACTATTACTATTAGTCCTCTCATTGTTCCTATCCCCCATCTCCTCCCACTTGTGACTGCAGGACTGTTAATTTTGTTGCTTGCCTCCTTACGATTTATATTGTTATTGATTGTTTCCTGATTGCTTATTTGTACCCTGTGACTATCATTAAGTGTTGTACCTTATGATTCTTGACGAATGTATCTTTTTATGTACACTGAGAGCCTATGCACCAAAGACAAATTCCTTATGTGTCCAATCACACTTGGTCAATAAAGAATTCTATTCTATTCTATTCTATTCTATTCTATTCCATTCCATTCCATTCCACATCTCCACATTCCTTTTGCTGACCTCGTGTTTGATGGATGCTCCTCGTAGTCAGGGTTGGCTCTGCTTGAAACCGGACCTCCCCCTCCAACTAACATTCCAATCCCCCTTCCCCCTCCGTTGTTGATGTCAAGCTGGCAAGATGCAACCATGTGAAGCAAAAAGCAGCAGAATAACAACTGTGACAGCAGGGCACAACTAAGGCAGACATGAAAATCATCCCATTGGACCCAGCTGCTGTGCTTGATCACATGAAATGCAGTTTGTTGATCCGAAAAGGGGACCCTCCAGGAAAACGCTAAAATCAAGAAAAAAAGAATTGCAATACTGATAGTTAGAACAATTAACCTCTGGAACAGCTTGCCTCCAGAAGTTGTGAATGCCCCAACCCTGGAAGTCTTTAAGATGATGTTAGATAGCCATTTGTCTGAAATGGTATAAGGTTCCTGCCCACGCAGGGGGTTGGACTAGAAGACCTACAAGGTCCCTTCCAACTCTGCTATTGTATTGTATTGTATTGTACATGTAGTTAGCAAGACTTCAAATCCAAAGCGGCTTGCCCCAAGTGACAGCTACAATGGGAAGATTGCAAAGGTTCTTTAGTTTCCTCAAGATCCATCTGATTTCTTCATCTACATTCAAGAGCCAGAGCTGTTTCTTTAGCATGATAGCCAGAGAAGGAAAATAAAAGTACAGTCAAATGATCTGAACTGGCAGCTCCTCTTAATCAACTGTCATCATGTGCTTTGTTGCAAACTATCCCGAGAGACCAAGACAGATGTATTCAGATTGAAGAATAATACTCTCGTGTTCTTATCCTTCCTTTAGACCTTTGGACTTCTTAATGCTTTTTTTCCTATTCCTGTTACTCCTTTGTGCTGCAGGACTAAACAGAATAACAGAGTTGGAAGGGACCTTAGAGGTCTTCTAGTCCAACCCCCTGCTTAGGCAGGAAACACCACTGGTTATCCAACATCTTCATAAAAACTTCCAGTGTTGGAACGTTCACAACTTCTGGAGGCAAGCTGTTCCACTGATTAATTAGAACAACTATCAGGAAATTTCTACTCAGTTCTAAGTTGCTTCTCTCCTTGATTAGTTTTCACCCATTGCTTCTTGTCCTGACCTCAGGTGCTTTGGAGAATAGCTTGACTCCCTCTTCTTTGTGGCAGCCCCTGAGATATTGGAAGACTGCTATCATGTCTCCCCTGGGCCTTCTTTTCATTAAACTAGACATACCCAGTTCCTGCAACCATTCTTCATATGTTTTAGCCTCCAGTCCCCTAATCATATTCGTTGCTCTTCTCTGCACTCTTTCTAGAGTCCCCACATCTTTTCTACATCGTGGCGACCAAAACTGAATGCCGTATTTGAAGTGTGGCCTTACCAAGGCATTATAAAGTGGTATTAACACTTCACGTGATCTTGATTCTATCCCTGTTTATGCAGCCTAGAACTGTGTTGGCTTTTTTGGTAGCTGCTGCACACTGCTGGCTCATATTTAAGTGATTGTCCACTAGTACTCCAAGATCCCTTTCACAGTTACTACTATTGAGCCAGGTGCCACCTATACTGTACCTGTGCATTTTGTTTTTCTTGCCTAAATGTAGAATATTATGTCCTACATGTTCAGACTGTGCATGTTAAGATTGTGTTGAATACTTTGGCTATCTATCATTCAAATTATTAATTCCCAAAAGGCGGGGGACGGGGATGATAATGGAAAGAATCTTGGCTTCAAATGCTACTTTTGGTGAGGTTTGATCTAGGCCTTTTTTGTTTATTATTTTTGCAGTCCATGGGATGCACAATAGTCACTTTGAGCACCACAGTTCAACGTTCTCCTATCTGTCTTTTTTGAGAGTTCACGCCATAAGCAGCAATTGGAAAAATTGTTGTGTTAACTAATCTACTAATGCGTTAATTATTAATGTATAGAAACTCACTAATTTGGGATCTATTCAGTCTGTACCCTGCAGCCTGTGAATAGCTGCTTTGCCCATTAGCAGTGAAAAATACCCCCTACTGGCTCTGGAGACGTGTAAGCCAATTTGATTTGAGATGTTCTGAGCTCAAAAGCTCAAAGGAAGAAGCTCAAGCTGGAAATGATCCTGTAGATATGCATTTCTAATTGCGCCCAATGATCAAGGGGTATTTCCAACATTTAATTGTTTCACATTCAGAGGAAACATCAACAGATGTCATGTCTCACCAAGCTTGATTTAGTCATTATTAATTAATTGGGTTACTTGGAATGGTAGCTTAAGAAGTTTGCCAAGGTACACATTAATTAATACGTTAATCCTCTAAGTCCAGTGTTTCTCAACATTGGCACCTTTAAAGATGAGTAGACTTCAACTCCCAGAATTCCCCAGCCAGTACAGCTAGATTTATTTTATTTATTAAATTTATACCCCGCCCTTCTCCAAACGGACCCAGGGCGGCGAAAAGCACAGCTGGCTGGGGAATTCTGGGAGTTGGAGTCCACCCATCTTAAAGTTGAAAGACACTGCTCTAATCAGTCTTCCTGAATACAAAAGTTACAAAAAGTTGACACACCTTTTTCCCTCAAAAAATAGGGTGAAAATCTGGGTGCATCTTATACACTGAATACAGCATTTTTGGCCTCCTGAAACACCACCCCCTTCCCAAAAAAGGCCGTGCATAGCTTTCAGGAGGCTTCCAGAGTACTCCTGTGGGCTGGGGAGGGCAAAAATGAGCAAAACATCGGCCACCTTTTGCTCCCTTCCTTCCTTCCTTCCTTCCTTCCTTCCTTCCTTCCTTCCTTCCTTCCTTCCTTCCTTCCTTCCTTCCTTCTTCCCCCAGCCCTCAGGAGCACTCTATAAGTCTCCTAAAGGCTATGCATGCCCTTTTTTTGACAAAAAATGAGCCAGTTTTCATGAAAAATGGGTCATTTTGGGGAGGCCTGCAGAGTGCAAAAATATTTTTTTTTTAATTTGCCTCTTCAAAATCTTGGTGAGTCTTATACTCTGAAAAATATGTTATTCTTCAAGTTTTGCCTCAAAATATATTGGCTTTTCTGAAATCCCATTCAGCCTCAAACCAAGGGTCATGGTTGGGCAGAGGTTGGGCAGAGCTGAAAAAGTCCTTCCCCACGCCAGCGAATTTAATGGGATGTAAAATGTGTAGCATCTTAAGTGCATAATTTCAGAAAACTGTTGTTTTTTGAAAGAGCAGTTAAGAGAGAAAACGCTTTCAAATGTGTAACTACTTAGGAACACAAGTTACGCCTCTCTCCCTCACCCTTTACAACGGACATATTAGCATCTCATAAAACTTGATGGAATCAAGTTGCCAGAATACATATAACATTGCCCTTTATTGCCTTTTTAAAGTGTTCAAAATAAATCACACACAACAATGCTTTTTCAGGAGGCATTATGCAGATCAGAAGGAAGGAAAAATCCAAGCAACTACAATCAGTGACATATTTCAGCAAGAAACACACAAACTAGGAGGCTGAAGTTTATGAAAGGGGTCATTGACAAAAAAGGCAGACAAGTACTAATGTTGGGAATTTAATAATGTATTTATTTTTTTAATAAGTTTTTATTTTTATTCTCTTGTATATCGTTACAAGTATACCTTCATATAGTTATTGTTCTTGGTTATCTTTATCACTTTTGCAGGGATAATTTAATTCAGTTTTAATATTTTGTATGTTGTATATTGCTATTTATTAGATTTTAATTTCCTGTGCACCGCCCCGAGTCCCCATGGGGGAGAGGGGGCGGTCTATAAATTTAAATAATAAATAAATAAATAAATAATTTATTTTTTTCCAGATAAACGGTTAAAATAAATATTCTGGGTTGCTTTGCTTACCATCCCATACACCTATTCTGTATTGTCACTATCCTATATTTTTTCTTTTCTTTTCACCCTCCCTCCCTTCACTACTTCCTTCCTTCCTTCCTCCTCTCCTTATCTTTTCCCTTTAGCTAGGACATGGTAATGAAGAAAGGGGAATAGGAAAGGATAAGCATAAAATTATAACAGGGTTTGGGGGAATACCATCCCCACAATACACCAGTTCAGAGTAGAAGAGAGATAACCACAATAACAGAAAAGGAAAGGAAGAGAGGAGGAGATGGCACCCCTTGGGCCTGGAAGACCTCCTGCACCAACCAGGAAGCATAAAATAGTCGAGAGGGCGCTGCATGAGCCTCCCAAAACCAATATTAGCACTCCCTACACACATGTCGTCCCCCCCCCCCACATATGCTGGTCAATGCCGGCTGTCGGCGTCCAGGGGTAAGGCCTTCTCTGTGGCAGGGCCCACCCTCTGGAATGACCTGCCCCCCGACCTTCGCACTATCACGGACCTTCCCCTCTTTCGCCGCTCACTCAAGACTCATTTCTTCCAGCAAGCTGGACTAGCCTAGAATTTTAGACCTCATATACGCCAAAACTCCAACCAAACTAGTAAATGGTTAATAGGTTAATGGGAATTTTAGTACAAGTTAATTTAATTAATGTTAATTCTTTTATGGTATATGTTATTATTTATTATGGTAGATTTATCTGTACACCGCCCTGAGTCCATTTCAATGGAGATAGGCGCAATTTACAAATCGGAATAAATAAATAAATAAATAAATAAATGAATAAACAAACAAACAAACAAATAAATATTCAGGCAGAGACCTGAAGAGCACCTGGCCGGTGGGAGAAATATATACATGTGTGGTGGAGATGGGCTGGAGCAACGGCTGGCATGCCCACAGAGAGGGCTCCTCATTCTATCTGTGGCACACGTGCCATAAGTTCCCCATCAAGTCTTTATAGGATAATAGAGGTCCTATTGATAGCAGTGGTTGGAATGCAATACTGCAGGCTACCTCTGCTCACATTGCCTGAACTTTGATTCCTTTGATCCTGACGGACTCAAGGTTGACTCAGTCTTTCATCCTTCCAAGGTCACATAAGTCTAAGTGGTATTGCTACTACTATCTTCTGATGAAGCTACTGAATATTATCACATCGGCCAGGGAACGGAAAAAGTCAGCAAGGAAGAAAACATTATTATGGAATGGATACAATCTGTTTTAGTCATAATTTGAGATATAAAACGCTTAGAGGATATCTAGAAAACATAATCTGGATCACATAAATTACTGCCTGTGTGGACTGGGCATGCAGGAGAACAGTGGAAATGAATAAAGTGTTAATTCCATTGTCTGGGTTGTTTCAGCCTGGCTTTAATCAGTAGTTATAAATAATTAAGCAAAATCCTTCATCTTATTACTAGGTGGGGAAATTAAATTTCCATCCAAGTTGCAAATCAGAAAGTCATTAATTTTGACATTAAACATATACCCTTCCCAGGATATCATTTATTGTGGGAGTCATGATGAAATCTGTTATACCACTATCGTGTTTCTCTGAAAATAAGACCAGGTCTTATATTGATTTTTGCTCCAAAAGATTTATTAGGACTTATTTTCTGGTTACTTCTTATTTTGGGGGAAATACGGTACTAATTGCATCCATTTGGCTGATGATCTTAACTGGGGCTTATTTGGGGGGGGGGGCTTATATTACGAGCATCCTGAAAAATCATGCTAAGGTTTATTCTTCAGTTAGGTCTTATTTTTGGGGAAACTGGATATTTATGTATAATGTAACAACTTTCGGGAGAGAGAAAAAAAAGGGATCTATATCTTAATGAAGGTATTATTAACTCATTGCAAGAGAACAAAGTCATTTTGCTATGCTATCTGTTGTTGTGATGCATACATACATACACCAAGCTCTCACGATTATATTGCTATGATTTAAGCTACTTCATATATTGTCATTTTTTATTTTTTGTTTCGATTCAATATTGGAGAAGCAACTTTGAAAAAAGGACAGAAGAATTTATACCAGATTTTTTACTCATTTGGGGCTTCACAATGTTTTAATTCAGAGCAAGAAACCAGGAAATTGTGAGTACTAGGTTCCATCTTAGACATGAAAGCCAGCTGGATGATTTGGGGCCAATCGTCTGGAGGTCGGGAGTTCCAGTCCCGCCTTAGCCATGAAAGTTGGTTGGGTAACATTGGGCCAATCCCCAGGAGATGGTGAATTCTAGTCCTGCTTGATCGGCATGAAATCTGGCTGGGTGACTTTGGGCCACTCTTTCTCTCTCTAAGCCTAACTCATTTCATAGGGTTGTTGTGCTGGAGAAAATAAAAGGAGGAAGTAATATCAAATATGTTTGCTGCTTTGTATTATTTAAAAACATAATAAAATTGGAATAAAAATAAATAACGATAAGCCCATCTTCACATCTCCTGTCAATATACTTGGATCTATCTGTTCTGACCTAGGCTTCCCCAAAAACATGAGGCAGAGGCATGGTCCCGAAAAAAAACCCTTTTATTAAATGAATGTGAATTCCTCTATTCACAATCAACAAGGCCCAGCAAACAGTCTTTTAAAAGAATATGTATTACTACAGATTTTATCTATCTTGGAAGGCCACCATGTAAATATTTTCCAAATGAGATGCTGTGCAAGAAAAGGCCGGGCACAGAGTCTCTGAGATTAATGGACAGATCTTCATATTCCTGAAATGAATCTAAGGAACGAACGGACAAATTGTTTCCTGCAAAAGCCCATTCCCCATTTACTCCTCTTATTTCTTATGGGAAGGGCCAATCACCTTCCATCTGTGACTTTACTCCCAAGTCTACCCTGATTTCTGAGTTGTTCTTTTCTTCTGGCAGTTCTGCGCATGCGCACACTGGGAACAGGCTCTAGCTGTTCCTCTGCCTCAGTGCTGTCTAGCTCCGTAGGCACCTGATTACTGTCAGACAGCCTCAGCCCCATCTCTGCTTCTAATGCAGAGCCCTCTTCCGAGTCTTCCACAGCCTCCAGGACTGGCCCATGCTCCTCCCCAAACTCCTCACTGTCTGACTCTACTGCCAGCTTTGCTGGCGGGCCACAACACTGTCTCTGGTGTACCATTTTGGATGCATTGAGATTTCATTATCTGAGCACTTTACAAAAGTTGAGAACCACTATCTTTTTAACAAAGGAAACTGAATTTACTAGTTCTGATCACCCTCTGCCCCTGAGGCTCCTACTTCTCCAGAGACTCGCAAAATTACAAGCATGCTCAAAAACATTCTCCAGGGAAGTTTCATCTTGAGGGTTTTCTGTTTTAAAAAAATATCTATCTCTTCTTTAGTTGTCCTACTTGCTTTGAATCTCCTCCAGCCACCCGTTAGCTCTCTCTTGTAAGTAAGAATGCATTTTGAATGCATTGGGACTTCGCACCCTGAGTGCATTATAAAAAGCACTCCTACATATCCTGATGGTATGCTGATGAATCACGCACATTTTAGTGCATCCTTTATTCCCCTTAATTACAGCCTGAGGTTTCGAAATTGCTATTTGGTAGACATCCATGTGAGAGCAGACTTATAGAAAGCAGAAGAGATAGCGAGAATTCACAGGAGGGAGCCCACAGACATAGATTTTCCCCACCCCTATTTCTGTTCTTGTAGAGAATGGAATGGCTCTTCTCTGCCGGGATGCTCCAAAGCCATTTAGAAGGTAGCGAATGTCCAGCAGGAGATGACCAGGCTGAGCCAGAGGGAGTGGGGGGGAGTCCAAAGTCATAAGTCATGAGTCCCTGTGTGCCCTCAAGACATCTAAGTCCAGTCCATCTTGAATGCCTTTCTTATCTCCCGCTCATTTCCTTTAACTACCAATTGGTCAGATTCTAGTGAGCTTGTGATAAACGTTTATACTCAATTGAACTGCTTGAATTTCCTGATTTCCCTGAAGCTTATCATGTCCTTGGGAAAAGGACCCACCTGATCATTGAAGAAGGGATAGTAGTCAGAGCTCATCCACATTTTTGTCTTTTTTTGAAGGTATCTGGGGATCCTTTTCCAGATCAGTATGCAACCCTGCCATTTTTATTCCCCTCCAAATCCACAGCCACATTCTCTTCTCTATATGTAAAAATGCCAAGAACAAGGAACAAAACTGATTGAGCTGCCACAGTTCTTCCACCATGATAACCCTCCATCAACTTCAATTTTGCTATGCTTATCCCTTTCATCAATACCTTACTTTTTGTTGTGTTGACTGTCTTGCCAGGACTTATTTATTTGGCAAATGCATATAGCCACCCATCTCAAATCTGGGTGGGGAACGAAGTTAAATTAGAACAGTCTAATACATAATTTAAAAATATCAACAGAAATCACTGAAAATATTAAAAGCAGTGGAGCCATCAAACCACGTAATGTAATTTGTGCAACAGCAAAGCCAGTAATAATATAAGTATCTTACAGTTCCATCCTGCCATTACAAGACCCTGAGGCCAGATGACAAAGCCATATCCTGAGTATCTTACACAGACAGCTGAAAAGGCTTTCTTTGTTATTAAATGTCATAATAGCAATAGCAATAGCACTTAGACTTATATACCGCTTCACCATGCTTTTACAGCCCTCTCCAGGCAGTTTACAGAGTTAGCATATTGCCCCCAACAACCTGGGTTCTCGTTTTACCAACCTCAGAAAGATGGAAGGCAGTCAACCTTGAGCTTGGTGAGATTTGATCTGCCAAACTGCTGGCAGCCGGTAATCAGCAGAAGTAGCCTGCAGTACTGCACTCTAACCACTGTGCCACCGTGGCTCATATAATATAAAATTCAAATGAAAATAAGAATAGTAGGGAAATAGAGAATGGAAAAGGGAAAAAGAAAGACATGCATAGTAGTATAGCCTTTATTGTCATTGTACAAAATAAATACAATGAAATTGGTTAGTATAGTGAGGGGGTAGGGGGAAGTAACTTCCAACATTTTGGGCATTAGAATAAAAATAATAAGATACAATTGGAACTGTTTACTTTTACATACTTAGTAGTAAACTAGTCATTTCTGCAACAAGGGACTTATCTAATTAGGAAATCCAAAAGTTAACTTTTATTTTTTCTGCCTGAAGACAATGTCTAGAAGTAGTTGCCTATTAGAAACAAAACTAGATTTACAGTATTTCTTTTCTTTGATTAAAGCAGTTAATTTGGCTATTTCTGAAAGTTTTTCCACCCATTCTTCTATTGTGGAGATTAATATATCTTTTTTATTTTTTGTGTGCATAAAGAGTTCCTGCTACAGTCAGCACATATAATAATAAAAGTTCCAGATATTTTTTCAAGTTCCCTTGAAAAGTCTTAAAAGAAAAATCTCTAATTTCAGTTTTATATTCATTTTGAGAATCTTCTCCATTAAAATAGGAATCTGGCCCCAATATTTCTTTGCATTACCATAAGTAGCAGCTGAAAAGTCTTAAAAGACTGTTGGTTTTATAACCATAAAGGAAGAACCAAGTTAGACAAGAATTTTCCAAATGAAAAACGATGTGTCTTAAGTACCGCCAAGTTACAGAACCTCAAATAAACACAAAATTCATAGTGGTTTCAAGTATACCACAATTGAATTAGAAATGAAGAGGCTTCAGCTATCAGACAGAGAAGAAGGCATGGTGCCATAGGCAGCTGGAGCTGTCTGGAATTGTTCACACTCTACATAGAGGTAATTCAAGATTTCAAATTATGTGCTGTTGTGACATTTTTGTTGTTGTTAGTTGCGAAGTCGCGTCCGACCCATCACGACCCCATGGACAATGTTCCTCCAGGCCTTCCTGTCCTCTAACATCCTTCAGAGTTCATTTAAGCTCACGCTGACTGCTTCAATGACTCCATCCAGCCACCTGGGTAAATGAATGCCAAGGTAATCTTAGAATTTCAGGAGGGGTAAGCATACTGGGTATGATTCCATAGCCAGCAACCTTTGGCTTACAAACAGTATTTTGAGCAGGATTTGTTTAGAAAGAATCCCAATTCTATTCTACAAGAGGTTCTCGGTAATAACCACGGTCAACAACTATTTAAAAACTTTTGATGCTGCTGAACACCTGGTACTTTATTTATTTATTTATTTGTTTATTTGTTTAATTTGTATACCGCCCTCTCTCCCGTAGGGACTCAGGGCGGTGCACAGGAATAATAATAAAGGATAAAATACATATAAATACAGTCAATAGATAAATTTAAAATTAAATTAAATAAATTTAACCTATGTTAAAATAATAAGAAACCCTATTAAAATGATAGTAAAAACACACTATGCCAGGCTGGCCGCATGAAAATAATAAGTCTTTAATGTTCGCCGGAAGAGGCGAAGGTCCGTGATGGTAAGAAGGTCGGGAGGCAGGTCGTTCCAGAGGGCTGGGCCCGCCACAGAGAAGGCCCTTCCCCTGGGAGCCGCCAGCCGGCATTGTCCAGCGGATGGCACCCTGAGGAGGCCCTCCCCCTGGGGGCGGACAGGTCGGATGGAGGTATGTGGCAGGAGGCGGTTCTGCAAATAAGCAGGACCCATGCCATGGAGCGCTTTGAAGATGGTCACCAAAACCTTAAAGCGCACCCGGAAGGCCACAGGCAGCCAGTGCGCAGGAGAGGTGTTATGTGGGAGTGTCTTGGTGCTTCCACGATCCCCTGCACTAACTGGAGTCTCCAGGCGAACCTCAAGGGAAACCCCATGGAGAGAGCATTGCAGTAGTCTAGGCGTGAAATGACAAGAGCTTGTGTGACTGTGCGCAGGGCGTTACGATCTAGAAAAGGGCGCAACTGGCGTATCAGGTAAACCTGATAAAAGGCCCCCCTGGCTACGGCCGTCACATGGTCATCCAAGGACAGTCGAGAGTCCAGGAGGACGCCCAAGTTGCGAACCCTTTCTGCGGGGGCTAATGACTCGCCCCCGATAGCCAGGGATGGAACTAACTGGCTATGTCATGATGCCGGAAGCCACATCCACTCAGTCTTGGACGAGTTGAGTCGTAGTCCGTTCCTCCCCATCCAGGCTCGCACGGACTCCAGACACCGGGACATCATTTCAACGGCATCGTTGGGGTGGTTAGGGGTAGAGATGTACAATGGGTGTCATCTGCGTACAGTTGAAATTCTATCCCAAAACCACGGATGATCTCACCCAGCGGCTTCATGTAGATGTTAAACAGGAGAGGCGAGAGGACCCTCTCACAAGTGAGGGTCCTCGAAGTCGACCTCTGCCCCCCTGTCAACACAAATTGCAACCAGTCAGAGAGGTAGGAGGAGAACCACCGAAGTACGGTTCCCCCCAACCCTAACCCCTCCAGCCGGTGCAATAGGATACCATGGTCGATGGTATCGAAAGCCGCTGAGAGATCTAACAGGACCAGGATAGAGGAGCAACCCCTATCCTGAGCCCTCCAGAGATCATCTACCAACGCGACCAATGCCGTCTCCGTGCTGTGTCCAGGCCGGAAACCGGACTGGCGCGAGTCTAGATAGGCAGTTTCCTCCAGGTACTGGGGGAGTTGTCGTGCCACCACACTCTCAACAACCTTCGCCAAAAAGGGAAGGCTGGAGACTGGATGATAGTTGGATAATAGAGCTGGGTCCAGGGAGGGCTTCTTGAGGAGGGGCCTCACCACCGCCTCTTTCAAGATGGCCAGCAAGAACCCCTCGCTCAAAGAAGCATTTACAACCCCCTGGAGCCAGCCTCGTGTAACCTCCCGGGAGGCCAGTACAAGCCAGGAGGGACACGGGTCCAATAAACATGTGTTGGCCTTCAACTGCCCCTGTATCCTGTTCATGTCATCGGGGGTCATGAGGTCAAACTCATCCCAAACAGTGGTCTCAAGGCCAATTTCTGTCACCCCATCCAGACTAGTCCAATTGGAGGCCAGCTCACTCCAGATCTGAATGATTTTATCCTGCAGATAAGATCCAAATTCCTCTGCACGACCCTGCAAGGAAGCCTTCCGCAGCCTCTGGTGAAGGAGGGCGCAGGTCACCCTAAACAGGGCGACAGGGCGGTTATCTGCGGATGCAATGAGGGTGGCGAGATGGTCTTGCTTCACTGCTTTTATCACCACTAGGTAGGCCCGTTAATGCGACCTTACCCGTGTTCGGTCAGATTCGGTGCGGGTGGACCTCCAGATGCTCTCTAGGTGTCTCTTCTGGCGTTTCATCCTCCTCAGTTCCTCGGAGAACCAAGTAGCTAAGGTAGATCGATGCCGAGTGAGAGGCCGCAAAGGCATGACCCAGTCCAGGGCCCCCGCGGTCGCACTATTCCAGGCGGCCACTAGGTCCTCAGTCGGGTCGCGGGTCAGGGATTCAGGTATTGGCCCAAGCTCCGTCTGGAACCTTTCGGGATCCATCAGGCGCCTGGGGCGGAACCATATTGGCACTTCTGGCTCCGCCTCCCCGCGGTGGGGTGCAGCGGTTGGAAAGTCAAACTGGAGGAGAGAGTGATCTGACCATGACAGGGGTTCGATGACTAATTCCCCTAATCCTAGATCACTCGTCCACTGGTTGGAGGCAAAAACAAGGTCCAGCGGGTGTCCCCTACTGTGCATGGGGCCATGAATTACTTGGGTCAGGTCCATGGCCGTCATGGAGGCCATGAACTCCCGGGCCACCTCAGACTTCTGACCAGTCTTCAAAGTCCTGGCCATTGTGACATCCTATGATCACGATTTGTGACTTGCTGGCTTCCCACAAGCAAAGTCAATGGGGAAGCTGGCAGGAAGCCAGAAATTGTGGTCACATTCTTGTTTAATGACCCACAGTGATTTGCTTAATGATAGTAACAGGGACTGCCAGAATTGTTGTTGCTAAGTGGCATACTCATGCGATGTTGCACTTTGCAATTGTGTCATTTAATGGCAGAAATTCTGGTCCCAATTACTACAGTTAATTGAGGACTTCATGTATTTCCTGAAGTAGAAATCCTTTATATAGAGAATATTAGCAGCCATGCCTTTTTCTTCTCATTCTATGTGCAAGTTCTATTTTTATCTCCCTACCAGTATTCATCACTAGCAAGCTTAGATATTGGGATCTGCTTTCAGCCTTAACTGGAGAACCAGATTTCTCACCCATCTCTTAAATTTTCTTCTATTCACATGACACATTTTCTGCTATTCTTATTCCCATCTTTCCTACCAAAATAGTCTCCTTTGTCAGGGACTGTTTAATCCATAGGATTCACACATAATATTTGAGGGCCATTATAGTACTTTTCAAAATAATCCTTTTACTGCATATACCATTATCATCAGAATTATGCAGTTACGCACAGCATAATAATAATAATGGCAGTTTAAATATGCAAAGAGCCTCTCCGATTCTAAGAAATTGGAATTTAAAACTAGAGAAAAAGAGTAAAGATCAAGGAACAGGTGCTAACAATTCTTGTCATATGTAAGTATTCTTCATTTCAATTGGGGATAGAAAAGTAGATAGGGTTATATCGAGGGTTACTGAGAAAGCACATTCCGGGATGAACAAGAATTTCAAGTATGAAGAAGGATAGAGTAGAATTATTGAGCAGAAAATGTTAGAATGGCAGTCCACGCCCACGACAGACATCAGCTTTCTGATTTGCAAATGTTACAACCTACGAAGCACATGTTTGCAACATGAGCCCTGGATTTTCAAGCAGAAGATATTCTTGTGTTGCTTTTCACATGGGTCAAAAGAAAAAAAATCTCCAGATTTCAAGCAAATGTTCCAGGTGATTGCATGAATACAATGGTCTAAAGTATGTCACCTCCTTCAGAACATCAAAAAACAGGTTTTGCACACAATGGTAATTCATAAATTGAGACCTTGTGATGATATGAACTCTTGGGAATTAGTACAGGAAACACTACTGAAAAAACTGTGATTCGGACTTGGTTTCCGGTGTTCGGACGCGACGGTGGGTGCCTTCGGGGGCATTGGGGGGTCCGGAGTGACTCCCCAACCATAGGGGCGGCTGCAGGAGAACCCCAACTCGACGGCGGTCGGCTGGGCGTCTCTCCCACTTCGCCCCAGGAGCTGGAGGGCTGACAGGGGGGGGGGACTGCCCTCTCGCCGATGAACGCCGGAAGAGTCGGAAGATGAAGATCGGGCTGAATTGCCGGAGTTGGAGGAACGCACCGGGGCTCCGGTACTGACAGTGTGAATTGTGAGTTTTACTTTGCTACTTGAATTCATTCATTTATGGAAAGAAGAATGGAGGGGGGAGTTTGTTTGCAAACCCCCCCCCCCTTGCAAAAGCGGTGTTTTAAAATGCTCCCCGGGCTGGGGAGAGAGAAGATTGTTAACATCCGACTTATTACTATCTAATGGAATTGCAGTAGCAACTTTGTATCTGAGACTCATTTTAAATGAAATGGAACTTTCACTTCTTCTTCTCTTCCGGCACTGAGGCGGGAAAATGGCGTTTCTTTGTTTCCAGCTGAAAACTTTTTTTGAACTGAGCATTCCTTCAACTTTATAAGATCAGAAATTTAAAAAAAACCTATATTAAAAGCCTCCCTAAGGAGCCCTTGGTGTTTCTCCCAATTTGTGGATTCTTCTTATTTCTTTTTGGAATTGATAATACAATGATCTCTCTGGACTTTATAAAATACATGTTTTGAACTCTGACACAGACTTTTCCTGATATCTCGGATTTCACTGACTGCTTGCTCACCGACACCATCTTTTTGGCATAAAACCTTAAAACTACAGCAATGACTTCAAGAAAGCTTCCAACTGTAAAGTCTCTTTCTGCTCCAACTTCAACTAAAGCCAGTCTAACTCTGCAACAGACAAAGATTTCTACAATGCTACAAAAAGAAGCGGCAGGGGAGGACACTCAAGGATTAACAACAGATGAAATGCTTCAAAGCCTAATGAAAGAAATAAAAGAAATGCGGAAAGACCTGATAAGTTCCAGACTAGAACTGTTGGAAACACAAAGAACTGTAACAGATAATAAACAAAAGATTGAGGTGTTGGAGGGGGGAGCAGTTAAGATGAAAGAAGAGATAAAGGAATTACGAAAAGATCACACAGATATTTCAGGGCATATGTCAAGGATGGAATTTGAAAGAATGTCTTTTTTTTTTAAGGTTTCAGAATATCCCAGAGTCAGAAGCAGAGGATCTGAAGGATTTAATGAGTACAATTTTAGCAGAATATATAAAAAAGAGTAAAGAATATATCTGGGGGGACATAGACCTGATTTACAGAATTAATTCAGCATATGCCAGAATAAATGATGTACCTAGAGAGATACACATTAAATTTGTAAGAAAGTCCACAAGGGATGAGATTCTAAGGGCACAACAAAGGGGGGCTTTGACATATCAACAAAAAGAAGTAGCCATATTGAAGCAGATTCCAAAAAAATTCAAGAGATAAGAAGGAATTATTCCTTCTTGTCCAAAAAATTATATAAAAAAGGAGTATGGTTCAAATGGTTGATGCCTGAAGGAATGTTGGTATTCTGGGATGGAGGGAGAGTTAGAATCAAAACAGTAGAAGAGGTGGAGGCCTTTTTAAAAAAACATTCCCTAATCCTGGGAGGTGAAGAAGAGGGAATGGGAGGGGCCATGGCCGCGCCCACTAGCGGGAAGGAGGAAGAAGAAACAATAGCAAAGAGACTCAGATCACAAAAATGAATTTTGTTTTTTGAAATTATTATTGTAATTCCAGAACGGATGTTTATATGAAACAAATGATTGAATGTATGAATTTTATGATATGACATATATGTATCTCTCACCACCATTTAATGAATTATATTTTGTATGAAGCTTCGGGGGCAGTCACCGCCCCTGGCATGGAAGTCCTAAAATGTTAAAAAATACCCTATATACCCCTTTCCCCTTTATATATGTAAAACCAATAAAATTGTTTAAAAAACAAAACAAAAAAAACCCTGTGATTCGTAGCTACCTGTGGTACAATGTAGTCTGGAGTCCCAGGAGGGAGGGGCTGCTTCCCAGAGGGCAAAGAGACAGTGCAAGTTGGAAACTTTGGTAGGCAGAAAGGGGGCTAAGATAACCTCTCCCTAGCAGACCACAGAGGATATTTTTAAAGCAACTAGAGCCACAATGGCGAACCTATGGCACGTGTGCCACAGGTGGCACCAGAGCCCTCTCTGTGGGCACGCCAGCTGTCACCCTAGCCCAGCCCCCCCCCCATGCACGTGCGTGTGCCTGCAGCCAGTCAGCTGGTCTTTGGGTCTCTGCCATGCATGCACAGGGGGCTGGGTGAATGCGGAGGACATGTGCCTGCATGTACAGGGGGAGGAGTGTATGGGAGGTGCTTACATTGCAATTTGGGGCCTCATGCAGCACCCCATGATCCTTTTTGGCTTCCAGTTCGGTGCAGGAAGCTTTCTAGGCGCAAAATGTGGCACGGGGGGCCCACACGTATGCCTGAGTGGTGGGGCACATGCAGCAGGTAACACGTGAATGTACAGAGGGAAGGGGCATGTGGGGTGTGTGTGTCACACGCGCATTGCATTATGGGTACGCGTGCTGTTGCGCATGTGCGCGCTTTCGGCACACAACGACAAAAAGGTTAGCCAACCCTGAACTAGGGAGTTACTTTAGTCTAGCAAGATTCTGTCTGTAGGCGAATAACAATAAATAAACCATTCAGAAGTAATTCTACGGCCAAGGTCACGTGTCGTTACTAGAGAACCATACTTAATAGAAAATCAAGGACTTTGGTTGTTCACTGTGGATCCTGGATTAAAATGACCTTTTTCTGATCCAGTGTAGCTTCTCCAAGGTTATTCAAATACTACCACTTCTTATTTCCATTAACTGTTGCTTTCATTAGCAAAGGTGCCAATACAGTAGAAAGGATTAAGTGTCTTCTTTCATTGCTGTACATTTAACAGCAAGTACCTCTTAAGAGCTGCTGAAAACCTGCCAAGATTCCCAATGATTCTCAAAGTCAGTCCAGAACTGCTAAGACCAGCAAGAATGCCATTTTAAATAATTTATTGGCATTTCTTCATAAATGAGACATCCGGGTGAGAATGTCATGAATCTTTGAAGTGCTGAATGTTCACTACATTATAAGTACAAGATACAAGAGATGTATCTTCAAAAGGCTTAAAGGCTGACTATATTTCTGGGGAAAAGTTCAAGGGTTTCACGAAGTGGGAGTGTTGGACACAGGGTCACTAGAAGGAAATGGGCATTCAAATGGCCAATGTTGATTATCCTAGATTTAAAGTGACAAATACAATATAAACATGTACACAGCTGATGAGCCTTGTGAAGCTAATGTAGTTTATTTATAATAAAGTAAAATTAGCTCTTCTAGTTCTGTTTCTTGTCTGGTCTACCTGTGTGTGTGTGTGTGTGTGTGTGTGTTAGTTTTATGAGCTGATCAATAAATAAATCTGAGAGACCAGGATAGATCTATTTCGAGCTTATTAGCTCTCATCAGCTGGCCATACCCTTTACTGGGTATTTTACACAACGGAATTATTGGCTCTGTGTTCTAGATGGTCTCTGGTGATGAGCCGAAAGGCAGAGAAGGAAACAGTATGTCTCCTCCCTTAATGGGGCCCTAACAGGAAGTTGTGAAAACAATTACCTATACTAAATATCCCTGTCTTAGCTGATGCAATAAGGGGAGCCTGGCTTGGCTGGATTGCAAGGCTCTTGCCTGATATGAAATACAGCCCTGGTTCGAATCCCAGTAAAGGGTATGGTCAGCTGATGAGAGCTAATACGCTCGAAATAGATCTATCCTGGTCTCTCAGATTTATTTATTGATCAGCTCATAAAACTAACACACATATCTAAAAAAATTACACAACGGAATTATTGGCTCTCTGTTCTAGATGGTCTCTGGTGATGAGCTGAAAGGCAGAGAAGGAAACAGTATGTCTCCTTCCTTAATGGGGCCCTAACAGGAAGTTGTGAAAACAATTGCATACATACACACACACACACACACATATATATGTGTGTGTGTGTGTTAGTTTTATGAGCTGATCAATAAATTAAATTAGAGAGAGACCAGGATAGATCTATTTCGAGCTTATTAGCTCTCATCAACTGGCCATACCCTTTACTGGGATTCGAACCAGGGCTGTATTTCATATCAGGCAAGAGCCTTGCAATCCAGCCAAGCCAGGCTCCCCTTATTGCATCAGCTAAGACAGGGATATTTAGTATAGGTAATTGTTTTCACAACTTCCTGTTAGGGCCCCATTAAGGGAGGAGACATACTGTTTCCTTCTCTGCCTTTCGGCTCATCACCAGAGACCATCTAGAACACAGAGCCAATAATTCCGTTGTGTAAAATACCCAGTAAAGGGTATGGCCAGCTGATGAGAGCTAATAAGCTCGAAATAGATCTATCCTGGTCTCTCAGATGTTGCAGAAGCCTAATCTCATGACTACTGAAAAACAAACATGTAGGACAACAATGCTGTAATCCAATTCTTTATCAGCATTGATAATGTTACCCAGCTGGGTAATGAAACTTCAGAGAGCATTAAGAAGTCCATAGTTCAACCTTGAACTTCATATATTTTCTTTTATAGTAGCTCTTCCCTTACACATCAACTTATCAGTCAACATGTTAATGGGTGTGTGCATATTGGGAGATGCAAACCCATAAGTACAAGCCTGGGATTACTCTAAAAAGCAATGTCAAAAATTTTTCTTTCAAAAATTAAAACTCAACCAGGGTGGCTACCCAGCATGGATTCTCATCTGCTTTTTCTCAAGGTCATTTTCTTATACACAAATGTAATTGCAATCAGTTACGCAAACTGCCACCACATTTCTCTGTCAGTTGGATTGTTTCAGCATGAGTTTCATGACAAGAGTTTCGTGGATGACTCATAGCTCAATTTCCTTAAAAAGAATTGTCGAATTTGAAAGGGAAAGCAAAGAGAGCATAATGTTTGAAGATCACAAACATTCTGCTTCTTATCTTTAACATCTTCTCTGTTACTTGCATCTTGAATTCCCTAATCCTTTGAAGAGATCACTTCTGTAAGAATTTGAGGTAAGTGGATCAGTGGTGGGTTGCGGGCGGTATGCCCCAGAACGAGCATATCGGAGCCTGCCCAGAGCAGCAGATACCGTTCTGTTACGGTGCTCCAGAGGGCCCGCCTGAGCTCTTTACCTGTCTTTTAAGGCTTCCATCCACACGCATGGCGCATACAGCGCCTGCGCAATGCTCCGCCGAGCAGCTGGAGATCGTGGATGCTTGCGGAAGCGTCACTGGGACCTACAATGCATATGCGCGCTGTGTGCATGCACTCTGTGCGCGTCCATGTGGCCGACACCAGGCCCGTTCCAACCAGTATGGTTGGAATGGGATCCGGAATGCACCCCTGATATGGATAGACCTGTAGGAGATGACTAGGCTGAGCCTGAGGGAGGGGTCAAATGCATCATCAGTCATGAGTTCCTTCACACCCACAAAAGAAAGTCCAGCCCACCTTGAATTTCTTCTATTCTTAACTCCTGCTAATTTCCCCTAACCGTTAGTAGTTCAGATTCTTGTAGAAAGCTTAAGCTTGCAATAAATCTTTACACATTTGTACTGCCCTGATCTCTTGATTTCCCTGGTATTTGACAGGACCTGACACTAAACTTACCACTCTGATGAAGAGTTTTAAAAAGCAATGGCAATAGCTTAAGTCTACTATGGACTCCTTGATTACTCTCTGAAGTCCAGGATGTCCAGCTCAGAGTTGAGCTTGTGCTTAGAGAACTGTACTTAAAAAAAAAAAAATCTAAAGGACTCCAATGTACTTGATCATAAGAGTACTATCGATGTTTTGCTTCAATCAATGACAAATTGACAGTATAGCTACTATCTGCATTAAGTTCTTCTTAAAGCACCCAGGCAAAACCAAAGATCACTTATAGGTAGTTCTTGAGTTATAAGCATAATAGAACCTACCCATTAACTCATGAGAGTTATAAAATGGGTTGGTCACATGACCTGATTTTACAACAATGTTTGTGGCAGTTTCGATTTGGCTTCAGTTGGTTGGTTTATGTATCGCCGCATTCAGCTTTCCCCCCTATTGCTATTATTCATTGCTTTATGATTTCCAAGTTTCTTCCATTTTTCTGGAGCTAAGTCAATAATACTATTTTAAAATATTTATTTCCTTCATTCCCTCCAAAACTGCCAATCTCACTCAGAGATTCGAAAATATCATATACACAAACAAAAGTGGCAGGAAATATGGACAGATGGACAATAGCTTCAAAAATTATGTAGATCAATTCTATTCTCTTATCTGAAAGCAAATATGTGACTACAATATATGGAAGTTTCTTCTACATACACTATTTCTTCACATTTGTGTGTAAGTTTTTCTTTCTACTTTTTTCTCGGTTGACTTTAAGAATCCTTTTACTCTTGAAATAGGTGAGCTCAAAGAATTTCATTATGTGCATATTTCAAGACCTATTTATCAAAACTTTGCATAATTCACTGTGAAAGTTGATGCCTTACTTTTGACAGCTGAATGACAAAGGAGGAGGAAAGAAAGCTATTTGGGGTAATAAGGAACAAAGCTATTTCTATGCTAATATGTTGGGAAATATTATGTTTCTCTGACAATAGCATAATATTAGAATTTGCAGAATGTCTGAATGTCATTTGTTTCCTTGTTTGTAATATGCGGCAAATATTCATTAATCTAATTTTTGTCCTTCGGCTTCACTTTGAATAAAAGACATGAAGGGTTCATAAGGTATTTCTTTCTCTCCCTCAAGCATATATACACAGAACAAAAATAATTATCAGATAGCCCTCAACTTACAACAGTTCATTTAGTGACTGTTTGAAGTTACAACGGCACAAGAAAAAAAGAGAATTATGACTGTTTCTCACACTTACAACCATTGTATCATCCCAATGGTCACATAAGCAAAATTAAGAAGCTTGGCAACTGACTTGTATTTATGACAGGGCAGTGTCCCGGGTCATGTGATTTTTTTTTTTTGACCTTCTGACAAGCAAAATCAATGGGGAAGCCAGATTCACTTAACAACCATGTTGCTAATTTAATGACTGCAGTGATTCACTTACCAAGCGTGGCAACCGAGGTTGTAAAACAGGGAAAAATGCACTTAATAAATGTCTCGCTTAGCAAGAAAAAATTTGGGCTCAATTGTGATCAAAAGTCAAAGTCATCTAAAGTATCATCTAAGGCAGTGGTTCTCAACCTTCCCAATACTGCGACCCTTTAATACAGTTCATTATGTTGTGGTGACTCCCAACCATAAAATTGGTGTCTTGGTTCCTGAGACCATCGAAAATATGTGTTTTTCGATGGTCTTAGGCGACCCCTGGGAAAGGGTCGTTCAACCCCCAAAGGTGTCACGACCCACAGGTTGAGAACCGCTGATCTAAGGTTAACTGGGGTAGCTTGTCAAGAGAGATTTCAGCAATATTAATTCTGCTTCATGCTTGCATATACTCCGGAAAATACAGTACTTGCCTGTGAAGCTTGACTTAACTTTTAACACATTGCCTAACTCAGTGGTTGTCAACCTGGTCCCTACAGCCCACTAGTGGGCGTTCCAGCTTTCATGGTGGGCGGTAGGGATTTTGTCCAATACTGAAGCACTTTCCTTTTTTTAAATTTAATTGACTTCCCTACTTTATAAATCACCATTACTGTGGAACTGGTGGGCGGTTGGAAATTTTTACTACTAACAGAGATACAAAAGTGGGCGGTAGGTATAAAAAGGTTGACTACCCCTGGTCTACCTATAGATGCATGTATATATAGGCCAGGGATCCCCAACTCCCAGGCCGCAGCCCACCTATGGGCCTTGAGCTGTTCAGAACTGGGCCGAGGAAGCGGTGAGCAAGAACGCATGCACGCACATCGTCACTTGCATGAACAGCAGTGAGGTTGTGAGTGCGTGCATGCTCTATTTGGAAATGGAGCTGTGCATGCTTGGCTGATGCTGGAACCATCTCCTCTCCTCCCCTACCCCACCTGTCCCTGAAGCAGAGAAGGTTGGCGAACTCTGATTTAGGCTACTCCCAAGATAACTAGACACAGCATTTCAAAAAATGATCTATTTTTGAGAGTATACCATCTGTGTTATTCCAAACAATATTAATATTTATTTCAGCAACTCAGCAAAGGAGCTGAAAATAGCTCCCTTCCTTACAACTTTATTTACAGTGAGTCAAATTTTAAAACAGAAACTTGGGGATTTCCATTAACTTGAGCATGAAATGGCCTCAGGCACAAATTTGTTTTTCATATGGGAACTTAATTAGAAGGCTGGGTTTATAAGTAGGCCAGCAGGTTCAAATGGATCAGTTTTGATTCTCATTTAAGTATCTTTTTATATCTTAAACTTGACTCCCATTTAAGTATCATGTATTTTAAACTAATTTGTTTCAAAGGAATTTTCAAAACATTCATTGTCCACAAGGGGATTCATGAAGTAAATAGAACCATGCCAGCTAATTATGCTTCTAACTTCTATAATGTTAGCAGAAATTCCTGGATTATATATTACTTTAACTATGATTTATTGAAAGAACAAAACTTCCTTATTCCATACACACTAAATCAGAAAATATACCAGGGTTTGGAAACCACATTGGTTGAATTCACATAGAATGCTAAGCCCAAAATGAACAGATCAAGTAACGATATTTATTACAATGTTTTTCCAAAAATAAGACTGGGCCTTATATCAATTTTTGTTCCAAAAGATGCATTAGGGTTTATTTTCTGTTTAGGTCTTATTTTTGGAGAAATACGGTATTAAATACATTCATCTGGCTGACAATCTAAACTGGGGCTTATTTTCGGGTTAGGGCTTATATTTATTTATTTATTTTATTTTATTAGATGTATACCCCACCCTTCTCCAAGAGGACCCAGGGCGGCGCACAGGAATTTAAAAGATACATACAAAAATCAAATAGAAAATTTAAAAAACTTATTAAATATCCATCCTGCGCTAAAACCAAATTAAAATCCCCAAATTAAAACTATCTAAAATAGCCACAGCGGAGGTTACGCTAGGCCGGCTTGATGAAAGAAATGTGTCTTTAGACACTGGCGGAAGAGGCGGAGGTCTGAGATGGTGTGAAGCTCAGGGAGTAGGTCGTTCCAAAGGGCAGGGCCCACCACAGAGAAGGCCCTTCCCCTGGATGTCGCCAGTCGGCATTGTCCGGCCGACGGCACCCTGAGAAGGCCCTCTCTGTGGGAGCAGATCGGTCGAAGGGATGTATGGGGCAGGAGACGGTCTCGCATATAATTAGGTCCCGAGCCATGTTACAAGCATCCTGAAAAATCCTGCTAAGGTTTATTTTCTAGTTAGGTCTTATTTTTGGGGAAACAGGGTAGCGATGTAACTCTTCTGATACACCGAGCTATGATTAGGGCAATATAATAATATACCTAAAGGTCATGTGTGCAGACGGCAAAACCTTTTAAAATAAGGTAGTATTTCTTTTTTTTTTATATTGAAAAAGTTTTATTGGTTTTACATTTTTTCTATAGGGTAGGGTAAGGGATACAAAGAAATTTTGAGAGCATTCACGTCAGAGTCGTCGGCCCTTCCGAGACCTCAAAATACACAGTAATAAAATAACAAAAAAAACATTTTTCATAACACTACAAGGTAAAAGCAAGTACATATACCTAAATTCTCAATTCCATGCTGTCAGACATTTACAAAAAATCCAGATACAAATATTATGCAAAATTGTTCAGAAAAATCAAGGCAAAGTTATTTTTTCGATCTAAGTCTCTTGGCTATTGTATCTTCTTTTTCTCCTCCCTGGCCCCCAGCGGGCGGGGCCGCGGCCCCCTCCGTCCCCCCTGGATCTTCCCCCAGGGCAGAGGAATGTTTTTTAAGAAAGGCTTCCGCCTCAACAACTGTTTTAATCCTCACTCTTCCTCCTTCCCAGAACACCAGCATCCCTTCAGGTGTCACCCACTTGAACCAAATCCCATGATCAAATAAAATTTTAAACAAGAAGGAAAATTTCCTCCTTGCTTCTCGAATTTTTCTAGGGATCTGCTTCAAGATAGCAACCTCTTTTTGTTGGTAGATTAATGGACTACCTCTCTGCACTTTCAGGATTTCCTCTCTGGTTGACCTTCTAACAAATTTCACATGTATCTCTCTAGGCACTTCATTTATCCTGGCATATGCTGAGTTAATTCTGTAGGCTAGGTCAATGTCCCCCCTGATCTCATCTTTAGGTTTTTGTAAATAGTCTGCTAAAATTGTGCTCATAAGATCAGGGAGGCATTCACCAGATTCCTCAAGAACGTTCTGAAATCTCAAAAAATATGTCATTCTTTCCATATCTATCCTAGACACATGCCCATTTGTTTCCCCAACCTCTTTAATAACACTTTTAATCTCTCCCTTAACCCCCACCAACCCCCCTTCCAATTCTTCAGTCTTCTGTGTGTTTTCCAGCACTTGCTTCCGTGTGTCCAATAGCTCCTTCTTGAAATTGATGTTTTCTGCCCGCTGGGCCTGAATTTCTTTTACCAAAGTTTGTATAACAGTTTCAAGAGAAGCCATCCGTTGTTCTAAACTTGCCAATGCTGTTTCTTGAGCCATGATTAACTGTTAAAGTCAATGCCACCAAAATGGCGTTTTCAGGGTGGGGTTGGTGAGACTAACCGGGAGCCAAAAGTTCTGATCAAGGTTGAAATGTTGTAAAATTCAGGAACCAAGAGAGAGACAATTTTCCAACTCAATAGTTATAATAACGAAGGTACTCCAGAAAGGAAATCACAAATCCAGCAAGAAAAAAATTCTTCATCAATATCCAGAGAGAGTCCCAATTGTAAAGAGACGCTGGGAATTTTCCATAGTTGAAATAATCAGGCAGGGACAAAGAAAAGCCACCTTCCACCGCCCATCTCAGAGCCCAGAGGAGAGAGTAGAAAAATAAATGTTTTTATCCAGCCAGACCTAGAAACAATGTTGCAAGTAGCCGCATACCACTTTCCCTTGTTAGAGACAGTCCGGATTTAAGATTTCCGCTTTCTCTTCCAGAGAAGCCATTTTAAAGTGCCGCTTAAGTCCGAGGTTTTTTTTTTGAAAACAAACACCCGCCTCCCAGTCCGTTCAGCTTGGCTGGCAGCAAGGAAAAAAAGTCTTTTTTAAACTCACTCTCCCTCGCAGCTGAAGCCTCGGCAGACCTTCCGATCTCTCCGCTCAGCCCTCTGCATTGAAGTAAATGGCGCCGACAGCCGTTGGCGAAGGGAGAACCCCCCACAGCATGTTCCTCCTCACCTAGGTCGCGGAGGGGAGCGCTCTCCCAACCGCCGTGAGGAAGAACGTCCCCTCCGAGCCGACCCTACGGGAGACCTCCGGTAACCGGAGTGTCTCGCCCCCGTGGGGGGGCAGAAAAGGCAACAAAGTGGCGAGCGAGCGCTAGGCTCGCCCGTCGCCGCTGGAGCCGGAACCGGAAGCCAAAATAAGGTAGTATTTCTCATCCATGGCAACTATAAGCTGTGTGGGCTTCAACTCCCAAAATTCCCCAGCCAGAAATGCTGGCTGGAGAATTCTGGAAATTGAAGTTCACACAGCTTAAAGTTGTCAAGGTTGAGAAACACTTCCCTATACAAACAGAGATATTAAAGACAGCAGTTGTGGGATACGACTGGTACGCCCTGGTATGGGCATACTTTGCCTGCTGGGAGCACTAGGTACTGTTCTGGTACGGTGCTCCAGAGGGCCCACCCACCTGCCCTCCTTACCTGAATTTGAGCTGATCGCAGCATGCGCATGGAGCATACAGTGTCTGTGCAATGCTCTGCCGAGCAGCTGGAGCATTGCAAGCGGTAAGTACACCTGTGCATGCTCTGCATGTGCATGTGGTGGACACTCGGCCCCGTTGCACTGTACCAGTTACAACAGGATCCAGAACCCACCACTGATACACAGGTATTGTTTCAGTCTTCTCCTGGACCAGTGGCAGTAAAGATTTGAAAGGAAAATCCTTTTACCTCCTCTTACCTTATCTATGAGCATCAGGTTGGAGGTTATAGGAATTGCTATTGCTTGCTCAATACAATACAATACAATAGCAGAGTTGGAAGGGACCTTGTAGGTCTTCTAGTCCAACTCCCTGCGTGGGCAGGAACCTTATACCATTTCAGACAAATGGCTATCTAACATCTTTTTAAAGACTTCCAGGGTTGGGGCATTCACAACTTCTGGAGGCAAGCTGTTCCAGAGGTTAATTGTTCTAACTGTCAGGAAATTTCTCCTTAGTTCTAAGTTGCTTCTCTCCTTGATTAGTTTCCACCCGTTGCTCCTTGTCCTGCCCCCAGGTGTCTTGGAGAATAGTTTGACTCCCTCTTCTTTGTGGCACCCTCTGAGATCTTGGAAGACTGCTATCATGTCTCCCCTGGTCCTTCTCTTCATCAAACTAGACATACCCAGTTCCTGCAACCGTTCTTCATAGGTATTAGAACAATTCAGCTTAGTGGAAAGTTAGCTGCTGCCCTCTCTGAAAACCATATATTGAAAATGCCATATCCAACTCTCCCCCAAACTGGGCAGTTAAAAGAAAGCTTATCCTTAACCCAGGAGCTCAGTGAGAATATTTTGATTGCAAGGTGGCTGAAGGAAGTTATGCTTCAGACACAAAACAATTCCCTGAAACATATGGTGTGCTAGACCCTAATGCCAGACCTTTGGAGCCTTCTATTTTAGTCACTGGTAAATTAAAAGCCTTCTTTGCTCTTGCCATGGCTTTAAAAATGTTTTAAACCAGTTTTCCTTAGCCTTCCAATGTGAAGAGATTTCAGCTCCCATAATTTCCAACCAGCATGGTTGCAAAGCAACACCTCTAAAAAGTGACACATTAAGGAAAACCTATTTAGGCAATAAGTAGAACTTTAAAAGCATTGTATAAAACACATGATGTCTATTCTGGGACAAATAAGAGTCTGTTCATGTTTCTCCTTCAGAATTTCGTGTATTGCTACAGTGTCAGTGGGAGTAAAAATATTTTAAGAATGGCCTGTGAGCAGAAAGGGGAAGGAAGGAGAGAGAGATGGATGATGGAGGAGGAGGAGGAGGAAGAGGAGAAGGAAGGAAGGAGGGTGTCAACTCCTAAAGTTGCCATGGTGAGGAAAGTGGGGGGGGGGGGAAAGCATATTCCACGTATACTTTCAGCTAGTGTGGGATTTCAGATTACCACAGCAGACTTGGGAGGGTGTACCTCATTGGGGAATGTGATTTATGACTCAGACTGAGGGGAGGGAAGGAACAGGGCTAAAGTTCAGCTACAATTCAAATAAGGCTAAGATCTGACTGAGAAAAGGCCTTGCCAAAATAAATGCTCCTCATAAATGACCAATTTTCTTTTGAAGTTTGGCCGAGATTCATGAATCAATTAGGGCAGTGATGGCTAACCATTTTTGGCTCGCGTGCCAAAAGCGCGGGGAGCGCAGGGGGGTTGTATGTGGGTGTGCCACACTCATAATGCTGTGTGTATGACCCCCTGCTTTTGGCGCGCTTTTTTCGCCCTCCCCAGGCTCCAGAAGCTTTCTAGGAGCTTGGGGAGGGTGACAACAGCCTCCCTTCCCCACCTCCAGAGACCTCAGGAGCTTCCCTGAAGCCTCCAGAGGGTGAAAAATGGCCTCAAAAGAAGGCCTAAATCAGCTGGCCAGAGCACACAAGCGCACTGGAGCTGACAGGGCAATGCCTCGCGTGCCCTAAGAAATGGTTCCGCGTGCCACCTGTGGCACCCGTGCCATAGGTTCGCCATCACTGAATTAGGGCATTTTTTGGGAACCAGACAGAGGGAAGGAATGAAGGAGAGAGGGAGAGATGGATGATGGAGGAGGAAGAAGAAGAGAAGGAGGAAAGAAGAAGGAAGGAGGGAGAGAGGGAGAGATGGATGATGGAGGAGAAGGAGGGAAGGAAGGAGGGAGGGTAGAAGGAGGAAGGGAGGGAGGACAAGAATTGTTTAACCTTTTCATTGGGAAGATATGGACATCTCTATTTTTTTCAGGCACACGTTAACAGACTTGCTATATTCTTGCTGTTCTTTGTAATGATCATTGCAACAACTTTAGACATCCTCGGCAGAGGTGAAGGAAGCCTCTTATAATTCAAGGCTGAGGAGAAAGTATGGTCTCATATGCCCTAGAGAAGCAATCAGGTAGGAAAGCTGAAAGCTACAGAGAGCATTATTTCCAAGTTATATGGGAAAATTGCTTTCAATTGTGGGTATCAAACAAATCACCCCACTTGAGGAATAATCACACCCAAATTATCCTTTCCCACCCAAATTCCCACCCAAAGGGAGAATAAAAGAGAAGAGGAAGACAGGCAGATAGATGAACTCAATGGAGCATCTGTAACATCTTCAGCATTCAGCTGAAGAGCTGAAAAACCAGGTTACAGACAGATTGTCATAGGGAAAATCTCTCTAGGTGATTTATGTTTTGGCAGCAATTTGATGGGACATATCAATCAATCTCTGTCAATAATTATTAAGATAGACAAATCATCAAACTACTGAGTATGTTCTACAAATAAAATTGAAACTACAAATATTTTTGTTAGGTATAATTCCAGAAAACATAATTGAAAAATATTACAATTTGCTATATTGACAACTTCAAGGCCACGTTTGGCATAATATTGGAAAAAAGGGATAATAGGAGTGATATCAGAATAGGAGATCAAAATTAGAGAATATGTAGGAATACCAAAATTACTAAATTTATTATGCGTCCATAATAAAATTGCAACCAAATTTAAGCAAGAATGGCTTCCTTATATATTCACATTACACAGCAAGGTAAATAATGACATTTGGAATATGATTTCTAGGAAATGCTATGAGATCTATCAAAAGGACTAGACTCAAGCAGATACCAGCAATAATATTCAATTTTCAGTGTAAAGAAAAAATATTTAAGTTGTGGCTGGTAGTTGGAAAAACAAAGGAAGGTTTTCTATAATCTTTTTTTAAATTTATGCTTTGCAGTTGTTCCTCTTTATTTTATCTTACCATCATTATCCAATGTAGATTTCATTTCCCAAAACGTCCCACACCTACCATAAAATTGGTAGTTAAAACTATGCTTTAGAGCAGGGCTGTCCAACCTTGGCAATTTTAAGACCTGTAGACTTCAACTCCCAGAATTCCCCAGCCAGCAGTGTAGTAGTTCTTAAATTAAGAATCATTGGGACATATCCAGGGTTGTGGTGGCTCAGTGGCTGAGCTTGTCGATCAGAATGATCGGCAGTTCGAATCCCTAGCACCCTGCAACGGATTGAGCTCCTGTCACTTGTCCCAGCTTCTGCCAAACTAGCAGTTCAAAAGCAGGTAAAAATGCAAGTAGAAAAATAGGAACCACCTTTGGTGAGAAGGTAATAGTGTTCCATGAGCCTTCAACATTTAGTCATGCCGGCCACATGACCACAGAGATGTCTTTGGACAGCGCTGGCTCTTCGGCTTTGAAACGGAGATGAGCAACGCCCCCTAGAGGCAGGAACAACTAGCACATATATGCGAGGGGAACTTTTTAAAAGGAAAATAGAACATTTATGAGTCCCCATATTCTCTATACTACATCTATCATTGGAACTATTTTGGCTACTTATATACTTTGAGAATTGGAGTTAGGGACTTATGGGAAAATAATTTTGCTCAATGCCAAGCTTTATCAAGTGCAGCATATTGCTCCTTGTGCATTCCACCCTTCTCCTTGGGAAGAAAATGCTCCATCCAAGCTGCCCTATTTCAGAAAGGAAGTGGTGTCCTTAACTCTTTGCCACCCGTTTTTGCCTTTCAACATCTGTGCACTTTCACCAAACAGAGGAGAACACCAGACTGCGTCGGTTGCAGTTCTCGGGTTCAGAATAGGATATCCTTCAAGAGCAGGCACACAGAATTATTTTTCAATTAGCCATGCCGTCATAAAATGACCCATTAGAAAATTCTTTACATGTGCTTAATCAGATCACCCATGGTTTTATCCCTCACACTGATGAGGCGTTTTGCCTCAAAGTGCAGGAGTCTTAATTCCCCTTCTAGAAACCTCTTCTCAGTGTTTGCAATTTCCGACATAAAAGCTGTCCATTCGGAGAAGCTCAGCAGGCATTTCTCAAATGCCAGAAATGTCTCATTATGCACAAACACTTGTAGTAGGCTTATCACTCTGGAAATCATGAACTTCTCCCAGCTAATCATTAGCGGAGAATCCAAGTGTTTTCAAATGTTGTTTTTTTTAATCCACAGTAAAGCTTCAAGAGTAGGAGGGCAACCAGAAATCCCCACTACTGCCTTCATATCCATTTTTATTTAATTTTAGCAGAGGTGTTCTTAGTTGCAGAAGATGCCCCTTTGTCACAATTTTTAAACAGATCGCCCTGGAGAAAACAAAGATGGATGCTAGGGGAAAAAAAGAATTAAGAGAACTGTGGAAGGGAAGCTACCTAGCTGGCGGGCAATAGCATCTAGAAACCAAGAGATCTTTCTGCAGACAGACAGAGAGAGAGAGAGAGGGAGGGAGGGAGGGAGGGAGGGAGGGAGATAGAAAGGAAGATTTTCAGTCTTAAACCTGCTGGAAAGAGCAAGGGAAAACTTCAAAGGATATGAAGATGCAAATCAAGGCTAAGGCTTGTCACTTTCTCACAGCATATTTTCTTTTCCTGAATTAGGCACATCAATAAAGCATCTGCTGTGGGTACTTTCTCCCCTATTCCCTACTTGAAATGGCAACCCAGCTCTCTGGAATCCAAACACAGGGAAAGACAGAAGGGACTTATTGGCAGCTTCATCAAAAGAATAGGATGGCTTGGTCAATCCCTTAAGGATACAGAAGAACTAGGCATCAAAATCTTGGGCATCAGATCTGCACCGGTATATTGCAGCGATGTTTTGATGTCTTTGTTACACCCTGTGCATCAAAATACGCGGTCATGCTCAACAAATCGCATCTAAACACTATTTTGGCATGCAATTAGAGCTGCGTGAAGTTGCACACGGGACGCGGTGGCTCAGTGGCTAAGACGCAGAGCTTGTCGATCAGAAAGGTTGGCAGTTCAGCGGTTTCAATCCCTAGCGCCACACAACGGAGCAAGCTCCCATGACTTGTTTCAGCTTTTGTCAACCTAGTGGCTCGAAAGCACGTAAAAAATGCAAGTAGAAAAATAGGGACCACCTTTGATGGGAAGGTAACAGCGTTCTGTGCGCCTTTAGCATTTAGTCATGCTGGCCACATGACCACGGAGATGTCTTCGGGCAGAGCTAGCTCTTCGGCTTTAAAACGGAGATGAGCACCACCCCATAGAGTAAGGAACAATTAGCACATATGTGCAAGGGAAATATTTACCTTTACCTTTAAAGTTGCAAATACAGATGATTGCATTGAAATTGTGGTTATTCCCTACATCCCGATTCAACATACTTTGGGTATGAGCTTTGTCCTCCTATGTCTTTTTCCATTCTGTTTCTTTTTTCCCTTTCTTCTCCTCCACTTTATTATTTTTTCCTCAAGAGTCAGCCAATAACTTAGAAGAAAATTGGACCTGACGGTTAAAATTGGACCGCTGTGTTTTTCTGTCTAACAGGAAGCCATTGAACAGTCTCCCTCTTCCTCTTTCCCTCTCCCTCTCCCTCCCTCTCTTCTTTTCAAGGTCCTCCTTTTAAGGATTTTCTATGGGATTTATAGCTGCCTGCAAAACTTGTGGCTCTCTCAAGCATACTTCCCTCTTATATTTGCATATTTTAATTTGGCCCAACGGGAAACATCATTCATTGTCTGAATACTGGAAGCAAAAGGATGAATGACCTACATCAATCGAGCATCTGCAAAGTTGGGTACAAATGGCAAATGAATTCAATGATGTCATAAACTATTTGTAGCAGGGGATGACTGAGGTGTGAAAATAGGGGTCCATCAGCTTCTTCTTCGTATCTATGAGATGCTGTGGGACAGTTTCCTGGCTGCTTGTCACATCAAAATGGGAAGAAATGGAGATGTTCAAAGACCATGTCTATTGCAATTTTTCTTCTGATGTTCATGCAGCACTGCATTAAAAGAAGAGGCTGCCAGTAACTCAGGCTACCAATGTAGATAAATACAATTAAAGAAATGGATGGGGCAGGTAATACCCATCCTTGGCTGCCGGTTGAGAAAGAACAGATATCCTCAATCTACCTCTGTGATTCCGTGAAAGAAGCCACAAGCTCTTAGTACCTAAGGAGGGGTTAAAGAAATCAATGCCATTCTGGTGCTTGCATTATCCCTAATAGCAAGATTGAATGCTTTCGTTTAATCTAGCAGCGGGTTTTTTACATAATCCAGTCACTTGATGAAACTTGACATGTAATTAGTAGTTAAAATGGCATCTTCCCTCTCGTGAGATGGTTAAAATCACAGAATTTAAATGGGATGGTCCCTTTTGTTATCTACAAAAGATCTTAGGCTACAGGAACAGGAGAACGTGAAGGCAGCTTGCTCCAGTCACGACAACAGCTGTCTGACTGGTTCCCCAAGCCAAGAATGGATTCAGCCTCTCCGTGCTCCTTTTCTGAATTCAGAAGCTGTATACACCCATGCAACTTGAAGGATGGTGTGCATACATCAGTGCTTCCTGGGTTATGAAAACTGGCAGGTCCCCTTGCTCATCTCACCATTTCGCTGCTTCATGCATTCATCCATTCTACATCGCAAATGCAAAATCTTTTTTTATTGCAAAGAAAGAATTGTACTACCAAGCTGCGTTGCAGATCAGTTGTTTAAAAACTTTTTTTTCTTGGATCTCTCCACATCATTCTAAAGGAAAGTTCCCATTATTACTATATCAGTGCAAGCTAAATTAACACTTTTTTGTCTATTCCCAATTTTTGTGGGATGCCTTTAAGGGAAAAAGTTGCCTGAACACAGTTTTTTTATTTATTTTATTTATTTATTTATTTAAATTTATACCCCGCCCTTCTCCACAGAGGACCCAGGGCGGCGCACAGGAAATTTAAAAAACATACAAAAATACAATAAATATAATTTAAAAAACTATTAAATAACCCCATCCTGCGCTAAAACCAAATTTTAAAACCCAATTTAAAACTATCTTAAGTCCCCAAGGGAGGTTAGGCTAGGCCGGCTTGTTGAAACAGATATGTCTTAAGACATTGGCGGAAGAGGCGGAGGTCGGTGATGGTACGTAATTCAGGGGGTAGGTCATTCCAAAGGGCTGGCCCCGCCACAGAGAAGGCTCTTCCCCTGGGTGTCGCCAGTCGGCATTGTCCGGCCGACGGTACCCTGAGGAGGCCCTCTCTGTGGGAGCGGATTGGTCTGAGGGATGTATGGGGCAGGAGGCGGTCTCGCATATAACTAGGCCCCGAGCCATGGAGCGCTTTAAAGATGGTAGTCAAAACCTTGAAGCGCACTCGAAAGGCCACAGGAAGCCAATGCAGCTCGCGCAGGATCGGTGTTATGTGGGAGCATCTAGTGGCTCCCATAATCACCCGCGCGGCTGCGTTTTGGACTAGCTGTAGCTTTCGAGTGCACCTCAAGGGAAGCCCCATGTAGAGAGTATTACAGTAGTCGAGTCGGGATGTCACGAGTGCTTGAGTGACTGTGCGTAGGGCAGCCCGGTCCAGTAAGTTTACACATATCAAAAGTTTAAAACATGAACGATCTATCTATCTGTCTGTCTGTCTGTCTGTCTGTCTGTCTGTCTGTCTATTATCTATCTATCTATCTATCTATCTATCTATCTATCTATCTATCTATCTATCTATCTATCTATCTATCTATCTATCTATCTATCTATCTATCTTTCCTTCCATCCCTTCAACCATCCATCCCTCTCTGCATCCCCCCCCCCCAAAAAATATCATTTTTTTTACTACCGGTTCTGTGGGCGTGGCTTGGCGGGCATGCCAGGGGAAGGTTACTGCAAAATCTCCATTCCCTCCCAATCAGCTGAGACTTAGGAGGCAGAAAATAGATGGGGGTGGAGCAAGGCAGAGGAGGTATTTTCTGGTTCTCTGAACTACTCAAAATTTCTGCTACCGGTTCTCCAGAACCTGTTAGAACCTTCTGTATTTCACCCCTGATCCCAGGGGTGCATAACTCAAGGCCCATGGGCCGAATCCAACCCATGGGGTGTTTAGGTCTTGCCCACGGGGCTGCTCTGGAAACAGCAAAGTACCGTCCCATGGAGTGCTGTGACAGCCTCCTGCAGCCCTCTGCTAGCAAAAATGGAGCTCTGTTTTCACTAGCAGAGGGCTACCAAAACAAACTAAACAAAAGGAGAAATGTTGCCCTGTTTGCATTTGAGCATGCAAGAAGAGATAGGAAAGGATAAAGGGGAAGAAAAAGATGGGAAGAGAGCAAGGAAGGAAAAATAAGGAAAGGGGGAAGAAGAAAGGAGAATGAAGAGGAAAGAAAAAAGAAGAAAAGTAAGTAAGTTAGGGAGGGAGGGACGGAGGGAGGGAGGGAAATTATAATAAGAGTGAGGGAGGGTCTGAGGCAGGGGTGGGTTCCTGCCAGTTCTAAGCTCTTCTCTAGAAGAGCTTCCACAAATCTGCAGGGCCGTTTAGAACCGGTTCTAGCTCCCTCTCCCCGCCCGTCTGCACATCATCAAGATAGAGAGCGAGAGGAGGAATTCTGGGGTGTTGAAGTCCACAAGTCTTAAAGCTGTCAAGTTTGAAGAACCCTGGGTTTTTTTTCTAAAGGGTGAGGGGTGGAAGGGTCTTGGAACTTGACAGCTTTAAGACTTGTGTGTTTCAAATGCCAGAGTTTCTGAGCCAACGTTTTGGTTGCTAAGCAAGTGTGTTGTTAAGTGAGTTTCACCACATTTTACAAGTTGGCCATGCCCACCCAGTCACATAACTGCCAAGCCACTCCACTCAGTCACATGGCCGGCAAGCCACTCCTACAAAGCAGACCACACCTACAGAAGAGGATCTAACATTTTTTGAAATCCATGGCATAGAGCTGGGGTGGGCCCACCTGCAATTTCTACTACTGGTTCCAGTGATCCAATCCGAACCAGCTGAATACCACCTCTGGTTGTACAAGACAATCAAATATTAGATCCTAACATAGAAGTCCCGTTCCTTCTACACCTTCAATTGTTCAACTTTTTTCTTTCAGTATATTTTAAAATATATCTATGAATTCATGAAGATTATAAATTTATATAGTTTTGACTTATATTGCTCAGTAAATTGTAAGGAACCCGTGTGATATATTGGTTTAGGGGCTGAATATGAACCGAGACTTGGCTATAAGTCTACATTTAGTTATAAAAGTCTTGTAGATGTCTCTTAGCCTAATCTAGTTCATTCAGTTGTTAAAGGAATAAAACAGAAATAATCTAAGCTGTAGTTATAATGCATTGCACTCCTAATAAAACGGCATAATAAAACAACTAATACACCTTACATTGGCTAAACATTTCAGTGTATCTGAATGAAAAACGATGGGATTTTCATATGAAACATATTTTATTTTAAGCAGCAACATACATTGGGATTCAAATGTCAAACCAATAAGTCTAAAGTAAAGGTTAAAGAAAGCAATGATTAATTAGTCATGTTCCCCATATGAATTTTTCTCACTTGCCAATAAGTCACCTAATCAAAGTAAGGCATATACCAGTTGTTCACCATTGAAAAAGTGGCAGAACTTTAATTTAACTGCATTAATTTATTAAGATTCTGCACATAACCTTTCTCAGGGATTATGTTCAACATTTCCCTGATTTTTTTCCCCTCCTACATGGTTTCCTAGTTTTTGAAGTTAATTGATGTTTGGGATCAACCTCCAAATCTCTAGGTGTTTTAAATATACTTTTGAGTTTATATGTTTTGCTTATATTTGTATTTGTGCAATATTGCATAATTCAATAGAGACACTGACTTAAAGTTTGTACTTTTTTATACTGGAAAAACAATATAAGCCTATTTATTCCAACTTGGTACAAAATAAACAAAAGAATCATTGCTGAAATGCACCACGACACAGGAGACTCATACAGGAAATGGATGCAATCCACACATAGAGTTGCTAGCAATTTTGAAACAAGTTAATTCCATCCAAACTTCGCACAAAAAGTATTTTTAATAATTAAAAGGGAAAATAAAAACAGCAAGAATCTGGTAAATGGGGGGTGATAGAAACAATCCTATCTGTTCCAAACAAGCCAGAATTGTCAAGAATGGAGAGAGCGACATTTTACCATTTAGAAACTGGAATGTTTTGTTTGTACTGCTTTACTATATGAAATATTTACATTGTAATTTGGCTGCGCTGGGAGTGAAAAAATAATTTAAGTCTTTATATCATATCCAGCTGTTAGTCATAAGTTTGCTGCTTGTGTTATGTGTCCATATACATATATTACTATTTCTTGTATTATTAAGTGTTAAGAAATTTAAATTTAGTAGCTGGAGCAGTGGGGTTTTGTAGTAATCCAGAACCAGTGGTGGGTTTCTGCAGGCTCGCACCTACTCGCGAGAGCCGGTTGGTGAAATTTAGAGAACCGGTGAGAGGGGGTTCCACCGGCGTACCTGGAAGTAAATCTGGCCTGCCGCTGCCAGTGACCCAATGGGAAGGGAAGGGAAGGAAGGAAGGAAAGAAGGAAGGAAGGAAGGAAGGAAGGAAGGAAAGAAAGAAAGAAAGAAAGAAAGAAAGAAAGAAAGAAAGAAAGAAAGAAAGAAAGAAAGAAAGAAAGAAAGAAAGAAAGAAAGAAAGAATTTATCATCACAATTGAGTCCAAAATTTTGGTTGCTAAGCAAGAGCGTTGTTAAATGAGTTTCACCACATTTTAAAAGGTGGCCACTCCCACCCTGTCACATGACTGCCAAGCCACGCCCACAAAATAGGCCACACCCACAGAGTAGGTTCTAAAAAAATTTGAAACCCACCACTGTCCAGAACACACGGTTAGAGTTGATTGATTGGAGAGTGCTGGCTCCTGCATGAGGCAAGCTGTGCTGTGATTGGTTGCTGTGGGTATGGAGGGGGAGTTTCAATTTCCCCCGCCTTTTTTCCTGTGTGCCTCTGCATGCTTTGCAATTTACCTCATGGTGTTCCTGCTGTGTTGATTTACCTGACAATGCTCTTGACTATCTCATTTGATACTAATATATATATTTACATAAAACTAGAACTTTATGTCAGTATTTATGAATTCATTTGAACACCGGCTGTGCAATTCCCTGACATTAAGAAACCCAAATCTCCTAACTGATGGAGACACATATAAGAACATCCGTAGCCACTGAAGCATCCAACCACATACTTCCTTCTATACCCCAAAGGTAAGGTGACCAGATTTCAACTTCACTAAAGTGGGACACCATCGACCGGGGTGGGGGGTGGGCAGTGGCCTTTCCCAGCTCCGTAGCCGCTGTAGAGGCTGTTTCGCCACCCACTTCCCTCGCTGGCCTGGGGGCGCGCCACGATGGACAGAAGCCCCATCGCCGCTCGCCCGTTCCGCCATGGGCGCCCGGGACGAGCCAGGCGAGGAGGCGGCGGCAGTGGGGGTTCCGTCCGGCTGTTCTCAGCGCATCGCGGCACAGCGCAAAGAAGTTCAGAGCTGCGTGGGCTCCGGCATGCTGTCCTCCTCTTCCGCCGCCTGCTGCCTGCCTGGGCCTGGCTCCTCCCTCGCCAGCCCTTCCCTTCCGCCTGCCCGCCACCCTGCCGCTTCCTGCCCGTGCCCCATGCCTCTGAGTGCATGTAGAGCGCTCGCCGTCGCCTGGCCCCCGCAGCCAAAAAGCGGGATATTTTTAAGAGGCCGTGGGATGCAGGGCAGATGCTTGAAATGCGGGTCTGTCCCGCCAAAAGCGGGATGTCTGGTCACCTTACCCAAAGGAGTAGATTCACCAAGTTCAAAAATTACGTTTCAACTATGGCTGCAAATTTAAACCAAATTAAGGTTGAATATGATATGCTGTTTATGCCATCTATTAATATAATGACTGGATTCAATAACATCTGAAATCGCATAGTACTAATTTTAGTCTACTTTAGTTTACTCATACAAAATACAAATAGTAATAGATCCAGATTTCTAGGTATTAATAACATTTTAACCAGGTATAGCATGCATGCCCAAAGACACTACAGGTAGTCCTCAACTTACAACCATTTGTTTAACACGTGTTTGACATTACAGCAGTATTGAAAAAAATGACTTACAACCAGTTCCCGCACTTACAATCATTGTAGATTGCCCATTACAAGGTCAAAATTCAGTTGCCTGGCAACTGGCATGCATTTATACTGGTTTAGATGTCCTAAAGGTAAAGATTTCCCTCACACATATGTGCTAGTCATTCCCGAATCTAGGGGCCAGTGCTCATCTCTGTTTCAAAGCCGAAGAGCCACTGGTGTTCGCAGACATCTGTGTGGTCATGTGGCAAGCATGACTAAATGGTTAAAGTGCACAGAACGCTGTTACCTTCCCATCAAAGGTGGTCCCTATTTTTCTACTTGCATTTTTACATGCTTTCGAACTGGTAGTTTGGCAGAAGCTGGGACAAGTAATGGGAACTCCCTCCATTACGCGGCCCTAGGAACCGTCGCCCTGCCAACCTTTCTGATCGACAAGCTCAGCATCTTAGCCACTGAGCCACCGTGCCCCTTCAATGTCCTAGGATGATTTGCAATCTTCTTAGATGGCAAAGTTAATGAGGAAAGCCTGTTTTGCTTAACAACCCATGGTTTATTTAGTGACTTACTTAAGAGAATCAGATTGGTGGAGAAGTTAAGGAAGCCAGGAGACTATGAGTTCTAGTTCTGCCTTAGGCACAAAACCAGCTGGGTGACCTCTCTCAGCAAGAACAAACCAATTCTAAAAACTTTTGGCAAGAAAACTGCAGGGTCTTGCCCAGGTAGTTGCCAGTATTCAAAAAACTGACTTGAAAAGAAACTCAACCAAGCCCGATCATATTTAAGCTATGTTCCAAATTCTTCATTTCTTAGCTAAAGGAAGCTGTTCTGTCTTTGCTTTGTGGTTTCTGCAATGGGTATTGTAGGCGGATTCCCAAAGGTTGAATTATAAATCATGATGTAAATCTGCACTGTTATTCCCCAGTTGTGTTAGATTACTGGTGCGAGAATTCCCAGGCAGCCAGCAAGCGTCCTTGTGGAATTCTTCCCCAGGGATATAAGCAGAACTCCCAATTGTACAAGTGATAGCAGATTATGACGCCATGCGGCTAAAGTTGCAATCAGCCTGCTACAGAAAAACCTATGCATACATTTAATGGTGCTGCCCTCAGAATAACAGAGTAGGAGGGGACCTTGGCGGTCTTCCAGTCCAACCCTCTAATCAAGCAGAAGCCCCTTTCAGAAAATGGCTGTGCATTCTCTTCTTAACCACCACTCTGGGACCGAAAATCCTGCCAGCAGCTGGATAAAAACAGTAAAGTTAAGTGGGGTACTTGGTTTGCATTGACAGGTGGATTGGGGCAGTGGGGTTTTCAGGGAGGCTGAGGTTTTGTGACACCTCCCACCCCCCACCCTCACTGCAGCATCCCCTCAATTTCTGTGTAGCCTGTACTGTATCTTCCAGTCCAGAGGTGATATTCAGCCAGTTCTGACCGATTCTAGTGAACCGGTAGCGGAAATTTTGAGTAGTTTGGAGAACTGGCAAATATCATCTCTGGCTGGCCCCTCCCCCATCTATGTGCTGCCTCCCAAGTCCCAGCTGATCAGAGTCCCAGCTGATTGGCTGGGTCTTCTTCTGTTGCCCTGTGCAGGAGAACGGAGCTGGAAAGCAGGTTAGTGGGGTGGGGAGGGAATGGGGATTTTGCAGTATCCTTCCATTGCCACACCCACCAAGTCACATCACACCCACCAAGCCAAGCCACGCCCACCAAGCCACGCCCTCAGAACTGATAGTAAAACAATTTGAATCCCACCACTTTCCCGTCTCTTCCACCATGACCTGAAGTATCCCACATTCCTTATCTGGGACTTTGCCCACTTAATGACCGGCAAGATTGCTCAACGACCAGGATTGACAGTATTGCGGTAGTTGAGCAAAGTGACCACCTGACATCTCACTTAATGACCATATTTTGAGGAGTTTAATGACATTATGATTTTGCCTTCTTAATAAAAACATTCTAAATATTTACATGGAAGTTTTAAGTTCATTCTAAGTCTCTACATGGGGCTCCCCTTGGGGTGCACCCGGAGGCTCCAGCTAGTACAGAATGCAGCCGTGCGGGGGATCTTGGGAGTCTCTCGATACTCCCCTATAACACCTCTCCTGCATGAGCTGCACTGGCTGCCTGTGGCCTTCCAGGTGCACTTCAAGGTATTGATAACCATCTTTAAAGCGCTCCATGGCACGGGATCTGGGTATTTGCGAGACCGCCTCCTACCACATACCTCCCTCCGTCCTGTCCGCTCGCACAGGGAGGGCCTCCTCAGGGTGCCGTCTGCTGGCCAATGCCAGCTGGTGGCCCCCAGGGGAAAGGCCTTCTCTGTGGCGGGTCCGGCTCTCTGGGTCCGGCTCTCTGGAACGACCTACCCCCCCAACATTACGGACCCGTGCCTCTTTCGCCGGGAGCTTAAAACTCACTTTTTCCATCTGGCTGGCCTGGCTTAGACTTTATTAACAAATTGTGGGGATTTTATTAAGGGTTTTTAGAGGGTTTTAAAGATGTTTTTAGCACAGGTTTAAATTTAATATATTTTTATTGTAGTTATATTGTATTTTGTATTGTTTTAATATTTGCCTGTGCGCCGCCCTGCGTCCCTTCGGGGAGATAGGGCGGGATACAAATCCAATAAACAAACAAACAAGTTAACCAGGGTGTTTTTCCGACTTTCTTAATGAATAAAGAAAGGCGGAGAATATTTACACAGCTGCAAAGCAATGGTTTATTGTAAAGTTTTCAAAGTTATGTATCGTCTTGTCAAGATCAGGTCCGCCAGGCTTGTTACCATGGTAGCAGGATTATATAATTTGGTGCAAGGCTTTAACAAAATCCCAATGCCCTTTGAGCTTCTGCATAGGCCTGACTGTTCACTGCTGTGCATCTTGGCCTTTTTGAAGTCTCGCTTCTATTACTTCTGAATTTCCCAACAGGATGAGACAGCACTGATCTGATAGTTAAGGCACTCACTATGCTAGAAAACGGGAGACCATTCAGAAATGAAAAAGTATGGCTTTTATAAAGGGCAAACACCTTTTGATCAAACACTTTTGGATTCGGATGAAAAATTAATTAAGAAGATTAATAACTTTTTATTAAATTTAAAAATGGAAAATGTAGAAGTAAAAGATACAAAGGTACAATGGGAATTTTTTGGGTGGATCATAATATAGAATTAGAGGAACTTCATATAAAGAAAACTTACATAAAATGCTTTATAGATGGCAGTTACCACCGGCCAGGTTAGCTAAAATGTTTAAAAATATGTCTAGCAAATGTTGAAAATGTAAACAAAAACAGATTATCATATGTGGTGGACTTGTGGCAAAGCAAAAAAAAAAAAAAAAGAAAAGTTGGAAAAAATACATAAATGGCCAGAAAAGATTATTGGAAAGAATGTAGATTTTAAACCGGAACTATTTTTATTTATTTTATTTTATTTTATTAAATTTATACCCCGCCCTTCTCCTTGTTAGGACCCAGGGCGGCGCACCGGCATTATTTAAAAACACAAAATACAATAAATATCTATTAAAATGTATTAAATTAATAAACCCGTGCTAAAACCCAATGTTAAAACCCTTGCCAATTATAAATTATTTTCTTAAAAAGTCAGAAATGGGGGCTATCCTAGGCCGGCTTGTTGGAATAAATACGTCTTAAGACGTTGGCGGAAGAGGCGGAGGTCCGAGATAGTACGGAGGTCGGGGGGTAGGTCGTTCCAGAGGGCCGGGCCCGCCACAGAGAAGGCCCTTCCCCTGGGTGTCGCCAACCAGCATTGCCCCATCGACGGCACCCGAAGAAGACCCTCTCTGTGGGAGCGGAGCGGACGAAGGGATGTATGGGGCAGGAGGCGGTCTTGTATATAGCTAGGCCCCGAGCCTTTATTAGGTATAATATCAGGTAAACGTGATAAGAAAAGTATGTATTTAATATTGCATATCTTGGCAGTATTATATTTGTGCAATGTTGGAAAAATGTAGAAATACCACGAGAGGAAGAAATAATTTAAGAAGATGCAAGTGGGTGCAGAAACGGACAGACTGACGTTAAGAATGAAACAGAAAGACGATACAGAATAATATCAGACATGGAATCTATTTTACCAGTGGTTGGAAAAAAGAGATGGAGATTAAGAAGGTAATATGTATTGTTAAGCAAATTAAATACATGGTGTGTATTAAGCACTAAGAAATGTAATTAATAAAAAATAATTAAAAAAAGAAAAGAAAATGGGAGACTATGAATTTTAGTTTCCCTTAAGGCACGAGAGCTGTCCAGGTGACCTTGAGTTTTAGTTCTGTTTTAGGCATGAAAGTCAGCTGGATGACCCTTGGACAATCACTCTCTCTTAACCCAACCCTCACAGGACTGTTGTTGGGGAAAAATAAGGAGGAAGATGTGTTGGATATGTTGCAGCTTTAATTTATTTGTAAAAATAAAAAAGGTGAATGTATAAATAAATTCTTGTTTGGTAATATTATGGTTTGAGAGAATGTGGTGACTTAGTAGCTAAGACACTGAGCTTGTCAATCAGAAAGGTCGGCAGTTTGGCAGTCCGAATACCTAGCGCCGCGTAACGGAGTGAGCTCCCGTTACTTGTCCTAGCTTCTGCCAACCTAGCAGTTCAAAATAGGGACCCCCTTTGTTGGGAAGGCAACAGCACTCCATGCGCCTTCAGCGTTTAGTCATGCCGGCCACATGACCACAGAGACATCTTTGGAAATGCTGGCTCTTCGGCTTTGAAATGGAGATGAGACCGCCCCCTAGAGTTAATGCAATACAATAGCAGAGTTGGAAGGGACCTTGGAGGTCATCTAGTCCAACTCCCTGCCTAGGCAGGAAGCCCTATACCATTTCAGACAAATGGCTATCCAACATCTTCTTGAAGACTTGCAGTGTTGGGGCATTCACAACTTCTGGAGGCAACTTCTGTTCCACTGGTTAATTGTTCTGTCAGGAAATTTCTCCTCAGTTCTAAGTTGCTTCTCTCCTTGATTAGTTTCCACCCATTGCTTCTTGTTCTGCCCTCAGGTGCTTTGGAGAATAGTTTGACTCCCTCTTCTTTGTGGCAACCCCTGAGATATTGGAAGGCTGCTATCATGTCTCCCCTAGTCCTTCTTTTTATTAAACTAGACATACCCAGTTCCTGCAACCGTTCCTCATGTTTTAGCCTCCAGTCCCCTAATCATCTTGTTTGCTCTTCTCTGCACTCTTTCCAGAGTCTCCACGTCTTTTCTACATCGTGGTGACCAAAACTGGATGCAGTATTCCAAGTGTGGCCTTACCAAGGCATTATAAAGTGGTATTAACACTTCACGTGATCTTGTTTCTATCCCTCTGTTTATGCAGCCTAGTTGGGAACATGTGTGCAAGGGGAACATTTACTTTTTACCTACTGTATTTCTCAAACTATAAGATGCTTTTTTCCCCTCAAAAAAGAGGGTGAAAATCTGGGTGCGTCTTATACACTGAATACAACAATTTTGGCCTACCGAAAACCGCCCCCTTTGCAACAATCACCGTACAGAGTTTGGGAGGCTTGCAAAGTGCTCCTGAGGGCTGGGGAGTGCAAAAAAAGAGCAAAAAATGGGTCATTTGTGCCCTCTCAGCCCCCAGGAGCACTCTACAAGTCTCCCAAAGGTTTGTATGCCCGCCCTTTTTTTTTTTGGAAAAAATGCACTGTTTTGGGCTTATTGGGGAGGCAGCCCCCAGGACCATTCTACAAGCCCCCCTAAAACCCTGCATGCCCCCCTTTTTTTGCAAATAATGAGGCGTGCAGAGTGCAAAACCTTTTTTTAAAAATTTGTCTCTTCAGAATCATGGTGAATCTTATACTCCAAAAATGTGGTATGTTATGGTTTTATGTTTTGGTTTATAAATGATGGTGAGATAGTCCCAGTAGGGAGAAGGTGCGGTATATAAATTTAATTTAATAAATACAAATACAAGATTGCAAATCTCATGTAAACTGTTTGAAAACAAGTCTCTGTAAACACAGATAAATTTATTTCTGAGGGAACGTATATAAGACATCACTGTTTGTTTGTTTACAGGACTTGTCTGGCTGCCTATCTCATATAATCACTTTAGACCATTCACACCAGCTCAACAATCACAATTAATATTTTAATACATATTTCTGATAATGATGATAGATTAAAGGTAACAACACTGCTTACCGAAGGGCAATTTGTTTTGCCTAAAAGTATCTATAAACTAATAGCTTTTATTCCTGATATTTACTTCCTGCAAACAATCTTTATTTATTGTTAAAAAATAAATTGGCATACTGATTACCTAATTTGTATATATTTTTAGAATGGAAATAGTTTTTTTTTAAATACTTGGCCTACAAATTTATTACATAAAAATGTATCTTTTAATTACAACTAATGCTTCAGAAAGTTTACTATTACAAGTCTGGTTGACTTCCTCCATTATAAAGATAAAAAAAGAATAATCAATAAAACTACCAATGGAGAAGTCTTAAATGCGCTTCAAGGTGTTAACTACCACCTTTAAAGCGCTCCATGGCTCGGGGCCTAGCTACATGCAAGACCGTCTCCTGCCCCATACATCCCTCCGACCGATCCGCTCCCATAGAGAGGGCCTTCTCCGGGTGCCGTCGGCTGGGCAATGCCGGTTGGCGACACCCAGGGGAAGGGCCTTCTCTGTGGCGGGTCCAACCCTCTGGAACGACCTGCCCCCTGAACTCCGTACTACCACGGACCTTCGCCTTTTCCGCCGGCGTCTTAAAACGCATCTATTCCAACAAGCTGGCCTAGCATAACCACCCGATATGGACTTTTTATTAGCTATAAATTTTAATTAGAGGATTTTAAAATGTTTTTAGCACGGGGTAACTTAAGTTTAATAAGGTTTTAATAATGGTGTATTTATGTATGTATTGATTTTTAATTTTCCTGTGCGCCGCCCTGGGTCCTTTTGTAGGAGAAGGGCGGGGTATAAATTTAATAAAATAAAATAAATAATAAATAAATGTGAAGCACTTCCACAGATATTTGAATCCTCCACTTCTCTCTGGATTTTGCTGTCTTATAGATTCAAGATGTTTTTCCTCTACCCCTTTTGCTTAGATGTCTCTGCTGTTCATTTATAGCAATAAAATTACAAGTATGAGGAAATGTAACCGTAAAGGTTAACATTTTTTGGAATGTTGTAAAAATCTAAAATTCAGCTTAAAAGGAAACGACTATAGAAAAGAATTGAATGTAATTCTCTTGAATCTTGTTCTGATTAAGCTTCATCAAAATTAATCTTGGAGACTTTATGTTCAGTGGATCATCATTCTAAGAAATGACAGTGTGTTGAACTCTTTCATTAATCAGACTAGAATGAAAAAGGAAGGAAAAACTCTCAATTTTAATGCTTTAATAGTTTCACAGGAAGAATGAGGGACTTAATAACTGAATGAAAAATTGATGAGGGGAAAAAAAACTGTCTTGCAACACTATAGAATTATCTCACCACGTTATCTATAACACAATTTCTTTTCATACTGAAATGTTATTAAATGCCTTTAGAACATACTTAGAAGTAGATATTTTGTTGGGTACATTTTACTGACATTTTAATATACAGTATATATATTTGTTTCGACAACACCCTGTTAAGGCCCCAATTAAGGGAGGAAGCACACTGCTTTTCCTTTTCTGCCTTTCGGCTCATTACCAGAGACCATCTAGACCAGGGGTCCCCAACCTTTGCAACTTTAAGTCTGAAGGACTTCAGCTCCCAGAATTCTCCAGCCAGCTTTGCTGGCTGGAGAAGTCTGGGAGCTGTAGTCCTTCAGACTTAAAGTTGCAAAGGTTGGGGACCCCTGATCTAGACAGAAAGCCAAGAATTCCGTTGTGTAATTGATCAGCTCAAAAACGTAATACACACACACACACACACACACACACACACACACACACATATATATGCAATCTGAAAAAAATGTAAATAGTGCTTACCTCACTAATATATTACAGTTTGTTTTTGAATGGTATATTATTGTTACAGCCTCCCCTACTTTTAACACGAGTCCAAAAAATTTCCTTAAAAAAACTCCTGCAATAACTGAAGGCACATTTTATATCAGTTTTAAAAACTAAGCAGATTTGGACATAAAGGCTCCTTTTTTTGGAAAGTGAGTAGTTTTTATGTGTGCATATAAAATCACATCCAGATGGTGTTCCGTTGATTTCCTCTTAAACTGAGTAAGTCTAGATTGGTGTTGCTAACATTGGTAACTTTTAGACATGCAGACTTCAACTTCCAGAATCTGCTGGCTGGGGAATTCTGGGAGTTGAAATCAACATGTCTCTAAGGTTTTTAAGGTGAAAAAGCACTGATCTAGATCAGTCTCATCCAGATATGGTGGATTTGGTCTAGACCAGGGGTGCCAAACTCACGTCATCACGGTGGCATCACGTGACAAATTGGGACTTCCCCCCTCTTGCTAAATTGGGCGTGGCCCTGGCCAGCGAGTGATGCATCCGGCCCACGAGCCGGGAGTTTGATTGCCATGGTCTAGACCAGGGATGTCCAAACTTGGGAACTTTAAGACTTGTGGACTTCAACTATGCTGGCTGGGGAATTCTGGGAGTTGAAGTCCACAAGTCTTAAAGTTCCCAAGTTTGGACATCCCTGATCTAGACCAAATCCACAATATTTAGATGAGAATGTCACCATACTCTTCAAATAACCAAAAAGAGATCACCTAGGAAAAGTCCCGGAGTTACTTGAAATTGTCTTATAGCGCAGATGACATAACAATAATTTAAGCTATAGGAAGGCAAATTTTAATTAAAGAGTAGAAGATATTTCTTAATATTATAAATAGTTTGATGGTGGAACTAATTACCCAGAGAGGCGCCAAATTCCCCCTTTTCTGGATATGTTGAAGCAGAAAGGGAACAGCAGTCTTTCAGGGGTGCTTCAACCTAGGATTCCTACATTGAGCAGGAGTAGAACATCTTGATCTCAATAATCTTTTCAACTATGAATTGCCTTGCCCCCCAGAAGTTATGGGTTGCTCAATTGCTGGGGTTTTTAAAGATGAAATTGAGCAGCTATTTGTCTGAAATGGTATAGGGGTTTGAATAGAAAACCTCTAAAGTCCCTTCCAACTCTGTTATTCAGAGGGACAATAAAATTAGTCTAAGTCTAAATCTATACTTTTACTGTTACTGATTACAATCTACTGGAGAATTGACATTTCCAATCTCATAACATTAAACAGCTGAATATTCTATTAAGTTTTACTGCAGAAGAAATAGTTAGGACATTGGTCAAGAGGAAATCTACCCACACATCTGAGAGAAATAAAAACTAATTGGAACTTACGGGAGTTTATCTGCATGGTTTGAAAGATACCATAATTACTTAATTGCTTTAGCAAAAAAAAAAAATCTGTCTGTCTATCTGTCCCACCCATTCACCCACCCATTCATTCTGCTCCAGTTCTGGTAAAGATAACAAATACCATATTTTTCAGAATATAAGACGCACCTTTTTCCCTCAAAAAAGAGGGTGAAAATCTGCGTGCGTCTTATACACCTAATAAAGCATTTTTTCTCTACCCATGCAGAGCCTTTAGGAGGCTTTCAGAGTGCTCCTGGGTGCTGGGGAGGGCAGAAATGGGCTGGTTTTTGCTCACCCCCCCTGCCCCTAGGAGCAGTCTATAAGCCTCCTAAAGGCTATGCATGACCTTTAAAAAAAAAAAAAACAGGCCCATGTTCATGAAAAATATGACATTTTCTGCTCATTTTTGGGCCCTCCCATCCCCCAGGAGCAATCTACAAGCCTCCTAAAAGCTATTCATGCCCCCCCTGTTTTTTTACAAAAAAACAGGCCCGTTTTTATGAAAAATGGGTCATTTTTGGGAGGTCTGCAGAGTGCAAAAACCTTTTTTTTAATTTGCCTCTTCAAAAGCTTTGTGCGTCTTATACTCCGAAAAATATGGTACATATTTTAGGAGCATAGTTACTGAAAGGGCAAAAATAAAGCTTGAAATGTCACCATATATGAATCAAATGTGCAAATATTACAGTTAATTAAGTTTTAAAAGAGCATGTAGAGATTAAAATATCCTATCACTGGAAAATATGACTGACTGGTTTACAGCTCCTATCCATGCAGAATTAAGGTTATGTTATGGGCAATGTGTAATAAGCACAGTATGTATTTACAAATGGTCAACTCTATGTTTATGATAGCTCTGAAGAACTACTTCAGTAATAAATCATCCACCAAATATTTTTCACATTTAATGCAATGGAAATAACTATCTCACCAAATGATTCCAGCAGCAAATATAGTGCGATTGGACATTAGGATAAATTATTTATATGATGCTTCGGTAGATTAAGTAAAATATGTGATTTTTAAAAATGTATTTGTTCTTATTTTTTTGTGTGTGTGTTAATTGTGTGGTTTTTGATGTTCTGCGCTCAACTGACCAATGTTTTTTTCAGTTTCAGCCAAATTTGTAATCTAAATGAGACATTTCCAACAGTGACATGATATTATGGAAGCTGATGTTCAACACATAAGGAAGGCATCAAACCAGGGAAAAGTAATCTAAACATTTATGCAAGGCAGCAAACATATCTAATAGTCCTTCTTCCTCCTATGTTCCCCAGTACAATAACCCTGTTAGGTAGAGTAGGTGGAAAGAGAGAGTAATTGGCCCAGGTAAACTTATTTTATTTATTTATTTATTTATTTATTTATTTATTTATTTATTTATTTATTTATTTATTTATTTATTTATTTATTTATTTTTTATTTATTTATTTATTTATTTAATTTATATCCCACCTTTCTCCACAAAGGACCCAGGGCGGCGCACAGGAAATTTAAAAACATACAAAATACAAAAAATAAATACATAATTTAAAATATATATTAAACTATCCAAATCCTATGCTAAAAACCCAATTATTAAAATACCCAATTTAAAACTTTCTAAAAGTCCCCTTGGGAGGTTAGGCTAGGCCAGCTTGTTGGAAAAGGTATGTCTTTAGACATTGGCGGACGAGGCGGAGGTCGGTGATGGTGCGTAATTCAGGGGGTAGGTCGTTCCAAAGGGCTGGGCCTGCCACAGAGAAGGCTCTTCCCCTGGGTGTCGCCAGTCGGCATTGTCCGGACGACGGCACCCTGAGAAGGCCCTCTCTGTGGGAGCGTATCGGTCTAAGGGATGTATGGGGCATCCCATACTAATGGCGTTCATGCCTAAGGTGGGATTGGAACTCACTATCTCATTGTTTCTAGCCTGGTGCTAGAAGTTAGGAAGAACAAATACAGATCTGTACTCTGTTTCTTTTCAGAGTAGAGCTAACAGTTCATCTACATTTCTAGAAACCCAGAAACCAATCAATTGTGATCTGTAAGCTATGAAGTTCCAACAAAGATATAAAAAAGAATGACAAACGACACATAAATCAGTAGAGTATGCAATGATTGAATTCACATAATAAACAGATCTCTAAATATCTCAGGGGCTGCCACAAAGAAGAGGGAGTCAAGCTATTCTCCAAAGGGCCAAAAGTAAATCAGAGTCCAAGGCAAAGAATTGCTCAAAAGTCCAATTTATTAAGAGAGCCATGTTGGCACATCTGGGAAAACCTGAATCTGAAAGCTTCTAAGTTTTCCCCACCTAGTTGAAAGTTCAAGATCTTGCCCCCACACCCACAAGTCCATCACATGGTCCCATCTCCCACTGCCATGCTGGCAGTTCCACCTATCCAGTTCCGGTCAGGTTCAGAGGTGAAGAGGCAAAGGATGACCTTGGCTATCTAGAAAGAATTTTGTTATGGCTACATAGTATGCAACTCCTTAAAATCCCCCCTCCCATTTCCCCACAATAGAAAATGCATAGCAGAATAATAGACACAGTGGGTGGAAACTAATCAAGGAGAGAAGCAAATTAGAACTAAGGAGAAATTTCCTGGCAGAACAATTAATCAGAGGAACAGAAGTTGCCTCCAGAAGTTGTGAATGCCCCAACACTGCAAGTTTTTAAGAAGATGTTGGATAGCAGCCATTTGTCTAAAGTGGTATAGAGTTTCCTGCGTAAGCAGAAGACCTCCAAGGTCCCTTCCAATTCTGTTATTCTATTCTAAATTATAATTCACAAACTGCAATGGCTGGATTCGCAAAATAAAGTAGGTTAAAGCTAAACCAAAGCACTATGATTTAGTGATAATACATGAACACAATCTACTTATTGTATCAAATATTTGGATGGAGGAAAATATTTGGTGCCAATGGATTGATTTATTGCAAATATTATGTATACTACCTAAAACAGTAACATAAACATATCACAAAGAGGTAAAATTCTGAGAAGTAGCTTGTGCAATGTATAACTTGATAAACCTTGGATGCATTTCATTCTTGCATTACATTGTGAAGATAAAAGTGACTTTAGATATCAACATTCTTAAGATATCAAGGACAACAATGAGACCAACCCAGAAATGGTACAATATGTTTTCTGAGACAGGATTTACAGAGAGACAGAGAAAAGCAGAAAACATTAGACCAGGGGTCTCCAACCTTTGCAACTTTAAGTCTGAAGGACTTCAGCTCCCAGACTTCTCCAGCCAGCAAAGCTGGCTGGAGAAGTCTGGAAGCTGAAGTCCTTCAGACTTAAAGTTGCAAAGGTTGGAGACCACTGCATTAGACCACCAAATAAGAACCATAGACAGCACCAAACCCAGGTTAGGAAAATTCAGTTCTCTGTTTAGACAGACTAGCATGGATCCCGAGGTGCAGAGAACCTCCATAAGAGTTCTCCAGTTTTGGAATATTTTTAAAGCAGTATTTCTCAATCTTGGCAACTCTAAGACATGTGGGATTTTGGGAGTTGAAGTCCTGGAGTCTTCAACTCCCAAACTCTTCACGACAATGCCGACTGCCGACGCCCAGGGGAAGAACCTTCTCTGTGGCGGGCCCAGCCCTTTGGAACGACCTACCCCCTGAATTACGCACCATCACCGACCTCCGCCTCTTCCGCCAATGTCTAAAGACACATCTTTTCCAACAAGCCGGCCTAGCCTAACCTCCCACGGGGACTTTTAGAAAGTTTTAAATTGGATATTTTAAAATTTGGTTTTAGCATAGGATTAGGATAGTTTAATATATTTTAAATTATGTATTTATTTTTTTTATTTTTGTATGTTTTTAAATTCCTGTGCGCCACCCTGGGTCCTCTGTGGAGAAGGGCGGGATATAAATATAAATAAATTCAAATTAAAATCTTATAGCATTTGCTCAGTTCCCAGAATTCCTTAGCCAGTCTTGCTCTGAAAAACGGTAGGAACTCCCGGTGTTGAAATCCATGCATCTTAAAGTTGCCAAGGTTGAAAAACACTGCCTTAAAATATGCTCTTATAAGGTCCACCCCGTTTAGCTCGCCCCTCGGAAACCATGGGAGGTAAATAGAGGGGCAGCCGCCAAGCTTTTGTTTTGTAACTCCATTGAAGCGTTCAGTGAAAAAGATACAAATTTGAAAAAGGAAATTCGCATCCTGAGAGAACAGGTTTGATCTGAAACCAAAGCCCAACAGACACTCAGAAACCAGTCTAGTGAGAGAAATGCTGATTTAGCAACTTTCTTGGGTCATTTGCTTCTGCATTGAGCTGTGATTCAGCAAAATTTCAGAATGAAATACTTAAGGTAATATTTCAGAATGCAGGCAGGAGTGTCACGCTTCTGGTTTCCTAAAAAATGAAGCAATTATTCTATTTTGATGATTGGCTTCATGCAGGATGATAAAACCATCGTTTGTTAACTTGTTAAGTTTGTCCGAAACAAATACTGGTTTAGCATGAAACAAAAACTAGCCAGAATTCCTACAGTTTTTTCGGAGCAATTAAAGGTTTTTAGAGTAAGAAATGAGGAAATAGTTATTGTAGTCCACTATAAATTACGATGGTTTTCCCAATTGCAATGGATGGCTGTGAAGGTTGGACCATAAGGAAGGCTGAGCGGCAAAAAATAGAGGCCTTTGAACTCTGGAGAAGACTCCAATGAGTCCCTTGGACTGCAAGGCGATCCAACCGGTCAGTCCTAGAGGAGATCAACCCTGACTGTTCTTTAGAAGGCCAGATCCTGAAGGTGAAACTCAAATATTTTGGCCACCTAAAGAGAAGGAATTGCTCACTGGAGAAGAGCCTCATGCTGGGAAAGACTGAGGGCAAAAGAAGAAGGGGACACAGAGAATGAGGTGGCTGGATGGAGTTACCAAAGCAGTAGGCATGAGCTTAAATGGGCTCCAGAGGTTGGGAGAGGACAGGAAGGCCTGGAAGAATTGGGTCGCGATGGGTCAGACACGACTTCACAACTAACAAAAAAAAAAAACCATTATAAAGGAAAGTAATAGTTTTTATTTAGCAATTTGTCTCAAACTTAAAAGGAGGTAGAATCAAGGAGATATTTTGGTTATTTATTTAACAAGACTTGTAAGAAGGCTGAATTGCCATACAGGAGTAATGTAGAAAAAAACCCTGTAATGCTACCAAGACTTTATACAATTCAGGCAATCCAGTTCATGAAAAAGATATGCCTAAACCACTGCAAGGGACTATTACAATAGTACTCAACTTATGACTACAGTTGGGACCAAACTTTCTGTTGCTACGCAAGGGGGTTGTTAAATGACTCATGCTCAATTTTATGAACTTTTTGGCTGTTCAGTAAATCATTGTGATGGTTACGTGAATCAAGTAATTGGTAAATGAATCCAGCTTCCCATGTTGCTTACCAGAAGCCAGCTGGGAAGGTCTCAAATGGTGATCACATGAACCCAGGGATGCTGCAACCATCACAAATACATAGGCAAAATTTGATCATGTGACCGTAGGGATGCTGCAACCGTTATCAGTGCAAGGATCAGCTATAAGTCACTTTTATTTTTATTGCTGTTGTAACTTTGGTCACTAAATCTATGGTGGTAAGTTGAGGACTAGATGTACAGTATTACTCAGAATAGAGCAGAATACAAGAATAAGAGAGTTGAAAGGGACCTTGGAGACCTTTTAGTCCAACCCCTGCTTAGACAAGAAACCCTACACCACTTCAGACAAATGGTTATCCAACATCATCTTAAAAACTTCCAGGGTTGGAACGTTCACAACTTCTGGAGGCAAGTTGTTCTACTGATTTATTATTCTGTCAGGAAATTTCTCCTTAGTTCTAAGTTGCTTCTCTCCTTGATTAGTTTTCCACCCATTGCTTCTTGTTCTACTCTCAGGACCTTTGGAGAATAGTTTGACTCCCTCTTTTTTGTGGCAACCCTTGAGATATTGGAAGACTGCTATCATGTCTCCCCTGGTCCTTCTTTTCATTAAACTAGACATACCCAGTTCCTGTAACCGTTCTTCATATGTTTTAGTCTCCAGTCCCTTAATCATCATGATTGCTCTTCTCTGCATTCTTTCTAGAATCTCAACATCTTTTTCACATTGTATTAACCTAAGCTGGTTGCAGTTTTCCAAGTGTGGTCTTACAGATTCAAAGTGCCCATAAAGTATTCTGGGACTGAGAAGTTACAATCCAGGTGCATCATAAAGCATTCTCCATCCTGGTACAGCTTTGCTAAAACTTTCTTTACTGACTGTCTGCAAATAGTGCTAATGCTTTTGACAGTTGTTAATATTGGCTTAACTTCTAGGAAGAAATAAACTTAGCAGCTCTTGGTTGTCCTTCTTCCATAGAATTTTACTGTGTCTCTTTGGAGAGAGTTTCACAGGCTTACAAATCAGCAAACTCTAGTCCATTATTTTAGACAACCAATATTGCCTAAAATATTTTCAGACTTGGCAACTTAAAGACGTGTGGGTCTCAACTCCCAGAATTCCCCAGTCAGATATTTACTTGTACACAGACAATTGTTTGTTACTAGAGATTTACTCTTGATCATGGATTCTGGATTTCTTTTTTAACAAAAAGTTGTAGACTTAGCTCCAGTAGAATTAGTACTAGGTTTAGGAACTATTAACTAAAGCAGTATTTTTCAAACTTGGCATGTTTAAAATGTGTGGACTGCGAAATTCTGGGAGTTTAAGTCTACCACTATCTTCATAAATGAACTAGATAAAGAAAATAGAAGGGAAATTTACCAAATTTGCAGATGATACTAAGCTGGCAGGAATAGTTAATGCCCTAGAAGGACAGACTTGAATACTACCTAACAAAATGAAATTCAATGTAAAGAAAAGTAAAGTCTTACACTTTGGCAAGAAAAACCAAAAGTACACATATAGACTGAGTGAAACCAGGCTTAATAGTAGTAACTGTGAGAGGGATCTTGGAGTCTTAGTGGACAACCAGCTAAATATGAACCAGCACTGAGCAGCGGCAGCCAAAAAAGCCAATGCAATCCTATACTGCATTAACAGAAGGATACAGTCAAGATCAAGTGAGGTACTAATACCACTCTATAAAGTAAGACCACACCTAGAGTACTGCATCCAGTTTTGGTCACCACAGTATAAAAAAGATGTTTGAGACTCTAGAAAGAGTGCAGAGAAGAGCAACAAAGATGATTGGGGACTGGAGGCTAAACATACGATGAATAACGGTTGCAGGAACTGGGCATGGCTAGTCTAGTGACGAGAAGGACCAGGGGAGACATGACAACAGTCTTCCAATATTTGAGAGGCTGCCACAGAGAGGAAGGGTCAAGCTATTTCCCAGGGCACCTGAAGCCAGACAAGGAAATTTCTCCTTAGTTCTAAGTTGCTTCTCTCCTTGATTAGTTTCCACCCATTGCTTCTTGTTCTACTCTCAGGACCTTTGGAGAATAGTTTGAGAGGCTGCCACAGAGAGGAATAGTTTTGATGGAAACTGATCAAGGAGAGATTCAACTTAGAACTAAGGAGAAATTTTCTGACAGAACAATCAACCAATGGAACAGAAGTTGCCTTCAGAAGTTGTAGGAGCTTCGTCACTGGAGGCTTTCAAGAAGAGATTGAACTGCCATTTGCCTCCTGCTCGGGCAGGAAGGCTGGACTAGATGCCCCACAAGGGACCACAAGGTCCCTTCCAACTCTGTTAATCTGTAAGTTGCTAAGCCCTTTCTGAGTGTACATCGCACACTCTTCTGCGCACTGGAAGGAGAGGTTTAGAGTAGAACCTTTCAAGTTCTGGAGTCAAGGAAAGATATACCTGCTTTAAAGTTCTTGCAACAGAGACAAGACATATGATCTGAATCATGTTTTGCCCTTTGACTCAGCATTTTGATTCAGCCATGTTTTCAAGGTTTTTTTTTAAACTTCATCCATGTTTTTGAGATCAATGTCAACCTGCTGAGTGATTTAGATTGAGTAGTTCAGACAATGAAAGTCATCAACACAGTTACAGTATTTCTCTCCCCACACCTTTTGCATTGATGATGTTACCTAGTTGGGTAATAAAATGTCTGCAAGAAAACAGCCAAGTTCTGAGAGCAATAAGGCCCACACAATTCAACTCTGAATTACAAACACTCTCTTCTACTGTTAATTCTAGTAAGATGGGAGGGTATATATATTTCATAAATAAATAAATATGGGACAGATAGGCACAACCAAACTTTAATCACTTATAAAACTTTTTCATTTAAGGATGTCAGAGGAAATTCTATCCAAAGCCACCATTTCTGCAATGCTTCTTGAGAAGCAACTTTATTTTCAAAGAAACATGTGTAGGATTGCAATTTTACCACTATAAAAAAAAAATAGAGAGAGAAAGCGATTCTTTACATAAAAAGAACAGTACCAGTCAGGAAGTTTTTATTTTGCTGGTTGGAGATCAGCTCAGCTGCAGAACTGGATAATTGGTGATATTTTTTTTTAACATATGAAAAATTCATAGTGAGGCAGAACTCTTCAGAAGGCACAATAAAATTATTTGCTTATCAAGCCTGGGCAAAATGTATTAATGTCGTAAATGTTTCTTGAGATATTTTGGTTGACAGTTAATTCACAAAGCTTTTTAGCATAAGATGGAAGACCCATTAACCAGCAGGAAAGATGTTATAAAGATCTAATAACGCTTCGCATTTATTGTCAGCTGTAAATGATTCCTTTTAAATCCACATCTTATCTTTATTTGTGGAAAGCATGAGTTTCAACTGATAAATACAGTTCCCCCTAAAACAGGGGTCCCCAACCTTTGCAACTTTAAGTCTGAAGGACTTCAGCTCCCAGAAGTCTGGGAGCTGAAGTCCTTCAGACTTAAAGTTGCAAAGGTTGGAGACCCCTGCCCTAAAAGAAAAAGGTCTTTGGGAAGGGACAACTTGAGAAAGTCCTTCTTTTTTACTTAGAAAAGTTGGCCAAACCATTTTTGTTTCAATGTAATGTCACCCTGAGAAGGCGGACTGTCCTTTTGTGGCATTTCAGATAACGCTGCATCTAATATAGAGTCAACCATCTGCTTTCCCCACCTATCTTTAAACTTAGCCACATGCTTGGAGGGGAGGAAATATAAATTGCATCTCTCAGCACACTGAGCCAGAGGAAAACTATTTTAAGAATTAATTTGCATCTGGGGACATCTGTTTAAACTAGTCTCCTGTGACATCCTATCCAATAAGTTAAAACACAGTGTTAAAATCTCTTTTGGTTGCAGTGAGTTGCTTTGGGTATAACATTGAACTATAGATTAGCAGTAAAGGTAGCAAGAATTATCTGCAGAGCCTGTTATCAGACGTGTGCTTAACACTTTGCAATATTCCTGCAGAAAAGAATTGAGAATATATAAAGGTAAAGGTTTTCCTGTCTGGTCATGTCCCATTTTGGAATGTGATGCTCGTTTCTTGGCCGGGAGAGCCAGCATAGGCCAAAGACTTTTCCGTGGTCATGTGGCTAGTATGACTATATGCTGAGGTGCACAGAACGCTGATACTTTCTCATCAAAGTGGTACCTATTTATCTACTCACATTTGCATGCTTTCGAACTGCTAGGTGGGTGGAAGCTGGTGCAAGGAACAGGAACTCACCCAGCTGCACAATGCTCAGATCTCAAACCTGAACTGTCACCTTTCCAGCTGAGCCATCACGTTCACTGAGAATATATATTTAAAATTTGCTATACACATTTAATACATATTTAAAATTAACTGTCGCCTGGTCTGGCATCTAAACTTGAATACATTCTGCTCAATTTTCACTAGAATAAGTTCAAGCAAGCCCAGAAACTATCATTGTAGTAATCTGAATTATTAAAAGAATGTGTACTTAAATAAACTACAGTTTTAGAGTTTCAAAGCATACTTTCGTAAAATAGTAGTGGAAACTTCCAATTTCTTCCTCCTGGCCATGCTTATGTAGAAAAAGAGAAGATAATTCAGATTACTAGATGCAGGGTAGGTTTACATCGTGTTGACTCCTGGTGGAATCTGATATTTGAATCTGAAGAAATGGGGTCCCTATATTGTTTATTTCTCAGAGGAGGATTTGCAAATAGGATAAAGAGTGAAGGCATTAAGAAGCACCTGTGAAATTTTTCTAGGTTTTATCAGGATCTGAGGTGTCTTAAGCAGCCTTTCCATCTGCCAAGCCTTCCCTACCTGCACTCTCTTAACTTGACAAAATGACTCGTTACTTTACTAGAATGAAAACTGGTTTCTACTGAAAAGGAAACTCATTTTATGAACTGGACCAGGAAAAAGACATCCATTTACAGATAAAATCCAGAAAGTGACTGGAGTGGTTTGTTTTTGTTTTGTTTTTAGTGATCTTGCTTCTGTGCACTTATTATCTGGCGCAAATATATTTATATACTTGAAGTTTTTCCTGATAAGGGGACAAAGAGGAGAGACAAGAAGGATTTTTTTTTTTTTTACTATTCTGCAACTACAGGAAACAAGGCCAGGAGCAAAAAGAAGGAAACAGTCTCACTAGGGACAGAGCACCTGGGATAGACAAGAGATAGTCTGCAGCAATTTCTACATAACACTAACTGGATTTGACCTCCATATTTCCACAGATTTTCTCATTGAAGATGCTAAGCTGGAAAAGATTTGGGACTGAGCTCTGGAGCCCCACATCACAAGATACCCAGGAGCACCTCCAAATACAGCAAAAATTCCCTGGAGAAAGGAAAGCAACAATCACTATATAAATGTATATAAAGCACAGTTTCCAAAAGACTATGATCCAAGGTTTAAAATCCTCTACTAGCTGCACTGTGAATAAATGCAATCATATTAAGTCTTGTAGAAAGGTGAGGAAGCTAAAAAAGAAAGAAAGAAAGAAAGAAAAGGCAGCTGGATTAAATCTGGTTGGATTAAGACAAATCTGGTGAAGGGAGATAATTAGCCATTGCAAGCAAGTTAGACACCATAAACTGGGTTAATGCTCTAAGGAAAATACGGGGCTTTGCCCCCTCCCCCCCCCAATTTCTCACCTAGTGTCTACTGAAAAAATCCCAAATATCCAGCAACCTCACCAATACACACACAGAGACAGACACACACACACACGAAGTCATAGTATAAATCATTGGAAACTGCAAAATCCATGCACAAGTATTTATATTCAATGACCGCTGATAGTCAACATCCTGCTTGGGGTGACTCATTTTAGAATGTTAATTACACATTGTCAGCAATGAAAAGGGAAGGAAGCCAACCAACGAAGAGGCATAAAATGCATTCAAAATTATCTCCCTATTCTCCCCCCACCAAAAAAAAGGAAGAAGAAGAAAGAGAGAGAGAGAGAGAGAGAGAGAGAGAGAGAGAGAGAGAGAGAGAGAGAGAGAGAGAGAGAGAGAAAGAGAAAGAGAGAGAGAGAGAAAGTCCATTACCTGTTCCTGTTGTTGGACTGATTTTCCTGATGCAGTTTGCTCCTTAGCTGTAGTCATGTTCACCTACTTGGACCCACTGCAGTGAGAAAGAGGATTTCACAAGTCTTGTGTATGCGTGCGTATGTAGGTATGGGTCTGCCTTTGCTGATGTGCATGAGAGGCAGAGAAAAGGAGAGTGAGCGTGCAACTGTGGAAGTGTTTCACACCGCCCCAGCTAAAGATATACAGATGAGTAGCTAGCCCATCACTTAATCACCGGTGGAGCATCAGGCAGTGCAAATTTATTGCTATAAAAATACACAGCAATCTCTTAATCTCCTGCCTCTATTTGAATGGTCTCTCTCTCTCTCTCACGCTTGCATTCTTTCTTTTTTCCTCCTTCTTTCTGCCTCTCCAAATTAAACCAGAAGAGTGAAAGAGGAAATCCAAAGATGCTGAGAGGACTCCTTCAATTAACAGCCTCCGCAACCCCGCCACAAAACAATAACTGCTTGGCAACCAGGAACCGGCAGCTTAGAGCTGGCAGAGCGCTACTTCGCTCTCCCTCTCCCTTTCTCTCTTTGCCTCCCCCCCCCCACACCCCACCTTGACAGCCAGTTGAGGACTGGAGCAGCGCATGCTCCAAACGGCTTTGTAGAAATGTGCAGAGCAGATCTCAGCAACTGAATGTAAATTCCCAGCCTTTGCAAGAAAGAATTAGTGGCAACTTTTAACTGCTAATCAGTCACCTTGGATGAATTGCTGCCAGTGACGTTCCCTCCCTTAATCCCCGGGCTTCCTAACACAACCTTGGCAGCTCTGTCATGGCATTCTCCACGGGGTCACGGCTAGGCTGCTTTCAGCTGGCCCTCTTTTTCCTGGGACCTGCGTGAGGACACGTCTTACAAACGAGAGCATTCACGGAGAGTGTTCTGAGAATGCCAGAGCATGTTAAAAATCTCTATCTGAAACTCTCTTATCACAGTGACATTTCCAACAGTTTTCTTGAATTGGGCTATCAGATCTAGGTTGCAAAACTCTGGAGGACAGAGAAATAGCTAGCGGTAGCAGGGACAGGTTCTACTGGCAACCACGACTACTTTAAAATGTACGTATTTCAATTCCCAGAATTCCCAGGCCAACCTGCTGTCTGGGGAATTCTGGGAGTTGAAGATCACACTTCTACAAGCTGCCACGGTTGAGAAATACTGCATATGAATCTCTCTCTGCTATTGCTAGCTATTTTTTGGGTTGCATTCACTGATTGTCTGGATTTTTGGCATCCCTATCCTGATATTCCAATCTATGTGACAACCATATTGTGCACCAAGATGCAGTTCAGCTTTGCATTGGGCCTCAGCTGCTAGGAACCTAAATGTAATACATTTGGAGAGCACCAGGATGCAGAAGGATCAATCAGGAAAAGAATCAAAGGAAGAAAGACTTCTATATTTCAAAAGTTTGGTAGCAAAACAGTTCCCAGCCACACTCATGAAATATGTCCAGAATTCAAATGATCTTGTTCTGCACTCACAGTTATTCAGAGTCTTCATGAAATGTTTAAGCAAGCACTGAAAATAAGCATGCATTAAGCAGGAAACATATTTACTCTTCTACAAACCAGTAATAAAGGAAATGGTTGAATGGAAGCCTTCAAGAATTTAGTAATAGCAATAGCACTTAGATTTATATATTGCTCCACAGTTCTTTATAGCAGGGGTCTCCAACCTTTGCAACTTTAAGTCTGAAGGACTTCAACTCCAACTTTAACTTCAACTCTAAGTCTGGGAGCTGAAGTCCTTCAAACTTAAAGTTGCAAAGGTTGGAGACCCCTGCTTTATAGCACCTCTCCTTTATAGAGTCAGCCAGTGGTGGGATACGGCCGGTATGCCCTGGTATGGGCATACTGGTGCCTGCTGGGAGCACCAGGTACCATTCCAGTACGGTGCTCCGGAGGGCCCACCTGCCCTCCTTACCTGTATTTGAGCTGATCAGGGCTTTCACGCATGCACAAGAAGCATACGGTGCCTGTGCGACACTCCGCCGAGCAGGTGAAGTGTCGCGGATGGTAAGCACACATGTGCACTGGGCACTGCGCACGATCACGTGGTGGATGCCCGGCCCCATTGCACCATACCGGTTGCACCAGGATCCGGAACCCACCACTGGAGTCAGCATATCGCCCCCAACAATCTGGGTCCACATTTTACCAACCTCGGAAGGATGGAATGTTGAGTCAACCTTGAGCCAGTCAGGATTGAACTTCAGGCTATGGGGTAGAGTTAGCTGCAATGCTGCATTCTAAACATTGTGCCACCACAGCTTTTAAATTAAAGTCACATCTTAGCATCTGAACAGTTTTCAGCAGCAAGGCTGAGCCTGGAGTTTGCAAAGAGTCAAAGTGAATTTTCTTGTTCAGAAAATGCCACAGGGAGGGCCTCCTTAGGGTGCCGTCCGCTGGACAATGCTGGCTGGCAACGCCCAGGGGAAGAGCCTTCTCTGTGGCAGGTCCCGCCCTTTGGAATGACCTCCCCCCAGACCTCTGGACTATCACCAACCTTCGCCTCTTCCGCCGGACTTTAAAAACCTATTTCTTCCATATGGCCGGCCTAGCATAGCTGCTACAACCATATTTTATTAGAGCTGGGTTTTAAATTAATTGTTTTCTCTTTTTAGCATGGGTTAAACTGTTTAATTGTAGTTTTAAATTTTGTAGAATTTTTATTGTTTGTATTTTTGGATTTTAAATTCCTGTGCGCCGCCCTGAGTCCCTTTGTGGGAGATAGGGTGGGACAGAAATTTAATAAAAGTTAAAAGTTAAAGAAGCTAAACACGGGAAATCATGTCTCCGCATTTAGTATTCCACTCCAGAATGGTTTCCCATTTAAAGTCACTTTGTGATATGGGAAGTCTATAGGTTTAATGCTAAATAAATGAATTTTATAAAATGGGAAACACATTTGGTAGATGCCATAGTTTACTCCAAATCTATTAGGCCACAGATACTTCCCAATTAATTTTCCCACTTAAAAAAAAATATTTTAAGCATCTTTGTGCATCCATGCAATGCTGCTTGGGAACTGTAATTCAGGGAGAATGTCATCAAAAGTGGTACCAGGCAAATGATAACTGCTCTATACTGGGACTAAATAGTTTATATCTCTATAAGGTACTCTGGGTCAGTGGTAGTGTAGACTCCCAGTATGGAAGAGCATCTTTCCAGTATGGTGATCATCTTCTGAAGATTATGCTCTGAATGGAGGCAATGTGTCTGTGGGGTAAGGTCTGAAGATGCCTGAAGGAAATTATCTCAGGGGGGCAACGCCCCAAAAGTAGAGGGAGTCAAGCTATTCTCCAAAGCACCTGAGGGTAGAACAAGATCAATGGGTGGAAACTAATCAAGGAGAGAAGCAACTTAGAACTGAGGGGAAATTTCCTGACAGTTAGAACAATTAACCAGTGGAAGAGAAATTGCCTCCAGAAGTTGTGAATGCCCCAACACTGGAGTCTTCAAGAAGATGTTGGATAACCATTTGTCTGAAATGGTATAGGGCTTCCTGCCTAGGCAGGGAGTTGGACTAGATGACCTCCGAGGTCCCTTCCAACTCTGCTATTGTATTATTGTATTACAGTAGGTAGGTAGATACGGGAATAGAGAGAGAGGGTTGCCACAAAGAAGAGGGGGTCAAGCTATTCTCCAAAGCACCTGAGGGCAGAACAAGATCAATGGGTGGAAGCTAATCAAGGAGAGAAGCAACTTAGAACTGAAGAGACATTTCCTAACAGTTACAATAAGTAATCAGTAGAACAACCTGCCTCCAGAAGTTATGGATTCTCCAACACTGGAAGTTTTAAAGGGGAAATTGAATAATCATTTTGGTGAGCCAGTAAATGAGAACATGTCATAAATATATGTTATACCTTATTATGGGTCATGAATCCAACCATTCTCAGCTATAAACCATGGAATATGGCCTATTATCGTGATGGCGAACCTATGGCACACATGGTGGAGCCATATCTGTTGGCACCTGGAGCCATCAGCTCCAGTGCAGATGTGTTTGCCAGTCAGTTGATTTTCGGCCTTCCAGAGGGCCGGGGGAGGCTATTTTTGCCCTCCCCAGGCTTCAAGAAAGCCTCTGGAGCCTGGGGAGGGCAAAAACACCTACTGGAAGTTCGTTTCTGGAGGCTTTCCTGGAGCCCGAGGAGATGAAAATGGAGGAAATACCAAGCTCAGCTTGGAGGCGAGCAATGTGGCGCGCGTGGGGTATTTGTGTGTGTGAGGGGGTGGGCACACATATGCATATGGGGGAGGCGCCTTGCATTATGAGTGCTGGAACGCACGCACGCTATTACGCACACACCCTTGTATTTTTGGCACCCAACAACAAAAAGGTTCTCCATCGCTGGCCTATTATGTGTGAAGTCAATCAACTGGGTTTTTTTTAAAGCATGACAAATAAACTAACCACAGCTTAGTTTGATAGATGAAGCTCATGATCTGGACTGCTTTCAAGTTGTTTATGACTGTTTGATGTTTATGAACCAAAATTCATATTCTTCCATCAAATTAATCTTTTAATCTCAATGAAATGCAGATATTATCTGTCTAGTCATCTATATCCATCCATCCATCCATCCATCCATCCCCATGTCTGTCTGTCTATCTATCTGTCTGTCTATCATCACAGACTCATATCTGTGAGGTATAAACTAGCATAGTCTCAATCAGTAAAAGGCAAAACAAAATCACACTTCAAAACAAGAGATAGATGGAAACCAAGCCTCACATATTGCACTAGTAATAATGTCTCTTATGTATGATGTATTTGAAAATTATTGATATATACAGTATGTGGCTTTCTCCACATTGGTCTAGATTTCTCTGTATAAAAATTAGTGTAATTATTAATGTCATTTATGATTTACCCCGTGCAGACTACCCTGTTGGTATTAATATTATTAATATCAACAGAGGATTTTAACAATGATTTTGTAGTTTCTCAAAATGATATTTAGTTATTTAAATTAATGAAATGTTGGAAATTTTAAACTAATTTCATGATACTTGTAAATATCTTGTTTATTCCATTTCTTCAATTTCCACATTCCCCTTCTTAAAAAATGGTTTTCCTTTTCTTAAAATGGTCAACAAAAATAATTTAAAAATGAGTCTTCCTTTTGAAATAGAGTCATCTCTAGAATTTCCTCATTATTGCTTTTTAAATTTATTTCAATAAAAGTTTAATTATCAGGAGGAAATTTAGAACTGGAACTAAGTTAGTTTGTAAGAGTACAAAGAACACATTTGTTCTGGGTAAACCAGGAACAAGGGTACATCTGCTATGTGTTTATGTAATTTGTTCTGCATTATAGGTGACTTCATTTCTCAAGAATTCAGCCTGTGCTGTAATAGACCCACGCAATTAAAAAGTCACTTAGTTAGTGGTGTCAAGCATATCACACCAAAGAAAAGTGACGCTTAACAGTTTTTACAGAAACGACTTAGTATGTATTCCTTGGATTTAGGACAGCAATGAGGAATCCACAGGCTTTACATTTCTGGTGAAATAAATGCTGTAGCCAGTATGGATAATGGTGAGAGTCTGCTTTGGAGTTTTCAGGTTTTTTAAAAAAAAAATATAAAGTTTTTTTTTTCATTTTCATAACATATAATCCCATGTATACTAATACATAACCAACATCCTATTGTATTATTAAATGTTTACATCAATTCATCTTACCAACAACTCCCAATAACAATTATTGGCTCTTCTGCTTTTCATACACCATATTTGTACCTTATCCATCACATTCTTCTCCCTCTCTCCTCCCTCTCCCTACCTTCTTTCTTCCCTCTGTCATCCTTCCCTTCTCTACTTCCCCTTCCTCTCTCCCCTTTCCACTCCTTTCTCTCACCCCCCCCCTTGCCCTCTCTCCTCTCCCTCTCTTCTTCCCTTCCCTCTCTCCTCTACTCCCCACTCTTCATTTCATTTACTTGGTGTATTTCAGCTCCCTTTTAGGTTGATGGTATTTATAATTCCTTTTCAATATTCATATTTAATTTTAACATGTATTCTCCTCCTTTAAAAAAAAAGAACGAAAAAGTATACATATATAGTCATTGTGCTTTTAAACACCCGCCCCCCCCTCTCCCAAATCACCCAGCCTAATTTTGGCGGAAATGTAGACCCGGTTACAATTCCCAGCTATTCTCATCATTATCTTTTCTCTCTCCTGTTTTCCACTTTCTCTCCCACCCTCTCTTTTTCTTTCTTTGTTCTCCCTCTGCCTTTTCCTCTCTATCCTGTTTCATCTCTTTTCTTTCTTTCTTTCTCTTCCCCCGCTATCATCTTTTTTATTCTACTAAATGCTAGGCCTGAAGATTTTTGTCTCATGAAGTACCATTTTAAAGAAGGTCAAGGAGCCTCCTTTAAAAAGTCAACCAGTGACTTACCTGCTATTTTCCATTTATCACAATAGCAACTAAACTCCCCACGCGTCATCTCATGAACAGCGCTAACTTTGATCCAAAGAGGAAGAGACCCCGTGTCTAAAGGTCCCCCTTAAAGCTCATAAACGGAACAATCCGGGGTTTCAAATTTTTTAGAACCTACTCTGTAGGTGTGGCCTATTTTGTGGGCGTGGCTTGGCAGTCATGTGACAGGGTGGGAGTGGCACTTTTAAAAATGTGGTGAAACTCATTTAACAACGCTCTTGCTTAGCAACCAAAATTTTGGACTCAATTGTGATGATAAATTCTTTCTTTCTTTCTTTCTTTCTTTCTTTCTTTCTTTCTTTCTTTCTTTCTTTCTTTCTTTCTTTCTTTCCTTCCTTCCTTCCTTCCTTCCTTCCTTCCTTCCTTCCTTCCTTCCTTCCTTCCTTCCTTCCTTTCCTTTCCGCTGGGTCACTGGCAGCAGCGGGCCAGATTTACTTCCAGGTACGCCGGTGGAACCCCCTCTCACCGGTTCTCTAAATTTCACAAACCGGCTCTCGCGAGTAGGTGTGAGCCTGCAGAAACCCACCACTGGGACAATCTAACTATGTAGCGACCCATAATGGTAGCCCAACTTGTTTGGCAACTGTTCGAAGTTGCAATGACCCTGAAAAGAGTGACGTATGACTGGTCCTCACATTTACAACCACTACAGCTTCCCCACAGTAACATGATCAGAATTAGGGTGCTGAGCAGCTGGCATGTATGATAGTTATGAAGGTTGCAGAATCTCAGGGTTACTTGAGAGCTATCTGTAACCTTTCCAGCTGGCTTCTGTAAAGCAAAGTCAGGCTAAGATAAACAGATTAACAGAGTTGTAAGGGACCTTATAGGTCATCTAGTCCAACCCCACACTCAAGCAGGAGAACCTACACCGTTTCTGACAAATGGCAGTCCAGTCTCTTCTTAAAAGCTTCCAGTAATGAAGCTCCCACAACTTCCGAAGGCAACTTCTGTTCCATTGGCTGATTGTTCTCACTGTCAGAAACTTTCTCCTTATTTCTAGGTTGAATCTCTCCTTGGTCAGTTTCCACCCATTATTCCTTCTCTGGCCTTCAGGTGCTTTGGAAAACAGCTTGACCCCCTGCTCTCCGTGGCAGCCCCTCAAATATTGGAACACTGCTATCATGTCTCCCCTGGTCCTTCTCTTCAAAGCAAAGTAAGGATTCTCCTAATGACTGCACGATTCACTTAATGACTACAGAGTCATTACTTGTTATTACTTAACAAGTGTGGCAAAAAGGGGTTCTAAAATTGGGTGAAATTCGCTTACCACTTTGCCATAGAAATTTTGGTCCCAGTGGTTGTAAATTGAGGACTACCTGTATATTTATTTATTTATTTATTTATTTATTTATTTATTTATTTATTTATTTATTATTTATTTATTATTTATTTATTATTTTATTTTATTTTATTTTTAAGATTTATATACCACCCTATCTCCCTGGTGAGACTCAGGGCGGTGCACAGAAAGAATAAAAAACACCCATAACAAACAGTCACAATATAAAATAGAATTAAATAATTAAGTCTGTGCTAAAGAGTAGTTAAAAACTGTAAAAAATGTTGTATTTAAAATTAAACCATTAATCTATGCCAGGCCAGCCAGATGGAAAAAGTGCGTTTTGCGCGCCCGGCAGAAGAGGCGTAGGTCCGTAATGGTGTGAAGGTCGGGGGGCAGGTCGTTCCAGAGGGCCAGACCTGCCACAGAGAAGGCCCTCCCCCTGGGAGCCACCAGCCGGCATTGACCGGCAGACGGCACCGTGAGAAGGCCTACTCGTAGATAGCCAGGACCCATGCCATGGAGTACTTTGAAGATGGTTACTAACACCTTGAAGCGCACCCGGAAGACCACAGGCAGCCAGTGGTCTTCCTGGTCTCTCCCCATATCTGTCCACCATCCACCATCCACATCTAGCAAGCATTCTAAATAGTCATGATGTCTTGTGTGAAGCTGTTGATCCCTCTGTAGCCCATCTACAAAAACATTGACGGCAAGTATTAAGTGGCTTCCCTTCTTTATAATTAACTTAAGGGACAAAAAGTGATCCAGTCATTCTCAAGCGCCCCACCGCCATTCAACCTCTCCCCCTAATGTTTTCCCCAGTTACAATTTCCCATCAAAACACAAGGCTATAATTTCCTGCCTTCTCATGATGGCTTCATTCATAGCCATCTGCCCAAGGTCAATGGTGTGATCTATGTACAGGAACAGAAAGGAAAAATGGGGGATGCAAAACCCAACACAATTTCACTTCCCCTACATTATTTTTAGTCCCCGTTGTTTCCCCAGCAATTCTAACATCTGTTTCCACTTTTCAACCTAGAAACCCACCTGTGCCAAATACTCCAACTCATCTCCATCTAATTAATGCACAATGAAAGAAGACATTAGTGGGAATTAACCCACAGCATTAAGTGAACTAGTTCCTCCTGCTGCTGCTCCGGGGAATGGAGTTGAGGCTTTTAACAGTTTGTTAACAGCGTTTCTCAATGTTGAGGACTTTGAGACCTGTGGACTTCAACTCCCAGAATTCCCCAGCCAGTTATGGCTCTTGAGAAACGCTTGTGTAATACTTGTTCCATTTTATTTCTTCCATTCCCATTTTAAGCAGTTTTGGATTTCTTCAATACTTTAAAGAGTCTCTTTTATATGTTCAGGAGGAAAAATAATTATTCCACGTGCTCTCTGGGATTCTCATTTGTTTCCTTCTTAATTTTAAAAACCACATCTAATTTTTCTTTTAATGTCTACTGACAAATCCCTTCCAGAACTTCTTATTCCCTGATGGACTTGCTCGCACATTTTTTTTCTGTAACTTCTGGGAACACATTGTTCCCACAAAAACACCATAGCTGACATTGTTGATTCAAAATCTCAGTATGTTTCCTCAAAAATATCTTTGAACACCTTTATAAATTGATTCTCTTGTTATATTTCCAATATCAAGAACAGTTTTTCTTTCCCCCCCCAAAAAACATTTATTCCTTAAAATTAATTACAAAATCCAATATTTATTTATTAATATTTCACATTTTTAAACGATCAATCTGCCTCAAAGAGGGGCTATGGCTGGTGTACAACATAGATACATACATATTATATATATATATATATATATATATATATATATATATATATATATATATATATATATATATATATATATATATATATATATATATATATATATATATATATATATATATATAATATAAATGGCTTTGCGTGTGTGTGTGCGTGTGCGTGTGCGCAGGTGTTCCAGCATAACTCTGGAACACCTTGAGCAATTTCAACCACACTTGGTACACGGATGACTTATTCTCTGGAAACAAATACTGTGGGGGTAAGACACCCCTAACATCCCTTGGTGTGTGTATTCTGTTACGATACAGCCTGTTGTGCCTTCAGATGGCTTCTACTGTATAGCGCAGTGGAGTTGCCATGGTAACAGCTTCACAGTACCCCACAAGGGGGTTTCCTATGGTAAGGGGGATAATTCAACATTAGTAATTATGTTTGGTTTGGACATTTCACCCCTATAAATTAAAACCCAGACAACGTCTGGTTATCAACACTAGTAAAATATAATTGATAAAACAATGTATAAAAATTAAGATTCAAATTAAATTAGGATTAAAAGCTTTAAAATGATAGAAGAATGACAGTTAAAAGAGGGGGGGGGGAGGAATATGCTACAATGACCATTTAATGTTGGGTTATTACAGGCAGGGAGGTTCTCAAAGGTCTATCCAGCCTCATGTTTGGGCTCATTGCCCTGCAGGCAAGGCCACAGAGCCAGGTTTTCACCCCTTTGTAGAAGTCAAGAGATTGGGAGCTTTCATCACTTCTGATGGGATCCTGCCGGTTTAACAACCGATTGGATGATTGCATGCTTTGTGTGCCTGCTCCATGCGCATGCACAGTTTTAACAAAGCTTACCTTCCACCTTACTTCTGAGGAGTAACACAGCTGAGGCGCCCCAATCTGCTCTACCGCACAAATCAGCTAGGAGGATATAGGTAAGTAAAGTGCGCAGGCGCGCAGGTGGGCCGACCTGATTGTTGGAGCTACCGGTTAACCTGAGCTGGTCTGAACAGCGCAGGTGGGCCGACCTGATTGTTGGAGCTACCGGTTAACCTGAGCTGGTCTGAACTGGCTGAATCCCACCCCTGCCTCTGGAGGTATGATGTTCCACAAAGAAGGCTCTCTTCCTAATTGAAATTCTTTGACTGGCATGTTCTTCAGTATACCTTCCCTGCCTGATCAAAGGAGACAGGCTGATAAGATTGAGCAAAGTTGGTTCTCTAGATCAGGGGTCCCCAACTTTTGCAACTTTAAGTCTGAAGGACTTCAGCTCCCAGACTTCTCCAGCCAGCTTTGCTGGCTGGAGAATTCTGGGAGCTGAAGTCCTTCAGACTTAAAGTTGCAAAGGTTGGAGACCCCTGCTCTAGATAACCTGATGATTCTATGCTATGTAGGGCTTTATAGGTGATGACCAACTTCTTGAATTGGAACCAGAAGCAAACTGGTACCCAGTGCAGTTTGCAGAGCCAGGGTGTTATATGTAATAATAATAATAATAATAATCTTTACTGTCATTGTAATAATACTGTAATAAAATTACAATGAAATTGGTTATGTCCTCTTCTTTGGGCACTCAGCATAGCCACATTCTACACCATCTGAAGCTTCTGGATATTTTTCAGGGGCAGTCTGAAAAGTATCCAGAAGCCAAACAGCTAAATATTTTAGAGTTTTCTGACCCTTTAATCTGTTTAAAACTTCCTATAGCCGTTTTATTTTAAATACTTAAAAATAATAAAGATATACATTTTTGTTTTTTACATTAGGAATCAAAGGCACTCACACACCGTTTCCAGTCTTGACATTTTGAAGATATCTACCTTCTTTAAAACAATTGTTTTAGGCAAAACAATTTTAGGCAATTTCTGAAAGTGATTAGCAAGGGAAGTACAAACTTTGAAAGGTCCTGTTTGTGGTTGTAGAGCACCAGTGTGAATATTTCCCTTGTCTCGGGTTTACCAGAGATTGCTGCTTTGCAGTTTCCTACGGAGATGCAGCTGTATGGAACATAATTTGGGTAATCTCATATAATCTCTTTGTCCAGAGGGGTACAAAGGAGACAATTGTCATCTCTTTGTTCATGGCTACAAATGTTGGCTCTTCAGTGATCTTCAGTTGGCCACCTGGAAGTATCTTATCAGTCCTTTTAAGATTAAGTATACATTGACCTAGTCTACAGAATAAATTCAGCATATGCCAGGATAAATGAAGTACCCAGAGAGATACATATTAAATTTGTTAGAAGGTCAACCAGGGAGGGAATTTTGAAGGCGCAGAGAGGGGGCCCATTAATTTACCAACAAAAGGAAGTCGTCATCTTGAAGCAGATCCCAAAAAAGATTAGAGAGATGAGAAGGAGGTATTCCTTCTTATCCAAAAAATTGTTTGACCATGTGATTTGGTTTAAGTGGGCGATGCCGGAAGGGATGCTGGTGTTCTGGGAAGGAGGGAGAGTTAGGATTAAAACAGTTGTTGAGGCGGAAGCCTTTTTTAAGAAACATTCCTCAGTCCTGGGGGAAGATTCAGGGGGGACGGGGGAGGCCACGGCCCCGCCCGCTGTGGGCCAGGAAGGAGAAAAAGAAGATACAATTGCCAAGAGACTTAGATCAAAAAAATGACTTTGCTTGTTTTTTTATTAATATACTATAACCTTGTTATCTGGATGTTTGTATAAGACTGCCAGCATAGAATTGAGAATTTAGGATGTATGCACTTATTTTCATCTCATAGTACTTCTGAAAAATGTCTTTCTTAATGTTTTATTGTGAAGCCCAGGAAGGGCCAATGATCCCGACACAAAAGTTCTCAAAATGTTTCTGTATCCCTTACCTTTCCCTTTTGGAAAAATTGTAAAACTCAATAAAACTTTTTCAATAAAAAAAAAAAAAAAGATTAAGTATATATATTTATAAGGGACACGGTGGCTCAGTGGCTAAAATGCTGAACTTGTCCATCAGAAAGCTCAGCAGTTTGGCGGTTCGAATTCCTAGCGCCACATAACAGAGTGAGCTCCTGTTACTTCTCCCAGCTTCTGCCAACCTAGCAGTTCGAAAGCATATAAAAATGCAAGTAGTAAAATAGGAACCATCTTTGGTGGGCAGTTAACAGCATTCCATGCACCTTCGACATTGAGTGATGCTGGCCAGATGACCACGGAGACATCTTCAGACAGCGCAGGTTCTTCAGCTTTAAAGTGGAGATGAGCACCACCCCCTAGAATCGGGAATGACTAGCACATATTTGCAAAGGGAATCTTTACCTTTATATATATTTATATAAGAAGCACTGAGGCAAGTAGTAAAGAGGATACAGAAAATGCTCCAAAAATATCTAATAATTTTCAAGGCTACTGAACTGTTGAAATAAATTCAATTATAACATTACAGGTTGGTTCTTAATGGAACATTTTCTAGTGGACTATATGTAAGTCCTATCAAGAAAACTTCAAGTTCCATATACATCCTAAATTTTGAAATGAGCAATATTCTAATTATTTTTCAAGTCAGATGCCGTGCATTTATTAGAATGCTAATGGTTAAGACTGGCAATGTACTACCAGGTCAAGAATGTGTTCATTTGCTTTCCTCTTTGCCATGTCTATAGTCACATCCATCTAATAAGCTTTTCCCAAGAATTTCATCGGGCTATCAAGATATAGAATCTACTCCTTCTTCTCCCATTATGGTTTATTTATTTTCTGGCAGCCCAGGTGCCACAAACTAAGTATAATCTCTATTGCCATTGTACTTAAATACAATGAAATTGGTTGTACTACCATCAAAAACCTGATGCAGAGGTTAGAAATGGCTTTTATGGGTTCATTGCATTCTTTGGTTGATTTTCAATTCTGATTGTTTTTAAAACGAAAGGCCATTCTTTAAATGGTACCGAGATTTGGGCTTCAAAGCATATGTGAAGTATATTATTCAGTAACCGTGAAATGTTTACTGTAAGTTATGGTTCTATAGTTATTGCTATTCTGTGCTTCAAATGTCACTGAGTCATGTTGAGGATAGAGAAACCATCCCATAATTGCTTTCTATTGTGTTCGTCCCCTTTCCATTTATTCCACAGTAAATGTTTCTTGCAAGAAAATAATAATAGTGCAATGATACCACTGTAATTAGTGCTTCTCTGAGCTTAGCCCCTCCAATTTACTTCTAGTTTCTCCGTCTTTACATCCATAATCTGTTTTATAGATAAGTGAACTGAATCCATTCCAATTAGTCTCTCATTCAGCCTATGAGTCAATAAATCCGGTCTACCAATGCTAGAATTAGACAAGGAATCTAACTGGATATTGCTGCGTCTTCTTGAAAATATGCCTAGGAAAATATAATTCAACACAAACAAACAAATACGATGAAAGAACTATTGCAAAAATAAGTTGCAATGAACAATTCAGTTACATCAGGAATTTTTTTTGGGTATATGAATCAGAATGAGAAATGTCTGCTAGATATTTTGTTGATTGATGTATGTGTGTATGTGTGTGTGAATTCAGTTTGTCTCTAGATCTGGATCTTCTGTAGATGTTTTTGCTTTCTAACTCATCCTGAAACAGTTCGGCTCATATTTTGAAAGCAGTGTCTTTTTTTGAGAAAAGTGATGAATAGTGAAATAGTGAAAAGTGAAAACCTATAACACTTTCTCTTTTAGGTTTAGCTTAAGTTTAGTGAACACAAATCTTCAGATTTGAAAAGTATAGCAAGTATCATTACTTACTATACTTAAAAGTATACCAAGTCATTACTTACTTTCCGTTTTCTACTCAACATGAACAAATCATATGCATGAAGTGGAATAAATATCTAAATTCAGCCCCCACCATCACTACCTTACAAAGTCATCTCTGTACTTATTAAAGGCCTTCATGATCAGGAGTTTATTTTGTTTCCAAGAATAACATGTAGCACTGTTTAATGAACTGTGTCAAATACATTTATTCTGTTATTGTTTGTAAGCTGCCCAGAGTTGCCTTATCAGTGAATGGGTTATAGTATAAATTTAATAAATAAATAAACAGCCTTGTATCTACCGTGTTTCCCAGAAAATAAGACAGCGTCTTATTTTCTTTTGACCCCCAAAATAAGTGCTTGGCTTTATTTTCGGGGAGGTCTTATTATTTTTGAGGTGCAGGAGGCAGCGAGCATGGTCAGCTCATGGCTGCTGCTTTGTTGCAATATTTTCAGGGGAGGGCTTATTTTAGCGCAAGCGCTCAAAAAAACTGATTGGTCTTATTAACTGGGGAGGTCTTATTTTCGGGGAAACAGGGTATATTATATTTCTTCTGCCCTACTCCTAACCATCTCCATTTCTTTTGTCTGCAAACATTTTAGCAGTTACAGGAGGAAGAGATCATATGCAGATTCATGCATTTATTTATTTATTTAATTTATTAAACTTTTATGCCATCCATCTTTTGTACAAGGTGACTCTGGACATTGCTGAGCATATTATAAAGTAGGTGGCACCAGGTAAAATTCACATTAATACACATCCTCATTGATATGCCATAATGTTCATTAGAGCAAATACAGTTAAGTCTTAGGCTTACAACCGTAACTGATTATTATGGTCATAAATCATGATGGTTGTAGAGAAGGCCACCACATGACTGAACCTTTTGGGACCTTTATTACAGGGGTCATTAAGCAAACATGGTGGTCACTGAGCAAAACCGTTGTTTACCACAGGCCGGTTTTGGAAGCCAGAGTGGAAGAAAACGCAAGTTTCTACCAAGAAAGTCAAATAACTATGGAGCACTGCAAACAGCTGTAAATACAGGTAGGTTACTGAGTGCCCAAAATGAAGCCAGGTGACCACGGGAATTGAAACTAGGTTTAAGTAGCTTTTCAGGGGTCCATTGTAACTTTGAACATTTACTAAATGATTGGTCAAGCCTGTATTGTCCCAAAGGTGTTTGTTTCTAGAGGTAACTGGATTTTCTGGTTTTTCTTGGAGGACGTTTCACTTCTCCAATCTACAACACAGTCCTTTCAGCAGTTCCAAGAAGGCTCCACACCCTTTTGCACTACTCGGGTGACCCTGAAGACATATATAAACCTCTAGGTCCATGATGGCGAACCTATGGCACGTGGAGCCATTTTTGAAAGCACGCGAGATGTTGCCCTGTCAGCTCCAGCACTCATGCACAGCACACACTGCCAGCTGATTTTCGGCCTTGATTTTCAGCAGTTTTTTGTCCTCTGGAGGCTTCAGGAAAGCCTCCTGAAGCCTCCAGAGAGCGAAAAATGGACTTACCGGGCCCACCAGAAGTTGTTTCTGGTCTCCAGAGGACCTCTGGAAGGGGGGCGTTTTCACCCTCCCCAGGCTCCAAGAAAGTTGTGTGTGTATGCATGGGGCAGCAGGACAGGTGTCACACACGCAGGGACAAGGGGCATGACATGGGGGGGATGAAATTATGGGGGTGGGCACCCGAGTGCGTACAATATTGCGCATGCGCGTGCTTTTGGCACCCGAGGCAAAAAAGGTTCGCCATCACTGCTCTAGGTGATCTTAACGACTCACTCAAAGAATGCAAATGACCAGCTGTCTGCAAGGAGTATAAATCCTTCCATTCTCCACCATCCAGTCAGAGTTGAAGGAACTTCTTGGATGACAAGCTAAACGTCTTCAAAAGAAAAAAGCAGAAAGTCGAGTTGCCTCTTGGAAAAAAAGCACCTTTGAGACAACCATGACCTGGGTGACTGAGAATCTCCATAGATATCAAGGCTGCATTGTATTCCAATTTGACTTCAGTGAGTTTGATTACTGGGATTCCACCAATCCAAGTGTCGATCCATGGATTTAATCAGTCACACTCAGATGGATCAAATCAACTCTGACTACACCAGAACAAAAGGCACTAATATTGCAGCTGTATCCCTGTTTATTAGGAGTACATTCCATCAGGTTCAAGAAAATTTATTTCAGGTAAGCATGAGTAGGTTAACAATTTAATTCTATTTGCTTGAGAAAAAGGCCTCCTGAAGTCAGAATTCTGAGAGATAAATGCTTGCTCCCTATCTCTTTTACTTCTAGCATGTAATTTGCTTTCTTTGTCCAAAGCTTCAGCCCTTCGGCACCGGAGTACTGAAGATTTATATGCAACTGCCACCCTCAACTTGGCACAATTAATTCTACTGCTCGTACACCAGACACCAATCTGGTCAGTGTCTTCTGGCTTTCTGTGTCTATTCCAGTTGGCATGACCTTGGCAGTTTCAGCACTACAAAGGCACAATTCTAGCTTGCTAGAACCATCTGTGGTACCTTACATAATTGCAGCTCACTGTCTATTATACAATCTGTGGTAGGCATGATATCCCCTTTAAAAAAAATTCAGTTACAAAAAGTAGGATAAGGCATAAAATGCTATACTCAACTAAAATGTCAGCACTCATAATCTTTCAGGTTTCCAAGGTTTCTAATGTAGGTATTATTTTTTGGAGGGGTGGAAAGAAAAGAACAAAATCTGAGTACAGCTAGTCCTTGATTTACAGTCACAATTTCCATTGCTAATAATAATAATAATAATAATAATAATAATAATAATAATAATAATAATAATAATAATAATAATAATAATAATAATAATAATAATAATAATTATTTAATTTCTTGACTGCTCCCTCTCCCCATAGGGACTCGGAGCGGTGCACAGGGAAACTAAAACAATAAATATACAATAAATATACAGACATATTAAAAACAAATTAAACGATACCTGTGCTAAAATATCCATTTACATACTAAAATTCCCACTTAAACAAGTTGTTGAGTGAATCATGTGGGTTGTTAAGTGACTCTGGCTTCCCCCCATTGAGCTTGTGGGAACTGGAGAGGTAGATTAGCAAATGGTGATCACATGACCCAAGGCACTGCAACTAGTATCGGTATGTCTAATTTAATGAAAAGAAGGACTATGGGAGACATGATGGCAGTGTTCCAAAATCTCAGGGGTTGCCACAAAGAAGAGAAAGTCAAGCTATTCTCCAAGGCATCTGAATGTAGAACAAGAAGCAATGGGTGGAAACTAATCAAGGAGAGAAGCAAGTAAGAATTGAGGATAAATTTCCTAATAGTTGTTCTAATTAATCAGTGAAACAACTTGGCTCCAGAAGTTGTGAATGCCTCAACACTGGAAGCCTTTAAGAAGATGTCTGAGGTGGTGTAGGGTTTCCTGCCTAGGCAGAGGGTTGGACTAGAAGACCTCCAAGGTCCTTCCAACTCTGCATATTGTATTGTATTGTAACTATTAATGAATAATGCTAATTGCTATGTGCCCAAATTTTGATCATGTGATGCTGAAACAATCGTAATTGTGGAAACCGGTCATTTTTCAGTGCCATTGTAATTTTGAACGGTCACTAAACAAATGGTTGTAAATCAAGGACTACTTGTATGTTATGGTTGTTGACTTCCCCACCCTCAACTCCCTTTGGATGAATACATTCTTGGAAGTTCAGGCATGCCCACCATTGAGGATTTGGGGATAATTCCACATAATTGGAGAGCCCCTAATTCAGAAGGCAGATGTAGCCTGACCATCTTCAACTGATCACAGAATAAAGACAGTAGTTCAATCTCACATTAGCTGAGCCTATAGGAATTCCTTGCAGGGGCTTCTTTTAAACCATCATTCTTGCTTTAGATGGATAAAAAGCCAATATTATTTGTTTATTTAAAGAAATTATAAGCTGTTTTTTATGGATAGCTTTTAAGATAATGGACAATTGCTTAATTTTGGCCAACAATACCACTAGCTGGGCCAACAATACCATAGTGACATCTCGTGGCATTGTAACAGCACTGTAAGTTTGGATCTGAGGCTTCGGATCAAAATGTCAATACAAAGGAAGACTGTATATTTTGCTTTTAATAATAATAATAATAATAATAATAATAATAATAATAATAATAATAATAATAATAATAATAATAATAATAATAATAATAATAATAATAATAATAATAATAATTTTATTTGTAAACCGCATCCTCTCCCCAAAGGGACTCGGAGCGGTGCACAGGGAAATTAAAAATACCAATCAAAATACATATAATAAATAGCTAAAATACAAATTAAACAAAATTATCCCTGCGCTAAAATCCCCTATTTTAAAATTAAACTAAAACCCCCTAAACCCTATTAAAAGACGGAAGACTAGCCTAGGCCGGCCAAGCAGAAAAAGTGTGTCTTCAATTTTTGACGGAAGGAGCGGAGGTCCGTAGTTGTTCTGATTTCGGGGGGAAGGTCGTTCCAGAGGGCCGGGCCCGCCATAGAGAAGGCCCTTCCCCTGGGCGTCGCCCGCTGGCATAGCCTAGTGGATGGCACCCGGAGAAGTCCCTCTCTGTGGGAGCAAATCGGCCGCAGGGATGTATGGGGCAGGATCCGGTCCCGCAGATAACTTTTACCTGGATTTATCATTTTAAATTTGTTACCAGGGGAAAAGGACATGTTTCAAACAAATGAAAAGAGAACTTTGGTCATTTTCATCAGATCATGACTCGATCCTTTACTAAAGTTGGCAGCCTTTAAAATCATTTTTAATAAACATTAAATAAAATTAAATAAAAATAAATAAATAAAAATTAATAAAATAAAAAATAATAAATAAAAATTAAATAAAAATAAACATTTTGGATTTGGCTTGGAAATTCTAGAGCCGTGATGGCGAATCTATGGCACGTGTGCCACAGGTGGCACGCGGAGCCATATCGATGGGCATGCAAGCTCAGCTCGGGCATGCATGTGCACACCGGCCAACTGATTTTTGCGCCTTCTGGATCCACCAGAAGTTGGAAAACGGGCTGTTTCTGGCCTCTGGAGGGGGTATGGAGCCTGGGGAGGGTGAAAAACGGGTCCACCATGCGTGCCAAAAGCAGGGGGAGCGCAGGGCATCACGTGTGCATGGGCAGGGGGAGGGTGCATAGAATTATTGGTGTGGGCATGCACGCACATGAACCCCTCCCCCCCAGGGGCTCCCCCTGCTTTTGACACACAATGGCAAAAAGGTTAGCCATCACAGTTGTAATCTAGAGTGTGTTAGGGATGTAGAAAAAAAATGATGTTTATAACAAATTACAAAACGTTCTTGTATTAGAAGGCAGGCCTAGCACTCAGAAACAATCTATCACCATGTTATTTTTTTATAGAACATCTTGGGAGGGGTATGTCTTATTTGGGGTCCCAGGAAATATTCATTCTATGCAATATTCACAATGGGACATTATTTTTTTTCCACTTACCCATCATAGTAAAGGTCAGTGATGGCTTACCTTTTCCAGACCGAGTTCACTGACCTATTTGTTTCTAAAAATGCTGAAAATAAGAAGTTTATTGAAAAGTGCAAACTTTTGATATATTAGGGCTGCAGACTCACTTATTTATTATATTGTGCCTCCAGATTTAACTTTGTATTCCTGTATGTCTTGCAGTAACATCTGGATTCCTCTAAAATAGGTTTATCTTCCTTATATGGAATAAGTAACCAAGATGATTAGGGGACTGGAGGCTAAAACATATGAAGAACGGCTGCAGGAGCTGGGTATGTCTAGTTTGATGAAGAGAAGGACATGGGGAGACATGATAGCAGTGTTCCGATATCTCAGAGGGTGCCACAAAGAAGAGGGAGTCAAACTATTCTCCAAGGCACCTGAGGGCAGGACAAGAAGCAATGGGTGGAAACTAATCAAGGAGAGAAGCAACTTAGAACTGAGGAGAAATTTCCTGACAGTCAGAACAATTAATGGGTGGAACAGAAATTGCCTCCAGAAGTTGTGAATGCCCCAACCCTGGAAGTCTTTAACGTTTATAGGGATAATTTTTAAATTTTAGAGTCTTATTAATTTTAGCACAGGGAATATTTAATTAGTTTTTAACAATTTTAGATTTTTGTATTTTTGTATGATTTTAATGATGCCTGTGTGCCGCCCTGGGTCCTTTTTTAGGAGAAGGGCGGGGTATAAATTTAATAAAATAAAATAAATAAATAAATAAGATGTTAGATAGCCATTTTGTCTGAAATGGTATAAGGTTCCTGCCCACGCAGGGGGTTGGACTAGAAGACCTACAAGGTCCCTTCCAACTCTGCTATTGTATTATTGTATTGTAAGTGAGGTTCTGGTTGCAATAAATGCATTGCAATCTTAAACAGGAAAAGCACACAAAACCTATCTGGTTAAAAATGAAGACATATATATATATTTTAGCCCACTTTTTAGAGATTAAAATATCAACTAGATTATGCTTCAAATTCTGTCAGACAGTATGACTCAAAAACACTGATGTGCAAAATACACGTTCAAGAAATACCCAACCAAGAGGACACTATTGTTCATAAATATCACTTGACTGCCATTGCAAAACCATCTTGTAAAATATGCAGGTATTAATGAAACTAGCCATTTCAAATCTAGCCCCAAATAGGCGGTGGGTTAAACTTTTATTTTTTATTTAATGTCAATTACTGAGGTGTCAATTTGATTTCATTGACAGCTGCATCAGGGTTGTGTTTGACCTCGGGGATGGGGGGGGGAGCATGGCCAGCACTCATGTCGGGGGCACCTGTGGTGACCCAAGCACTCTGCCATTGAAAACAGAGCTCGGGAGGGCCGCACATGAGCCGTTTCGTTTTCACTGGCAGAAGGTTACAGGAGGCTATTGCAGCTGAAAATGGAACTCCGGAGGGTCGTACGCTATTGTCCCAAGCTCTATTTTTGCTGGCCAACGCACCACGGGCCTGCCCTTCGCTGTTTCCCAGGGAGCCCTGCAGGCCAGAGCTAAGCACTCTGTAGGCTGGATGTGCCCCGAGGTCACACCTGGTCTATGAGAGATGTGGGCAATACAATTTATTTATTTATTTATTTATTTATTTATTTATTTATTTATTTATTTATTTATTTATTTATTTATTTATTTATTTATTTATTTATTTATTTATTTATTTATTTATTTATTATTTATTTATTTATTTATCGAATTTATACCCCGCCCTTCTCCTTGTTAGGACCCAGGGCGGCGCACAGCCATTACTAAAATCACAGTACAAAACAATATATATCATTAAAACATATTAAATAATTTAGAACCCGTGCTAAAACCCATTTAAAAACCCTACCAAATTATAATTTACGTATAAAAAGTCAGAAATGGGGGGCTATCCTAGGCCGGCTTGTTGGAATAAATACGTCTTAAGGTGTTGGCGGAAGAGGTGGAGGTCTGAGGTAGTACGAAGGTCGGGGGGTAGGTCGTTCCAGAGGGCCGGGCCCGCCACAGAGGACATTGGTATATTAATTACATAGCTTGAAATGAATAATAAATTATGAGGAACTAAGAGATTGAGTCCTAATATGAATTAAATGCTGGATTACAAGTGGGAGATATATCAGAGAAAGATGTGACTAGTTAGATACATACAGAAATGTTATTAATGAGGGCATGTTCCATGTGCCTTTAATGTACAAGATAAACGATCTTGAATAAGTACTGTAGGAAAAGTTATGTAGATACCAGTTTGGCCCTGAAAGAGTAGAGGATAAGGAAGAAACTCAACATTACTCTATCTTGATTCTCTTTAATATGAGAGAGGGACAAATAAGCTCTGTCAGGTTTTTAAGTTTCCTTTTTAATTATGCTTATTTATTTATATTTTGCATTTTGGAACCTTTTGTCTCCCTCAAGAATTTCTATAATTATTTCTATGATACACCAGAGAATTCCAATACTGAAATGATAATGACAGATGATGTTTTGACCTAAGGTTCTCCAAAAAACACGAGGCAGAGTCCTGGTCCTGACAAAACCCCTTTTACTAAGCGAATGAGAATTTCTCTCATTTACCTTCGGCAAAGGCCTGGCAAACAGTCTTTCAAAGGAATATTTATGGCTACAGATCTTATCTATCTTGGAAAGCTGCCATGTAATGATTTTCCAAATGAGGTGCTGCGCAAGAAATGACTGGGCACAGAGTCTCTGAGATTCACAGACAGATCTTCACACTCCTGAAACGAATCTAATGACTGAATGAATGAACTGTTTCCTGAAAAAGCCCACTCCCCTTTCACTCCTTTTTTATTTCCTTGGGAGTAAAGTCACAGGTGGGGCCTTCCACCTGTGACTTTACTCCCAAGTCTACTCTGATTTCTGTATTGTTCTTTTCTTCTGGCAGCTCTATACTTGCACACACTGGGAACAGGCTCCAGCTGTTCCTCTGCCTCACTGCTGTCTAACTCCGTAGGTATCTGATCACTGCCAAACAGCCTTGGCCTCTGATGCAGAGCCCTCATCCAAGCCTTCCCCAGCCTCCAGGACTGGCCCATGTTCCTCTCCAACCTCCTCACTGTCTGACTCTGCTGCTGCTGGCGGGCCACAATAGATGAGTTATGTTCCATCCAATCAGTGTTGATTTTTAAAGGACAATTAAAAATCAGTATAAGATTTTTTTTGCTGGACAATTTATCTCCAACCTGGTTCTTCAGATCTTCCAAGGCTGCACCCATTGCTGCTGTAATTTAGTCCATCCATCTTACTCCTGATCCTTATCTTGTCTTTCTTCCTATCTTGCTTACCATTGGAGCCTTCTTCAGAGAAGGAGATTTTTGCCCCATGTGCCCAAAATAACATAATTTGAGCCTGGTCCTTTGTGTCCTGAGCTTGGGTTAATTTGTTGGATCATCCATTTCTTTGTCTTCTGTACACTTCCCACTTTATACTTTCCATTTTCCAGATGATAAATCTCGTATTATATGACAGTAAGTAGAGTTGCAATGCTTTCTGGAGTGCTTCCTGGAAGGGCTGATGCAAAAAAGGGGTGGGGCTGCTGGGGGTTCGCAGGAGTTTGGTAGAATCTCTAGCTAAGATTCTGTGCAGTTCGGAGAACCCCCAAATCCCACTCCTGGCTGATCCTGCCCATCCACCCCTTCCCCTCCCAGGAGTCCACACGCGGCCCGTTTTGGATGCATCTACAGGGCATGCAAGGAGGCAGAGAGGGAGAAAAACAGGCCTACTGGAAGTTCGAGCCCATTTCCAGCCTCCAGAAGACCCCCGGGGCCTGGGGAGGGCATTTTCGCCCTCCCAGAGGCTCGAGGAAAGCCTCCAAAGCCTGGGGAGGACAAAAACACCCCCCTTGTGATAATAATAATAATAATATTTCGAATTTATACCCCGCCCTTCTCCTTGTTAGGACCCAGGGCGGCGCACAGGCATTACTAAAATCACAGTACAAAACAATATATATCATTAAAACATATTAAATAATTTAGAACCCGTGCTAAAACCCATTTAAAAAACCCTACCAAATTATAATTTACATATAAAAAGTCAGAAACGGGGGGCTATCCTAGGCCGGCTTGTTGGAATAAATACGTCTTAAGGCCTTGGCGGAAGAGGCGGAGGTCCGAGGTAGTACGAAGGTCGGGGGGTAGGTCGTTTCAGAGGGCCGGGCCCGCCACAGAGAAGGCCCTTCCCCTGGGTGTCGCCAACCGGCATTGCCCAGCCGACGGCACCCGGAGAAGACCCTCTCTGTGGGAGTGGATCGGACAAAGGGATGTATGGGGCAGGAGGTGGTCTCGTATATAGCTAGGCCCCGAGCCATGGAGTGATTTAAAGATGGTTGTCAACACCTTGAAGCGCACTTGAAAAGCCACAGCCAGCCAGTGCAGCTCGCGCAGGAGAGGTGTTATGTGGGCTTGCCTTGGAGCACCCATAATCAGGGTGATGCAGGAGGTTGACTAGGCCATGCCCACCATGGCCATGCCCACCCAGCATCTGCGAGAGAACTCCTTGCTAAAAAAATTTAAGCCCACCCCTGGATACATAAGTAGCTGCATCTTGCAATATTTTAAAGAACTGAAGCTCAAACAGGTCTGATTCTGGGCATTTTTGACCCAATGATAATGTTCTCATGCCACCTAGGAAGTATGTATTCTCATCTATACGATGTCGGATACTCCCACGATCTTTCCTACATGCCTACATACAAGTTGCTATGGTACAATCTGAACTGGCAATTACTGTTAAACAATGAACATAATAGTTGCTACGAAAGTTTAAAGGACATTGAACAGCCAGTCAACTGTTTCACAACCGCAGTATAATCAAAATAGCAAAGGGTGAAATTATACGATGTATTCGCTCTTTTAAGACTTTGAGGCAGACTAATGAGCACTTCTCTAAACAACACATCGTGTTAGACCTCCTCACCTCCCTCTCACTTTCTGAAATGAAAACCTAGTGAAGATGAGAAGTGAAAGACAGCACAAAAATGCACTCAATCTAGTAATGCAAAATAACGGTACCAAAGACGCATAACTATTTCAGTCTGCCAGCCACTGAACCATCAAATATTGTTATTGCCTCTTATGGGAGCTTACGTGCCTATGTTTGCCTATTACCCCAGGAACATATCTCAGAATGAATTTCTCCAGTTGAATAATTTTACATCATTATTTCACCAGAGTCCTTCAAAGGATCCTGGGTGACACATGAGCCTCAATGAAGCTCTTAGTACTAATGTTATAATTGTCACCTTAAGCTGCACATTAACCATCTCTGAAGACCAACCAGAATACAGAAAGATATTTGTAACACAAAGACCAAGGCTGCATTTCACAATCCCAGTTTTTGGCAACTACTTCTCCTGCTGCAAAAGAGAAATGGATATCAAAGGATTAAACTTGGTGATGAACATGCGGGTGGAATAACACATTTTTCCTCCTATGATTTCCTAGCCTACAAGCTGAAAGCATCTACCTTATCCCACATAATATTAGAGGATGCTAAATCACCATATTGTACTGTCAGGTCACTCTTCAGTCTCATATTTTGGGGGATTTTGAGTGTCAGGAGAGGTGAAAAGCAGTTGTTAAGGTCTGGAAAACATCATCAGCAAAACTGTGAAAAAAGGCCAGGGCAATTTTCCAGAAAAATTCTGCCCCAACACTTTCCTGAAATGTATTATAAAGTGTTTCCAGTAAGCATTTTATGTTTAGATTAACAGATAGGTTTGTGGAATTCTTGGTGAACTCTGGGCTTGATTGTTTTCTTACAGATGTTGTTTCTCACAGCACTGATGATGTCACCTAGTTAGGTAATGAAATGTCTCCAAGTAAGCAGCCAAGGACTGCACACAGTTCTTAACGCTAACCCTAAGCCTCTGAGATTCTCACTGACTGGAGGAGAATATATTGTGGTGTCTTATTTTAAACTGTATGATTCATATTGTTGATTCCATACAACCAATTCTCTTTCCAACCATATGCACATTCCCTTCGCTTTGTGCACAGCCTTCTGTTCCTCCCTCGGCTCTTCAAATAGATTATATCTACAGGTGACGGACATTGATCTAAGAATCTCTGGATTCTTAAGTGTTGAACAGATTATGATTTTTAAATAGGCCTATATTTGACATGGGAATTAGGAAATGTTAAGATCCAAGATGATACCACGCGCATTATACTCTAGAACAGGGGTACAATACAATAGCAGAGTTGGAAGGGACCTTGGAGGTCTTGTAGTCCAACCCCCTGCCTAGGCAGGAAGCCCTATACCGTTTCAGACAAATGGCTATCCAACATCTTCTTGAAGACTTCCAGTGTTGGGGAATTCACAACTTCTGGAGGCAATTTCTGTTCCACTGATTAATTATTCCCACTGTTAGGAAATTTCTCCTCAGTTCTAAGTTGCTTCTCTCCTTGCTTAGTTTCCACCCATTGCTTCTTGTTCTGCCCTCAGGTGCCTTGATGAATAGTTTGTCTCCCTCTTTGTGGCGATCTATTGGGTGGGTGTCAGACTCAAGGCTCGGGGGCCAGATCCGGCCCACGGGGTGCTTAGATATGGCTTATGGGGTCACCCTGGAAACAGCAAAGGATTGGCGCGCAGTGCCTCTGCCAGTACAAAGAGAGTTCAGGAGGGCTGCCTGTTCCATTTTTGCTGGCAGAGGGTTGCAGGGAGCAGTTGCAGTCAAAAACGGAGCTCAGAAGGGCCACTGGTGGTCTTCCTGGGCTCCTTTTTCGCTGACAGAGAGGAAGCTGCAGGAAGCTTGGGCCACCAGAGTCGCCCCTGACTTGAGTGACGTCAAGCTGGCCATGGCTGCCCCACCCCTAAGTCAAACACAACCTTGATGTGGTCCTCAATGAAATTGAGTTTGATACCCCTGCTCCACTGGTGGGTTATGACCAGTACATCCCAGTACACTGCTCCAGAGGGCCCACCTGCCCGTCCGTGCTCCTTACCGCTATTTGAAGTTTTGGGGGGTTCCGTGCATATGTATGGAGCATATGGCACCTGCGCAATGCTCCGCCGAGCAGCTGGAGCATCATGGAGGGGTCGTGGAGTGTCACAGGTGGTAAGTATGCATGCACGTGCTGCGCATGTTCATGTGATGGGTGCCCGGCCCTGTTGCACCATACCAGTTGCACTGGGATCTGGAACCCATCCCTGCCCTGCTCTAGAATACACCTTTCAATTTGGGAGGAAAATCTCTGGAATATTAGCTGGGCTATAGACCTGTGATGGTGAACCTATGGCACATTGGTTCTGCTGGTACGCTTAGCCGTATGTGCATGCTGGGCAGCTGATTTTTGGCCTTCTGGAGGGCCAGGGAAAGCCATTTTCGCCCTCCCCAGGCTCCGGAGGCTTTCCTGGAGCCTGGAGAGGGCGAAAACAGCCTGTTCCAGATCCCCAGAGGAAATACCAAGCTCAGCTTGGAGGCTAGCAGTGGGGGGGGGGGGGAAGCGTGGGGGGCTGTGCACATATGCTTGCTATTGTGCACAGGCACTCACATTTTTGGTACTTAACAACAAAAAGGTTAGCTATCACCACTACAGACTAATAAACCCACCACTCACAACCGGTCCTGAACCTAAGTTCTGAAATTCTCCTCAAACTGACACATTGCAAGTTTATTCTAAAATTGAATGTGGGTGCTCATCATTAATTGCATTTCTAAATAATGTTCTGGCATTTTTGAAAAATCATCTTTGACTTGGAAAAAAAAAGGTGTTATTTGAACTCTTTAATTTATTCGTGTTGCCTATCTTTATTCGTGTTGCCTATCTGAATTAAAATTAATAAGCAGCATTCATCAAATCAATGCATATAATTTTATGCAACCCCTTTGAACTTGGGACTGTTGGCAACAAGAGATGGGGACATCAGAGGATGAGATGGATAGATTCAAACACAACAAACATGAATTTCAAACATGAAAATGCAGCAAACTCAAATTTGAGGAGAAGGAGGGAGCTATGATCCGTGGGGGTCAGTGGTGGGTTTCTGCAGGCTCGCACCTACTCGCAAGAACCGGATGGTGAAATTTAGAGAACTGGTGAGAGGGGGTTCCACCGGCAGACCCAGAAGTAAGTCTGGCCTGCCACTGCTGGTAACCCAATGGGAAGGAAAGGAAGGCAGAAAGTAAGAAAGGGAAGGAAAGGAAAGGAAAGGAAAGGAAGAATTTATCATCACAATTGAGCCCAAAATTTTGGTTGCTGAGCAAGAGCGTTGTTAAATGAGTTTCACCACATTTTACAAGTTGGCCACTCCCACCCTGTCACATGACTGCCAAGCCACGCCCACAAAATAGGCCACACCTAGAGAGTAGGTTCTTAAAAAATTTGAAACCCACCACTGGTGGGGGTTAAAAAGAATCAGACACAACTTAGCAACCACAACAATAAAATGGATTGGAGACAGGGTTACCATCTACCATCTGTCTTTAAAAAAAAAAAAAAAAAACACCTGTCTATATTCAATAATTGAATGCAGATCAAAAGGGATAGGGTTTTTTCAATCTATAAACACCGATTTTGATCTGAAGGAAAGGCATTCTATCCAGTCAAATAAGCAAGTAGGGATCACCCTATTAATTCAATAAAGCCCAGCATATTAGGTATGGAAAACTAGTAGTAGGATTTAATAAGAGAAATTCCATATGATTGCACAAATAAGACCAGAAATTACAGAGGACGTAAATAAATTCAAGGTAATAAAATAATTAGGAAGTGTAATGTAAATTACGTCTATGTGGGTTTTGGAAATAAAAACTCAAAACTGATGCAGAAACTTCTATTTTTAAAAAGAAAAATGAAAGCACGATATACAGAGAGACATAAAGATTAGACATCGTTGCTGAAATTAGGGATTTCATAATTCACTTTATTCATCAGTTACATCCCAGACTATTATATAAAATAGACACTGGATCATCACCAAAGCCATGTCAGTTAATAGGCAGAGACCAAATCAGGTCAATAAATCAAATCAGAAGATCTACCTCAAGCATTTCAAAATTTATAAACAGCCCAGCTTGTCTGAATGCTCTCCCTCATAGGAAATCATAATTCAAAATATTTCATAATTATGGAAAACTGAATATTTGAGAAAAGACTCGGCTGGAAAATCAGACTAACATTTTGAAGAAAGTCATGTAAAGAAAGTTCCACATATAGAGGTTGTCCCAGTGGTGGGATTCAAATTTTTTTACTACTGGTTCTATGGGTATGGCGTGGTGTGGCTTGGTGGGCGTGGCTTGGTGAGCATGGCAGGGGAAGGATACTGTAAAATCTCTACTCCCACCGCACTCCAGGGGAAGGATACTGCAAAATCCCCATTCCCTCCTGATCAGCTGGGACTCGGGAGGCAGAGAATAGATGGGGGCGGGGCCAGCCAGAGGTGGTATTTACCAGTTCTCCAAATTACTCAAAATTTCTGCTACCGGCTCTCCAGAACTGGTCAGAATCTGCTGAATACCATCTCTGGGCTGTCCAATGAAGTTCCTATTGGTCTTCTGATGAAAACTACATTCTCAGGTTCTGCTCAAGAAGAAAACTTGGGAAGATATTATAGCAGTCCTTGCATAGGGGCCTAATGGTTCCCCAGAGGGTATCCATAGAGGGGATTAAAGAAAAGAGTCAAGAATTGCAGCTCTAATTGCATAGCATTTTTAATCTCTCCAGTGCAGATGCTTCTGGTCTAGTTGGTTGGTCAGCTGGCCAAGTTACCAGCAGAGCTGTCTTTGCTCAATTGTATCAGAACATCCCACACGTTCAAGCAGGGAGAGTATGCAGTGGACCCCATCAATTACAGAAGTTCAGCTTTCTCTCATTGCTCCCCTCCTGTGGAACATTCTCCATCCAGAAGTGAGATGATTCTCTGCTCTCCTGGCCGTTATGAAATGTCCTGGCTCCGCCATCTTGTTTGGGGACCACAGAGGAGTAAGGAGCCACGGGGTTTGTTAACTCTCCCTCTGGCTTTTTAGCTTTGGATTTTAATTATTTTGTTCCTGTTTTAACAGCCTCCTGGCAAAATTATATTATTTATATATAACTTTTGTCAGTTTGTGAAGCATCTCTACGAATACCATCAAACATACCTGTGGTCAAAAAGGAATCTCAAGCTGGCCGGTTAATGCGCATGTCTAAACTACCATCTCTCATTGGCTGTGATTTATGATGAAGGCTGAAGGGAGGACAGTAATGCGGGCAAAGTTCAGAAGCAGATAAAGAAAGCAAAAAAGATGGCTGCAAACAAGAAACGCCTAACGAAGAATGCCTAATGAAGCTGTTAATAAATAACTGCTTTTTGTATTACGGTATCGCTTATTACGAAGCAGGCATCGTTAGGGTATTTGACAACTTTTATGTTTCTAGGTCTTACTTGTGCACTGCTCAAAGTCACTCCAAATGTATTGTATAAATAAATAAAATTTCTGCTCTTTGGGAGAGGCAGTTTTGCTCTTTTCCTTTATGGGGGTCAGACAATTTTGTGTTTTCCTTATGAATGAAAACAGTGCAATGAGGCAACAATAAGAACAGTGGAGTAGTATAATATTTTGTGTACTTTCACTCACCAGATAAGAAAGAGCACTGGACAGTGATGGGGAAGATTATCTCCCAGGATAATGGTGACTGAATTAAAATTTCCCCATTCAACAATTTTGTATGAGCGTTATACTTTGTAATTTTCTTGAAAGACAAGAATCCTTTTTTTTTTACTCATTTAATGCTGGAGTTGAGGAATGAAAGAAAAAAAATCTTAGAAGAAACTATGCAAGAAATTAATTGAGTAACGTGGGTGTATGGGTAGCTTTACTGCACAAGTGAAACAGGCTAGAAATAATGAATCCTGTGAGATATTTTTATCCAGATTTCAATTTTAAAATGTGAAGAGTGGGAACACTTTAAAGCACAGTTCTTCCCGTTAGCAGAAAAGCAGCAACATAAAACACGATTTAGTATAGTTTAATAGAATTAAGCGAGTTTGTCTACAGTTCATGTAAGCCTCTGGTCAAAACCATGTTTCCATTAAATGAAATACATTGCAATTTTTAAAAATGGGTTTTTGTTTCTTTACTGTTTCTTGTTTGTCCTGGGAAAGATAATCAAGTTGAGGATTTGTGAGCACCTAGAAACAAACAGGGTAATTACTAGAAGCCAGCATGGGTTTGTTAAAAATGGATAATGCCTGACAAAACTTCCTTTTTTTTGGAAAAGTAACTAAATTAATAGGTGAGCGAAATGTTGTCGACATAATATACTTCAATAAGACATTTGACAGCGTAGACAATCATTTACTTCTTTATAAGCTAGAAGAGGGGTATCAAACTGATGGCTTGTGGTGGGGGGTGGCGGTTGTTTTAAAGGAGAGTCTGGATCCGAGGGAGACCACTGTGCCTCAGATAGCCGGATGTGAGTCTCTCTGTGTGAAGAGGGGTCATAGGAGGCAGCTGGGCTTGCTGATTGTGTACCTGGCTCCCCGCTACGTGTCAGCAGCCTTACCCGAGCTTCTCAATGTGATAGCCGAGGTGGCGGTTGGTATCCCCAGGCTGTTAGTCATGGGGGATTTCAACCTGCCATCGGTAGGTGAATCATCTGAGATAGCACAGGAGTTCATGATCTCCATGACGGCCATGGACCTGACTCAGTTAATTCATGACCCCACTCACACTGGAGGACACACACTGGATCTTGTTTTTGTCTCTGGCCAGTGGTTGAGTGATCTCGGTTTAGGGGAAATAGTCATCGAACCCCTGTCATGGTCAGATCACTCTCTCCTTCGGCTTGACTTTCCAACTGCTGCATCCCGGAACCGGAATCGATGAGATGGTTCTGCCCCAGGTGCCTGAGAAGTTCCAGATGGAGCTTGGGCCGATACCTGAGACCCTGACCCACGACTCAACTGAGGACCTGGCGGCCACTTGGAACATTGCAGCCACGGGGGCCCTGGACCGAGTCGTGCCCTTGCGGCCTCTCACCCACGTTAGCTCCTTGGTTCTCTGAGGAGCTGAGGGTGATGAAGTGTCAGAAGAGATGCCTAGAGAGCGTTTGGAGGGCCACCCGCTCTGAGTCTGACTGAACACTGGTAAGGTCCTATTTAAGGATCTACCTAGTGGCGATAAGGGCGGCGAAACGTAATTATTTCTCCGCTCTTGTTGCACCTGCAGATAACCGACCAGCCGCCCTGTTTAAGGTGACCCGCTCCCTTCTTCATCTGAGGGTGCGGGATACTCCCTTGCAGGGTCGAGCGGAGGATTTTGGGCATTATCTGCATGATAAAATCGTTCAGATTCGGGACGGGTTAGCCTCCGACTGGACTAGTTCAGATGGGCTGACAGAGGCAGGTCTTGAGAATGTCATCTGGGAGGAGTTTGATCCTGTGACTCCTGAGGACATGGACAGGATGCTGGGGCAGCTGAACACCATCACATGTTTATTGGACCCGTATCCCTCCTGGTTGGTACTGACCTCCCAGGAGGTTACACGAGGCTGGCTCCAGGGAATTACTAACGCTTCTTTGAGTGAGGGGTTTCTGCCGGCCGCCTTGAAAGAGGCAGTGGTGAGGCCCCTCCTCAAGAAGCCCTCTCTGGATCTGGCTGTTTTGGCCAACTATCGTCCTGTCTCCAACCTTCGTTTCATCGCGAAGGTTGTTGAGAGTGTGGTGGTGCGACAGCTCCCTTAGCACCTGGATGAAGCTGTCTATCTGGACTCGCGCCTGGGTACAGCACGGAGACGGCATTGGTTGCATTGGTCGATGATCTCTGGAGGGCTTGGGATAGGGGTTGTTCATCTATCCTGGTCCTATTAGATCTCTCAGGGGCTTTTGATACCATTGACCATGGTATCATGCTGCACCGGTTGAAGGGGTTGGGAGTGGGGGGCACCGTTTTACGGTGGTTCTCCTCCTATCTCTCTGACTGGTCGCAGTTTGTGTTGGTAGTGGGGCAGAGGTTGACATCAAGGGGTCTCACCTGTGGGGTCCCACAGGGGTCGGTCCTCTTACCCCTCCTGTTCAACAGTCCTCCACTCCTCTGCTCACAATAGAACCCCTTATGCCACCACCAGGCTCGAAAATTTGGCTTGGACAATCTGGAACTGTGCCAGACCTAAGCATAGTACACAAAATTGTCTGTTACAATGTCCTACCTGTCAACAACTCCTTCAGCTTCAACCTCAATAATACACGGGCAAACAATTGATACAAACTCAATTGCAGAAAATACGACTTCAGCAACAGTGGTCAACATCTGGAATGCTCTACCTGACTCCGTTGTTACATCCTCAAACCCTCAAACATCTTCAACCTTAAACTGTCTAGTGTGGTTCTCACCCCATTCCTAAGAGGTCCGTAAAGGGGGGGCGCATAAGCGCACCAGCGGGCCTACCGCCCTGTCCTACTGTCCCCATTTATTTGTATTCATTTCCTTGGTTCATGTCCATGTTCATACTTATACCTGCTATCTTGTACATGTTGACAAACTAATAGATAAATATATTTGATCAGGATGATATAAGGCTCCTGCCTCGAGTAGGGTGTTGGACTAGAAGACCTCTAGTGTCTTGAACCCCATGATTCTATATTTCTGTTTTTTTACATTAGTTAATAGAGTTCAACTAAATGTAGCATTGCTGTCTTCTGGCCAGTGTCTAAACTGGCCAGAAGGGCACCTCTAAATAAACAAAAAAATAAACAAGAAACATCCAACAGGTCATAAATAGCTAGAGACACCAAAAATGCATCACCTGACTGTTAGATTAAAAAGATCCATCAGTCACAATAATCCATCTCAACCCAAGCTAGCAAGAAACAAACCACAAGCAGGATAATATTTTGACAGCTTGCCTTTTGGTTGTCCTCAACACTCAATTCTCAGAAGCATCTTATTTTATTTCCTCTGCATCTATTAATTTTCCTGCATGCTTCCTGGTGGCTGAGCCCATTACTGGCTGAGCCCATTACTTACCATGGTCAAAAAAGGTTAAGCATTTGCAGAAATTCTCTCTGCATGCGTTCAATGAGCTTTGAAGGAGCTTAGTGCAAATTTTTTTCAGAGCCACTGTGAAAATGCCCATGTCTTTCACTGCAAAGCTATGCAAAGCGTTCCTGTGCAGGGAGGAGAGATTTATGCTTTTAAATGTCACTGTAGGCAGTCCAAAGAACCAAAATGGCCAGAGATCAGAAAGGAAAATTGGTTTTTGGACACTCAATTGATTTCAGCGCATTTGACAATCCTTAGGATTATCTTCAGTCTGACTGAGATGTGTGTTAGAATGGTTGGTGTCTATGATTATGATATATTGTAATTTGGGTTGGTTTTTTGGTCCCAACTGTTTGTTGCCACTCTTTACACATTCTATGTTAGAAATGTCTCTCTCTGGTTTGACAGCCGATTTGTTAGGGTCAGAGGATAGGAAGGGGTCTTCAACAGTTATTGCAACCAATTTATAATAATAATAATAATAGTTAAATTTATTGACCGCTCCCTCTCCCCACAGGGACTCGGGGCGGTGCACAGGGAGAATAAAAACAATAAATATACAAAATACATACCAATTTAAAACAGATTAAATTAATTCCTGTGCTAAAACCCCATTAACTAAAAATCCCCACTAGATATAGATATACATTTAAAAAACCCATAGAGAGAGAGACTACCCTAGGCCGGCCAGGCGGAAAAGATGAGTCTTCAATTTCAAGCGGAAGGAGCGGAGGTCCGTGGTCGTTCTAATATCGGGGGGAAGGTCGTTCCAGAGGGCCGGGCCCGCCACAGAGAGAGCCCTTCCCCTGGGCGTCGCCCGCTGACAAAGTCTAGTGGACGGCACCCGGAGAAGTCCCTCTCTGTGGGAGCGAATCGGCCAGATATGTAGCAGGTGTCAAGAGTCAGATGGCAGAAAGTGGTCTTCAACAGTTACTGCAAACAATTTATTTCGCATCCTGTTCTTTTCCAACTTGTACATTTGTTAGGCACTTAAATGTCAACGCTTGTATATGCAAATGCAAGAGGTAAGGGTAAGTTGTTATGGGCACTGCAGCCATAGCAACAGTTGCCACTCCAATTTTATTTTATTATGCCACGTTATTTTAAAAAACCTGATATTCTCTCTGGTCTATCCTGTAGCACTTAACTTCTGCTATTAATACTGGGAAATTCAAAAGTATATCTGTGTGAAACAAGTGGAATGTCTTACCGGTATTAAAGATGCTATTCACCATTCTAATTCAATAAGGTGTGTCCTTTCATGCAAATCACGTCAGTGATACCCTGCTATCTTATCTCTTTTCAGCATTCTCACGTTATTAACTGAAGTGACAAACTGAATACGATTTAGCGCATGTCGGTCGTCCTAGTCATATCTGCCTTTATGATGAATCCCGTCCTACAGAATGTATTTTCATTAAAGTGTTTTTTTAAATGCCCACTCCGTTCAGAATTAGCATTCCAACTGTAGAACTTTGAACAGAGGAAGTAATGAAAATACCCAATTTAAATAGTTTTTAAAATAAAATTAAGTAAGTAAATGAAGCTAGTAAAGATTCTCAAGTCAACATCAACTAGTCAAGGCAATTGTTACATATAGCAGGACAGCAACTATGAGAAGTATCAAAAGACAAACATTGTTGTCAGTGGCCATTGTATATGCCCATGATGGCAAACCTGTGGCAGAAGTGGCACACAGAGTCATCTCTCTGGGGAGGCAAGCCATTGCCCGTTGGTCTTCCAAGTTCCGGCATGCCAGCCAGCTGGTCTTCACATGCGCGGGAATGCTGGAAACCGGAAGAGCAGTCTCCCAGTACACACGAAGGTGCCGGAAAGATGATTTTCCAGTTTCCGGTGTGCGTATGCGCACCAGCCACCTGATCTTCCCATTTTTGGTGTGTAAGCACGTGCGAAGACAATGCATCCCGGAAACTGGAAGTTCATCTTCCTGGTGTGTGCAGGTGCATTGGGTGGCTGCTCTTCCGGTTTCCGACACACATGAGTGCGCGTTCCCATTTTGGCACTCGGTGCCGAAAAGGTTCGCCAACATTGGTATATGTTATGAAGATGCATAATCTCCAGGATGGATGTGCTGGTTCTTGTATTTTGCTTGTATGAACAACAATGCAACATATAGATTGACTTGCTTCCTAAACCCGTTCAAGCCTTGGAGTTAGAGAAAGTAAAGGGATATTGACTTCTGTTGTTGCTTACATGGTGTTGGTGTCTTGAAACAACCAAGCAGCATTGGAGGCAGTCGCTCAAGGACAATCTACCCATCGTGTTTGGAGATTTATGGACTGCAGCATTATCTCACTCGGTAGGCTTCTAATTGACTAAACCACAAAAGCTCAAAGCAAAAGGGATGTGATAAAAAAAGGACATTTTTCTCACTGTTTCTCTGCACAATTGATGCCCCTCTCCAAAAGTATCTTTAGCAGTATCCACAGCTGATGTCTGATATTTATTGATAAATTTACAAGCTGACTCTTATGTGGTTACAAAGGGAACACTATCAATCATGGCAGGGGTGATTTTCATTAAACCTTCCCTACTGGTTCGTAAATGTGTGTGTGAATGCATGCATGCTTCATTTGCATGCGCCCCATCCACGCATGCATCCGGCATGTCACCCGGCCTTCTGTGCATGCGCTTTGCTAAAAAAAATATCTTGAAATAGGATAAAGTAGAGCCAGGGCAGGCTGGCACCCCCCCCTCCCCGCAATTTCCGCTACCGGTTCAGCCGAACCGGGCCGAACCGGTAGAATAGCACCTCTGAATCTAAGGCAGGAGTGTCAAACTCGATTTCATTGAGGACTGCATCAGGGTTGTATTTGATTTCGAGGGGTGGGCGTGGCTGGGGTGGGCGTGGCCAACTCAACAACACTCATGTCTGGGGCGCCAGTGATGGCCCAAGCACTGGCGCCGAAGGGATGTATAGGGCAGGATGCGATCCCGAAGATAACTAGGTCCCGTGCCATGGAGCGCTTTAAAGATGATAGTCAACACCTTGAAGCGCACCCGAAAGATCACAGGCAGCCAATGCAGCTCGCGCAAGAGCGGTGTTACATGGGAGCGTCTAGGAGCTCCCATAATTGCCCGCGCGGCTGCGTTCTGGACTAACTGCAGTCTTCGGGTGCACCTCAAGGGAAGCCCCATGTAGAGAGCGTTGCAGTAGTCTATACGGGATGTCACGAGCACATGAGTGACTGTGCGAAGGGCATCCCGGCCCAATAAGGACCGCAACTGGTGAACCAGGCGAACCTGGTAGAACGCCCCCCTGGCCACGGCCGTCAAGTGATCTTCTAACGACAGCCTGGTATCGAGGAGGATGCCCAAGTTGCGTGCCCTATCCACGGGGGCTAGATGTTCGCCCCCAATGGCCAGTGATGGTGTCAACTGGTTGTACCAGGACGCCGGTAACCACAGCCACTCCGTCTTGGAAGGGTTGAGTCTGAGTCTGTTCCTTCCCATCCAGATCCACACGGCTTCCATGGGGGATGGGACGTTGAAGGGTAGATGGACGTTGAAGTGTTATTTTAATGTTTCATAGCCTTAGCAATTTTAAGTTGGGTAAGCAGCTGCCCAAAAAGCCAACACAGTTCTAGGCTGCATAAACAGAGGGACAAAATCAAGATCACGTGAAGGGTTAATATCACTTTATAAGGCTCTGGTAAGGCCACACTTCAAATACAGCATCCAGTTGTGATCACCACGATGTAGAAAAGATGTGGAGACTCTAGAAAGAGTGCAGAGAAGAGCAACGAAGAGGATTAGGGGACTGGGGCTAAAACATATGAAGAACGGTTGCAGGAACTGGGTATGTCTAGTTTAATGAAAAGAAGGACCAGAGGAGACATGATAGCAGTCTTCCAATATCTCAGGGGTTGCCACAAAGAAGAGGGAGTCAAACTATTCTCCAAAGCACCTGAAGGCAGAACAAGAAGCAATGGGCGGGAACTAATCAAAAAGAGAAGCAACTAAGAACTGAAGAGAAATTTCCTGATAGTGAGAACAATTAATCAGAGGAACAACTTCTCTCCAAAAGTTGTGAATGCTCCAACACTGGAAGTTTTTAAGAAGATGTTGGATAACTATTCAAATGACGTGGTGTAGGGTTTCCTAACCAAGCAGGGGGTTGGACTAGAAGAGCTCCAAGGTCCCTTTCAACTTTGTTATTTTAAACGTCAACACCCAGAATTCTTCCGTTAGCATGAGCAGGCTGGGAAATTTTGGAGTTGAAGGTGGCATACATATAGAAGTTGCTAAGGTTGAGAAACTGGGTTATTTTGAGGCCGATTCAATAGATTCTAGACCCAGCTAATCAACGACAAGAAGTCCTTGACTTACAACCGGTTGTTTAGCAATCAGTAGAAGTTACAACCACCCTGTCAATCAGTCCTTGCACTTATGACCATGGTAGACTCCCCATGGTCATGTGATCAAAATTTGGTTGCTTGGCAACTGGTATATATTTATGATGGTTGCAGTATCCTAGGGCCATGTGGTCCCAATTTGTAACCTTCCCAAATGGCTTTTTTGAGAGGCAAATTCAATAGATGAAGCAGGGTTTATTTAATTATTTAACAACTGCAATGGTTTGCTTAACAACCATGGCAAAAAGCAAAATTGGGCTTCACTCACTTAACAACTAACTTGCCCAGCAGCAGACTTTCTCGTGCTAATTGTTATTGTAAGTAGAGAACTACCTGTATAAGCCAGTGTAAAAGGGGGAAAATGGTTTATAAATTAAAGGTGAGTTTATATGATGGAGAAGCTTATTCGGCATTTTTTGTCTTGATGGATTTCTAGAGAATATTTGTGCAGCAAATCTGTGTAACAAATAGCAATGGCACTTAGTCTTTTATACTGCTTCACAGTGCAGCCCTCTCTAAGCAGTTTACAAAGTCAGCATATTGCCCCTAACAATCTGGGTGCTCCTTTTATCCACCTGGGAAGGATGGACGGCTGAGTCAACCTTGAGCCTGGTGGAGATTTGAATTGCCAAATTGCAGGCAGGCAGCAGAAGTAGCCTGCAGTACTGCACTCTAACCACTGCGCCACTGTGGCTCCTCATGTACTTTCCTACTTTTTTAAAACAGTCTTTTATTCATCTTTTTCTTCTAGACTTTCACCCATAAGGCTTGTATCATTCAAACATGCAATCTTGTTCGTAGTTTTACCAGGAGCCTAAAAAATGACATGTCCACAACACCTTCTGATTTGCAGTTCTAGGAATATAGATGGATTTTGCTAGGATATACATCTAATAGATTTAGCAGTGGTGGGATTCAGCCGGTTCGCACCACTTCGGGAAAACTAGTTGTTAACTTTCTGAGCAGTTTGGTGAACCGGTTGTTGGAAGAAATCATTAGGGCAGAGAACCAGTTGTTAAATTATTTGAATCCCGCCACTGGATTTAGGCCCTTATGAAAAGGTTCTACACTTCTTAGCTGCAAAATAAATAGGTCCACCTCTGAATTTCCCCAAATGTTCTTAATCCAGGAGATTAATTTTATTATCTCCTGCTACAATTTCTTAAGCCTGGAGTGAGCTTCCTTGCTGCTAAATTACAACAACCGGCTTTTCAGGATCAAGAGAAGGAGATGTTACTTCTATTACTGTTTTAACCTATCTCAGTCTCAAATGCTCTTAGTCTTTCAGCCATCTAGTTTAGACAGAGTATCCTGTTTTTAGATAAAGTGACTGTATTCATGACTCAAGTATCACAACCAATAAAGCTGAAGGGCAGCTGTTGCTTCAGAGGATATGAATGATATGATATCCAGGTGGAAGGTTGAACCAAAGGGAAACAAATGGGCAATATTTTAGCTGGATTAGTATAAATGATTTTCAAATATTCTGTTCAAGCAAATACAGTCATTTGAAATCCATTTTCTAGGCTTCAAATTTAAGTGTGCCAATAGTTCACTTATTGACTATGGACACAGTTTGCTAAAAACAAGAAATGCTAGTTTTCAGAAAAACTGTCATACAGCACAGTCACACCACTGGGAGATGTTGAATATGGCTCTAAATGCAGCTGTGTTATTGGACACGCGAAGTTTGGCTATGTGAGTGTGGAGGGATTCAACCAGAGGTGGGTTTTACATTTTATTACCACTGCTTCACTCCACGCGCTTCACGCACCCCTTCCATGCATGCGTCCAGTCTTTCCTTCATACACTTTGCTTGCACGTACACCTTCCATGCATGCACCCGCCCTCAAAAATGTGTCTAAATAAAACAGCATAGAACCGGGGTGTGTGGCAGTTTGGGCAAACCAGTCCGAACTGGCTGAATATCATCTCTGGTTTCAGCCATCGGAACTTTGAATTTAGGTACAGTAGTAAGTCCCCTTTTAGGTGGGTTTTAATTTTGAGCACTTGCTGAGCAACCAGTTGTAACTCAAGAGCTACCATCACACAGAACGAAGCGTTTCTCCCAATCAAGGCCATACCTCATTTGCACATGCAAATAATTTCCATGACCACTTCATCCAATTCCTCCCTCCTCCAATATACTGGAAACTAAAATATGACTTTAGGCAACCAAATTTATCCCAAGAAATGATTTAAGAAAACAATAGGAACTAAATATTTTTCAGATGGCACCATATTTTTTGGAGTATAAGATGCAACTTTTTCCCCACTAAAAGAGGGTGAGAATTTGGGTGTGTCTTATACACTGAATGTAGCCCCACCCACCCACCAGCCCCAACCCTTTGGCCTCTGCCTCCCAGTAATTTACCTCTTTGCAGCCTTTGCGGAGGCTTCAATAAACTATATAATCCTTGCAGTCTGTAACAGCAGATGATTTGGAGAAATGAAAGTGAAACTTGCTGTTTGCTCCACATGGCAAATTGCTGGGCAGCAGATTTTTTTTTCTTGTGCTAATCAGGCTTTGCTGCAAGGAGGTAAGTCAACAACTATAAATGCCTACAGAATGTTCACATTATTAGACTTATTTTTTAAAGACTGCTTTTTTTATTATTCTAGACAACTTAACAAAATGAAGAAGCTTTTTAAAATAAATGCTTGATCTGAAGAGGCCCCATACTATTGTTTTAAAAAGTGCTATTCTTTTAAATAGCAGAGAATAACTATACTTCCAGAAAGCCACATCAATTTTAACAGCATCTGTACAGGTAGTCTGAAATATAACACTACAAACAGTGTATATTGTCTGTACTGTTTGTTGCAAGGAGGCAAATTGCTGAGAGGCAGAGGCAGATATTTTCCCTTTGTTTTCCTCCCCAAAATCTAGGTGCGTCTTATACTCCGAAAAATACGGTATATTGCTGTTCCATAACTGCAAAAATAAGTCACATAACAATAAATGTTGATTTTGTTGGGATGAATAATAAACTTTTAATTTTATATGGTAAATCATGGGATGTAAAAAACCCAAAAGTACTGGAAAGTAATACTATTTATTTATTTTATTTTATTTTATTATATTTCTATACCGCCCTCTCTCCTCAATGGGACTCAGGGCGGTGCACAGGAATAATAAAAGCAGAGTCATAAATACAATCAATTATAATTAAAATACATTAAATCAAGTTAAGAACCCGTGCTAAAAATTCATAATTAAAACCCAAGTTAAAAATCACTGATAAAAGACTTAGTTACATAGTTATTGGGAAAAAAACCTGAGCGAAACTAAAACTAAAATAATTTATGGCAAAATACTGATGGACTTTTATATGTGTATTCTTGGTGTCAATCTAAATCAGGGATATCAAACTCAAGGCCCGGGGGCTGGATTTGGCCTGCTTGGATCTGGCCCGCGGGGCTGCCCTGGAAACAGCGAAGGACTGGCCCTCAGCGCCTCTGCAAGTGAAAATGGAGCTTAGGAGAGACACATGCATGTCCTCCCAAGCTCCATTTTCACTGGCAAAGGGTTGCAGGAAGCCATTGCAGCCGAAAATGGTGCTTTGGAGCCTGTTTTCTCAGGTAGAGTGCTCGAGCCAATACAGGCGCCCCTGACACGAATTACATCGAGCTGGTTATGCCCACCATGGCCATACCCACTCTGTCCATCCTCCCCCCCCCCGAGGTCAAACATAACCCTGATGCGGCCCTCAATGAAATCGAGTTTAGTTTAGTTTAGTTTATTCGATTTATACACCGCCCTATTTCACCTAAAAGGGACTCAGGGCGGTGCACAGAAAGATAAAAACCCAACAATACATACAAAATATAAAAGACAATTAAATTATTAAATCTGTGCTAAAATTTGGATAATGTAAAAATTAAAACCAATAAATATCAAAGTTTAAAATTATTCCCTTAGTCTATGTCAGGCCGGCTAGATGAAGGAAATGTGCTTTTAACATCCGACCGAAGAGTCGTAGGTCCGTGATGATACGGATATCGGGGGACAGGTCGTTCCAGAGTGCCAGAGTTTGATACCCCTGATCTAAATCAAGCTCAATATTTCTTTTAATATCAAACAGAAGCTTAATCTCTGGATTGAGAAATAAATTTGCAAACCTCTTTTTGTTAATAATTAATTCACCATCTTCTATCCCTTTGATCTGGTTCCCCACTGGATTCCAGGAGATTTATACAAGAGGAAATAAACTTCCAAAGAAACCAACTTAAATCATTTGTGAACAAAATCTGTTTTCCCCTTCCCTTATATGCATCATTACCGTTTCAGCATAAAATGTGTTTTCCTTTAACACTCCTCTCCTCTTTCTTCAGTTTTATAAGCTTCTCGGTTTGAAGCTTCACATGTTTTGAAAATGATTAGACAGCGGTTAGAACATTTGGGAGTATGAACACAGTTTCCCCTCCATATTTTCCCAAGTTGCTTCTGTTCCCACTGCTTTTTTGCTTGAGATGATCATTCCATCTCTGTTTAGATAAGGAAATATCTCTGAAATGACAAGTAGTCATGGGTTGTCTAGTATGATTGATTGGTTGATTGGATTCAATTTCTGTAGTTGCCCATCTCAGCAAAAAAATATGGGCAGCTGAGCTCACCATTCAAAAATCGACTCTTGCATTTTGATAAGGGTTTCCCCCCCCTCGATATTGTAGCAATGGGATACAGAGTATTAAAATACATTAATAAGCAAGCAACAATAATTCATATTGGCATGCCATAGTGATGTTATTGCACCACATGACGATGTTATATTTCCAGAAGCAACAATACAAAAGAGAACAGTGAAGCTTGGAATGAGAAAGAAAGGGCTTTATTACTCCATAAAGCGGGTAAAATGAAACTAATAATTCTATTTCCACGCTAAACTGCAGAGCCAGCAAACTTTGTAATGCAGCCCATTACGCAACAATACCTCATAGTTAATTACATACATTTATATATTAAGCATATGCAGAGAGAATGCATGTAGAAGATAGGGCAAAGGGCTTAGTCGGAAGTAGACACAAGGCTTACTGCAGGGGTCAGCAATCTGTGGCTCTGGAGCCGCATGTAGCTCTTTTATCCCTCTGCTGCAGCTCCGTCACTGGTCGGTGCCACAATTTTGAGAGGAGCTTCTGATGGTGGTGGGGGAGAAGCACAGTATGCCAGAAGAAGACTCTATGGCAAGGGGAGGGTTTTCCAGGTGTCTCCACAATTCTTAGGGCTTTTGGTTATGACAGGTAGAGGAAAAAGGACGACGCGCTAGGAGGAGACTCTATGGTGGGGGAACAGGACTTCCGGTCAGTTCCAGAATTGAACAGGGGGCTTTCGGTTAGGATCTTTGTGGCTCCCGGTGTTTTCTTTTCTGTGGGAAATGGGTCCAAATGGCTCTTTGAGTGTTTAAGTTTGCCAACACCTGGCCTATGGGGATACAGCTGGGTGTTTGTGCAGGGAGACAGGCAGGAAGGTTGTAGTTGGTGATAAGGGCAAATGACAGTGGCGGTGCTACAGTAGCTGCAACTTCGAAACCAGGTCATATGTAACTTTTGAGCAGGGAGTCCACTGTAACTTCACAATGCGATTGGTCATAAGTCATAGACTACACATCTACCTTCCAGTTACAGTGGTACCTCGGTTCACGAACTTAATTCATGAACTGACTCTGGTCGCGAACCGAATTATTCGTGAACCGAGGCACAGTTTTCCATATGCTAAAAGCATAGCAAAAATAAAAAAAAGTCACTGAAAGTACTCACAGTGTGCGTGCTGGGGCTTTTTTCTGTGTCTTCTTCTCTCTACGATCTTCCCACAGGAAGTCACAACCATGTGACAGCCAGGAATACATTAAAAATGGCCGCGGTTCCTGTTTGTGAACCGAAGCAGAGTTCGTGAACCGGAGCACATTTTGAGGAACTTTTCTGTTCGTGAACCGAGTTGGTCGTGAACAGAGGCGTTCGTGAACCGAGGTACCACTGTATCTGATTGGAGCATTTTTTTAAAAAATTGCTCAATCCTCTATTCAGACCTCAAATTTGTCTAGCATCTAAGTCAGTGATGGCTAACCTTTTCCGGAGCGAGTGCCCAAAGTACATGCGAATCCCCAAAATGGAATGCATGTGCATTCCCTGCGCATGCGCCCTGCTCCTCCACCCGTGGGGGCCCTGCATGTTCCCCTGCATGTGTGTGCAGGGCTCCCCCTCCCAGAAGACACCAGAAAACTAACTGGTCAATGAGAGGCGCATGCACACGCATCAGGGGTGGGTTCCTGCCAGTTATAAGCTCTTCTATAGAAGAGGTTCCACAAATCTACAGTGCCGTTTAGAACCGGTTCCAGCTCCCTCCCCCTGCCCGTCCGCACATCATCAAGAGAAAGAGCGAGAGGAGGAATTCTGGGAGTTGAAGTCCACAAGTCTTCAAGCTGTCAAGTTTGAACACACATGGGGTTTTTTTTTTAAAAGGTTAGGGGTGCAAGGGTCTTGGAACTTGACAGCTTTAAGACTTGCATGCTTCAAATGCCAGAGTTTCTGAGCCAACATTTTGGTTGCTAAGCAAGAGCATTGTTAAGTGAGTTTCACCACATTTTACAATTTGACCTCGCCCACCCAGTCACATAACTGCCAAGCCACTCCCACTCAGTCACATGGTCGGCAAGCCATTCCCACCCAGTCACATGGTCGCCAAGCCACCACCCAGTCACATGGACGGCAAGCTACTCCCACAAAGCAGGTCACACCTACATAAGAGGTTCTAAAATTTTTTGTAACCCACCACTGGCGCGCACGCACGGCAAAACTGAACTGGGGCAACAACTTGTGCACCATCAGGTTGGGTGCTGCATGCCACCTCTGGCATGCGTGACATAGGTTCATCATCATGGATCTAAGACCTTGTCTTTGGATTAACCAGTGATACCCAAATCAGGAAAGTCTATTGATCTAAGAGCAGATCTATCAGTTATTGAATCCAAAACAAGGATCATTGAGGCTCCTAAGTAGACCAGACCAGGTTGTGTTTTATTGGCATTATGTAAACTCATTTCAAATCATCCCACATCAGCTTCATATTTCAGACCAGGGGTCTCCAACCTCCGGTCCACAACCCAATGCTGATCCACAGCCCATTGAGAACTGGGCCGCACAAGCAGTGTATGAGTAAACGAAGCTCCATTTGCACATGTGGGGATTAGTGTGTGAAACCATCTCTTTCCACTGCCACTGAGTCCACGAAGGTGGAAATATTAAGGGGTCCCTTTAGTTTCAGACTAAAGGGGACAGAACCTGTTATAAATAAATTAATTTACTGAATTTATATAGCAAACTAGCTGATAGCCAGGCTTAGCCCAAGTATGTATTTATCCCAATCCTGTTACCATGACAAGTCCACTGTGCTGTACAGTAGAAGCCATTTTAAGGCACAACAGGTTGTATCTTAACAGAACTTGAATCCAAAATGCACACTATCACTGTCAAAAGTAATGTGACTTGGCACTATATATATCATTTAGTCCTTTTCATTTCAGTGGGGCAGGCGTTTTGGAGTTATGCTGGAACACACGCACATGGACATATACACACACACAATGGACACACACATGGACACACAGAAACCCCCCCCCCCGAGGGATGTTAGGAGTGTCTTAGCCCCCATAGTTTTGTTTCCAGAGAGTAAGTCATCTGTGTACCAAGTTTGGTTGAAATTGTTATGCTGGAAAACACACACACACACACACACACACACACACACACACACCCTTAGACAGTGTACAAAAAACCTTAAAAATTAATTAAATTAATAAATAGAAACACAATTCTCATTATCATCATCATTATTATTATTAGAAAAAAGATTTAAAAACTATAAGAACATAAAGCTAAAGAAGCTACCTCAATAATTTCCACGTCTCCTAGGGTCTGAAGCAGGGGTGGGATTCTACCGGTTCGGGTGAACTGGTAGCAGCGACGATCAGCTGGGAACAAACCAGTTCGCCCTGGGTGAACCAGATGGGTGCAGCCGCCCGCCCTATTTTCCTACTTTCAGCTTCTCAGCTGATTCGCGTGGCAGAGCAGATTGCCGCGTGAATCAGCTGTGTTACTTCTCCGAAGGAAACCGGAAGTGAAGATTTCTTCAAACTGTGCATGTGTGCAGATTGCGCAATTACTGAACCGGTTGTTAAACCGGGAGGATCCCACCACTGGTCCCAAGGCACACTATGTATGTATTATTCTTAATTATCTACAGTATAGGCATATTCTTAAACTACAAGAGTAGCTCCTGGAATTTAATTCCAAAGTATAAAAACTGAAGACAAGAACGGAGCCGTGAAAAAAGAAATGCGATTCTTATCCTCATAAATATCATGCTACTCCCCACTCAATACTGCATCTGGTATGTGCTCTAGTGACAAATGGTGTTATTAAAATAACAAGTAACATATATCTTTGCATGTTGTTGGGGGAGCTGTATTTTTATCCTCATTAAATCTGCATTTCAGGTCTCCTACAGAGAAAGGAAAGATTCTAACTAAACCATGGGATGGATATCTGAAAGTATTGAAGATTGGATATTCTTTGAAAGAAGAGTTTCTAAGGCTGGGGTGTCCAACTTTGGCAAGTTTAAGAATTTCAAGTCCCAGAATTCCCCAGATAGCATGACTGGCCACAAGTCTTAAGGTTGAACAATGGGGTGGGATGCTGGGGATTTGCAGGGATTTGGGAGAACCTCTAGCTAAGATTCTGTGCAGTTCAGAGAATCCCCAAATTCCACTCCTGGTTTATTATTCAGGGAGGTCTTATTTTTAGGGTATACAACACATAATCATTTGGCTCAGCTGATAAGGGAGAAGAGCTTGTTGCCTATATAACTGCCTAACATGTAAAACAACCCAGGTTCAAAACCCAGTAAGGGTATGGCAAGCTGATGAGAGCTAAAAAGCTTGAAATAGATCTATACTAGTCTCCCTTTATTTATATATCAGCACAAATGCAACGTGTGTGTATGTGTGTGTACCCCATTTCCCTGAAAACCAGACCTCTCCGGATAATAAGCCCCATCGGGCTTTTGAGCGCATGCACTAAAATAAGACCTCCCCTGAAAATATTGCAACACAGCAGCAGCCGTGAAGTGACCACGCTCACCGCCTCCTCCACCTCAAAAATAATAAGACCTCCCCAAAAATAAGGCCAAGCACTTATTTTGGGGGTCAAAAGAAAATAAGACCCTGTCTTATTTTTGGGAAAACATAGTATACATATGCGTGTGCGCGCTTCCACCCACACATACACAAAGGTTTCTATATATATTTCTGTATGCATGCCAGTAAATACCAGGGAATCCTGCATTGGTCATAGGTGTGAAAAGGGATCATAAGTCATTTTTTCGCTCCCATTATAAATAATGAATGGTTGTAAATTGAGGACTACGCAGTGGTTGCCTGTGGGTTCTGTAACTCTTTTCCTGATATCTCAATTCCATATCCCAGGTCTGTATATATGTTAACCATCACTTTTTCTCGACCTCAATTTCTCAGCACTTGTTTCACCTTGCTATACAGGTAGACCACAATGGAATACAAAATTTCTGTTGTTAAGTGAGACATTTGTTAAACGAGTTTTGTCCCATTTTTATGACCTTTCCAGCTACAGTTGTTAAGTAAACCGCTGCAGTTGACAAGTTAGTAACTTGGTTATTAAGCAAATCTGGCTTCCCTATTGACTTTGCTTTCAGAAGGTCGCAAAAGGGGATCACATGCTGAGGTGGGATGTTGCCGCTTTAACAACTGGTTCAGTGAGTGTGCCTAAAGCACTTGCGTGCAGCGCTACAAATGGAGCATTTAGGAGCTCAGCTGCTTACCCTCCAAGTCAGCAGCGGTAAAGTAGAACAGCGTGCCGGGGGTGGGGGGGAATCAGCTGTGCCACACGATTGAAACGAGCTAGAAAGCAGGAAATAAAGGACAGGATAGGACGGGTGTGGGTGGGTGGGGCCAACTGATTGGCAGTGCTACCGGTTCACCTGAACCGGTCCGAACTTTCTGAATGCCACCTCTGATCACATAACTGTTTGACACAACACCTGACATAAACATGAACCAGCTGTCCGTCATCTGAATGTTGAACACATGATCACGGGGTTCACAAAGTTGCAAGTGTGAAAAATGGACGTAAGTCACTTTTTTTCAGTGCTGTTGTAACTTTGAACGGTCACTAAATGAACTTATTGTTTGTGTTTTTGGATTTTTAAATTCCTGTGCGCCGCCCTGAGTCCCATTTTGGGAGATAGGGCGGGATAGAAATCTAATAAAGTAAGTAAGTAACTGTTGTAAATCGAGGACTACCTTTACTTCCTCAACTGTGTTCGGTCCCCCTTTCTACCAGTCCTTCCTGTGTTTTCTACCTTTATGCCTCACTAAGTCAAAAGATTGTATCCTGTCACTCCTTCTGAGTCAGGTAATTGCCAATTACTTACTCTTTGCGATATGCAGGGGAAATAATTCAGATTCTTCTCCTTGTGCTGAATTGCTGATGCGAATTGGTATAAATCAGGTCCATCTCAAATTCTAATAAGTCTAGTCTTTTTCCTCTTGTGGTGTCTTGTCAGGAATAAAAAGACTATCCATTGTTCTATTTGTTCTCTCTACGCCTTTAGCAACGGAATCTACAAACTGCAATTTGTGGGTACTGGTTCCTGCTGGCATTGTTAGAAAAAAATCCCGACTTTCCTATTTATGTTCCAAAAACCCTAATCAACTGACACTACCTTTCCTTTAACACTGAAACTTAAAATTTGCGGCTAGCAAACCTTTTCTTACCCTGTGGCAACAGAAGTATTAGAGAACAGTGACATAATTAAATCAGGGCTGCTCAAACCGATCCCTAGATCTTTTTTGTTATTATTTTAACATTCACTAGTTCCAGCTAGCTCATCCAATGGCGAAGCATTTCCGAAGCTGTTATCCCAGAGAGAAAGCATTATATTGCTATATCTTCAGAAGATTTTCTTTTTAATGCCTACATTTATTAGGTGGGCTTCAAAAATTTCAGCAACGGGTTCTATGCCTGGTTCCTGGGTGGGTGTGGCCATGGTGGGCGTGGCGTAGTCGGCCTCCGGTACCATGGCCGGGAGCGGGGTGGTGGTTTCGCCTTCCCCAGGCTCCGCAACTTTCCTCGAGTCTCTGGGAGGGCGAAAACTGCCTCCCCCCTAGGCTCCGGAGGCTGGAAATGAGCCTTTTTCCGGCCTTCTGGAAGTTCCAGGAAGCCCTTTTTCCGTCCTACCCAAGCTTCCACATGGGCCCTGCATTTACCTCACATCCAAAACGGGCCGCATGGAGACTCCCGGGAGATGCAGCTTGGAAGGGGTGGGGGAAGCCAGGAGTGGGATTTGGAGGTTCTCCGAACCGGCCATGACATTAGCTACGGGTTCTCCCGAACCTGTGCGAACCTGTAGCAGCCAACCCCGGTTACAGGTAATTCTTGTTTAATGATTGATTGCTTAATGACAATTTGAAGTTAGAATAGCCTTGAATGGGTGATTTATAAGCTTTACAATGGTCGGAAGTGCTTTACAGTGCAATCCCTCCCCCACAGTGGTCATGTGACCGCATTTTGGTTGCTTCACAATAGATGACATTTACAATGGTTGCAGTGTCCCTTAGTCATGTGACTCTGATGGCACTACAGGCAGTCTTCAACTTACGACCACAATTGAGTCCAAAATTTATGTTGCTAAGTGAGAAATTTGTTAAGCGAGTTTTGCCCCATTTGACGACTTTTCTTGCCACATTTGTTAAGTGAATCACTGCCGTTGTTAAATTAGTAGCACAGCTGTTAAGTGAATCTGGCTTCCCCATTGACTTTGTTGGTCAGAAGGTCGCAAAAGGGGATCATGTGACACCCAACCGTCACAAATGTGAGTCAATTGCCAAGAGTCTGAATTGTGATCACCACAGAGATGCTACAACAGTTGTAAGTGTGAAAACAGGTCATAAGTCACTTCTTTCAGTGCCGTTGAAACTTTGAATGGTCACTAAATGAGCTGTTGTAAGTTAAGGACTACCTGTATTTTTTGCTATATATTTTTTTTGGTAGAAAATGATAAAAAAAAACTCTCATTAGATATGGTGGGCTTCCTTAACAACCATGTGGTTAGCTTGGAAACTATGGTGATTCACTTAATGGTCACTGTAAAAATGGCCTTTAAATGAGTCGGTTCACATGGTGACCCCATTAATGACTGCCCAGGTTTACAACCAAAATTCCAGGCCCACTTGTGGTTTGTTAGCCAGGATTACCTAAATAGTCAGCTGGGTGACCTGGAGCCAATTATTCTCTTAGTCCAACCCACCTCACAGATTGTTGTGGAATGGGGTAAATAGGAAAAGGAATAAATTAGCTGCCTTGAGTTATTTGTAAAAGTAATAATAATAGTGGGATAAAAGTAAAGGTTCCCCCCGCACATATACAATAATACAATAATATACAATACAATAATACAATAGCAGAGTTGGAAGGGACCTTGTAGGTCTTCTAGTCCAACCCCCTGCATGGGCAGGAACCTTATACCATTTCAGACAAATGGCTATCCAACATCCTCTTAAAGACTTCCAGGGTTGGGGCATTCACAACTTCTGGAGGCAAGCTGTTCCAGAGGTTAATTGTTCTAACTGTCAGGAAATTTCTCCTCAGTTCTAAGTTGCTTCTCTCCTTGATTAGTTTCCACCCATTGCTTCTTGTTCTGCCCTCAGGTGCCTTGGAGAATAGTTTGACTCCCTCTTCTTTGTGGCACCCTCTGAGATATCGGAACACTGCTATCATGTCTCCCCTGGTCCTTCTCTTCATCAAACTAGACATACCCAGTTCCTGCAGCCGTTCTTCATATGTCTTAGTCTCCAGTCCTCTAATCATCTTGGTTGCTCTTCTCTGCACTCTTTCCTGAGTCTCCATGTCTTTTCTACATCGTGGCGACCAAAACTGTATGCAGTATTCCAAGTGTGGCCTTACCAAGGCACTATACAGTGGCATTAATACTTCATGTGATCTAGATTCTATATGTGCTAGTCGTTCTCGACTCTAGGGGGGCGGTGCTCATCTCCGTTTCAAAGCCGTAGGGCCGGCGCTGTCCGAAGACGTCTCCAAGGTCATGTGGCCAGCATGACTAAACACTGAAGCAGCATGGAATGCTGTTACCTTCCCACCAAAGATGGTTCCGATTTTTCTACTTGCATTTTTACATGCTTTCGAACTGCTAAGTGGGCAGAAGCTGGGGCAAGTAACAGAAGCTCACTCCATTATGCAGTGCTAGGGATTCGAACCGCTGAACTTTCTGATCTACAAGCTCAGCATCTTAGCCACTGAGCCACAGCATCCCCCTAATGGTGGGATACATATCAATAAATCTGGACCACACCAACTGTTTAATATTTGTATCTACGTTCACTAGAGAGAAGGGATAACAAATGAGCAAACGGACACTCAAAGGAGAATACACACTGAAAGGAATATACAAGCACCAGATGTTGGCTTAGTTTGCTTGTGGCTGCCAACTGCCAGCCTCCTAAAAAGCAAAAAGCCTTAGCATGTAACAGATTAAGGTCTTGTCAGTTTCAAGCAGCGGGAGGATACTAATACAATTAAGGTCACAGAACAGAGCTTGTTAACTTGCAGTGAGCATTCATTACAGAAGCAGAGGAAAAAAAGCTGTGCAGGAAGAGACAGCATGTTAAATAAAGTAAGTAAATAGTCAAAAAGCCGGACCATATTTGACAGTTGCTAAATGGAAGAGAGGAGTACCAACATTTTCTCCTTTTGCTGGATGCCTGGTAACTCTGCACAGAGGCAAGGATCATATATTGTGTAGGGTTTTTCCCCCCTCAGTACAGCTGGTGGAAGAGATAAGGCTAAGTCCCAGTGGGAAGGTCCATGTATCACACAATGTTAAAAATAAGAAGGCCACACTAAGGCTTAGTGCAATATTGTGTAACCTCCCAGAGGCTGTGAAAGTTCTCAGCCAGGCTTTTCCCTGCCTTGATCTCTGCATTGTGAATCAGTGGAAGCTTCCAAGGCATCTTCTGTGTAGAACAACACACTGAAGTACTGAAACGTAGAACATTATATTTCTGTAGAATCCTTAGTGCTCTCTGAGCTTGATTGCTTTCTTCGAGATGTTTCAACTACATAACATCATCAGCGATGACCGACAAATACTGGTACTGATATTTCCTACTAGGGTAATGAAATATCTGTAAGAAAGCAGCCAAACTCAGGGAGGACCAAGACTCAGAAGATCAACTCAGAAGTGCAAGTATTCTCCACTAGCTGAATACCCGTGCTTCATTACAAAACTATGAGATTGGGCTTGCTAAACCAACACTTACAGTTTGAAAATTGATGAGTGGTTACAATTGGCCTCTCCTCTCCCTTTCTCGCCCTCAGGCTTGCCCCACAGAGGCTTCTCCTATCTCCATTTCTCTCCCTCAGTCTAACTCCTTAGCATCAGAGCGTTTTTCAGGTGGGAAGGGGGAGTAGAATGTTTAAACTCCCAGCCCACAGGCTGGATGAATCACGCACTGGCCATGCCCAAGTGGCAGTTGGAACAGAGCTCTTCTCAAGTGGGGAGGTAGAGTAGAACATCTAACTCCTTAGCATCAGAGCATGCTAATAATAATAAAAGAAATACTAATGATCCGTTCGAAAAATTCTTTCTTAGCGAGCACCTAGAAACCAAGGGGAACATACATGCCAAATTTCAAGTTTGTAGGCTTTATGGTTTTGGAGATTTTGTGATGATGTGTGAGTAGTATTTCACTTATATATTTAGATATAGATTGGCAGATTATATTTCGTAACAAAGATGAGGTTTTGTATTTCTACCAGTTTCTTCATGACTACATGATTTAAACGGTAATTCTTCGCACCTCCGTTTTTCATTTCAGCTGGATGTCAAAACTTGCCATTGTCTATGATTTTGATAGACCAGAGCAAGGGTCCATAACCCCTGGACCACAGCCTACTACCAGACTGTGGTCTATTCGGAATTGGGTCACGCAAGTGGCTGGCTGGAGCAGGCACACATGAACTGGCTGGCACTGGTGCGTGTACACCAGCCTACCACTCGCCTAGTCAAGCTGTGTGTATGTGCACCAGCCTATGACTCGTGCAAGAACTGCATGTACACGTACTGGCAGACCACTCATGAAGCCCAGTTACCCTCCCCCCTCCCCAGCTGGGTCGTCAAGCCACAAAGTTTGGGGACTGATGGGCTAGAGCCGTAATTATGATGACGTATTTAAAAAAGGAAACCACCGACACCATAAAGTGTAACGAACATTGATTAAGATGTTAAAGTTTGAATGAATTTGTTTTTCAGAAAATATTTTATTTTCTCAATAAGTAATGTAATTTGCTAGTCTGATGGCGAGCAATTGTCCCACATGGTAGGAGGACTCAAGTGAGGAATTAGCCTGGACTCTTTAAGTAAACACAAGAGGGCGAACAGTATGGGGAGATTCCTGTACTATAGGCAGAGAACAATGAAATAGTTAGTTTGAACTCTACATGTGCAGTTCTGGTTATCCGTACATAGTTCTACTAAAAACACTGAAAGTTTTTAAGATGTTGGATAACCATTTGTCTGAAGTAGTGTAGGGTTTCCTGCCTAAGCAGGGGGTTGGACTAGAAGACCTCCAAGGTCCCTTCCAACTCTTGTTATTCTATTTCTATTTCTTTTAGTTCTTTCCTAGACATTTAAAAATGTAAAATAATATAAATGTATCTAGCTGCTGGTGGGGTTAGGAGAGTGTTACCCTTGAGATATGTTTGAAATCATAGCTTCTGACTTGATGTTTGAAGTAAGGTATGATATAGTTTTTTTAAAGAATATAGTTAAAACAGAACTATCTCCCACTCTGTCATGAATATGGAATATGCAACAATGAAATCTCTTGGCTTTCTATTTTTGTAATAACTTATTCTTGGTGTCATTTTATGGAAATAAAATCTTATTTGTTTCTTCATTTAAATGATAATCAAGCGGAAATATATATTTTTTTCATTTCGGAGAGAAGCCTGCTTTAGTACTAATCAATTCAGGAGACAGAAATGTATTAGTAAAATAATGGCAAACATGGACAGATTTTCTTCATAAAATCTACAGTTTAATATTCTTTAAACTAATTTTCTGGAAGCCATAAGAGAAGATATGGAAACCATGTCTTGAAAAAGTAAATTCAATATTTATGGGAGGGTATTCCTTATTTATTGATTAATTAATTAATCATGTTTATGTGGCTGTTTGACTACAACATACTCTGAGCAGTGAACAACAATAGAAACCAAGTACAGGAATAATTGTGTGTGTGTGTGGGGGGGGGGAAACGGGACCCACAAAGGAGGGAAGAAACCACAACCAACTTCTGAATTCACCCCAGAAACTTATTGGCAAACCAATTAAGCTCACAAAGCAGAGGTATTACAATGGTCAAACCAAGGTGTATCCAATACTGCTGATGTCGTATATTTTGGACCAGTTGTAGCATCTGAATGCAATTCAAGAGCAATTCTACATGGAATACATTGCAATAGCCCCATGACGACAGCGGACGCGCAGAGTCCTCTCTGTGGGCACGTGAGCTGTCGCCCCAGTTCAGCTCCACCGCGCATGTATGTGTGCCTCCTGCTGGCCAGCTGATTTTCGTGTCTCTGCTGTGCAGCATGGGGGGGGGGGGGCATGTGGGATATGCATGCTCATGCGCCCCACCCCTGCTCGCAAGGGCTGCTGCGCGCAACCTCTTGGCCCGGTTTCCTCCCAGTAGGCTGCAGAGAGGCCTACTAGGCCCAAAATGGGGCCCATGCATGGGGTGGGGGGTGGGGGGCAGGAAGAGCGTGTGGTTGCGTACGTATACATTGGGGAGGGGGTCGCAGAGAGGTTGCGTGCACATGTGCAGGGGAGAGGCATGCAGGGGGCAGGGCGCACACATTACATTTCAGCATACGACAACAAAAAGGTTAGCTGTCCCTGCAATAGTCCATGTGCCAGGTGACCAAGGCATGGATCGCTGGGAGGTGGGCCTCAGAGGAACAAGTAACTGGTGTATTGAATCAGTCTGTATAAAAGGACTCTCTGGGTTCAGGGGCTATCTGTTCATTGAGCAGGAGCTGAGAGTCCAGAAAGCTGCCCGAGATGCCTAGCAGTTAGATCTAGGGAATACAACCTTATACAATAGCAGAGTTGGAAGGGACCTTGTAGGTCTTCTAGTCCAACCCCCTGCGTGGGCAGGAACCTTATACCATTTCAGACAAATGGCTATCCAACATCTTTTTAAAGACTTGCAGTGTTGGGGCATTCACAACTTCCGGAGGCAAGCTATTCCACTGGCTAATTGTTCTCACTGTCAGGAAATTTCTCCTCAGTTCTAAGTTGCTTCTCTCCTGGATTAGTTTCCACCCATTGCTTCTTGTCCTGCCCCCAGGTGCCTTGGAGAATAGTTTGACTCCCTCTCCCTCCCTGAGATATTGGAAGGCTGCTATCATGTCTCCCCTGGTCCTTCTTTTCATCAAACTAGACATACCCAGTTCCTGCAACTGTTCTCTACATGTTTTACCCTCCAGTCCCCTAATCCTCTTTGTTGCTCTTCTCTGCACTCTTTCCAGGGTCTCCACATCTTTTCTATATCGTGGTGACCAAAACTGAATGCAGAATCCTTACTAAGGCCTTATAAAGTGGGATTAACACTATACCCCATTCAGCGTTACTCCATCCAGAATGAACAGTGGAAGCTCCCTAGATTCAGGTGGCCCCATAGCCACTTGGTTTTCTTATGTTTGAGCCAGAGTCTGTTTTTTTTTAACAGTCAAGCTCTAGATCAGGGGTTCCCAAACTTGGCAACTTTAAGATTTGTGGACTTCAGCATAGCTGGCTGGAGAATTCTGGGAGCTCTAGATGCTCTATCACTTGGTTGCCCTGAAGCCAGGTGTACAACTGGATGCCCCAAGGGTGCTTTTTCAAAAGGCAACTGGACTTTTGTTTTGTTTTGCTTCTCATCCAAGAAGCTTCATCAATTCTATTATATTCAGTTCTATTCTCTCTCATTATAAACTTCCTTCCTTCCTCCCTCCCTCCCTCCCTCCCTCCCTCCCATCCCTTTTTCATTTCCATTCTTTCTTCTTCCTTCCCCTCTTTCATTCTTTTTCCTTCCTTGATCTCATCCCATCTTCCCTTCTTTTTCTTCCTCTTTCCTCTTTCCCTTTCTCCTTTCTTGTCCCTTCTTGGATGCTCAAATGCAATAGGGGAAACATTTCTCCTTTTGTTTTTTTTTGTTTGTTTCGCTAGCCCTCCGCCAGCCAAAACAGAGCTCCTGGGAGCCAATTGCCGGCCCGTGTACCATTTTTGACTGTGATGGCCTCTTGCAGCCCTCCACCAGCAAAAATGTAGCCCGATGGGGCTCGCATGCCCCCCCCTCAGCTCCGTTTTTACTGGAGGACTGCAGGAGGCTGTCACAACCAAAAACGGAGCCTTGGAGAGCCTCAATTTTCTCTGGCAGAGGCACCACAGGCTGCTCTTTTGCTGTTTCTAGTGTGGCTCTGCGGGCTGGAGCCTTGAGTTTGACACCCCTGACTTAAGCTATGTCAGACAATAGATTGGTTTATTCCTTCCAGAATGTTAAATACTACATTTATTTTACAGAAACAGGATGGCAGCAAAAGATATGTATCATACTGTATATAGTTGATCCTCATTAAACATCGAATTGTTCAGGGACTGAAGTTATGACTGCATTGAACAAGGGGTCCTTACAAATGGGTCCTTATAGTTGGGGCTTTCACAGTGTCCTCGAAATCACAGGGGTGCCATTCAGGCAATTAGCAACTAGCTTGCAATTATGGCATTGCAGCATCCCAAGACCACATAATTCTCATTTTGACCTTCATTGCTGACTTCCAACAAGCAATGGGGAAGCCAGCGGGAAATTACAAATGGCAATCCCCTTTTGTATGCTTTGTTTATGATGAATTTCTCTATGAATGGCAACTGGGACTGCTGCAACTTCCCCCACAAGTTGAGGTGGTCACCTTATAACCATATTGCTTAGCAACCGAGTACTTGGTCCCAATTACCATCCGCGAGAATTATTTGTACCACAATAAAAAGCATTTTCTGGAATACCTGGGGGCTTCCTGCAATAAACATGATATGTACACCTGATTATGCTTGGTTTATGGAGGGAACTCGGATTAACTTACTTTAAGTGGTGATTCATGAATGCAAATATATCAGTCTCATCGCTTAGTAAATTACAAATGAATGGACTCTATTCAACAAATATATTGTGCTGGATTGACACAAGAGTTCTTAGATTGAAGGCAGTCATATATTTTCTACAAGAATTAATGGACTTTTAATAGCTTCATAATGGGTGGAAAGTGTGAAGGTGAAATATTTCCCTGAGGCCGGGAAATTCAGAGTATAAGACGCATCAAGGTTTTGAAGAGGCAAATTAAAAAAAAGGTTTTGCACTCTGCACTCTGCAAACTTCCCCAAAACGGGCCCCTTAAAAAAAGGGGGGGCATAAGCCTTTAGGAGGCTTAAAGAGTGCTCCTGGGGGGTGGGCAAAATTGAGCAAAAAACAGCTTTTTTTTTTGCTCATTTCTGCCCTCTCCAGCCCCCAGGGCTCTCTGAAAGCCTCCTAGAAGATATGCACGGCCATTTTGGTGAAGGGGGCAGGGTTTTGGGAGGCAAAAAATGCTGTATTCGGTGTATAAGACACACCCAGATTTTCAGCCTCTTTTTGGAGGGAAAAGGGTGCATCTTATACTCTGAAAAATACGGTCGTTAACAGATCATAGAACTGTTGTTAAAAGCAGAGATTTTTTGGGATAGCGTAACAGGCAACCTTATGTCAGGCATGGGAAAATAGTGGTGGCAACTCGCAGAGCATTCCTGTCCTACTCTTGAGTTGCCAGAGGCAAGGGTTGTAGTGGGGAAACTTGATGGAGCAGCACAGTAGCCACAACGAGAAACACATTCCTTGCATATATTTCTCAAGGCTGTCTCCCAGGTTACCTGCAACAGCCAGAGGGTCATGAAGTCTATAGCCTGCAAATGTGCTCTGTTGGAGAATGTGATTTATGACACACTCTGGGGGGAGGGAAGAAGCAGGGTCATACTTGGGCAGTAAATTACGTGGGATCAGAGCTGGCTTCACTTGGGTACATACTGACATGTTGCTCCTAATCGAATCGAATCGAATCGAATCGAATCGAATTTTATTTATAACCCGCTCTCCCTCCCCGAAGGGACTCGAGGCGGGGCACAGGGAATTAAAAACAGTTAAAAAGAATACAAAATTTAAGACAATAAACGTACATAAATACTAACTAAAAGGCATATTAAACAGAAAACCCTGCGCTAAAATTCCCAAATATTACTAAAAATCCCTAAACAATCAGAAGAGACTATCCTAGGCCGGCCAAGCGAAAAAGATGTGTTTTTAATTTCAGACGGAAGGAGCGGAGGTCCGTGGTAGTTCTAATATCGGGGGGAAGGTTGTTCCAGAGGGCTGGGCCCGCCACAGAGAAGGCCCTTCCCCTGGGCGTCGCCCGCTGACAAAGTCTAGTGGACGGCACCCGGAGAAGTCCCTCTCTGTGGGAGCGAATCGGCCGTGAGGATGTATGGGGCAGGATCCGATCCCGCAGGTAGCTAGGTCCCGAGCCATGGAGCGCTTTGAAGATGACAACTAACACCTTGAAGCGCACCCGGAAGACGACAGGCAGCCAGTGCAGCTCGCGCAAGAGCGGTGTTACGTGGGTGGATCTAGAAGCACCCATAATTGCCCGCGCGGCTGCATTCTGGACTAACTGAAGTCTCCGGGTGCACCTCAAGGGGAGCCCCATGTAGAGAGAGTTACAATAGTCCAGTCGGGATGTCACGAGAGCATGAGTGACTGTGCGAAGGGCGTCCCGATCCAATAGGGGGCGCAATTGGCGAACCAGGCGAACCTGGTAAAACGCCCTCCTGGCCACGGCTGTCACTTGATCTTCCATGGACAGCCGGGCATCCAGGAGGACACCCAAATTGCGCACCCCATCCACAGGGGCAAGATGTTCGCCCCCTATGGCCAGCGATGGAGTTAGCTGGTTGAATCGGGCAGCCGGAAACCACAGCCACTCGGTCTTGGTCGGGTTGAGTCTGAGTCCGTTACTTCCCATCCAGATCCGCACGGCTTCCAGGCACTGGCACATCACCGCTACGGCATCGTTGGGGTGGTTTGGGGTAGATATATACAGCTGAGTGTCATCAGCGTAAAGATGGTACTCTACCCCAAAACCACGGATGATCTCACCCAGCGGCTTCATATATGTGTTGAACAGGAGAGGTGAGAGGACCGACCCCTGAGGCACCCCACAAGTGAGGGGTCTCGAGGTCGATCTCTGCTCTCCTGCCAACACAAATTGCGATCGGCCAGAGAGGTAGGAGGAGAACCACCGTAAAACGGTGCCTCCCACCCCCAACCCCCCCAGCCGATGCAATAGGATACCATGGTCGATGGTATCGAAAGCCGCCGAGAGGTCTAATAGGACCAGGATGGAGGAGCAACCCCCATTTCTGGCCCTCCAGAGATCATCCACCAACGTGACCAATGCCGTCTCGGTGCTATGCCCGGGCCGGAAGCCGGACTGGCGCGGGTCTAGATAATCAACTTCCTCCAGGTGACGGGGAAACTATTGTGCCACCACACTCTCAACAACCTTCGCCAAAAAGGGAAGGCTGGAGACGGGACGATAGTTAGTTAAAAGAGCTGGATCCAAAGAGGGCTTCTTAAGGAGGGGCCTCATCATAGCCTCTTTTAGGGAAGCAGGCAAGGAACCCTCACTCAAGGATGCGTTGACAACCTCTTGGAGCCAGCCTCGTGTCACCTCCCAGGATCCCCCCCCCCCTCACGGATCCTTCCGCTTCCCTCCGTCGCCTGCTGGCCTGGCCCTCTCTTTCTGACTGTTTGTACCCTCCCCCCTCCTCCCTGGAACCCCCTAAAATCCTAATTAAAAACCTCCCTAAAAAACCCCTCAACCTGCGCTTCGCCCACCTCTCAGGAATAATCAATCCATCATCGAGGTGGGCCCGTGTTAGACAGGAGGGCCAGGCCTGCGAGAGGGGAGACTCCCGCAGGTCAAAGAGGTCGCGCCTAGAGTACGTGTTAAGAACCTCAGAGGTAGTCCAAGTCCAGGAAGGCAACAAACACAAGTCCAAAAGCAAATAAAGTGGGTAAGTGCAAGGATATTCTTCAGGGTGGGCGGTAAAGTTAGAATCCAGAGTCTTATGGATGGGGAGATCGAATCCCGTCCCATTACAGGCCCCATCCATCTGTCCTTCCGACCAAAAGGGGCTTAGTTCGTATTTAGTGCTGCATGGCTAATTAGTCCATCATGCGGCCTGATGTAGAATACTGCCCTCTAAAGGCCCAGATGTTGTCAGCCACCTCCTCCAGTCCCGTGCACTCACTCCAGTTGTTCAGATGTTAGCGATCTTCCTGGGTCGTCCTCGGCCAGGTCCACCAATCCACAATCTGGCTGCAGATGTTCCATGCCAGACTGCTCAAACCAGCATACACATCCTCAGCAACTCATCTCCATCTCGCCATCTCGCCATCTCTCACCATCCCATCATCATTCTCATTCTCCTTCTCATCACCATCTCCGTCCATCTCACTCGATCTCCATCCATTGCTCCTTCCATCTCTCTCATTCTCTCTCCTCCTCTCCTTCTTTCTCCTTCTCCATTTCTTTCTTTCTTTCTTTCTCTTTCTCCTTCTCCTTCCTTCTCCATCTCCTTCCTCCAACTCCTCCAACACCACCTTCCTTCCAAGCCTCCGCCTTCTTTCCAAGCCTCCGCACCTTCTCTCACCTTCTCTCTTCCATCCAGCCTCACTTATGAGCAGCCTCGCCAACACACACCGATCGGAGCTTGGGGATATTTCGGGCACAGGCCAGGGTAGGACCGCACGACCTGCCACTGGTTGTGCGGCCCGATGGTAGCTCTCCTGGCCTGGCCCCATCTCGCAGCCAGCTGATCTTCTTCCGCGTCCCGGCTTGCGGCCTACCTCTCTTCCTTCCGGCCGTGCCGGGACGCTCTAGGCCGCAAACAGGCTGAGTCGCCTCTCCGTTTCTTCTTCGCTCCTCATTGTCGCCCGGATGGCTCGCCCTTCAGCCTCGGGCGGCTCGGCGCAACGAGGAGCAGTTCGGCTTGCCAAGCCAGCCCTCAACGATGGAAACTGGGGGCTGGCGACATCTTCCTGGGGTGAAACTATCCCCCGGGCTTCTCCCAGCCTCAGAACGCGACCGCCATGTTATTAATAAATAACTGGATTTCTTTTGAAGCTTCACTCGAGGCTCATGATTTAATTAGAGCATCTGTCGGAACCCTGACAAGTGTTCTTTTTGCATGTGTTGCAGAAATTCTAACTAGAGTGAAGGATTTTGGGTTTTGTAGTTCAACTGTTTATGGAGCTTCTCAAGATAGAGAACAATTTTTGTCCTCCACACCAGGGTGTATTTTCAATGGTGCATTGTGCTGTGGTCATATGATCCCCATCTGTGACTTTCCCATTCAGCTTTTGATAAGCAATTCAATGGGGGACTCCAGATTCATTAATGGTCATGTGATTCAACTAACTGCAGTGATTTGTTTAAAAATCATGGGAAAAAATAAAGTAATAAAAAGAGTAATTCACTTAACAACTAACTTGGTTTGTCTATGGAGATTCTCAGTCACCCAGGTCATGGTTGTCCCAAAGATGTTTTTTTCAAGAGGCATCTGGACCTGCCTCTTGAAAAAAGCACCTTTGGGACAACGATCTTCTTAGCAATGGAAATTTGGATCCCAATTGTCATAAATCAAGGACTACCTGTATACAGCAGGTAGTCTAATCAATTCATTAAAAGCATTTGGTGGGGATAATATAACTATGTATACAAGTAGTCCTTACAACATGAGCTGCGGTGGCACAGTGGTTAGAGTGCAGTACTGCAGGCTACCTCTACTGACTGTCGCCTGCAATTTGGCAGTTCAAATCTTACCAGGCTCAAGGTTGACTTGGCCTTCCATCCTTCTGAGGTGGGTAAAATGAGGACCAGATTGTTAGGGGCAATAGGCTGACTCTGTATACCACTTAGAGAGGGCTGTATAAGCACTGGAAAAATATAAATCTAAGTGCTATTGCTATTTAGTTTAGTGACCATTCTAAGTTATAATGGCAAAGGAAAAAGGGGCTTATGGCCAGTCCTTGCACTTATGACCATACTGGCATTCCCCACCATCATGTGATCAAACTTTGGATGCTTGGCAAGCGTTTGTAGTTTGGAACAATTGCAGCATTCCAGGGTCATGTGATCACCATTTGTGACCTTCCTAGCCAGCTATGGACAAGCTGGATTCGCTTAAAGACCACCTGATTCACTTAACAACTGCATCAATTTGTTTAACAACTATGGCAAAAATGATTGCAAAATTGGCCACGACTCATTTAACAACCTCCTTCCATAGCAACATACGCATTGTGGCTGTAAATTTAGGACAACCTGTAAGAATTATGAGTACCTTATTTCGGTGCCAAACTCTAACTTAGAGCAGTAGCTTTCAACTAAATTCATATGCAAGAAAATCTTTATTTCGTATTATATGGATTCATGCAGCCATTACTTTTAATCCAGACAATCGAAGTAATTTTTAACTCTGGAGGCTCTGCAAAGAATCTCTCCTTTAGAGCAGGGGTCCCCCAACCTTTGCAACTTTAAGTCTGAAGGACTTCAGCTCGCAGAATTTTCCAGCCAGCAAAGCTGGGAGCTGAAGTCCTTCAGACTTAAAGTTGCAAAGGTTGGGGGACCCCTGCTTTAGAGGTTGGTGCTCCAAACTGCCTTTTGTAGCCATACTCTAAAGGTAAAGGTTCCCCTCGCACATATGTGCTAGTCGTTCCGACTCTAGGGGGCGGTGCTCATCTCCCCTTCAAAGGTTTGATTAAATGCCGAAGGCGCAGGGAACACTGTTAAAGTATTTTTCTCCTTGCATTTTTGCATGCTTTCGAATTGCAAGGTTGGCAGAAGTTGGGACAAGTAATGGGAGCTCACTCCGTTATGAGGCACTAGGGATTCGAACTGCCGAACTGGCAACCTTTATGATCGACAAGCTCAGCGTCTTAGCCACCGAGTCACTGTGTCCCTGTCAGCCATATTGAAATTTTGCTAATATGGCGAGTCTGACGAGCCACACACTCTTTGAACTGCATCATTCTTTGCAATGTGCAAAAGTAACTGATAGATGAAACTGTTTGTAACTTTATCAACTAAAACATAAAGTGGTGAATAATGTCCTCCATCTTAATGCAGAATTCTGAAATGTATAATTTAGCATTTATAGTCCTGCTAGCATTACCTACATAAATGCTTTAGTGCACAAAATAGTCAATCAGGTGCATTAGCAAACAAAATCTATATACAAAGAAAACCAAAAAGCAATTTATGAATAATTCAGAAATCCATGCATTGAATAATCTTGCTAGAAAGACATAAAGTGCACTTAACCTGTCCCAGAGAAACGTTGATAAATTACCAGAATAATTGGTCATATCAATATAATATTTTAGTTACCTTGAAGAATAACGGTTGGTTTCTTTGGGTGACTTTGAACACCCAAACTGAGCTGAACTGACATCAACAGAAATTGACTGATATTCCTTTGAATTGGATCAGTGTCACATCTAGCAAAATGGAATATAGGTGCATGTCACTTAAAGTTTGAATCGAAGGAAGAAATATTAGCGTCTTTATTTACAGCTAGTTTTCAACCTATGATAATTTGTTTAACGGCCGTTCAAAGTTACGATGAAACTGGAAAAAAGTGACTTATGACTGATCCTCACACTTATGACTGTCACAGCATTGCTGCAGTCATTTGATCAAAGTTAAGATGCTTGGCAACTGGCATTTTAATTTGATTTAATTTATTTAGATTTATAGAACCGCCCTTCTCCATTGAAATGGACTCAGGGTGGTGCACAGGAAATTAAAATCAATAAATAACAATAAATACAGAAGAATTAAGAATAAATTAAACTAAAAGCCTGTGTTAAAAATCCCAATTAAAATTCCAAAATGCATTTACTCATTGGCTAAGCTAGGGCGGCTTGATGGAACAGATAAGTCTTAAGTGAGCGGCAAAAGAGGGGAAGGTTTGTGATGGTCCGAAGTTCGGGGGGTAGGTCGTTCCAGAGGGATGATCCAGCCACTGAGAAGGCCCTCCCCCTGGGCACCGCTAGCCGGCATTGGCCGGCGGATGGTACCCTGAGGAGGTCCTCCCTATGGGAGCAGATTGGACGGAGGGAGGTATGCGGCAGGAGACGGTCCCGCAAATATGGAGCGATTTAAAGATGGTAACAAGCACCTTGAAGAGCACCCGGAAGGCCACCGGCAGCCAGTGCAGCTCGCGCAGGAGAGGTGTTACGTGGGAGCTTCGAGATGCTCCCAGGATCCCCCGCGCGGCCGCATTCTGTACTAGCTGGAGCCTCCGGATGCACCTCAAGGGGAGCCCCATGTAGAGAGCGTTACAGTAGTCTAGGTGGGACGTAACGAGCGCTTGAGTGACTGTGCATGTATTTGTGACAATTGCAGTGTTTTGGGGTTGTTGCCATTCAATTAATAGAGGATATAGTTGAGGGAGAACTTTTTGTAGTCTCTAAATTATGCTAAAAATAATTGTCAGGATCCAAATGACAAAAACTGATTCAGTCAGTGAACAACATATTATTGGAATCAATCCAAGAATTCCTTATTCAGTCCCTCTTTTTATTATAGATTTGCCGATAACACGGCGTTGCCCGGGTATTTATTTATAGGGGGAAAATGTCCAGATCAAATGTAATTTCTGATGTTGGATTTTCCCCCTTGCCAGAGGGAGCCAACTTGTGGGATACTGTGAAGCCGTTACCATGGCAACTCCACTTTGCTGCATAGTAGAAGCCATTTTACGGAAGAATGGTGGAAGCCATTTTAAGGCACAACAGGCTGTTTCTTAACAGAACACACACCCTGAGGGGTTTTAGGGGTGTCTTACCCACACAATATTTTTCTCCAGAGGGTAAGTCATCTATGTACCATGTTTGGTTGAAATTGCTTGAGGTGTTCCGGAGTTATATATATAATATGTTCTGTTTAAGACAATCCATAATATATTAAAAACATACAAGGAAGCTCTATACTGTGTCAGTATATCTCAGAAGATCAATTAATTTTTGCTTCTTCTCCTGGCAATATCTTGTCTACCAGGAACACCTGTCTACCGAAAGTCGTATTTATTTGTTACAGAGATATAAAATTTACATGCTTGGAATGCAAAATCTGTGGAACCTTATGGCTGTAAAAATTTTACTTTGTTTTAAGAACAGCTGCTCATACCTGATGTTCATATTAGCTTTCTGAGAATTATACTTGACATTCTTTTGGGACTCATGCCGAAGAAGAAGGGATTCTATATTAGAAGAAGCAAATTAATCTTATCTGGTACATTTTAAAGACACGTTCATTTTTTATTTCCACCAATACCACTTCAGTTATTCAGTGCAAGTCTTCTTTGATTACGATTCTTTGACATGCTGTATTTTGTTTCATTTTCTTTCCCCCCCAATTGATTTGATAGCTATAAGCTCTATAATTAAAATATACTCAGTCCTCAAATAGGTTTTTCACTTAAAAATGCAGCTGGCTAAAGGTTGCAAAATAATATTCAGAAGTTGGATCAGCTAAACCAGTGGTCGGCAAACCGCGGCTCGCGAGCCGCATGCAGCTCTTTGGCCCCTTGAATGTGGCTCTTCAGTCTCTCTCTTATTCCCTCCCTTCCTCCCTCTCTCTCTCTCTCTCTCTCTGTGCCTCTCTCTGTCTGCCTGTCACTGTCTCTGTCCACAGAATACAGCGTGAAGCAGTGGCGAGTCTCTGTGCTGCCGGCAAGGCCATCTGCGAGGTCTCCCTCGCGTTCCTCGTCTTCCCCGATGGCATCTGGAGTGATCGGGGGCGTGGAGAAACTCGCCGCTTTTCCACACCGTGGAAAAGATAGGCACGTGCAGGTCCTGCGGAATTACAGTGCAAATTCCAACTGCTACGAAGTCTCCGAGACTGTAATCGGGCGGGGCATGCCTATCTTTTCTGTTGTGATCTGGGAATAGGGGATTTAGTCATCACTCCCTTGTCATGGACAGATCACGCTCTCCTCCGGCTGGACTTTCCAATCGCTTCACCTCACCGCGGGGAGGCGGAACCGGATACTCCTATATGGTTCCGCTCCAGGCTTCTAAAGGACCCGGAAAGGTTCCAGAGGGAGCTTGGGCCAATTCCTGTGACCCTGCCTCGCGACTCGACTGAGGACCTAGTGGCCGCATGGTTCAGTGCGGCCGCGGGGGCCTTGGACCGAGTCGCGCCCTTGCGGCCTCTCTTGCGGCGACGAATCACCCAGGCTCCTTGGTTTACTGAGGAGCTCCGGGGGATGAAACGCCACAAGAGACGCCTAGAGAGTAGATGGAGATCCTCTCGCTCCGAAGCCGACCGAACACTAGTGAGAACCCATATTAGGGCTTACTTAGTGGCGATAAAGGTGGCCAAACGTGAGTATTGTGCCACCCTAATTGCATCCGCAGATAACCGCCCTGCCGCCCTGTTTGGGGTGACCCGCTCCCTCCTTCAACAGAGGCCGCGGGAAGCCCCTCTACAAGGGCGAGCAGAGGAATTTGGGATTTATCTGCAGGAGAAAATCACTCGGATTCGGAATGAGCTACCCTCCATCGACAGTGGTCCTGTGGGACTGTCCGAGACTAGTCTTGAGGTTCCATCTTGGGAGGAGTTTGACTTTGTTACCACCGAGGATATGGACAGGTTGTCAAGGAAACTTAGGGCGACCACGTTTATTGGACCCGTGTACCTCCTGGCTTGTACTGGCATCCTGGGAGACGACACGAGGCTGGCTCCAGGGCATTGTCAATGCATCTTTGAGTGAGGGGTCCTTACCTTCCGTCTTGAAAGAGGCGGTGGTGAGGCCCCTCCTCAAGAAGCCGTCCATGGACCCAGCTTTACTAGAGAACTATCGTCCGGTCTCCAACCTTCACTTTTTAGTGAAGGTTGTCGAGAGTGTGGTAGCCCAACAGTTTCCGCGACACCTGGAGGAAGTTGATTATCTAGACCCGCGCCAGTCCGGCTTCCGACCCGGTCACAGTACCGAGACGGCATTGGTCGCGTTGGTTGATGATCTCTGGAGGGCGCGGGATAGAGGTTATTCCTCTATCCTAGTCCTGTTAGACCTCTCAGCGGCTTTTGATACCATCGACCATGGTATCCTATTGCACCGACTGGGGGGGGGGGTTGGGGCTGGGAGGCACCGTTTTGCGGTGGTTCTCATCCTACCTCTCTGGTCGGTCGCAATATGTGTTGACGGGAGGGCAGAGGTCGACCTCGAGGCCCCTCCTATGTGGGGTTCCTCAGGGGTCAGTCCTCTCGCCCCTCCTTTTCAACACATATATGAAGGCGCTGGGTGAGATCATCCGTGGTTTTGGGGTGGAGTACCATCTGTACGCTGATGACACTCAGTTGTACATATCCACCCCAGACCACCCCAACGATGCCGTCGAAGTGCTGTCCCGGTGTTTGGAGGCCGTACGGATCTGGATGGGTGGTAACAAACTCAAGCTCAACCCTGCCAAGACTGAGTGACTGTGGTTTCCGGCACCCCGGTTCAGCCAGATTACTCCAACTCTGGCCATTGGGGGCGAAACATTGGCCCCCGTGGAGAGGGCGCGCAATTTGGGTGTCCTCCTGGATTCCCGGCTGTCCTTGGAGGACCATGTGGCAGCCGTGGCCAGGGGGGCGTTTCATCAGGTACGCCTGATGCGCCAATTGCGCCCCTTACTGGACCGGGCTGCCCTTCGCACAGTCACTCAAGCTCTTGTGACGTCCCGTCTCGACTACTGTAATGCTCTCTACATGGGGCTTCCCTTGAGGTGCACTCGAAAGCTACAGCTAGTCCAAAACGCAGCCGCGCGGGTAATTACGGGAGCTACCAGAAGCTCCCATATAACACCAATCCCGCGCGAGCTGCATTGGCTTCCTGTGGTCTTTCGGGTGCGCTTCAAGGTCTTGACGACCATCTTTAAAGCGCTCCATGGCTCGGGGCCTAGTTATATGCGAGACCGTCTCGTGCCCCATACATCCCTTAGACCGATACGCTCCCACAGAGAGGGCCTTCTCAGGGTGCCGTCGGCCAGACAATGCCGACTGGCGACACCCAGGGGAAGAGCCTTCTCTGTGGCGGGTCCGGCTCTTTGGAACGACCTACCCCCTGAACTCCGGACCATCACCGACCTCCGCCTCTTCCGCCAATGTCTAAAGACATACTTTTTTCATCAAGCCGGCCTAGCCTAACCTCCCATGGGGACTTTTAGAAAAGTTTTAAATTGGGTTTTAATTAATAATTGGTTTTAGCACAGGTTTGGGATCTAATATATATTTTAAATTATTTATCTATGTTCTATTTTTGTATGTTTTTTAAATCTCCTGTGCGCCGCCCTGGGTCCTCTACGGAGAAGGGCGGGATATAAATGTAATAAAATAAAATAAATAAATAAAGTGGGAGAGAGATGAAAGAAAGAGAACTTATGACCACAATTGAGCCCAAAATTTTGGTTGCTAAGCAAGACAGTTGTTAAGTGAGTTTCACAACATTTTCCAAGTTGGCCATGACCACCTAGTCACATGACCGCTGAGCCACTCCCACAAAACAGGCCACACCTTCTGGCTCTCAAAAGAAATTTCAATCGTGGTATTGTTGATATTTGGCTCTTTTGACTAATGAGTTTGCCGACCACTGAGCTAAACCATTCCAGACTGCTATTGATCACTCAGGAAAAGCACTTGACATAATAATGAAAAAAGGGTAGAAGCTTCTATACAGATTAATTGGAAGAATGCTTAATAAAATAATTCCGTCATACTTGCATACAAAAGTTATGTTCTATTCAGTGGTGGGATTCAAAATTTTTTACTACCAGTTCTATTGGTATGGTGTGGCTTTGTGTGCATTGCAAGGGAAGGATACTGCAAGATCCCCATTCCCTCCCCAACCCACTAATCTGCTTCCCAGCTCCATTCTCCTGTTCAAGGTAACAAAAGAAGATCAGCTGGGAGGCAGCATGGGCGGGGCCAGCCTATTTGCCGGTTCTCCGAACTACTCAAAATTTCCGCTATCGATTCTCCAGAAGCTGTCAGAACCGGCTGAATACCACCTCTGGTTCTATTGAAACAGTGGAGGCAAGACACCACAATGAAGAACAGTTTCTGTTTTTTAGGGTCAACCATTAACAATACAGTTGTCCTTAACCTCACTTTCATTTAGTGACCAAAGTTATAATGGCATTGAAAAGGGTGATTTATGACTGTTTTTCCCATTTATGACAGTGGCAGTATCCCAATAGCCACATAATCAAAATTTGGACGCTTGGCAAATGGCTCATATTTGTAATGGTTGCAGTGTCCCGGGGCCATGGCGACCTTCGGAGAATGGTTGCCTAGAGAGATGCCTAGAGAGAAGCCTAGAGATGCCTAGAGAGAAGATGGAGGGCTAGCCGCTCTGAATCTGACCGGACACAGGTAAGAGCCCATTTACGGACTTACATTGTGGCGCTGAGGGTGGCCAAACGTCATCATTGTGCCACCCTCATAGCATCCGCAGAAAACCGCCCTGCCGCCCTGTTTAGGGTGACCCGTTCCCTCCTCCAACAGAGGGAGCGGGAAGCCCCGTTAGAGGGTAGGGCAGAGGAATTTGTGATTTTTCTGCAGGAGAAAACCGCCCAGATACAGAGTGAGCTAGCCCCCATTCATGGCCCAGTGGGATGCCACGAGGGAGATCTTGTTTGGGAGGAGTTTGACCCCGTTACTTCCGAGGATATGGACAGGTTACGTGGGCGACTGCGAGCCACCACATGTTCATTGGACCCGTGCCCCTCCTGGCTTGTACTGGCATCCTGGGAGGTGACACGAGGCTGGCTCCAAGAGGTTATCAACGCATCCTTGAGTGAGGGTTCCTTGCCTGCCTCCCTAAAAGAGGCTATGGTGAGGCCCCTCCTCAAGAAGCCCTCTTTGGACCCAGCTATTTTGAACAACTACCGTCCAGTCTCCAATCTTCCCTTCTTGGCGAAGGTTGTTGAGAGTGTGGTGGCACAACAGTTTCCCCGTCACCTGGAGGAAGTTGACTATCTAGATCCGCGCCAGTCCGGCTTTCGGCCCGGGCATAGCACCGAGACGGCATTGGTCGCGTTGGTAGATGATCTCTGGAGGGCCAGAGATGGGGGATGTTCCTCCATCCTGGTCCTATTAGACCTCTCAGCGGCTTTCGATACCATCGACCATGGTATCCTATTGCATCGGCTGGGGGGGTTGGGGGTGGGAGGCACTGTTTTGCGGTGGTTCTCCTCCTTCCTCTCTGGCCGATCGCAATTTGTGCGGGCAGGAGAGCAGAGGTCGACCCCGAGACCCCTCACATGCGGGGTGCCTCAGGGGTCGGTCCTCTCGCCTCTCCTGTTTAATGCATATATGAAGCCGTTGGGTGAGATCATCCGTGGTTTTGGGGTAGAGTACCATCTGTACGCTGATGACACCCAGCTGTACATATCTACCCCAAACCACCCCAACGATGCCGTAGCGGTGATGTGCCAGTGCCTGGAAGCCGTGCGGATCTGGATGGGAAGTAACGGACTTAGGCTCAACCCGACCAAGACCGAGTGGCTGTGGTTTCCGGCTGCCCGATTCAACCAGCTTTCTCCAACGCTGGCCATAGGGGGCGAACATCTTGCCCCTGTGGATGGGGCGCGCAATTTGGGTGTCCTCCTGGATACCCGGCTGTCTATGGAAGAGCAAGTGACAGCCGTGGCCAGGAGGGCGTTTTACCAGGTTCGCCTGGTTCGCCAATTGCGCCCCCTATTGGATCGGGACGCCCTTCGCACAGTCACTCATGCCCTCGTGACATCCCGACTGGACTATTGTAACTCTCTCTACATGGGGCTCCCCTTGAGGTGCACCCGGAGGCTTCAGTTAGTTCAGAATGCGGCCGCGCGAGCAATTATGGGCACCTCTAGGTTTGCCCACGTAACACCGCTCTTGCGCGAGCTGCACTGGCTACCTGTCGTCTTCCGGGTGCGCTTCAAGGTGTTAGTTATCATCTTCAAAGCGCTCCATGGCTCGGGACCTAGCTATCTGCGAGATCGGATCCTGCCCCACACATCCTCACGACCGATTCGCTCCCACAGAGAGGGGCTTCTCCGGGTGCCGTCCACTAGACTTTGTCAGCGGGCGACGCCCAGGGGAAGGGCGCTCTCTGTGGCGGGCCCGGCCCTCTGGAACGACCTTCCCCCTGATATTAGAACGACCACCGACCTCCGCTCCTTCCGTGTAAAATTGAAGACCCATCTCTTTCGACTGGCCGGCCTTGAATAGTTCTCTCTGTCTTTTAATTATAAATTTTAAATGGGTTTTAATTTATGTTTTTAGCACGGGTAGATTTATTTAATTCGATTTTAAGAAATATTTGTATTATTGTATATTGTTTTTAATTATGCCTGTGCACCGCCCCGGGTCCCTGTGGGGAGAGGGTGCGGTTAATAAATCCCAATTTATTATTATTATTATTATTATTAAGTAAAGTCAATGGGGAAGCGGGATTCACATTTTGACAACTGCAGTGGTTCACTTAACAACTGTTCTGCTTTGCAACGAAAATTTTGAGCTCAGTGGTGGTTGTAAGTCGAGAATTGCCATGTAATGGAACCAGGAGTGAAATGCTCTGAAGTCTGCTACAGGTTTGCTTCATGCGCACATCCATACCGCAGACCAGGGGTGGGTTTCAGCTGGCGTTACTGCCAGTTTGCTTGTGCGCGCGCTTTGCTTGTGCATGCAATAGATGCGTGCTGCATGTGCATGCACAGTTCGATGGAAATTGTTCTGTGCATACGCAGAACTAAAAAAAAGATGGCAGTGGTGATGACTGGGGAACTGGTTCGGAAGCGTGGCCAGCCTGGGTTGCTACAGGTTCTGTGACGCAGACCGGTATATCGCTACTGATTTGTCTGAACCGGGTCAAATCAGTAGGAACCCACCTCTGCCCCAAGCACTAAGAAGCCTTTTCTGAGTCTGCAAAGATAAGTAGAAGGGGGGTGGGGGGTGGGAAACCGCTGTGCTGCACAATTTAAATTAGCTAGAAAGCAGGATTTCCATTTTTTACTACCAGGCGAACTGGCCCGAACCGGTAGCATTTCACCCCTGAATGGAACTCAAAAAATAGAGTATGTTAAACAGCCATGAAGGTCACGAAAAAGATATTCAGATCTGGTGTCACTTTACCTACAAAGATTAAAATTGTGAATGAATAGTTCTTTGAAGAAATCTACCCAGATTTCTTACTTGAGGCACAAATGACCAGGCTCAAATTCTGACACATTATGCGAAGCCTTAGCTGTAGGAAAGGCTTGGTGGCCTAGAGGTGAAGATGCTTGCCCACCATTTGGAAGGTTGAGAGTTCAATCCCAGGCAGTGGCAGATTTTTCTCTATAAGGTCTCAAAGGGAAAATATCTGCTGCGAACGCCACATAGGCAACAGGAAGGGCATCTGGCCCGTAAATGCTCAACTTCATTAAGTCACCCTGATTCCACCCCAATAAAAGGGATTACAGGGTCATAAAAAGAAATAAAATACGAAGGTCTATCTATAAATTTAAAAAAAGCTATTGAGACCCTGAATTTATACGGATATCATATACTTTATACTCTTTTAAGTTAAATTATATATCCTCACATCGTCTTTCTGCTCAGTACATGCACCAATTCAAATCAGATGTTGGGAGATAAACAGCACTGAACAAAAATACTCCAGATATCTTCAGCCGGCAAATATAACTTTCCGCTTCTGAGTAAACAATTATGACAATTATCTCACTTCAGACTTGCCGTTTCTAGCTACTGTGTGATGTTTATCTTGCAGGCTAAACAATAAATCTCTTGTCCCCCCCTGCTTTCAATCATTATTATCAGAGCTTTGCGACCATCACATCCATCAAAAGTAGTTGAAATAGACTTCTCAGGGTGCCTTCAAGTTAACTCCAGGAGACTGACTGGACAAGTCCCCGCTGTTTTCTTGGCAAGATTTCAGGAGTAGATTGCCACTGCATCCTCCCTAGAGAAAGTGACTGGCCGAAGGTCACCCGGCCAGCTTTGCCGCTAAGCAGAATTAAGGAGTAATTTCCTTACTTTGAGAAGAACAATAAACCAGTGGGACAGCTTGCCTCCAGAAGTTGTGGGTGCTCCATCACTGGAGGCTTTTTAGAAGAGACTGGACAGCCACTTGTCTGGAATGGTTTATGGTCTTGTGCGTGAGCAGGGGGTTGGACTAGAAGACCTCCAAGGTCCCTTCCTACTCTGTAATTCTGTTTCTCATGGGTTATTTATTCAAGCATTTATGCTTGTGCCCACTGGAGTTTGCCTACTTTCTGGGCATGTCGTTCTGCTTTCAAGTATTGCATTTTAATTGACTAACTGTGTAATTTAACATAACTTCCAGGTGCAGCCATTTCTAATGCTTTTGCAGAATATTCTGCCAATAGAGACTTTTCTTGTTCTTTCACACAGATTTTCCGTTCACGGCACCAGTTTTTATTCCTATCTTTGTTGCCCAAATTATTTGCATTCTCTCTGCCAAGAAAATCGTTGTGAGTTCAATCTCTCTTTTCGTATCTCTACCACGGAGAGTAGTATCGAAGTAGAGGTTGGCTTATTCAAAGCTCCATTTAGTCTTAAAAGAGACTCTTTATAACTGAAAAATAAAGTTTCAAGGCTACTCTGGCACTAGAAGAAGTGAAAGAGAAGCTCTGGAAAGGGTAATCAGATTTCTGAGCTAATTCCTATTGATGCTTGTCCAACATTCTGGCTAAAGGCAAAGCAGCCTCTTAAAATCTAGAAACTAAGGAGATTAATAGAGGAGAATATCTGTAGCTCAAGGTTGAACTATGGGGGTCCTTGGTGCTCTCTGAGCTTGGCTGTTTTCTTGCAGATATTTCATTACCCAACTAGGTAACATTACGAGCGCTAAAAGAACAAACCCCTTTACCTTCTAGCACTGACGATGCTACCTTAGACTTAGAATGACTTTATTGTCACCTTGGATGTACACTAATCGGCATATATTAAAATTAAATTTAATTGCATACAGCTCTCAAAGGGTCTCCACCTCCAGTATACGTTACATAAACATGACAAAATAAATAAATGCAAAATTATGCATATACACCCATATATTACATGACACAGAGAAACAACACAGAGATATACCGTATTTTTCAGAGTATAAGATGCACCTTTCCCTTCCAAAAAACAGGGTGAATATCTGGGTGCATATTATACACTGCATTTTTGGCCTCCCGAAACTCACTCCTTCACAAAAATGGACGTGCAGAGTGTTTGGGAGGTCTGCAAAGTGCTCCTGGGGGCTGGGGACGGCAAAAATGAGCAGAAAATGGCTTGTTGTTTACTCATTTTTGTCCTCTCCCCCAGCCCCCAGGAGCACTCTACAAGCCTCCTAATGCATGCCCTTTTTTGGCAAAAACTGGGCCCGTTTTGCCCCCCCCCCCCGAGCATTTTGCAGGCCTTTCAAACTCTCTGCATTCCCTGTTTTTCACAAAAAATGAGACATGCGTTAAGTTTGGGAGGTCTGCAGAGTGCAAAATCTTTTTTAAAAAATTTACCTCTTCAAAATCTTGGTGCGTCTTATACTCCGAAAAATACAGTACATGGCAATAGAAAAGAATCCTGCGAGTTTATCGGACGGATGGCATAGGGAACAAAGCCGTTACAGAATCAGGTAGCCCTGCTACAAATACTTCGAAACCTCCTCCCAGAGGGGAGCAACAGAAACAGACTGTGAAGTGGGTGTGTGGGGTCTCTGACAAAGCTTTGAGCTCTAAGCACACATACAGCTTATAACCAGTATCCTGAATAACAGCAGCTTCCTATAATCTTCTTGGCTGTTCTTACCACTCTCTGTATGGACTTTCTATCGGAAGCACTGCTGCCATCAAACCAAATAGTGATGCAGTTTGCTGAAACGCTCTCAATTGTGCCTCTGTAAAAAAAAATGCAGATGCTGGTTTGCATGCTTCACTAAGGATGATGTGTGAAGAGACCAGTTCAGATTGTTCGTTATTTGCACCAGTGGTGGGTTGCCGATTTTTTTACTACTGGTTTGGATGCACTCCAAGCATATCATATTCCATTTTATGACCATTTTTGCATAGCTGTTATGCAAATCATTGAAGTTGTTAAGTGAATAATGTGGCCATTAAGAGTATCGGACTTCCTGCTTTGACTCTGCAAGTAGTGGTCATGTGACATGGGATACTACAACCATCATAATTTCATGACATTTTCCAAGTGCCTGAATTTTGCTCGTAAAACCATCATAAGAGTGAGCACTGGTCTTAAGTCACTTTTTTCAGTGTAGGTAGTTCTCAACTTTGAACACAATTGTTGTTAAATGAGACAGTTGTGAACTGAATTTTGCCCCCTTTTACAACTTTTCTTGCTACAGTTGTTAAGTGAATCATTGCAGTTGTTAAGTTAGCATCACAGTTGTTAAGTGAATCTGGTTTCCCAATTGACTTTGCTTATCATACGGTCGCAAAAGGTGATCATGTGACTCCATGAGACGCCACCCACCATAAGTATGAGCCTGTTGCCAAGCACCTGAATTTGGATCACGTGACCCTGGGAATGCTGCAATGGTTGTAAGTGTGACAAATGGTCATTAATCACTATTTTCAGTGTTGTAACTTTGAACAGTCACTAAATGTAAGTTGAGAACTATCTTTACTATTGTTTCAAATGGTAATTAATCTAAAGCAGAGGTAGTCAACCTTTTTATATCTACCACCCACTTTTGTATCTCTCTTAGTAGTAAAATTTTCTAAACGCCCACCGGTTCCACAGTAATGGTGATTTATAAAGTAGGGAAGTCAATTAAATTAAAAAAAAGGAAAGTGCTTCAGTATCGGACAAAACCTCTACCGCCCACCATGAAAGCTGGAACGCCCACTAGTGGGCGGTAGGGACCAGGTTGGCTACCACTGATCTAAAGGTTATAATTCAAAGATAATCTGCAATGTTCCAAAAATGTACGTTTGTTTAAATCAGGCATGACACTAACTTCTAAACTTTTGAAGCAATACATGACAGTGAATAGAGGGAAGAACGAGATTCAGAAAATTTGTGGTTTATCCCAATAAGAGACAGACTCCTGGGAGATTCCATATTGCAAAGCTATGTTTGAAGCACTTTGTAATTCCAACCAGATGATTCATGCCAACTGCTTTCAATCTAGCAGCTCAATTGTTCCTTGTGTTAAATGCAATGCTAATAGCATTGAATAATCAGAGTTACATCAATAAAACAGTCAAATGTAAGATTAACTTAAGAAAAATCAGGTTATAAAATAAGATGTTAGTGTTGTATAATCATTAGATCAATATGTTCCAAGGTTTTTTTCGGAATGGAAAACTTGTTTAGAAATGATGTTTCACGATATTTTGTGTGCACAACGACAGAATGCTAATGAAATTCTCACAGTGCTGGCATGGATCGAGAATTCACAGAAATGGCAAAACTGTTTGATCAGAGAGAGAAAATCTCTGATGGACTTTAAAAAAAAAAGCACAAAGAAACGCAACGAAGATTTATGGATTTGAAGATTAAGAAAGATGTGGATTGAATCAGAGCCTGAATGAATTTGTATAATAATATCTAAGAGGAAGAATGAAAATAAGATTGTAATGATCTGTTGAAAAGAAGAGACAGCAATGTTTCTAATGATAAGTGAAAGAACGCAGCCGCGCGGGTGATTACGGGAGCGCCTAGACACTCCCACATAACACCTATCCTGCGCGAGCTGCACTGGCTTCCTGTGGTCTTTCGGGTGCGCTTCAAGGTTTTAACGACCATCTTTAAAGCGCTCCATGGCTCGGGGCCTAGTTATATGCGAGACGGTCTCCTGCCCCATACATCCCTCAGGCCGATACGCTCCCACAGAGAGGGCCTCCTCAGGGTGCCGTCGGCTGGACAATGCCGACTGGCGACACCCAGGGGAAGAGCCTTCTCTGTGGCGGGGCCAGTCCTTTGGAACGACTTACCCCCTGAACTCCGCACCATCTCCGACCTCCGCCTCTTCCGCAAGTGTCTGAAGACACATCTATTCCATTTAGCCGGCCTAGCGTAACCTCCATTACTGACTATTAGACAGTTTTAAATTTGGGGTTTTTAATTCGGTTTTTAGCGCAGGGTTTTATTATTAGAATAAGTTTTTTAAATTTTATATGTTTTGTATGTATTTTAACATTCCTGTGCGCCGCCCTGGGTCCGTTTGGAGAAGGGCGGGTATAAATTTAATAAAATAAATAAATCTAGCAGCAATCTCAATTTTTGGAACATGCTGCAATTGCTGTAAAATAATCAGATTGCAAATATAGATAGTCCTGAAATTAGGAATGTAGTGGAGTTTATAATTTCCACTTTATATCATGACAATCGTAAGGCAAGGCATTCATGTGACTAATCCAATTTACACTCTTTTTTGCTGGTTATAAATGCTACAGTTGTTAAGCAAATCCCACGGTCATTAAGCGAACCCACTTTTTGCAAGGCTGAAAAGTGGTTCCCGGAAAAAAAGGTGTTGTAAATCTCTCGTTATTCACCCCTGTATGAATTATTGTCAAATACACAAAATTTGATTGCATATTTATTTGTTGTTATATGTATGAACGGTTGCCGAATGAAGTAGGCACTAAACGAGGACTACCTCAATAGTGTAAACAACTCAGAATGTTAAGCATTTGGAACAATCTCAGACAATCAAAGTGGTCATTGGGTCCACTTTGGTCACCCAAAGCGGTCATCCAGATTGAATTCATGGCTACTTCTACCTTTAGAAGTAAAATTTCGTTCATCCAATCCAAGTGTGGAAAACCTATAGAAAGCTGGATAAAAAACTGTTTAGGTTTGGCCGGTAGAGAAATGCCTTAAAGGTTAACGACACAGTATATCTGCTGCTGTATTGTAATACAGTTTTCCTTTACTTATAATCATTCGTTTACTGACCATTCAAAGTTACAATGGCAGTAAGGAAAACGACTTATGTGACAATTGTTACAGCATCTCCATGGTCACGTGATCAAAATTTGGATGCTTGCAACCGGCATGTATTTATGGCAAGGTCACGTGACCAACAACTATGTAACAACTGTGTTACTAGCTTCACAACCACAGTGGAAAAAGTGCAAAGAAGAGCAATTAAGGTGATTAAAGTCCTGGAGACCAAAACATAAAGAATGGTTGCAGGATTTGGATTTGGCTAGTGTAGAGAAAGGAAGGACCAGGGGGGACATGATAGCAGTCTTCCAATATCTCTGGGGCTGCCACAAAGAAGAAGGAGTCAAACTATTCACCAAGGCACCTGAGAGTAGAAAAAGAAGCAATGGGTGGAAACTAATCAAGGAGAGAAGCAACTCAGAAATAAGGAGGAATTTCTTGACAGTTAGAACAATTAACCAGTGGAACAGAAGTTGCCTCCAGAAGTTGTGAATGCCCCAACCCTGGAAGTCTTTAAAAAGATGTTGGATAGCCATTTGTCTGAAATGGCATAGGGCTCCTGCCTAGGCAGGGGGTTGGACTAGAAGACCTCCAAGGTCCCTTCCAATTCTGTTATTGCATTGAATATTATAAAGGAGGAGGAGGAGGAAAGCATTTTTACTTATACGCCAGAAAAATGTTCCAACAAAATTGAATTGCTCTCAATGCCTATTGAAAAAAGTTTCTTGGGCACCATGAATTATCCCCTATCTTTGAATACTTTATAATATCCACTTTCAGAAAATGAATATACCTTAATTCCGGTTTAAATTACATGTTATTTTAGGTAATTATCCTATGATAAATTTGTGAATTTAAAGTTTGCATGCAACATACTTCAAAAACAACAGTATAATCATAGCATATTTTAAATAACAGATTCGGGCAATGACAATATACTGCTGCAATCAATCAAATAAAATTAAACCAAGCCCTGAGCTTTAGCCAATCTCAGTCCTGCTTTACAGAACCTCAGTCCAAAATTTTATTAGCTCTGCAAAGATACTGCACTTTCACCCATTATATATTCAACAGAAAGCTTAAATACTATAAATAATTCTATTTCGGAAATGCAATTTAAATAAGAGGAAGTGAATGAAGGCATAAGCAGAGGCTAAAATGTTTTCAGCATCACCAGAAGGCTGCTTCAGTTCCAACATTCATTGGGGATTTTTCAACCAATCCTCATATTTTGAAATCCAAAGCCTTGCAATACACTGGACATGCATATTAATTCGCTTTTTGAGTTCTGTCACTCATTTTGATGCTAACTACGAGGTTGAGTAAGGAATCATTTGAACTCTTAATTTAAAACAGAATGACTTAAATTTTATCTTTGTTTTCCTACGTCTTGTATCAGTCAAGCAATGAATAAAATCTGATGCATTTTGCCTAATAAATTGTAGAGGATATATAGTTTTATTTTTATTTCGTATTTATTAATGTTTCAGATTTATTATTCAGATAACTGTATTAACATAGGAACGGAAGAATGAATATTATTCTGTGTGATTTATTTTGCTAGTTTTTAGAATATTATTTTATTTATTTACTTCATTCTGCTTTGTTTTTTACAGGTCATTGACTGAATAAATATTATTGATTAATTCTATATCTTCTATATCTCTTTTGCTTAAATTCATTTATATTATTTCAAATTATCCAATATATGTAACTGAAGTCTAAATGATTCATTGGAACATGCACAATGATATTTTTATTCTAGTTTTTTAAAGTAATGATTACTACAGATGGATGTTACACAAGTGTTAACTGAAAAAAATTCCTATGACTTTTTAGAAAGGAAATTCTTGTAAGCTTAGCCATTTCGCTTGATGTGTGCAAATGAATCTCATGATTTATTTCTGCTAAAAGTAGGACTAGTATAATTTATTTAAATGGAAAATCCAACCCAGTGGCTTTTACAATTATTATTCTCATTATATCTAAACAACCTGTAGCTGCCCTAGGTAAAATGAAATTACTATGAGGATAATCCAAGTCTATTATTCATATTCCACAATGTTTCCTCTCCAAAACTAGTTATATTCCAAACGGTGAGAATAGAAAACAGAAGGAATTATTCAATATAATATCTTTGTTTGTTTGCTCTTCAGCAGTCTTGGCAGTACAGTTGTCTACATTTTAAAATGTTAATTGAGTTCAACGCTTTAAAGCAAACTATTTTGCTTATCTTGTATTATGTGCTAAACTGATGTTTATAAGGCCAATTTACAAAATTATTTAGCCCATTAAAATAATTTACTTTAATTCCAACATGCTTTAGAAAGCTTTCTGTCCAATAAATGAATTGCAGAAATAAATTAGGAACTAAAAATCCTTTTTCTACAAATAGGTTCCCTAAAATGAAAACAACTTTATGCAGCTATAGGCAGGTGTGTGCACACACACACACACACACAGAGAGAGAGAAAGAGAGAGAGAGAGAGAGAAAGAGAAAAACTTACATTTACATTAATATAAATTTATGTTATTTTCTTTTTACCAACAGTCCTGCCTTAAAGACTATTTCCAACATGCAGCACACTCTTTTCAACATTTACTTCCAATTACCATGTCACAATTTTTCTAAAGGAAAGCAATATTACTGTATAACTCACCCTCCAAATTTTTTTAAGTTTGCTAGTTCTGGATAACTGCGCTTTGTTCATTTCCAACAGCTGTTTAAATGTGTATCCTGTGCAGATTTAAGTATGCTCTATGGTCCAGGCAGAAGGAAAAAACACACACACTCCAAATAGTTGTGTTGCAAAAATGTTGTGCAAAATAAAAAGCACTCTTAGCTTTTAGTGCTCCTTCCAGTAGCAGTGCAGTTGTAAGCTCAGCATAAAATAGCCAATAACACGTGGCTGTACAAAAAATAATGCAAAGAACATTGGCCATAAGACTCTGTCCAAGCCATGCTAGGTTTCGGCTAGAAGAAAAATAAAACGGTGATTTTACCAGTCTATCTAAATCTTTGTATTCTGAAATCCAAAACCAAACTGACTTACTTACGTCCATATCTGTTTACTGATACTCCTCAGTTAATGACCATTCATTCAGTTATGATAGCGCTGGTGGATATGACTGGTCCTCAAAGTTATGGTTTTCCCAGCATCCCAGATTGTGATCACAATCTGGACACTTGGCAATTGACTCTCATTTCCTAAGTTCATGTGATCACAATTTACAAACTTTGAAGGTGGAGATTTAAGAGATTTAATGAGTGGAATTTTAGCAGATTATATCAAAAAAAACTAAAGAATACCTTTGGGGGAAATAGATTTAATTTATAGAATTAATTCAGCATATGCTAGAATAAATGAAATTCCCAGAGAGATTCATATTAAATTTTTAAGAAGGTACACACGGGAGGAGATACTAAGGGCATAACGGGAGGGTCCGTTGAAATATGAACAAAAAGATATTGCCATATTAAAGCAGATCCCAAAAAAGATTAGAGAAGCAAGAAGGAAATTTTCCTTCTTGTCTAAAAAATTATATAAACACGGGATCTGGTTTAAATGGTTAATGCCTGAAGGAATGTTGGTATTCTGGGAGGGAGGCAGAATTGGAATTAAAACAATTGCAGAGGCAGAGGCCTTTCTCAAAAAACATTCCTCAATCCTGGGCGATGAAGAAGAAGGGACAGGAAGAGCCAAGGCCCCGCCCTCTGAGGGGAGGGAGAAAGAAGGTGCGATAGCAAAAAGGCTCAGATCTCAAAAATAATTAATTTTGAACTATTGTAATTGTTGAAACGGATGAAAATGTAAAACTAAAGATTGAATGTATGAATCTTAAAAATGCGCCAAATGTATATATCTCCTAATACTACTTGTTTAACATGATATTGTATGAGGACCCGATTGCAGTCACCATCTCTGGTATGGAAGCTCTAAAATGTATAATATAAACCCTAATTACCCTTTCCTAATATTATAAAATTGTAAAATCAATAAAAACTTTTATTAAAAAAAAAAAATTTACAAACTTTGCTGCTGGCCTTCTCCACTGGCAGCATCCATGCCAAAACCCATTTCCTACCCATGTCTCCCCAACCACTCATGTTCCTTTCCTGACCATACACTCACCCTCATGCATCATCTCCAAACCATCAGCAGCCACTTACATGCCTGCCGACCTAGGTTTGAGCCACCTGTTCTTTGACTTCTTGCTGGCTTCCCCACTTACTTTGGTTGTTGGAAGCTGGCAGGAAATTGTAAACAAGGGCTCAATTACCATATTTTTCAGAGTATAAGATGCTCCAAAGTATAAGACGCACCTAGATTTTGGGGAGGAAAACAAGGGAAAAATATCTGCCTCTGCTTCTCAGCAATTTGCCTCCTTGCAACAAACAGTACAGACAATATACACTGTTTGTAGTGTTATAGCTCAGACTATACTTGTACAGATGCTGTCAAAATTGTACTTTCTGAAAGTATTTTTATTTTATTTATTTTTATTTTATTCAATTTATATCCCGCCCTTCTCCAAAAAGGACCCAGTATAATTATTCTCTGCTATTTAAAAGAATAACACTTTTTAAAACAATAGCACGGGGGCTCTTCAGATTAAGCATTTATTTTAAAAAGCTTCTTTATTTTGTTAAGTTGTCTAGAATAATAATAAAGCAGTCTTTAAAAAATAAGTCTAATAATTTGAACATCCTATAGGCATTTATAGTTGTTGACTTACCTCCTTGCCACAAACAGCCTGATTAGCACAAGAAAAAAAAATCTGCCGCCCAGCAATTTGCCACATAGAGCAAACAGCAAGTTTCACTTTCAATTTCTCCCGATCATCAGCTGTTACAGGCTGCAGAGATTGCTATAGCTTACTGAAGCCTCCGCAAGCCCCCTTTTGTAAATTGCTGGGAGGTAGAGGCCAAAGGGTGGGAGCCAGTGGGTGGGTGGGGCTACATTCAGTGTATGATGCATCCAAATTTTCACCCTCTTTTAGTGGGGAAAGTGCTGGCTGGAGAATTCTGGAAGGTGAAGTCCACAAGTCTTCAAGTGGCCAAGTTTGGGAACCTCTGTTCTAGATCATGGGTGTCAAACTCACCGCGTCACGTTTTTTATTTTATTTTTTATTTTATTAAATTTATACCCCGCCCTTCTCGTTAGGACCCAGGGCGGCGCACAGGCATTATATAAAACCATAAATACAATATACATCAATCAATTAAAAATATATTAAATTAATTCACCCGTGCTAAAATCCATTATTAAAACCGTAACCAAATTATAATTTATATTTAAAAGTCAGATGCGGGGGGCTATCCTAGGCCGGCTTGTTGGAATAAGTACGTCTTAAGACGTTGGCGGAAGAGGCGGAGGTCCGAGGTAGTGCGAAGGTCGGGCGGTAGGTCGTTCCAGAGGGCCGGGCCCGCCACAGAGAAGGCTCTTCCCCTGGGTGTCGCCAGCATTGCCCAGCCGACGGCACCCGGAGTAGGCCCGCTCTGTGGGAGCGGACCGGACGAAGGGATGTATGGGGCAGGAGGCGGTCTCGTATATAGCTAGGCCCCGAGCCATGGAGCGATTTAAAGATGGTGGTCAACACCTTGAAGCGCACTCGAAAGGCCACAGGCAGCCAGTGCAGCTCGCGCAGGAGAGGTGTTACGTGGGCTTGCCTTGAGGCACCCATAACCACCCGCGCGGCCGCATTCTGCACTAACTGCAGCCTTCGAGTGCACCTCAAGGGGAGCCCCATGTAGAGAGCATTACAGTAATCCAGCCGAGATGTCACGAGCGCTTGAGTGACTGTGCGAAGGGCGTGTATCATGATGTTTCCCCCCCCTTTGCAGAGCCGGGGTGGGCGTGGCCCGCATGTGTGGTGGCACAACAGTTCCCCCGTCACCTGGAGGAAGTTGATTATCTAGACCCGCGCCAGTCCGGCTTTCGGCCCGGGTATAGCACCGAGACGGCATTGGTCGCGTTGGTTGATGATCTCTGGAGGGCCAGAGATGGGGGTTGTTCCTCCATCCTGGTCCTATTAGACCTCTCGGCAGCTTTCGATACCATCGACCATGGTATCCTATTGCATCGGCTGGGGGGGTTGGGGGTGGGAGGCACCGTTTTACGGTGGTTCTCCTCCTACCTCTCTGGCCGATCGCAATTTGTGTTGGCAGGGGGGCAGAGGTCGACCGCAAGACCCCTCGCATGTGGGGTGCCTCAGGGGTCGATCCTCTCGCCCCTCCTGTTCAACACATACATGAAGCCGCTGGGTGAGATCATCCGTGGTTTTGGGGTAGAGTACCACCTGTACGCTGATGATACACAGCTGTACATTTCTACCCCAAACCACCCCAACGATGCCGTAGCGGTGATGTGCCAGTGCCTGGAAGCCGTATGGATCTGGATGGGAAGTAACGGACTCAGGCTCAACCCGACCAAGACCGAGTGGCTGTGGTTTCCGGCTGCCCGATTCAACCAGCTCATTCCATCGCTGGCCATAGGGGGCGAACATCTTGCCCCTGTGGATGGGGTGCGCAATTTGGGCGTCCTCCTGGATGCCCGGCTGTCCATGGAAGATCATGTGACAGCCGTGGCCAGGAGGGCGTTTTACCAGGTTCGCCTGGTTCGCCAATTGCGCCCCCTATTGGATCGGGACGCCCTTCGCACAGTCACTCATGCGCTCGTGACATCCCGACTGGACTATTGCAACTCTCTCTACATGGGGCTCCCCTTGAGGTGCACCCGGAGGCTTCAGTTGGTCCAGAACGCAGCCGCGCGAGCAATAATGGGGACCTCCAGGTTCACCCACGTAACACCGCTCTTGCGCGAGCTGCACTGGCTACCTGTCGTCTTCCGGGTGCGCTTCAAGGTGTTAGTTATCATCTTCAAAGCGCTCCATGGCTCGGGACCTAGTTACCTGCGGGATCGGATCCTGCCCCATACCTCCTCACAGCCGATTCGCTCCCACAGAGAGGGACTTCTCCGGGTGCCGTCCACTAGACTCTGTCAGCGGGCAACGCCCAGGGGAAGGGCCTTCTCTGTGGCGGGCCCAGCCCTCTGGAACGATCTTCCCCCCGATATTAGGACAACTACGGACCTCCGCTCCTTCCGTTTAAAATTAAAGACACATCTTTTTCGCCTGGCCGGCCTTGGGTAGTCTCTTTTAAGGTAAGGGGTTTTAGGGGTTGTTTTAATTTAGTTTATGGGTTTTTAGCGCAGGATCAATTTAATTTATTTTTAACCTTGTATTTTGTTGTGGTCTTATTTGTGTTTTTAATTTGCCTGTGCCCCGCCTCGAGTCCCTTTGGGGAGAGAGAGCGGGATATAAAATTAAATTATTATTATTATTATGTGACGTATCCGGTCCGCAGGCTGACAGATTGAAACCCCTGTTCAAGAAGGACTACCATTGCACCAAGTGCATAATATCCCCTAATATTGCTGATAAGGCTTCAGGTCCTCTCAAAGAACATTGAGACATTCAGAAAGTAGGTGGGACCATCTATTACTGAAGTCTTGCTTAGTATCCACTGAACGCTTTACGATACTTAAATCCTGTATTTGCTTTCTCTTCCCTTTTATTTTATTTTGGAGAATCAAAACAGCAGAAATCTTCTGACGTAACTTATGATCTGCAGATAAATGTTAAAGTGAGTTGTTTGCTTTGGGATTAACATAACTGTAAATTTTGTGAGGTCCTTGGTACTCTCTGCTTGGTAGTTTTCTTGCAGATGTTTAATTACCAAATTAAGAAACATCAGGGCACTGATGATGTTACCTAGTTTGGTAATGAAATGTCTGTAAGAAAATTACTAAACTCGAAGTGAACTATGGACCAAACAGTTCAACCATGAGCTACAAATATTCTCTTCTATGTGTCCTAACACTAACTGACTCATTTTGCCAATGAGGTTAGTCAGCTACAATGTATGGCTGATGGATTGTTACTCCTTTTCTGCCTTCAGTTTTCTATGTTTCTAATGCCGTACCCCGTTAAAACACACCATGGATTAATAGTGACGTGTATCTATGCCTTGCCAAAGCTGGTTAAAGGTAAAGGTTCCTCTCGCACATATGTGCAAGTTGTTCCCGACTCTAGGGGGCGATGCTCATTTCCGTTTCAAAGCCGAAGAGCCAGCGTTGTCCGAAGACGTGGTCATGTGACTAAACGCCGAAGGTGCACAAAACACTGTGATCTTCCCACCAAAGGTGGTTCCTATTTTTCTAATTGCGTTTTTATATGCTTTCGAACTGATAGGTTGGCAGAAGCTGGGATCAGTAACGGGAGCTCACTCCGTTACATGGCCCTAGGGATTCGAACTGCCGACAAGCTCAGTGTCTTAGCCACTGAGCCAATTCTTGAAATAGTGTGTGAAAGTGTAAACAGGGCAAAGCAAACTCTCATACAGCAGCCACACAAAATGAAATAGGAAGAATCCTGACACAGGCATCCCACTGTGGATGTGGTAAATAGTCCAAGTTAGCAGACCAAGAAAAGCCCACATCCACCCTGTTTATGTATTCCTTTTCTTAGCTAGCTTGATGTTCATTGTAAATATTTTAATTGTTTAATAGTTATTGCTGTTTAATGATGTCGCAAGCCCAGAGTTGCTCACCAGTGAGATGGGTGGTATATACATTTAAATAAATAAATAAGAACCAAGAGGAAATTCACACAAAATGGCCTCCCTTTTATTGGTTTAATGTGACTTGGGTAGACCATAAGACTGAAATATGCAATCGTAACTGCAAATTAAGTCCTTCTTCATTCCAGTTAACCACAGATTATAGCTCCCTGCTGATTTACACACGACGAGCTATCATTGTGTGGTGCTATGCCTCAACAAATCTTTCCTCAATTTTAATTTCCAGGGGCGTTTATTTTTCCAAGCTATAACATTTCGTAACTTCGCACTGCCAGAAAGTCTGAAAATCTTTTCTTTGCCTCCTTTCCATTCCTCCCTACCCACTCCACCTTCCAACAATCATTTCCTAATTTCTTTATGTAGGCATGTTTCAATGATTGCACTTTCTAATCAGAGTCAAGTAAAACATTTCTTATCAATGTCCTTCGGTTTTCTACCTTTATTTATTTCACTTTGCAGGGAAGTTTTGTTATGAATGTTAATAGGCTTCAAGCAGAGGCATTATTATTTCAGGGCTGTTTAAGCTTTGATCAAGTTTAAGAGTCGTAGGAGTAAATTAGTCTCCAAGCACAGGGAAGGAAGGCATTAAATACCTATCAACACAAGTGCATGGAACAAGCAGGTGGGGCTTATTACATCTTCAGGAAAATAGCACAGTACTTCAGTTAGAAGTGTAGATGTTTTTAATTTGTATGGAGAACATCAAGTGCTTTCCAATTTTTATCCTGCACATCCTTCAGGCCAAGTTAAATATTACATTTCCTCACAGCCCTGGCACCATACGCCTCCATAAGACGATGCTTTTGTTAAGCTTTGCAAGTAACTTACAAAACAGCAGAATCTGTGATTACAGCTTGACGCAGTATAGGTCATGAATAAATAAACCATGTTTCTCTTAATCAGGGAATAAGCACCGGGACAAAATGTTTCCATGTTTTCTCTTTCCTCGCTTTAAGCCAAAATTCAAGCTTATTGCCATGAGTGCCATGAGTAAATAGCTTGTTAGGAGTGAGAGGATTGGAAACAAGGATGAAAGAGAGGAGAATTTTGACCTCAATATCACTAATAGCTTTGCAGCAGTGGTGGGTTGCGGGGAGTATGCCCTCTTACGGGCATACTGGTGGCAGCTGGGAGCACTGGCCACTGTACTGGAATGGTGTTTTGGAGGGCCCGCCCACCCGCATTCCTTACCTGTATTTAAGCCAACCAGGACATTTGCATACTCGCGGGCAGCATACGGCGCCTGCATGACCTCCGCCAAGCAGCTGGAGCATTGCAGGGTGGTGGGTGCACATCCATGCGCAGCGCATGTGCCCAAGGTGGACGCACAGCCCCGTTGCAGTGTACCGTTGTGACGGGTACCACCACTACTTTGCAAGTATCTTAGCCAATGTACCCAAAAATTAGATTTATAGCAGAAAAAAAGTCCACAGGGCATAGGTACCCAATAAAGATTTCACCAAAGAGGTGACTACTGCTCTAAAACATAACCGATGCCTCTAAAACATAACCGATGCACTACTCCTAGTGCATAATTCTTACATTTATGATATTTTCTTATCTTGGAAGAGCACAAAGTCCCAAATAGAGTAATTTTTTAAACCTTGCATCTAGAAAGCCAGTTTGATCTAGTGATTAAGGCCCAAGGCTAGAAATTGGGAAATTGAGTTTGGATTCCGCCTTAGTCATAAAAGCTAGCTGTGTGATTTTGGGTCTCTACTATAGAGACTGAGAATTGTAGTCCTGCCTTAGGCATGAAGGCCACCTGGGTGATTTTGGACCAGCCACCAGGAGACAGTGAGTTCTAGTCCCACCTCAGCCATGAAACTCAGCTGGGTGACTTCAGCCAATCATCAGGAGACTATGAGTTCTAGTCCTGCCTTAGGCATGAAAACCAACTGGATGGTTTTGGACCAATCATCAGGAGACAGTGTGTTCTGATCCCGCCTTCAATAAAAAAGCCGACTGGGTGACTTTGGGTGAGTGACTCTCTGGGAACCCAACCACCTCACAGGATTGTTGTGAGGGGCAAAAGGAGAAGGAAAGTATGTTGGATATATTTGTCACTATGTTATGCATAAAAATAATAAAGATGGCATAAAAATATAAAATAAATTTAAAAAATGATGTAAAGTCAAAAGTACTTAATTCTCTCTTTGTAAGAAATAAGAATGTTGTCATTCAAAGAATGTGACACTCACAGCTAGATAAATGAATCTTCTGTGAAGAACACCCCATTCTATTTTTAATTAATAGAAAATAATTATTGTACATGGCATTAGAAAAGATGGAAACAGGCTCAGCGGTTTAGAAATGAAGAGTGCTGCATCACCACTGTTTTTTCGATTGTACAGAATATGGAAAGATATCAATCTAATATTAGATATGTAGAGAAATTATTATCACCAAAGATAATAAATTGAGTGGGAATTGATCAGGGGTCTCCAACCTTTGCAACTGAAGTCTGAAGGACTTCAGCTCCCAGCAAAGCTGGCTGGAGAAGTCTGGGAGCTGAAGTCCTTCAGACTTAAAGTTGCAAAGGTTGGGGACCCCTAGAGTTGATAACCAATGTTCATTGTCAGAAAGCTACTAAGTTGTTCCTGGTAATGAATATCAAATTTAACATGCAGGAACTGAATGACATTCTTGCAAAATGCACATAAAAACCTACAGTACAATAAATCTAGAAGAAGAAAAAATCAAAACAGCGTGAGGAAGAACAGACAGCTGTTTTTCTCTGCCAGGAAGATTAACATGCTGCAGTTTTATAACCTTTGCAGAAAGAGTTCCATAATCATATCATCAAGGACAACCGAAAAATTTTCTTTTCTTTTCCACTAATTTTGTGCAGAATGGAAGTTGAGCAAACAGTTTCCACATGGATTTCGTACCACTGTAAATGTTTTTTTTCTGGGGTGATGAGACAGGTAAGTGACCACCTCTGAGTGGGTCTACAATATTTACTAGGTTTAGTCCTAATCAAAGACAGGCAATTTGGTCTAGCAGTTAAGGCTTCAGGCTAGAAGCCAGGTGACAGTAAATTCTAGTCCTGCCTTAGGCAAAAAATCAGAAGGTTGAATTTAGGCTAGTTCCTTTCCCTCAGGCAAAGAGGCAATGGCACACCACTTCCAAAAACCTTGCCAAGAAAACTACACGGATTGGTCCAGGCAGTCACAAGAAATCACCAGGAATTAACACTGACTTAAAGACACAACACACCCACAAGCACACCCACCCACCAAAAATATCTTGGTTTGCTTGCCATCTCTTCCATGCAAGTGTAGCACTGCCTACACACCTGAGGGCTGTAGAGGAAAGCTGTCAAAAGTCCTTCTTTTTCTTTCCTTATTTTTGTATGTTACTTGTAACCTGCCATTCTTAAGATAGATAGGTGTGACAGGGGGTTGGCTGGCTGGCTGGCTGGCTAGAGAGATAATGATAAGATAGATAGAAAGATAGTTAGATGGATGGATGGATGAGTGTGTGGGTATGGATGGATTGATGGGTGGCTAGATGGATGGATAGATAGACAGACAGACAGAGACAATAGATAGATAGATAGATAGATAGATAGATAGATAGATAGATAGATAGATAGATAGATAGATAGATAGATAGATAGATAGATAGATAGATGGATGCGTGGGGATGGATGGATGGATGGATGGATGGATGGACAGACACAGACAGAGATAATAGGTGAATTGATGGATGGATGGATGGATGGATGGATGGATGGATAGATGATACATGGAAAGAGAGAGAGAGAGACAGACAGACGTGCGATGGGTATGGATGGACGGATAGACAGACAGTCATACAGACAAAGAAGGAAGGAAGGAAGGAAGGAAAGAAAGAAAGAAAGAAAGAAAGAAAGAAAGAAAGAAAGAAAGAAAGAAAGAAAGAAAGAAAGAAAGAAAGAAAGAAAGAAAGAAAGAAAGAAAGAAAGAAAGAAAGAAAGAAAGAAAGAAAGATACAGATTTATTGAAGCCTGGCACTGGCACTCGAAGCAGCCATCGCAGGCACATGGAGATAAACAACATATGGAATGGAATGGAATAGAACAGAATACTTTACCGGCCACACTGGCCACGCAAAAAATTTGTCCATATCTATATACCATTCAACAGAGACAATCAAAAAGCCAAAACAGGAATAAAAAGACCAAAACACCTCTGCACCAGCAATCCACTCCCAGATAATCAGAGATTAATACCGACAGTAACACTAGACCAAACAGCAAACAGCCTAATACAGAACCACCAGGAACATTCCCACCAACATTGACCAGGCAATCCGCTTGCCTGTAACCGGAGGGGAAACCTCACTCCTTAGTACTGCAGATGTTCCCCTAGTTGACTAATGAAATATCTACAAGAAAACAACCAAGTTCAGAGAGCACCAAGGACCACAAAGAAGAATTGACTGGCTTCAGTCTTCCTCACCTCACAAAACTGGAGCTGTGAGGATCTCCAACTGGTTGAAATAGGTGGCCTTGAACTGCCAAACTGTACATTTCAGTTTCTATACAAATGAATACTTATCTGGCAATACAGCAACATTTAAAGACATTAATACGGAGTGGGGGGCTACAGTTCAGCCTTCTAGATCTCCAAATACTCATCTTCAAGTGAAGTAACTATTGATGTTCCCAATTCGGATCTGAGCCTGGTGCCAAAGCCAAGGATGGACACCAGACACGAGGTGCAGGTTTTCTAATTGCTTTTTATTGGAGGACTCCAAGGAAAAGGGTTCCTGGTCAAAAGGCCAAGAAGAACCAAGAACAAAGGGTTAAGAAAGCTTTATACATTTTCAGTAAAGAAGAAAGAGGGGCAAGGTAAAACAGGAAGAAGTATCCTCTAATAAACATTTTAGCACTAATTCTACAATTGGTTCTATTGGTCTACAGCTGTCCCATTCCTAAGCCTTGGCTAATGAATGCCCCAGGAGTTCTCTAATAGACATTTCATTTGTTGCCGTCCATCTCTATTCCTAACTTTTAGCTGAGCTCTGCAAGTTGTCTAAATCTTGTTGCTTTTATCAACTTTCCAACTACCCATAATTGCTACAAGCTTTACACATGCATATTTCCTGTTGATAAGCATTCTTTGTTCTTGTGAGACAGAGACAGACCCCCCCCTTACAGTCTTTCTGATTTACTTTCAAGTGTGTGCCATGACCTTGCTTTAGCAGCCAGTCCATCACTATAATATGAAAACAAACAGACCTCAAGAGCTGAAGTGTATCCCCACCACGCTGTACCTACATAGACTCTTCTCATTTCATGTAACAACTGAGACTGTTATGCATCATTTGCAACTGTTTGCAAATAATGGTTCGTGGCAGTTATAATGGTTACTGTCTGCATTGCTCCCATGTTAACACCCCTTTTAGGCGGCCTGCACTGGTTGCCAGTTGTTTTCCGGGTGCAATTCAAGGTATTAATTATGACCTTCAAAGCACTCCATGGCTTAGGCCCAGGTTATTTGTAAAACCACCTACGGCCACCGGTAGCCTCCCATTGTCCAGTACGATCCCACAGAGTTGGCCTCCTCCGGGTGCCATCAGCCAGACAGTGTCGGCTGGCGACCCCCAGGGGGAGAGCCTTCCCTTTGGAATGAGCTACCCCTGGAGCTTCGCATAATTCCCGACCTCCCTTCCTTCCGGCGCGCCCTAAAAAGCTGGCTTTTCCAGCAACCCGGCCTGGCCTGAGTAAAATAAACTATTAATTTTAATTGTTAATTTTAAATTTAATTGTAAATTTAATTGTAAATTGTCAATTGGTTATTGCAGGGGTCTGCAAAGTTGGCTCTTTTAAGACGGGTGGACTTCAACTCCCAGAATTCTGGGAGTTGAAGTCCACCCGTCTTAAAAGAGCCAACTTTGCAGACCCCTGGGTTATTGGATTTACTATTTAATCTTTTTTTAAACTTTTGTATTATGTGTTTCTTATGTTGTGCGCCCCCCTGAGTCCTTTGGGAGAAGGGCGGCATATAATAAATCCAATAAATCCTAATCCTAAAAAATCCGTTATTATTTCCCATTCATTATTTACACAATGCTTTTAATAACTCAAAATGTACTGAATATTGCACTTAGGGGTTTTCCATGCATTTAATAGGCAAAATACAAAACAAGTATCTCCAGATAAGTTTTTTTTTTTAAAAAAAAGACTTTCTGAGAAAAAGGAAGAATGGTGAGATTAATTTGTGTTAATTAGAGGCATCACCAATGTTAAGATCATTAATGGAGACCATTAAAATATGGAAACAAAAAAGGCAAAAGAAAATCCTCTTCAGAATAGTAGCTGACATGAGTTCATTACAGTACAAGTCCTTTGTTAAAAAACATAAAATAGCAATGCTATTATAAAGCAACTCAAAAAAAAAAAAAGATTAATGAAGTGTGGTCTAGAAATAAATTGTAAGGAACGTGGATAGATAACTTTATGGTGCAATAAAATAAAAAGGACTACCAAGGAGAAAAATCACACCCTTACAAACTCTGGCAGGACAAACTACTGCATGTAAAGAGCTAGCAAACCTCATACTCAGTTGTACTGATGATGTTACCCAGTTGGGTAATAAAATGTCTGTAAGCAAACAGCCAAGTTCAGACAGCACCAAGGACTCCAGAGTTTTTCCTTCTGTCTCTCTTATTATATCCCAAAGAATTAAGGGGAGCCCAGCTAGTTTCCCCCCACTATTTTCCTACTCCCTTAAACCTAACACATCTTTTGTTTGTACCTATGATTATTCTAATAGCTTCTGGATGTCATCTGCAAAATCATTTGCATGCCATACAAAATGCCATTTCATCCCTATATAATTTGGAAACCAAAGATTCTACCACTTGGTTGAATTCATTGGGCACATTTTATCTCTACAGTTTATCAAAGGCTAGCCGATAACCCGCCGTTGCCCGGTTATTTATTCATAGGGGGGAAATGTCCGGACCAAACGTAATTTCTAATGTTGGAATTTCCCCCTTACCAGAGGGAGCCCCCTTGTGGAGTACTGTGAAGCCGTTACCATGGCAACTCCACTGATTGTACAATAGAAGCCATTTAAAGGCACAACAGGTTACATCTTAAGAAAACACACACACCGGGTTTTTTTTAGGGGTGTCTTACCCCCACAATATTTTTCTCCAGAGGGTAAACCATCTATGTACCAAGTTTGGTTGAAATTGCTTGTGGCGTTCCAGAGTTATGCTGGAACACACACACATACACACACACTATATGTGTGTGTGTGTGTATGTGTGTTAGTTTTAATGAGCTGATCAATAAATAAATCAGGGAGACTAGTATAGATCTATTTCGAGCTTTTTAGCTCTCATCAGCTAGCCATACCCTTACTGGGATTCGAACTGGGGCTGTATTGCATGTCAGGCAAGAGTCTTTAGCCATTCAGCCAGCCAGGTTCTCTTATTGCATCAGCTGAGACAGGAGGATAAGTATCGATAATTGTTCCACAACAACCTGTTAGGGCCCCAATTAAGGGAGGAAGCATACTGTTTCCTTTTCTGCCTTTCAGCTCATCACCAGAGACCATCTAGACAGAAAGCCATGAGTTCCGTTGTGTGATTTTTTTTTAATATGAGCTGATCAATAAATAAATCAGTTTTATGAGCTGATCAATAAATAAATCAGTTGATGAGAGCTAAAAAGCTCGAAATAGATCTATACTAGTGCCCCTGATTTATTGATCAGCTCATAAAACTAACACACATATTAAAAAAAATCACACAACGGAACTCATGGCTTTCTGTCTAGATGGTCTCTGGTGATGAGCTGAAAGGCAGAAAAGGAAACAGTATGCTTCCTCCCTTAATTGGGGCCCTAACAGGGTGTTGTGGGACAATTATATATATATATCTATTATATATATATAATAGATAGATAGATAGATAGATAGATAGATAGATAGATAGATGGATGGATGGATGGATGGATGGATGGATGGATGGATGGATGGATTTAGTCCCAGTTCAATCAGAAGCCCAGTGAAATCATTTGCCAGTTAGATTTTATGCTAATAATTGTACATTCCATAATATACCGCACATCTCACCAGCTTGCTAATGAAAATGCATTATTCCCTTTCGGATTAATTAAATGTCTCTCAAACACTAAATTGAAGGGTTCCTGCTGGAGTTACATATTTACCGGCACTATGCGCAACTTGGGGTTGTATCTCACAGAGAGTTATGTTTAATCTTCTTGAACTCCTCCCAAATATGTGAAATATTAGAATTTGCTTTCCATGTACATGCAAAGGCAATTTAAAATGAAGAATTTCAATCAAAGTCAAAGGTTTCGGATTTCACACTTTTCAGCGAGCCATCTCTAGGGTGGTAAAAAATTATCACAGGAACCTGACGGTTTTGTGCTTGTATGTAACAACTTTATTTTTTCTGCCCTTGAACAGAATTGGCTTGTATAAATTTAGAGCATGATGCATTTTTTGCACAGAGTATTGTTTATGAGGGAGGGTAAACTTAACATCACAATGTATTCATTTCTTCTTCTCTCCCTTCCCTGGGATTTATGCACATGTACAGGCAGTCCTCAACTTACAGCCATTTTTTTGGCGACTGTTCAGAGTTATAACGGCACTGGGGAAAAAAGGACTTACAACCAATGCTTGTGCTTATGACCGTCACATCATTCCCATAGTCACATAATGAAAATTTGGGTGCTTAGCAACCAGCATATACTTACGAAAATTGCAACATCCTGGAGTCATATGGACCACCATTTGCAACTCTCCCAGCTGGCTTCCAACAAGCCATCATTGGGTTAAATCTGAATTGCTTAATGACCATATGATTTATTTAGCTATGGCACCAGTGGTGAAATTCAATTTTTTAGTTACCGGTTCTTTGGGTGTCGCTTGGTGGGCGTGGCAGGGAAAGATTACTGCAAAATCTCCATTCCCATCCCACTCCAGGGGAAGGATACTGTAAAATCCCCATTCCCACCTACTCCAGGGGAAGGATACTGCAAAATTTGTATTTGCTGGTTCTCCAAATTACTCAAAATTTCTGCTACCGGTTCTCTAGAACCTGTCAAAACCTGCTGAATTTCACCCCTGAATGGCAGTGATTCATTTAACAACTGTGGCCAAAAGGATTATAAAATTAATCACAACTCGCTTCACTGCCTTGCTTAGAAAGGGAAATTCTGGGCCCAATTTGGATGAAAGTCAAGAACTATCTGTATTCTACGCCTTTGCCTATTAAATTATAAATGGTTAAGGGAGGGAATTAAGACTGGAGAGATTCAGAATCAAAGCAACCCTTATCCTTAGAAGATCATGTAATGACTCTTGGCTAGTCATCCTCTATTAGTCTTATCCAAAGTTGGTATTCACTTACTTTCCCTACCGGTTTGCAAACGTGAGCGCCCCATCCACGCATGCGTTCAGCCTTCCCTGCATGCGGTTTGATCGTGTGCGCAGCTTGCACACCTGCACAACGCTTGAAAATGTGCCTAAATAGGACGGCATAGAGCTGGGGCGGATGGGCATGCCGACCCATGATTTTCACTACCCGTTGGGGTGAACCAGTCTGAACCGGCTGAATACCAACTCTGGTTTTATCTACTTTATGCATTTGTACTTGTGGGGGAAAAAACTAAGGGACAAACTCATATAAATTTCTTTGGGCTTCAGGAGAAAAGCTATAACACATACCGTAATTAAATCATAACTATAATGTGATATAATAATAATCTTTATTGTCATTGTACTAAAATAACTAAAATATAATGGTTAAGGTTTTAAATTAGGAGCAGAAAGACCAACAGCCGAAATTATGTCTTCTAACCTCAGTCACAGAAGCTCCTAGATGACTTTCAGCTAATATCCATCTCTCAACTCCTATCTTATAAGGTGGTTGTGCTGGACAGGAAGAGTGGACATTGTGTACACTGCTTTGACTTTCTCTACAAAAGATAATAATAATTAATAATAATAAATTTAATTTGTAAACCGCTCGCTCTCCCCCAAGGGACTCGGGGCGGTGCACAGGGGAATTAAAAACGTACAAATATAAATGCATCATAAATATATAAAATCAAATTAAACAATTTATCCCGGCGCTAAAAAAACCTAAAATCTTAAAAACTAAACCCTTTAAAAACCCAATTAAAACAATTTAGATGTACAGACTAAAAAGGCTGGAAGGTAGGTTAGGCCAGGCCGGCCTGTTGGAAAAGATAAGTCTTGAGCTTTTGTCGGAAGGCGCGGAGGTCCGTGGTTGTTCTGAGGTCAGGGGCATATAAATCTAATAAACAATCATAGCTAAGACCACAGCTAACCTTGGTAAGACCACACATGGAATATTGGTCACCCTGATATAAAAATATATATATTGAGAGGCAATGCAGAGAAGAACAACAGAGATGATTAAGGGAATGAAGGGTAAAACATATGAAAAACAGTTGCTGGAATTTGGGTATGTCTAGTTTAATGAAAAGAAGAACCAGGGGTGACATGATAGCCGCCTTCCAATATTGGAGGGGCAGCCACAGAGAGGGTGGGAGTGTCAACCTATACTCCAGAAAGGCAGGTCAAGAAACAATGGAAACTAATCAAGGAGACAACAACCCAGAACTAAGGAGAGAATTTCCTGACAGTGAAAACAACTGATCAGTAGAACAGTTTGCCTTCAGAAGCTGTGGCTGCTCCATCACTGGAGAATTTTAAGAAGAGATTGGGCAGCCATTTGTCTGAAATGGTATTAGATCACCTGCTTGAGGTGTGGGTTGGACTAGGGTCTGCAAAGTCGGCTCTTTTAAGACTGGTGGACTTCAACTCCCAGAGTTCCTCAGCCAGCATAGCTGGCTGGGGAATTCTGGGAGTTGAAGTCCACCAGTCTTAAAAGAGCCGACTTTGCAGACCCCTGGCCTAGACCTCCAAGGTCCCTTCCAACTCTTATTATTCCACTTTGTTTGGGCAAGGGAATGCCTGAATTGTAGGAGTAAGCATATTCTTGCATGCAGAGGATGCTACTTGAATCCCTAGTATATTTAGGTAGCAGAAGCCAAGCTTCCTGCCTGAATAGCTTTCATCAATCAATGTCAATCAGTGCATATATTGTGATGAAGAAGAAGAAGAAACTGCATAGGCACCCACAGCGCATCCCTATATTAGAACAACCACGGACCTCCGCTCCTTCCGTCAAAAACTTAAAACACACTTTTTCTGTCTGGCCGGCCTGGGTTAGTCTCCGTCTATTAGGATTTTAGGGGATTTTAGTTAATCTATAATTGGGGATTTTAGCGCAGGGATAATTTTAGTTTAATTTGTTTTTATCTATTCTATTTATGTATTTTATAGCTATTTTAATTTTCCCTGTGCACCGCTCCGAGTCCCCTTGGGGAGAGGATGCGGTATACAAATAAAAATATTATTATTATTATTATTATTATTATTATTATTATTATTATTATTATTATTATTATTATTATTATTATTATTATTATTATTATTATAATAAAAACAATGAAACTGTGTCATGACCACCCCAATAACTTCTGCATGTGGTTTTGACCTCAGCAGGGTTTGTAACGTGATGTTGCTACACATATTATTACTTGTTGCTCCCTGCAGAGGTTCAGAAGCTTCATGTATTGTTCCATGTGCACAACTGACTATGTATCTGGACCTTAGTGTGATGCTATCAATTTATTGTGATGCCTAATCCGATTAATCCAACTCAGTTAGGTCTGATTAGAAAAGAGATGAATGACTAAATTATAAATTGGATAGAGAAATAGAAAGTAAAGATAATCTGTTTAATATAGGTATATGGATCTGAAAGTCTTTATTTTGCATACATTTTAATCTGTTTAGTAACTAGGAGAAATGGTGGGTAGGGAAATATATTTCTTGCACTCAAAACATTTTCCCATAATAGTCATATGCTCTATAATTACATATTCTGCAGTCATAAATACATTCCTATTTATACCCTACAGACATAAATACATTATTAACAATAATATTCAGAAACCAGTAGGAAGGCAATCTTTTTGGAGAAAATTTGAAATAAGAAGATTAGCGTAATGTTAGCTTGCTACTGTTTGTTTAATATAATCTTGAAGGGATCATGTAAAATGCTGAAATATACCCATTTTCCATTGAAATGGATCAAAATCAGAGTCCCCCATGGTGCTTTAAGGTGAAAATAAATGCTTCCCTCAGATCAATCAAGTGATACCTGCTCTAATTTTGTGAAGAAAGAAACAGCTTTGCACTTGGAGGTAGTTTTATTGATTAGAGTCTACTACCTATAAGACATTTGAAGTCATTTATTGTAGAAAATTATAACTTACATTTGCCAAGTCCTTTGTAAAGTCAGAATAGGGGTAAGTCAAAGTCATAAATAAAGCACTACATTGGCAATTGTTCCATGTATGTGTAAGTTTTTATTTCGGACAATAGACCAGCAATCTAATTGTATACAATTATATATGTACTATTTACTGATAATTTAAAACTGAAAGACTCAACGTATGTGTTAAAGATTTTACCTTAACTACCATCAATTAGCAGCATTTAAGCCCCAGCTACAAAGCTTTGGCTATAAACACTGTATTTTATTTTTTCTGTTTACACATACCGTATTTTTCGGAGTATAATAATGCACCTTTTTTCCCTCTAAAAAGAGGCTGAAAATCTGGGTGCGTCTTATACATCGAATACAGCATTTTTTGCCTCCTGAAACCCCATCCCTTCACCAAAATGGCCATGTGCATACCCTTATGGAGGCTTCCAGAGAACTCCTGGGGGCTGGGTAGGGCAGAAATGAGCAAAAAGCAGGGCAGTAGCACTCAAAAACCAGCAGCACTCTATAAGCCTCCATAGGGCTATGCATGCTATTTTTTGACCAAAAAACTGGCCGTTTTTCCTCGTTTTGGGCCCCTCACCCCCCCCCAGGATCACTTTGCAAGCCCCCCCCCCCCAAGGCTATTCATGCCTTTTATCTGAAAAAAACGGGCCCATTTTCGCGAAAAACAGGCTGTTTGGGGGAGGTTTGCACAATGCAAAAAGGGTTTTTTTCCCCCTTTCGGAAAGCTGTTTAATTAGAGTGATTGATGAGAGTTTGGTCAAGTACTGCCTGCAAAAGCAAAGATTTGTTCCCAAGGGGATCAGTGATTTCCTTCTCCAGCACATGGGTAAATACACCTGGAAACATCTACCTACCTACCTACCTACCTACTCTCTCTCTCTCCCTACCTATCTACTGTATTTCTCTCTCTCTCTCTCTCTCTCTATTTTTCTCCCTCTATCCCTTTACCTACCTACACATTCTCTCTCCCTACCTACCTACCTACTGTATTTCCCTCTCTCTCCCCCTCTACCTACCTACCTACCTACCTACTCTCTCTCTCCCTACCTACCTACTGTATTTCTCTCTCTTTCTCTCCCTCTCTATCCCTCTATCTACCTACCTACTTTTTTTAAAAAATTGCCTCTTCAAAACCTGGGTGCGTCTTATACTCCGGTGTGTCTTATACTCCGAAAAATACGGTAGTTTGCTAAGCTGGAAAGAGGCACTAATGGCCCTTGAGTATTGTAGTTAAGATTGAATCTGATTCTAATAAAAATATTTCCATACATGGTGAAGGTGGTAATAAACTGTACTCTGAAAGATAATGTGGCATGGGAAAATAGGTTATTGTTTTTACTATAAAGCAAAGGTAACAGTTTCTCCGATTGAGTTGTGTCTGAGGGCTCAGTTTTCTTAGATGAGGGAGTCAATGTTATACGAAGACACTTCTGTCATCATTATAGCCATATGACTATATGCTGTATGGAATGTATGGGATGCTGTTTGAAGTGGTACCTATTTATCTACTTGCGTTTTTGCACTGCCAGGTGGGAAGGAGATGAGGCAAGTAACAGGAGCTCACCCCATCGCACTCTGCGGTATCCTCAATTCTGCATTCCAGGGAGTCCTTGACGATCCCAATTGAGCCCAACATTTTGGTTGTTCTATGATGCACTTGTTAAGTGAATTTTGCCCCGCTTTGCGACTTTTCTTGCCAAAGTCGTTAAGTGAATCTGGCTTCACTGTTGACTTTCTTTGTCAGAAGGTCGCAAAACGTGATCTCATTATCTTGTGAGACACTGTAACCATCATAAATATGAACCACTTGCTAAGCATGTGAATTTTGATCATGGGGATGCTGCAAAGATCGTAACTTTGAAAAATCATATATCACATTTTTTGCAACTTTGAATGGTCGCTAAATGAACTGTTGTAAGTCAAAGACTATCGCTATAATGAAAAAATCAGAAATGTGGGGATCAAATCTAAGAGGAGTTGGGCCCTAAATATCATTTTGGTAGGAGATCTTTAAGACATACCAAGACTGTAAGCGGTACAGAGAAGTTGAAAGAAGAAATTCTGGAAGAAGATAATGGCACCACACTGCATTAATACCAAGAAAGCAACTTAAGCTTGACTTAATAAAGTCATTACACGTAGTCCTTGTTTAGTGACCAGCAGTGCAATCTTTAAGTGACGTAATTATTAAGTGATTAAACCATGATTGTGCATATGATCTTACTCTATCTTCCCTTTGCTTTACAGATCTAGAAAAGATCATAAATATAAGAATTAGTCTCCAAGTTATGTTTTCCATTACTTTCATAACTGTGAATGGTCGCTGTCCAAGGCAGTCAATAAGCGAAGACTACCTGTACCTTACGTCAGGAATGACATGGAATAAGGGCTTGGTTTCAGGAAGTGTTATTCAATTCATACAATTATTTGATGCAGAACCACTATAACAGAGCTTTAAGAGAAATATTAAAAGCAATTCAGCTTGGAGAAGTTCACTTCCAATCTACTTCTCAATTTCCCTTTATATTTTCCTTCAGCTACATTATTCTTAACCAAGGGTGGGCTTAAAAAAATTCAGCAATGGGTTCTGTACCTCCCCCGGGCTCTGGAGGCCTTCCAAAAGGCCCTTTCGCCCCCCTCCCTGACCCTCCATATGGGGCCTCCACTTACCTCACATCCAAAACAGGTCGCGTGGAGACTTCTGGGAGGGGTGGGCGGAGCCAGCCAGGAGTGGGATTTGGAGGTTCTTTGAACCAGCCATAACGTTAGCTATGGATTCTCCCGAACCGGGGCGAACCTGTGGCAGGCCACCCGTATTCATAACTCAAGACTCAACAAAGGTGACTCAAGAGAATTTGGATATTTGAGTATTGAACAGGAGAAAGCAAAATGACACATTGATTTCTACCTTTGATTTTGCCCAAGCACTGTCCCAATACTCTTAATAACTCATGTCGTGCATAATAGGCAAAATGGTTTTCTTAAAAAAGATACTCAAATAACAAAATTCTCTCCGGTCCAGTTGGGAAGAGATGAAATGTCATTCAAGAGCATGGTTTATCATTCAAATTAATGTTAGGATGTTATTTCAGACCTACTAGTATTCAGAGATTGATCAGGTGCTATAGAAGCTAAGCTTAAATGAAGGATAGCAGAAGAAAGCAAGAAAGAATGAATAAGAAAGAACAAATAAGAAAGAATAAATACAAAAGAAAGAAAGAAAGAAAGAAAGAAAGAAAGGAAGGAAGGAAGGAAGGAAGGAAGGAAGGAAGGAAGGAGGGAGGGAGGGAGGGAGGGAAGGAAGGAAGGAAGGGGAGGGGAGGGGAGGGAGGGAGACATACGGTACTTTATATAATTAGATTCTCACTGAGGTTGGAATCATCAAATATTTACAAAGCTGGACTTCCTTCAACTTCATTTCAATAATATTCAATACTCAGGAGTTTGTGGCTATTCTTGTAACCAACAATTATGTTTTCTATATGCTTTTAATTCTTGGCTTCCTTTAAATCAGTGGTAACTCTCAGTTACGTCAATGAAAGAGTTAGAGAAGATGGCTCTTGTCCAAAAACTTGCAACAAAATGTTCCAAGTTTAAGTGTATCATGTGGTCATTAAGCAAATCTGGCTTTCCCCATTGGCTTTACTTGTCAGAAACTGCCAGAGGAGGTCACAAATGCGGATCACATGATCCCAAGGCACTGCATCCATAGCATCCGTAGCAAACACATACCAGTTGCCAAACACCTGAATTTTGATCCTGTCTGTATCTGTGGGAATTTTGTGACAATTGTAAGTGTGAGGATTGGTCATAAGTCACTTTTTTCAATGCCGTTATAAATGAATAACGGTGGGCTGCTACCGGCATTACTGGCAATCCAGCACTTTGCACCTAAAAGGGTCTGCGTGTCAGGTCTGCCTCTGACATTAGCCAAGAAAGAAACCACTCAATTCCATTTTGAAGAATTAAGAGTACTTTTACTGGTTATGAAAAGAAAACAGCTAAGTAAAGCAAGGTCTGAGATCCAAGCGCGCGAAATCATACATATCAATATATGTCCAGCTCCCTCCACCCAACAGTCCCTTCCCTATTATCCAATCCGCAAATCCCTTAGGTGTCATGTGGGTTGCATCTCCAGGAGCATCATCAGGATGGTAGGCAAGACGGTTGGCCTTGACCATCTCAAGGCACCAGCCATCGGTATGCGAAGTAGATGGCGAGAACATAACTCCCTTCTCCAAATCTCCATCCGGCACCATATAGTCCCATTCCCAAATACCATAGCCCCTCCCTCCCCGTTTCAATGGCAGCCGAAGCAAAGCAGAGGCTGGCACTGCGTATGCGCACAATGTTAGAAAAGAAGAGAAAACCGAAATTTTGCAATGAAGATTATTCTGCAAATGCACAGAACTGAAAATCAAGATGGCAGCCCCACCGACAGAACCAGTTTGGGGGCATGGCAGGCTGAGTTACTACCTACTCGGCCGAACCGATAGGAACCCAGCTCTGTTGCTTGGATATTTTAGGCTTTACCTGTTCATCAAATATTAGCTTCTGCTCTAGAACTGCGACTTAATGCTAGTCCTCTAAGCCAGCATTCATGGCAGTGATAATCCAGGAAGGAAGAGGGTGATTATTTGCCTGCACTAATGGCCATGATGCTTTCAAGGGCTATTGAACCATAACCAAGATTCTGCATGCATTATCCAGGATAAGATATCTAAAGTGCTTTATAAAAAATATATCCATTATTTAAAATGGAGGCTATGCATTATTAATATTTTCCCATTACTTTCCTAACATACTCTTAGGAAATATCAATACTATTTTTCAGATTTACATCAAACTACCAGGCTGCAACATTTTTCTCAGTACTGTGTACCCTAAATCTGCAAGAAGAAAGGAACAAAAATGATTCAATTCCAAAAGCAAATTGGCTCCTAAAAGTAATGCTTCCCCTTGCTCATATGTGCTAGTCATTCCCGGCTATAGGGGGTGGTGCTCATCTCCGTTTCAAAGCTGAAGAGCCAGTGCTGTCTGAAGACATCTCCGTGGTCATGTGGCTGGCATGACTAAACACCAAAGGCACACAGAACACTGTTTAACCTTGTTAAATAGGTGGCTCCTATTTTTTCTACTTGCATTTTTACATGCTTTCGAACTGCTAGGTTGGCAGAAGCTGGGACAAGTCAAGCTCCCTCCGTTACGTGGCGCTAGGGATTCGAACCGCCGACCTTTCTGATCGGCAAGCTCAGTGTCTTAGCCACTGAGCCACCATATCCTCTAAACCGGCTCCTATAAAGTGCTTTTAAAATCCCAGTGAGTTATGCAACAGGCGGGAAATATGAAACTGCCTCTGGTACTTTGGAAAAATTGCTGCAGGCAGTACGCTGACTCTGCAAACCGCTTTGAGAGGGCCGTAAAGCACTAAGTGCTACTGCTATCTCTGCCCAGTCGCTGTGCGCTCTTTCAGTCAGCCGGAGGCCACAGGATGGTGAGGAGAGGAAGGACTTTTCTGTGTCTGTGGAGCACTCACCTCTCGCCCTGAGCAGACTGAGGAATTGAGTTTGTTAGCAACTCTGGGTTCAGAACCAGTGTTACAACTCTGGTCCCGTAACCAGTGTTAGGAAATAAATGCGGAATAGTGTAATACACAAGACAGTAAAGAGATACGTTGCTTTAACCACACACAAACTCTAAAACACTGATAGTAAGAAAATAAATATTCTTTACTTTGTAGCAACTAAAATATTTCTTCCGACCAGTGATACTAACTTCTCAAACAATAACAGTCCTTCACCAAAACACAGAGTTATCTTACAGTGATGCAAAACAAAAATTTCTTCTTTCTTTAGTATTCGAGTCCCTTCGGGGAGAGAGAGGGGGATATAAATAAAATTTATTATTATTATTATTATTATTATTATTATTATTATTATTATTATTATTCAGCTTCAGCGGCAAACAGTAAGCACAGGATTCAAATGGAATCGAAAAAGGAATGAACTGTGTTCCTGAGCTTCCTTTTATGGTTGAGCTGAGAAGAATTCATCAGAATTCAACATAGTTCTTAAAGCAACATATACTCTTAAAAGAATCCTGGCTTATATATATATTGTCAACCCACTATCAGGATGAATATCCTAACAGAGTTGATGGAGTTTGAGGGGCTCGGTTCAGGTTGCATTGATTCAGCCCCCCCCCCCCCCCCAAATCTCAAGTTTATTATGTGGATCCTTGGGGAAATTAATGGCCCTCCATAGCCTTGATTGTGCTGCATACAACTGACCTCTCATTGGTAACTGCCCCATCAACAAAGTCTTCCTTGGTCAGAGGCAAAGGGGAAATGAAATCTGGACAGAAGCAGTGAATCTTGCAGCTGAGGCTACCGCGATGAAATAGCTGCCGTCTACAAATAAACAGCACATCTATCAAAAGTGTACAATATCTACTTAAGTTAATTACACAGCAGCCAACAATACTCCAAAAATAACCAGCAGGGTTTCTTTTCTTCATACTTATTACTGTGCTTTTGGGAAGGGATTTCAAATATTTCTTTTTATCCCTTGTGCAGCGCTGAGTGAAGCCCATTGTAGCAAGTGCACAGTGGGGTGGGCCATTCTTAACGGGTTCAGATTCAAAAATTTAATTCTGCATAGCTCCTAAGCAGAGAAACAGAGAGAGAAACAGACGGGGGGAGACACACACACACACACACAGAGAGAGAGGGGGGGGGACAGGAATGAGGGAGAGAGGCAGATAGAGAGAGGGGGGCAGGAAAGAGGGAAAGAGAGACAGACAGAGAGAAAAAAGGCAGGAGTGAGAGAGATAGGCAGATAGCGAAAGAAGGAAAGAGAAAAAGAAAGAGAGAGAGAGAAAAAGAAAAAGGCCAGGAGAGAGAGAGAGAAAGAAAGAAAAAGAGAGAGACCGAGAGAAAAAGGGCAGGAGTGAGAGAGATAGGTAGATAGAGAAAGAAAGAAAGAAAGAAAGAAAGAAAGAAAGAAAGAAAGAAAGAAAGAAAGAAAGAAAGAAAGAAAGAAAGAAAGGAAGAAAAAGAGAGACAGACAGGGAAAGATTGTGTGTGTGTGTGTGTGTGTGTGTGTGTGTGTGTGAGAGAGAGAGAGAGAGAGAGAGAGAGAGAGAGAGAGAGAGAGAGATGGGAAAGAGAGAGAATAACTGAACAACGAATGCAAAACGAATGTGATCAATGTAAGCAAATGTTTACAGGCAAGATTTTGAGAGAAAGATTTAGGTCCCATCCGAAATGCACTTGGGCAGCTTCCAAATGCAACAAGGCTGTTCATCTTGTTTTGCAAGAGATATTGAACTGATGTAGTTCTAATCACAGTTTAAAGCAGGGCCATTCGAGGCAACAAAATTGAAATTTGTTATGACTAATTTAAGCCTTATTGATTGTAAAAGGTCCATTGTTAAGTCTATCTACATCTGGAACTAATTCATTGCCAGAGGAAAGTTCCTATAGGATCGTTAATTCCCACATCTAAAATTACCACTGTTTTGGAGGAAGAAAATCTTTTACCACCAATTAGACTGCATTTATGAAAAAATGAGAAATTGTTTGACAGAATGCATAACTGAGGCAAGGATGAGAGATGAACCTGGGCCAAAGTGAATTCAGCGGTTGATGTTATGGATAGGATGTTATTATTATTACTAGCTGATAACCCGGTGTTGCCCAGGTATTTATAGACGTTGAAGCATCTGTCTGACAGGGAGCCACTGAGAGGGGCCTTTCTTCTTCCTACTCCCATGCTCATCATCCCTAACCTCTCCCTTCCCCCTCCCATGCCCTCTTCTTTCCCGCCCTGTCTACGATCCTGGCACTTTACCCCAAATCCATCAGGCACTTCCCCATTGGACGTGCCTGATGGATTTGGAGAGCGAACGTCATGGTTGGCCTTCCAGAGGAAGCTATGAAGGAACAATTGCCGCTCTAGGATGCTGCACTCGCTCTCCTTAATGGCCCAGGCATTCCAGAGTTATGCTGCAACACACACACACACACACACACACACACACACACACACCAGGGGTGTCTTACCCCCCCCCCCCCCCCAGTATTTGCTTCCAGAAGGTAAGTTATCTGTGTACCAAGTTTAGTTGAAATTGCTCAAGGTGTTCGAGAGTTATGCTGGCACACACAGCAATTTATATATATATATAAGAAGAATAGATAGATTACAGTATTGAATTTATGTTCAAAACATTGATTTGCTATAATATATTCTATGCATTTTATGTTGTAAGCTACTTAGAGTCATATTTTCGGGATGCCCTGTGGCGGTATTTCTCAACCTCACCGCCAGGGCAGCTCCAAAGATGAGGCAAGCAAGTTTCGTTATGGTTGATCACCAGTTTACAAGAATCTTGCCAGATTCTGTCTTCCCTTGGGAAACCGTGGATACAGGTAGTCCTCGACTTATCATTTATTCATTTCATTTCATTTATTCAACTTATTAACCGCCCCCTCTCCCCAAAGGGACTCGGGGCAGTGCACAAGAAATATAAAAACGCAATATATCACAAGATAAATACATAAATACTTAAAACTATATTAAATTTACACCCTGTGCTAAAATCTACCCCATTAAAACTAATACCTGAAGCCCAATGTAGAATTTCTCGGCTAAAAAAACTAAGGCTAAGTACGGTAGATTAGGCCAGGCCGGCCTGTTGGAAAGAGTAGGTTATCACAGTTCGTTTAGTGACTGTTCGAAGTTACGAAGTTAAATTTTCAGTCAGGCACTGAAAAAAGTGACTTATGACCATTTTACACACTTATGACTGCTGTAGCATTCCCGTGGTCACGGGATTTACATCTGGATGCTTGACAACTGACTCACATGTGGATGGTTGCAGTGTCCCAAAGTCGTGTGATCCCTTTTTGTAACCTTCTGACCAGCCAAGTCAATGGGTTAACCACATTCCCTTAACAACTGTATCACTAATTTAACAACTGCAGTGATTCACTTAACAAATGTGGCAAGGAAAGTTGTTAAATGGGGCAGAACTCAACTTAAATTTCTCACTTAGCAACATTTGGAGTCAATTGTGGTTGTAAGTTGTGGACTACCTGTACAGAGGTTTAACATCAGATGTTTCCCGCCCCAATCAGGCTCCACGCTTAACATGATTGTTAAGTGAATCTGATTTCCCCACTGACTTTCCTCGTGAGAAGGTCGCAAAAGAGGATCACATGACCCAAGACACTGCAACCGTCATAAATACATGCCAGTTTCCAAGTATCTGAATTTTGATCATGTGACTTTGGGGATACTGCAATGTTCTTAAGTGTGAAAAATGGTCATAACTCTCTTTTTTCAGTGCCACTGTAAGTTAAATTGTCACTAAATGAAAAGAGTACTAACTGTACTAGAGATCCTTGGATTTTCATTTAACTTCTCTGCACATTTGGGTACAACTATGCAGTAGTAATATTAAAGAAGTAGAATAAAGACACTGATGTTCAGTTAGATCTGGCATCTCTTCCCCCCAAAATACTTCTCACCAATATGTTGATTCTCTGTAGACAAACCAAATGCTAAAAATCAAATTGCAGTTTTTAGCAACAGAAAGTAGTGAAAAGTCCATTGGATAGAGATAGGCAGCTATAATAATTGAGTAAATCAATAAAAAATAGTGAAAGTAAAATTCTTCTTGGCTCAATTAGTCAATTAAGATATATTTGCACATCTTTATAATTACATCGTTCCTTTCTAAATACTTGCAAGTCGAGTGAGATCTGCTCTTGAAAATATTCAGTCAAACTGGCTGGATATAGTCCTTTCTGTCAATCAATCAATCAATCAATCAATCAACCAATCAACCAA